>OX621218.1:0-717612 GCA_951640565.1 Petrophora chlorosata
TATCCAAGGAGAGCTTAAGGGATGAGGCTGGATCGTACGGTACCATATACCCTTCTCTCTTGACCTCTCATCAAAATACTCCTTCCATAATTTAAAACAATCTCTTTTGAACACGGCAATATAATTTGTGTATGAGGGAATGACATCGATTAAAACTCCTTCAGTTATGGCCTGTTTAGCTAAAGTATCAACTCGTTCGTTTCCATCCAGCCCAACATGAGATGGAATCGACTGAAGTATAATATTTTGACATGCATCTTGCAGTTCCAAAAGAAGCTTTAAAATTGTATAGGCTACTGAAACGGCCCTCGAAAAGTCGAGGTACACCGAGCCAGACGTTGAAGAGCGCTTTTAGAATCTGTCAAAACTACAAGCTGTGAATAACTTGTGTATTTTATAAATGATAAAGCCTCTGAGATAGCTACAAGTTCCACTTCCATTATTGACATCTAAGTTAGAATATATATTTTTTATAATTGTAGGTTTGCATTTGACCACCATCTCACCTGTTGTTAAGTGACGATGCGGTCGAAGATATAGCGCGCTCGCATAGAAGAAACCTGTTCACTCTTGCCTAAAGACACCCAAATTATAACTATCCGGAAACACAGTGTAAACTAGATAAATATTGGTAGGTATTGCACTGACATTATTTGTCCGCAGCACGATGTCCCAGCTGAAGTACGAGTCCCTGATCAAGCTGTTCAACGACCTGGTGCTGGGCACCAGCTACGACATGGAGACGTCCAGGAACATCTTCCTGGAAATCCTGCCTCACGTGCGCAGCGACGCCTGCGCAAGGGTCATCAAGTACCTCGTGTTGGAGGAGAAGGTCACTAGCGTTACCCTTCACCTTGAATTTGACCTCTACTTTTACTTTCCTTGTTCTTGTCCGTGAAGTTAACCATAACTTTGTTATTCCTATTATTGGCCTTTTTTATTTTGTCGTTGTCCTGGACTTTAACTTTGAATTTATACTTGTTATCGCCCTGTTCTAGATCTTGTCTTTTTCTTTGGTCCTTGACCACTTCGTGTTTGGCCTTTCACGCACACTCATATGAAAGTGACAGCACTATATGTTTTGATTTTCATATCCCTCAGGAAAAAATAGAAGATGCAGCACTGCTGTCCCTGATCCGCAAGCTTCCGTTCAACATCGCGGTCCCCAGCCAGAAGCTCCTGGAGGAGCTGGAGGTGTTCACGAAGCTGGGGCTGGACTTCCCCGCCGACATCCGCCACGCCGGCATCCTCGGCTACGCCACGCTGGCGCACAACACTATGCAGGCGCAGCAAGTCAAGCAGGACTACTTCGACAACATCGTCGTCAAGTACTTCCGGATGTACAGCGGTAAGCGCTTTCGTATGCGACTGAGTGGCGAGACGAGCGAGGTCGTTCACCTGATGGTAAGCAACATGCCCGACCGCAACAGCCGCACCGCCACCCAGAACTTTGGGCTGCGCTGCAATGCAATGCAATATGACCTATGAAAACCACACACTGTCCCAATCTCCGAATTTTCTTGCCGCACACCTGCAAGATGTGGAATGAGTTATGGTCTGAGAGATTTCTGGTGTGTTACAATCTTGTAGAGCAGTGCTTCATACTGAGTGTTCCCCGGCAGACTGCCCGCAGTACCTGGACCGGCTGGTGTGGCTGCAGGGGCTGTGCAACCTCGGCTACTCGGGCGAGTCGTACACGCGCGTAGTAGTCGCGGACGCGGGGCGCGATGCGCACGAGCGCCTGTGGGCGGCGCTGCACGGGAACAAGGACACCGAGGAGCCCTACATGGTACGCCTCCCCCCAGACGCCCCTCCTACCGGTCCAGCTGGAAGGCTGCAGGGGCCGTGAGACCGCTCGACTCGGCTGTGAAAACTCAGGACGCCCTCAGGCTCGACTCGGCCTTCGGCTAGAGAGGCCATGTCTGGAAGTGAATTGTAAAAGGCTGATAATGTGTGATGAGACGAGCAGGTTGTTCACCTGATGGTAATACAATTTAATCACCACGCAAAACTCTGTTTTGCCCAGTAATTTCGGTGTTAACTTTCTTTGCTTTCACCCTCCCCCCCTCCTCCTCACACGCTGCAGGTCCTGGACACGACGCTGCCGATCCTGACAAACGAGTCGGCGCCGACGCCACTCCGCATCGTGTCTGCGCACACGTTCCTGAGCTCGGTGAACATCCGCGAGACGGACTTCGCGTTCGTTCACAACTACATCACGAGCTGCTCCAACAAGCACCTGCAGAGCTTCTGGTACTCCACCATCAAGAATCTGGCGATGAATAGGGACTTCTCGGGGTATCGAGTGCCGTAAGTCGTTTTACTTACTATATACAGACGTCGACATAAACACCAGGTGGAACGATACAAAATATAAACTAAAATATCATGAGGTATGCGAGGTCTGCTTTTGATGAGCACATATCTTCGGAAACAGTAAAAATTCTGCCTCCATGATGATACAGCATTGTCAGATAGAGTAGATTGCGTCTTATACAGTTTCAGTTTGCGAGTTGACATTACAAGTATTACAAATTACACTGGTAAGGCTTATTTCTAAAGAATTTGAAATTAATCAATGTTGAATGAGGTGTGGTAATGGTAAGTGTTTGTGTGTATGTGTATCTGTGGGGCAATGGGAATTATTCCGGTCTGTCCCCCTATTCTTCACCAAACAAATGGTACATTGGTACATGGGGACAAATGGTACATTTTTAATGTTCATCCATCACAACATTGGTCCTTAAAAAAATGCATAAAGTTTCGGTCCCCTCCAGCTCGTTCTACATCCCGTTCGTGGCGCGTACGGCGCCGCCCGGCCCGCTGCTGTGGGCGAGCAGCAACTACATAGTGAGCGGCGCGCGGGGCGCAGGGGGCGCGGGGGGCGCTCCCTCGCTGCAGCTGCTGACCGCCGGCGACGGCCTCGCCGCCACGCCCGCCTTCATAGGACTCAAGCTGGACACGGGCGGGCAGAGGCCTTACAAGGCTGCTGTGAGTTATTCTCTTACTTAAGGAGCTGCTGTTATTGCCAGTTTTAGTTATCACGAAATCACAAATAGGTTCAAGGCATGAACTTAAACCACAGAATAAATAGTAGTAACGTGTGGCTATGTTAATACTTGTTGGGACCTTTCGTCGTGGACGGTGAGCCGGTTGTAGTAGGGTGTTACAATAAAAGAATACACCAAACCTACTGCACTGTTAAAATGTTGCTATATTGTTTACGTAAAAAGTCTACGCCTAATTTGGTGTCTGAGCCGCACTACGTTAAGTTAGGTTACACATTAGCGCGTGACGGTCGTTACATGACGACTGATTCATTTGTTAGTAATGATTATTGTTTACCTTCGCTTAATTGGAAAATTGCTGTACGAGCTATATTGGCCCGAACATACTTTACGGGTTAAATAAATGTATTCAATGACAAATCCCTGTCACAAAGTAATAAAACAATACGAGCACAGTTTTTTTCGTAACAATAACTTAATGTCTTTGACGTTTTTTTTTTTACGCCTTATAGATCTATGTTTGGCCACTATCTCGCCTGATGTGAAGCGATGATGTGGCCTAAGATGGAGCACATAGATCTAGAGAGAGAGACGGCAGTTGAGCGGCTGCTCAGACCCGTCTCCCCGATGGTTCACCGAACATCATCCCGAAACACGGCTAGGTCGCTTGACGGCATGGCTTTGTTCGGTGGGTGGTATTACAACCACGGCCAGAGCCTACCACTCCAAAGCGCGTAAGCGGGTTTCATCACGATGTTTTCCTTCACCGTTTTAGAGCGAGCGTGCAAAATCTGCACTTAACTATAAGTCATTGGTGCAGGAGTCGGGATTCAAAACCAGGTGCGTCAGATCGAAAGGCGCACGAGGTCTCGCTGAGCCACACTCGCTCTACGTGTCTTAAAAATACTATTGCAGGAGAAGAAAAACCATTTTAAAACTAAATGAAAATTAAGGATGTTGTTATTATTATGTAAATATCACTAGTCGCGCCAATTAGCGCTATTAATTTAAATATGTTCTACCCATAGATAATGATATAAATATCTATGCATCTATGGCCGATGACGCTAGCGCCACCGCGAGCTTGCGGAAAAAAATAAGTACCACTTGAGATTTGGTTTACCGCTACAACCGCGCGCGAGTCATCTGCCCATTTTATTTAAAATATCAATTTTGTATCGTTTTACGAAGCTGTGAACACTCATTTTTTCATACATTAATACATATACACCGCACACATTACCAAAATCACAGCTAAGTATCTTTCTATTGTGAATTGTGTTGTTCCCGCATCCCTGGTAAGTTCTCTTTTTGAATTACTATTACTTGATATCATCCCGCCTAAACAAGCAGATAACAACTAAACGGCCATCGGGTGAAGCCGATGCCCGGCTTGTTTATAGATTTTGGTGCCTCCTGTGAGGATTAATCCTCAAAAAACGTAAATTATTTCGCAACACAATTTTATACCTCCTACCCCCGAACCATTTTCTCACCGATATTCGCATTTATTTCTTTGTATTTCCCCGCATATATTCGCATCCCGCAACTTTTGGCATAACTTTATCGCAATTTAATCATAATTATAATCATAATATTAACGTTGGTTGGACAAAATCGCATTATATTCACGTTTCCCTTGTGTGTACGTAATTGCTACCGCGCTCGGTAGGCGAGTTAAAGATGGCCTCCGCGCGTGAAGCAAAAGCACTTCGAAAAGATATACTTTTGCAGGAAACATGTCGCGCAGCGTATTTTGAGCGTTTACAGCGTATTTACGATAGTTCCAGTAACATTTCGTCACCCGAATCCATAGATAGTTTCATCTGCGCCTCGGAAACAATTGATGACATTCGTCACGATTTTATGAAAACGATTCATGAGGCCAACTCATTAAATATGGAACTGGATCCAACCTTTGTACCAGATTTTAACGTATGGAGTGGATTCGAAGATTTATATTGTCAGATAAGACGCGTTAGAAAACAACTGTTGAATTCAAAAAACGATTCCAAACCGCAAATTAAAGAATTAAAACCATCCGCTTCCAAACCCAGATTGCCACCCATAGAAATACCTGAATTTCATGGAAATGTAAACAACTGGAATCTTTTTTATGAAACATTTAAATCCACGATCCATAATAACAGTGACCTAACTGACTCTGAAAAGTTGTACTATCTTTTAGGAAAGTTGAAAGGTTCGGCACAGTTAGTATTCGCAGGTATTAATCCTACTTCAATTAATTATGAATCCATCTGGAACGCCTTGGTCTTAAAGTACCAGGACAGACGCTTCCTCGCTACCTCATTTCTAGATTCCATATTTGAAATGAAACCTTTGCCCAACCCCGCTACTGCTATACAGCTAGAATCATTCATTGATAAATATGCCGCATCTATAGCCGCACTTCAAGATTTAAAGATACCAAACCTGAGTGATTATATTTTTATTTATTTCGCTTTGAAGCGTTTAGACCGCGATACAGCCAAGGCTTTCGAGATGTTTGTCCGAGATATTGATATACCTACTTATGATGTTTTTATTAAATTTCTCAAAGGTCAAGCTAAAATAATTCAGCGCACTAGCCCTAATACAAATATAACAACAAAGGACAATTTAAAACCTAAAAATCCCGCAATTCCTAAAATATCGCATACATATTTAAACCCGCATTCGTCAAATAATGGTTCAACTGTTCCTTGTTTTCTGTGTAATAACATCCATGAACACATATATCATTGTAAAGTGTTTTTGGAACTCTCGCCCGGTCAAAGACACAAAATTGTAAAAGAAAACAATTTATGTACGAATTGTTTAAGTTCCAAACATAAGTGGACCGCTTGTAAAAGTGCAAGGGTGTGTCAGAAATGTGGTGCTCGACATCATTCATTAATTCATTTACAACGCAGCAACTTCTCGGAACAACCTATGAATACGGGCCCGCCCGGACCGCTACCGCAACGCGCGCCTCGAATCATGCTCCGGCGGCCGCGGCGGCGCCGGACGCGTCTACTTCGCACGCCTCGACCGCTATTATCTCTCCCGCTCCCGCGCCGCAGCCGCCCGCGCTGCAGCCTCCCGCGCCGTATAAACAAGGTGGTGTTTCTTATCTATCAGCTGACACGACCAACTCCCGCTCAAATCCGCCACAGGTTTCTAATACCACTGTATTATTAGGCACCGCGTGTATTAATGTTCGCGACCGGTATAATAATTTAATACCATGCCGATGCATTATCGATCCGGGCTCACAAAATAACTTTATTACCGCTTCTTGTTGCCGCAAGTTAGGCTTAAATATTTCGCAGTTATCTCGTAAAACTTTAATTAAAGGTCTCGGCGACCACGCTAGTGTTGCGCGTGGAAAGGTAGACATTACGTTTTCCAGTCGCGTCGACCCTAATATTACCTACAATATGAATACTTTGGTTTTAACCCGCATAACTGAAAAACTACCTACCGCACCAATTGACGTGACGTCATGTAAATATTTAGACGGCTTGCCCCTCGCTGATGAAAACTTCGCTTCGCCGTCTGATATTGAAATTTTGGTCGGAGCACAATTGTTCGTGGAACTTTTGTTACCGGGCAAGATCACGGGTTCGCCATGTCAACCCTCCGCCTTTCTGACTACATTAGGCTATGTGATCATGGGGGAAGCAGAAACGACTTCCGAACCCACTGATTATTCCCTATCGTATCACGCTACCACAGAATCGATTCACGAAGATCTCGGAAAGTTCTTTAAGTTAGAGGACATAAAGGAAACAACTTTTTTATCATCGGACGATCAAGAATGTGAAAATTTTTATAAAGCTACAACTACCCGCGACGAGACTGGGAGATTTATTGTTAGCCTTCCTTTTAAACAGAGCCCTAGCAGTTTAGGTGACTCATTAAAAACCGCCCGCCAACAGTTTTTACAATTAGAACGCAAATTTCAAAAACAGCCCGATTTTAAAACACGCTATGACGAAGTTATCCGTAATTATATTTCTGAAGGATATCTTATTGAAGTCCCAGAGCCAAAAACCAACGGTGACGGTTTCGTTTTGCCGCACCATGGAGTGATTCGCGACGATAAAACTTCGTCGAAGTTACGCATCGTACTAAAAGCTAACCAAGCTACCGATAATGGCACATCGCTTAATGATATCTTACATACCGGACCGCCGCTACAGAACGATTTACTCGTTATATTATTAAACTTTAGACTATTTGAAATCGCTGTCACCGCAGATATTCGTCAAATGTTTTTAAGAATTTTAACCCGCGACTATTCATATCAACAAATTCTTTACCGCTTTGACCCCCGCGAGCCTATTAGATGTTATGCTTTCCAATGTGTAAGTTTTGGATTATGTTCTAGTCCATTTTTGGCAAATCGTACGGTACGAGAACTAATTAACCAAGAAAAGGAAATTTTTCCGCTTGCCGCTGAACTAGCGATACGCGATCTTTATGTTGACGATATTGCCAGTTCGTTCCAGAATACGGACGTGGCCGTGAAGTCATCGCAACAATTGATTGAATTGTTCAAGGCAGGTGGGTTTGACTTATTAAAGTGGTCGAGCAACTCGCACGAAGTGCTCTCGACTATCCCTGAATCGTACCGCTTGACAGATCCCGTCGCGTTAGATAAGGACGAATCGCTAAAAATCCTCGGTATGCAATGGCTTCCCGCTAGCGACTTGTTTACCTATACTATCCATCCGTCAGACCGCGTATGTACCAAACGCAATATTCTTTCCACTATAGCTCGTCTTTGGGACATTATGGGTTTGGTCGGTCCGGTTATAGTATACGCGAAAATTTTAATAAAAGATATTTGTTCTCTAAAACTCGATTGGGACGAACAGCCGCCAGATAATATTGTCCGTACTTGGATTCAATTCCAATCGGAATTGCCGCTTTTATCAAATATAAAATTTCCCCGCCTTTTAAATGTTTTCGAACACAGCGAAATCTCGATTTTAGGATTTTGTGACGCTAGTGAGAAGGCGTACGGAGCCGCCGTATATTTACACGCGAACAATCGCGGCGTGCCTAGCACTACTCTCGTATGCGCCAAGTCGAAGGTGGCCCCGAGCGACAGGGTTGTCACTATGCCGCGGTTGGAGCTACTCGCAGCCCTGCTTCTCGCTAAACTTCTCCATACAGTCATCGATATTTATTCTCCTCGCTGTTTACTAAAAAATATATACGCTTTTTCCGATTCCACAATCGCACTACACTGGATAAACTCCTCTCCGCACCTCCTTCAAACATTTGTCGCAAACCGCGTATCTAAGATACAAGAATTATTACCCGCTAATCATTTTCATCACATTCCCGGAGTTTCTAATCCAAGTGATTGTTTATCGCGCGGCCTACTGCCATCACAACTTTTAAATCACCCGCTATGGTTTAGCGGCCCTTCATGGTGTTCAGAAGACCCGAAGGACTGGCCTATAACCCCATTTAAGCCCGACGTTTCAGTGGAGGTGCCAGAGACGAAGTCAATCGCTCTCACATCTACCAATGCAGTAGATGACTCACAACTGCTGGGTCGATTAGCCGCACGTTGTTCATCATGGAACAAACTTTTACGCACCGCAGTGTATATTTATCGCTTTCTAAAATTATTACCCCGCAACGATTTAATTTCCGCGACCGATTTAGAATTTGCAGAAACAAAAATTTTGACCTTTGTTCAATCTGTTCATTTTAAAAATGAAATTAAACTCATTAAATCTGACAAAAAATGTCCTAAATACATGCAAAAATTGCACCCCTTTATTTCTAACGATCTAATTAGAGTAGGCGGACGACTTAGGAATGCCGATCTTAATTTCGATCAACAACATCCCATTTTACTGCCGCGCAAAGATCACATTGTTAATTTAATTGTGAATCATTATCACCGAAAGTTTTGTCACGCCGGTCCCAATCTTTTGTTTAGCCTGTTACGTCAGCGCTATTGGATAATAACCGGTCGCCGCACTGTACGATCGCAGATCGACAGATGTAATTATTGTTTCCGCGCTCAACCTAAACCTACATATCCCTTGATGGGTGATTTACCTCATACGCGTACGCAAGTTGTTCCAAAGGCTTTTATTCACACTGGCTGCGACTACGCAGGTCCATTCAATATTACACTTAAACGCGGACGAGGGATTCGCAGTCAGAAAGCCTATATATGTTTATTTATATGTATGACGACTCGCGCCGTTCATATTGAAATGGCATCCGATCTTAGTACCGCAACATTTATCGCAGCTTTTAAACGTTTTCTCTCACGTCGCGGTCCTATTTCGGTGCTCCACACAGATAATGCTACCAACTACGTCGGCGCAAAGTCATATTGTGACGAGTTATATCATGTCTTATCCTCAGATACATACCGCAGCGCTTTAGCCTACGAATTGGCTGATTATAAAATACAATTTAAAACTATACCGCCAAATTCACCGCATTTCGGCTCATGGGAGCCGCTAATAAAATCAGTAAAAACGCATCTACATCGCATAGTCGGTTGTCAAATACTTACCTTAGAGGAAATGAATACCATTCTTTGTCAAATAGAAAATATAATAAATTCTCGCCCGCTGTGCTCTACACTTAGCCAGGATCCTAGCGAGCCACTGGCTATCACACCCGCTCATTTTCTTACATTGACGCCTTTAAAATACCTACCAGCAGCACCAATTGATGATCGCCCTTCGCACTTATTAGAAAGATATCAGTTATTGGACAGATTAGTGCAATCTTTCTGGGATAGATGGTCACTGGAGTATTTAAATACATTACAAACCCGCGAAAAATGGAATTTACCTACTTCTAATGTTAAAATTGGTACTGTTGTTCTAGTTAAACACGAAAATAAAGTTCCGCCCTTACAATGGGAGTTAGGTATTGTCACTCAAGTGCATCCAGGAGCAGATGGAATTATCCGGGTTGCAACTGTTAAAACAACTAGAGGTTTCTTTAAGAGATCTTTAGTGCGCCTTTGTCCATTACCAACTCAGTAATAATTTCATAATAATAGGTATTTCACGTTTTATTATAGTTTAGTCTCATTTACATAAAATATAGGCAAGTTAAGCCAAATAGTTGCCTATATTTCGCATTAATGTTTTTCTGTTTGTTTCGCAATATAATTTATTTTGAAAATTGCATACTTTCAAGGCCGGGTGCATAGTCGCGCCAATTAGCGCTATTAATTTAAATATGTTCTACCCATAGATAATGATATAAATATCTATGCATCTATGGCCGATGACGCTAGCGCCACCGCGAGCTTGCGGAAAAAAATAAGTACCACTTGAGATTTGGTTTACCGCTACAACCGCGCGCGAGTCATCTGCCCATTTTATTTAAAATATCAATTTTGTATCGTTTTACGAAGCTGTGAACACTCATTTTTTCATACATTAATACATATACACCGCACACATTACCAAAATCACAGCTAAGTATCTTTCTATTGTGAATTGTGTTGTTCCCGCATCCCTGGTAAGTTCTCTTTTTGAATTACTATTACTTGATATCATCCCGCCTAAACAAGCAGATAACAACTAAACGGCCATCGGGTGAAGCCGATGCCCGGCTTGTTTAATCACATTAAATTTTCTTAAACAACTGTCGGGTAGATTCTTCATGACACAAGCTTATTAGAGCCGGTGACAGCGACTCTGATGTCTATGAAATGTAACTGTTCGCTTTTATTTTGTTTTTTGTAAGTTCCAATTCTGGTCAAATGAGTGTATGGCACTCCACCTACTCTTCGTTGTTTCATTTGTTTCCACGTTAATTAATTAACTAATGATTTAGAGCCCTTATCTTCACTTGTCAGGTGTACGTGGTCGTAGAGGGCGTCGTACCTAACATCTACGAGTACAAGCGGCGCTTCGACGTCGACCCACGCGAACTCAACTCGGACAAACTTCTAGATATATTGCGAGGCTTCAAAAGCTGGGCGGTGAAGAAATCTGAAAAGGTATGTGTTACTAGCTGTTACAATCCGCCATGCGATGCTATGCCATATTATAGATTGTATATAAGTATTTTCTATTGCTGGGATAGTACTGCTTGGTGGATGTCACAATGTTCTAGAATGTTGTGATGTAATCTGGTGACGGATTTCTTTATTTCTTTTTAACCGACTTCAAAAAGGAGGAGGTTCTCTGTTCGATTGTTTTTTATGTTTGTTACCTCAGAACTCCGTCATTTATGAACCGATTTGGAAAATTCTTATTGCGTTAGGTTAAGTATAGCTACGAAGTGGTCTCATATAAATTTAATCGATATGTGACCTTGAACTTCAAAGATACATTGAAGTCGGGTTTTGTTTTTCTAAAAATTTATTATTTAAATAAGCAGCACGGACAGATGGGACTGCACTAATTTAATTGATTGACTTTAAAGTCGAACTACCCTAGGAGATGTCATTCAGATGTCAGATGTCAGTGAATGTAATGTTGTTTCAGTTCCACGTAGACATCGTGGTGAAGCTGCACGACAAGACGGTGTACGCGACGCACATGAACCAGACCAGGTTTGAGCGGTGGAACAAGGAAGACTGTGAGTATAATTAAGTGATTATTGTGCCTTAGTCCCGTCGAATGATAAAGCTCATTTCTTCCCCTCTTCGTTTTCCTAGCGTCACCATCCTTTCTTCCACTCTCCACGCATTTGTAATTCAGATATATGTATAATAAGAGACGGTGACCGCTTTCCATCAGTTAGCTTGACATCAAACGAGCCGTATACTTTTATGTAGTTTTTGTGCTTTTGCGTGAATTTAATTTTAAATCACTTCCATTGGTCAATTACTTATATACAAAAAACGAAACATAAACAGACAAAAAAGCTGTAGAACGTGTTCTTGTTTCAGACGCGTACCTGGAAGACGTGCTCCTATTCGGCAGCCACATCAACCAACAGATCGTGTACTACCCGTTCCAGACCGACGTGCACTTCCCGACCGAGCTCGGTCAGTATCCGCAGCACCTGCACTTGCACCGACTGGCGCGGTTCCTGCACATGTCTTAAATGTTTCCATCACATTATGGTATCAAACTCTGATGCCTTCCATATCTCATTGACATTTTATTATGTTGCATTATTATGTTGTTTATTACCTTGGTCATCATTTCCTGTGTTACTGTGTGTGAAGGCACTCCGATCCGCCTCCAGTCCACGATCCTCTCCTTCACGTCGATCAGAGGCAACCTCACGGCGCCCTCCAACGAAGACGTCACGTGGAGAAACGACCTTCACATCAGGTATCCGTTCTTGCAACTTAACAATAGGTCGTGTCAAGGTATTTTTAAATTATTGAGAGCGTGTGTGACCTAGTGGTAATTTGTGCGCATAACAATCCAACGCACCTGATTTTGGATCTCGACTCGGCTTTTAATTCGGCTTTCTCCAATAGCATAAAGTTCAGCATGGACTTTCACGCTCGCTCCACGGTGAAGGAAACCAACAAGCGCTTTGAAGTGGTTTGCAGGCTCTAACCGCGGTTGTAATACCACCAACCGAACAAAGCCACATCAAGTGACCTAGTCGTGTTTAGGGATGATGTTCAGTGATCAAAGAGACGGTTCTGATGAGTCACTCAGTTTGTTAAGGATGATTTCAATGAGAGTTTCACTTTCAAAGAATTTCTCGAGGACAGCTCAGTGCTCACGTCAGCGTCACCAAACTCAATATGGTCGGCTCGTTTATAGTTGAGTTGAACAACAAGTGGTGTGACTGCCGGCAGGTACCAAGGCACGGCGGTGACGTCGCTGTCGACGGCGGCGCCGCCGGCGGGCGCGCGCTGCTCGCTGCACGCGGCGCGTATCCAGCAGACGCTCGTAGCGCACCTGCCCGTCAGGTTCAACGTGTCGCTCTCCGGTGCCGACAGGAGCTTACTGTGAGTACGCCGACAGGAGCTTACTATGAGTACAAGGACAAGAGCTTACTGTGAGTACAAACACCATCGCACCCAATCCAATCCCTGGACATTAGGTCACTTGACAGCTATCGTCTCAGGGCGACGAGCGCAGTGTAATGCCGCGCACGTTTTCGCAAAACATAGTAGGTCATGTGGGTGGGCAGTAGTGGGCACCACAGCTTTGCCAGTGCAGTGTACGCAGTACTTATTATGGTATTAAAAGTTCAAGGTGGCACTGCAATCGTTATGGGTATGCGTGGCGCTTATACCGCCAGGCAAACGACTCGCTCGTGTCATCACTCGGGTCCATAATAAAAAAATATAAAAATGGTCTTGATAGTGTTGTGACTAAGCGAACATCTCATCAGTCAATTGCATAAAATAAACAAGGTTTTTGTTGAATAGTATATTTTCCAAGATAGATAAGCTTTCAAAAGATTTGTAATCGGAACCGCGAGCAGATGAGCCCAAACACTAGTAGTTTACGATTATCCGTCAAACAGTTTTCATTGCCCACTTTTCGTCTTTATCGTCAGATCAGCTGGCTGTCACCATAATATTGCATTCATTGAGGAATAAGTGTGAGACCTCAATGATTGCATTGTAATTGAACTTTGACAAGTATGCAAAATTTCAACTCCATAAAATAAGAGAAAGTGGTTCTAATTTAACTTACAAGATTAGAGTCAAATAATAAACACGGCGAGTTAAATAGAAGCTTGTAAAAAGCTTATTTCCACAGTGTAGTACAATACATACTCGTAGATAGATAGAAAATGATTTATTGCACAAACAAATTAGTAGGTACATACAGTGGCGAATTAAATGCTAGTAAGCATTACGTATATTTTAGCATGTCGTAAGCATTGCAGTAGGTGTCATTGTGTTTGCAGCGTGACGTGGCCCAACCCGGGCGACCAGCAGGCCGGCGTGGCGATGCACGCGCGCGTAGACCTCGCCACCGACACGCAGGCGCGCGGGCACGAGCACGCGTCGCCCGCCGCCGCCGCCGCCGGGCTCGGGGTGAGTGACGTGTCCCAACCCGGGCGACCAGCAGGCCGGCGTGGCGATGCACGCGCGCGTAGACCTCGCCACCGACACGCAGGCGCGCGGGCACGAGCACGCGTCGCCCGCCGCCGCCGCCGCCGGGCTCGGGGTGAGTGACGTGTCCCAACCCGGGCGACCAGCAGGCCGGCGTGGCGATGCACGCGCGCGTAGACCTCGCCACCGACACGCAGGCGCGCGGGCTAGAGCACGCGTCGCCCGCCGCCGCCGCCGCCGGGCTCGGGGTGAGTGACGTGTCCCAACCCGGGCGACCAGCAGGCCGGCGTGGCGATGCACGCGCGCGTAGACCTCGCCACCGACACGCAGGCGCGCGGGCTAGAGCACGCGTCGCCCGCCGCCGCCGCCGCCGGGCTCGGGGTGAGTGACGTGTCCCAACCCGGGCGACCAGCAGGCCGGCGTGGCGATGCACGCGCGCGTAGACCTCGCCACCGACACGCAGGCGCGCGGGCACGAGCACGCGTCGCCTGCCGCCGCCGCCGCCGGGCTCGGGGTGAGTGACGTGTCCCAACCCGGGCGACCAGCAGGCCGGCGTGGCGATGCACGCGCGCGTAGACCTCGCCACCGACACGCAGGCGCGCGGGCACGAGCACGCGTCGCCCGCCGCCGCCGCCGCCGGGCTCAGGGTGAGCGCCGGGGACGACGGAACCGAATCAACGATATCAAACGTATGGACGAAGTGAACGATATGGAATGTATGGACGGAGTGAATGATATGAAACGCATGGACGAAGTGAACGATATGGAACGTATGGACGGAGTGAATGATATGGAACGTACGGACGGAGTGAACGATATCGAACATATGAACGGAGTGAAAGACATAAACGAAATAAACGTACTGAGCAAAATTAACGATATTAACGTGCTGAACGAAAAAAATAAATAAACTATATAAACATAATGAATGTTATGAACGATATCAACAAATTAATTAAATAAATTAAATAATTAATTTCAATTAAGGATTTTTGATTTCAGAACAAAAAGGACAGCATTTTCTTTGACTGCGAGCAACCGCTGACAGGAACTGAAGTACTCAACAAATTGCTGGCTTCCAACACGAAGTACCAAGAGTGAGGATTATTACATATTTTTGAGATGTACTTATTTATTTATAATAGGGTAAAGTGACGAGCTCAGTGCAGCGCCGCGCAAGGTTCCGGGTTGTGCTGCAACTGCTACAGGCGTGTCGCTGACCACCGGGTAGACGACCGCTCGTCTCACCACTTCGCTACTTAAAAAATAGCGTCGAGATTTCATACGTTTGCCGTCTTCCGTCAGGTTCCTGCAGCCCATCCAGCCGTCGCTGATAGCGCTGAACGCCATCGTGCTGTTCAGTGCTCCCCCGGCCGGCTCGTGCGGCGTCATCCTGCGGCCGCGCCGGGCCGCCGCCCGCGACGCGCTCGCCGCGCGCGTGGCGCTCCGCCGGCTCGAGGGGGGCCTCGCCACCGCCGCGGTGGGGGTCGACTTCGAACTCAAGTATTACAGGTGAGCTCATGGACGGTATGCGGTGGACCCCCACAGAGGAAAGGAAGATAAGTAGGTATAGATTTCCACTGTAGAAGCGCCTCCATTTAATAGGGAAGACCTTCCGACCGAGCCAGATGTTACTGGCCTTACAGCTGTCTGTCAGAACCTACTTGGAACTCCTATGTCTGTCGTGCGAAATTCGTTTGAGCGATGCAGGATTTGTATAGAAATCTGCTAATTTGTATCAGCGTTTATGCTACTTTATGACAGCGCCATCTGTGAGCATATCGTTGATATATGTTGCAGCTGAGGTCGCCACAAGCTCATTCTACTATCCTGCTAATTATTTTCCTGAATCTGGTGACATGGTCAAAAATCAATCAAACATGGTTTTCAAAGCTGTCTACTAACAATAATAATTATGACCATCATAATCCCATTCCGTCCTCACTGCTTTCGCTCGGGGAATGAATATGAGCTTTAATCCAGGACAGCCCTGCGAGCTGCGATACTACACAATGTGCGAGTCTGACAGTACAATGTTGACGTCCTACCTCCAGCCTAGAGAACCCTGACAACGTGTTCCTGAACATAGAAGCAGCCGCACTGCTGAAGAAGACGGACGGGAACGTGAGCTTCGATTTGAAGGTGCAGGGACACCATCCCAACGTCAGCGCTGACGGCACGAAGAACTGGCAGGTACGACCCTCTTCTGCTCTTCCCTACAGATTACCTGCAGGCAAGACGTCGGCAATGCCTCTGGAGTTACTTAGAGAAAACGATGTCTGGTTTCCATCAGGCGGGATATCTTCATTTTGCCATCATTGAGAGTAAAACGTGTCCCCAGCACATCTGTAACACCACTCGATACTTTTTATATGCTAATGAGTCGAATTTAAATAATATTACCTTCTCCCCCAGATCTGCTTCAAAGAAGAAGAAGTCACGCACCCATCATTCCTCAAAGACATTTCCTCTGCGCCCGCCCCCTACGAGGGCGCCATGTCCCTCGTGGTTTCGACCGCCAACGGGACGTCCTGCGGGGGCGGGGGCGGGGGCGGGGAGGACAGTGAGCTGCGCGTCAACTACAAGGGGGTGCCGGCAGCCGCGGGGGGGAAGGAGGTGCGGGTGAAGATTGCTGGGAAGAAAGTAATGTATTAACTTTACCTTCTCTGTATATTTATGAAAATATAATATATGTTCGTAAAAATCTGCACAAATTCAAGGTGAATAGTGACCACCACAACATAAACACTAGAAATAAGGATAGAATTGCAGTACCTAGGTTTAGACTGAGTAAAACGAATAAGTCCTTCATGGGCAATTGTGTACGTTTTTACAATAAAATTCCAAAATGTATAACGGAGCTCACAGAAAGTAGATTCAAATTGAGTGTAAAAAATATTCTAATGAAAAAAGCATACTATACAGTTAGTAATTACATAGAAGACAAAGATTCATGGAACATTCCGCTTCTGCCAAGTAGCCAACTGGCACATAAGAAAAATAATATTGTCAAAACAAACATAAAATATTGTAACAAAAGTTTTAAAAAATATGTCCCTCAGTTTCTTGCCGTATCTTCCGAGTAGTGGTTCTTTTTCCGATACGGTGGTAGAGTCATTGTAATAATTGACGTTCATAAGTGCGTCTGTGACGACAAAATTGAATAAAGAACTTTTGTCTGATTGATTGATTGATAAGTAGTTTTTCAGAGGTCGGGACAACATTCTTGCTCCCTTTAAGGTTTCATTAAGGTGAGAACACCGCTCGAGGAGGCTCGACCTAAACACCTCGTTTAAAAACTTTTCGTAACCATTTTGCAGCTATAAAAGTATTGTGTCCTCATTGCAGCTGGAGAACATGGGAGTCCTGGATCTGGAGCTGGTGAGCCAGACGGAGTGGGGACAGCTGCTGAGGGCGTACCAACAGGGCCCGCTCAACATCAGCGCCGTCATCAAGGTATCATCATTGATGAATCTTTCTTTTGCCAAGCAGCAGTGTGCAAACATGACTGCTCCGGTTTGAAGAGCATTGTTTCAAGTCAAATTATTGGGGCATTATGAGAGAGCTATTATTTCAGGATTTTGCATAACAATGTTCTGGGTGGTGCTGCAATTGCTGCGGGCAGGCGTGTTGCTTTCCATCAGATGACCGGCTCGTCTCGGCAAAGCGGCGGTGGTGCAACCCAGGCGGCCTATAAGAATCTTGCCACCTATTAAACCTAACAGTCTCGCTCATAGCCGGCGGGTATTAATGCGATAACCAAGTAATAACAATTCGTTGGTCCCTCAGGAGACGGCGGACGGGCTGGCCACCGCGAGCTCGGCGGCGGGCGCGCGGCTGCAGCTGAAGCTGGGCAGCTTCGCGTGGCTCCTCGACCGCTGGACAGACGTGCAGGCCTTGACCAACTTCGGCTTCTACCGTAAGTGACGAGCAACTATACTGTTTTATTCCACCCTTTAATTTTATTTCGAAAGTGGACAAAACGCGTGGATTGCGAAAGGACCCGATTAATGTCAATTGAAAACTAATAGGTCGACTATTCAATGTACCCTACAGGTCTCCATTACATGATTAAAACTTCGATTTTTTTCAAAATAAGCGAAAATTACATAATTATACCGCCTTACATAAGAACCAACGTAACCGCGGCTTGTTTGGGACCACATATCTCATTTTCGACCGTCTTTTTGTCTCCCTCCAGGAGAGTGCCGCCTTACGGCGTCGTCGCTGCAGACCCTCTCGGGCGACGTGCTCGCGTGGCCGCGCGCGCAGTGCGCGCAGCACCTGCTGCTCGCCGACTGCACGGACAACACTCCGAGGTAACATGATACACATACATAGGGGCCTTCTAGGCGACGTGCTCGCGTGGCCGCAGCAGCTTCTGCTCGCCGACTACACTGACAACACTCCGAGGTAACGTGACATACATACATAGGGGCCCTCTCGGCGACGTGCTCGCGAAGCCGCAGCACCTGCTGCACGGACGTAATGTTCATACTTGTCTACTCCGTGTGCAGGTTCGCCGTGTTCGCGAGTGCGGAGGGCGGCGTGCGCGTGCACAGCGGCGGGCACCACGTGACGCTCAGCGCGCGGGGCGGCGGGGGGATGGGCGGCGGGGAGCAGGGCGTGGTCGCAGAAACACACGCGGGGGACCAGTTCACGTATGTACTACACACTTACACTACATAAATTCACTGTGTATGGGCGTGGTACGATATTACATCGTACTGAACACCCGTATGTAATTAATGAGATTTACTGACCTAAGCTAGTTCCCTAATGCCCTAAGTCCCTACTTTCCCTAAATCCCTAACGTCCCTAAGTCCCTAACCTTACCATATAGATAAGTGCGGGTAACCTGTAACCAGGACACCTGAGGTTACAGGCGAAAGTGGGTAGGAAAAGGTGATGTGTAAGTCGTGCAATGTACACAGGAATGGGTTTTCTCACTGATGGTTTGGATATTCACCAAACCAGTCACTAATGATGGCCGCAGTGAGAGGATGCTGCTTATCCGGTGGTTACTGGAAACTTCTGGTGGCAGCTCGTCCAGTAGTCACTGGGAACATCTAGTAACTGCTCATCCAGTGAGTACTGGAAACTTCTAGGTGGAAATCTTCGGCGTAGGAAAGGGAGTAGCCCGGGCGGTGCAAGGATAGGTGAAGTGCACCCAGCGAGTCCCAGTTTTACGTCACCAATAAGTCGCTTTGCACGTCGCCGTGGATCCACACCCTCCAATGCTGGTATTTGGCTGATCCGTCCCATAGATGGCAACACACACGAACGGACCTGAGCTAGATAGAGGTTCAAATACTGTCTCGGTGTGAAGTACCGTCTGACCTTATTTATGACACCAAGGTTCTTGCCTGCAAGTGTAGCTTTGGAGTCTAAGTACGTGCCGAAATTGAGCGTAGGAGTAAGGGTAGGCCCTAAAAGCTCCAGATGACTGTCATTGCTAAAGGCACATCCCGGAAAGAAGGAGATACAAAGAATTGGTTCTTCTTAGAGGTGAACAGGCATGCTTGCGTTTTCTTGACGTAAAATTGCACAAGATTGGCATCACCCCAGTTGGAAACAGTTATAGGCGCCTGATTCACACGCTTAAACCATATTCTCTCTGTGCCTAAATTTCCACCTCACTAGCCCATGGACGGGATGTGTACTTCTCAACAACCGTGCTGTCATCTGCATGCCCAAAGACACCGGGTGTGAGCAGGTATTGACCTGCTCACACCCGGTGTCTTTGACACATTATCACGTCATTGGATGTGCAGCAGAAATAGGGATGCGGAGAGTACGGACCCCTGCGGTACACCGGTATTCATGTCCAATTGATCGGACTAGTTGCCGTCGACAAATACTCGAAAATCTAAAACACTATTTTATCTAGCTTTATTTCTTTTCCTGTCGTTGTCTTTAAATAACACCTAACAGCTAATTGCCTCAGGGTGACGAGTGCAAAATTTTGCATGAATAAGTTCCGGGTGGTACTACAACCGTTACGGGCAGGCGTGTCGCTCACCTTCACCTGCTCGTCTCGTATCATAAACAGTTCTCTCTTCCCCAGGATCGAGCACGGCGAGAACATCACGAAGGTAACAAGTAAGATCAGCTCGCTGCTCGTGTACCACAGCGCGGAGCAGACGGTGGTGCTGGTGCCGCGGCTGTTCCTGCGCGCGGCGTGCGGCCTGTGCGCGGACGGCGACGCCGGCGCCGGCGCGAGCGGCGACCGCTGCTGAACTAACCATACACTACACTAGGTCTATATAAATAAACTTTGGGTCCTTATTCTATGTTGCATTCTCTACACCAAATTTGCACTGAATTGCATTTGTCAGAATACGAAAGCGTTTGATACATCTTAGTGATGTATCAAACGCTTTCGTATTCTGACGCGCACGCTAAGTCTAAACTTCACTTAGTTTTAGATAATCCGCTTCATTATTACTCTGAGAGAATCCGTATTCTGCGCGACTATCTGTCACTATTGACGTTAGTTTATACAAATATACTTAATTTTAGCGCCGTCAAACGTTATTCAAATCTAGAGAGCGGAAACTAGAACACCGAATATATTTAAATTAAATTTAGGTTTAGAGTTTGCAACACAGAATCGGCCCTTAAATCAAATTAAACTCTATCATCAACATACAGGTGTCTGTGCCGTCACATAATCTTCAATTTCTTTAAAAATTTATTCTAATTTTCATTAGAAATTAATTTGGCTATAAAATATTTATTATGACATGTTTTTTTTTTAAATTTCTTTTAAATGATCGCGAGAAACATATTTGGATGATGTGATTAATCTCATTAACTGAATGTAGCAGAACTAGGTGCACTTGCGTCGACCTGGGTTAGCGTATTATCTCCGCAACTCTGGGATAAATCTATTTGAGTGTCGATAGACATCAACAGCTGCAAAGTTGTCAATCCTGACAGGGTTCACTAACAAGTTATTATTCATCCAGTCAACCCTGGTTGACGCGAGTCCCACTAAGGGTACACAATAATAAATAATTGATATTTGCTAAGGGTTGAGATGTTTAAAAAATAATCGAGCTAGAATAATACTTACAAGTAATTTGAGACCCCTCGTGTTAGTTTAAGTATACTATGGCGAAGTCTATACCTACGGAATGTGATTCAAGAGTTTACCAAGTGAAAATGTATTTTATTCTGAAGTATTTTGTACATAAATATAACAAGATAAATTAATTAATTCAAAACAAATATTTTTTTCTCTTTCCAAAACTCCTATAATAGAATGAGCGAAGCGGGACCTCTGTCTACTGGGGCAAATCGGCGTCTGTATGTTTCTATGTTAGAAATGAAAATGAAAATAAAATGAATTAACTCATTATTGAAACACACAGATAATTAAAAACTAACAATAAAGCTTATTCGTAGTGTAACTATTGATGGTCTTATCGCTAAAAGCAATCTCTTCCAGACATTCGACGTTTGTTCGACAATAACTTGATAACTTGCTTCCCATTGATCCGATTTTTACAAAATTTTGTTATTTGAGGCTAGTAATTAATATGAATAAATTATTTAAGTTCTAATATCAAGTCCAAGGGTTGCAAAGATGAAGGGGTCGCGAGGTCCAACTCGGAGGGGCGTGTCGAACGAGCTGTGGGCCAAACCCACAGAGAGGACCCCACGCAACTTAAACGACGCTGCGGCAGGGCCAGGCGAAAAAAACCGCATTAAAATCCGTTGCGTAGTTTAAAATATGTAAGCGTACTGACGTACAGACGTACAGACGGCGGGAAGCGAGTTGGTTTTATATATGTGGAGATAGAGGTAGACTTACGTAGAGATTTCAAATGTCATAAAAGTTTTGTATCAATACAAAGTAACTCAGAATGTGCTTATGCAGCCAAAGTGTGATTTCTAACGGGGCCTGATTTAAACAAACAACACAACACTTCCAAAGGAAAACTAACATCTAAAAATCTAGCATAATATTTACAGTTAACGCTCCAAAAATCTAACGGGGCAGGTTAAAAAAAACTTTTCTCGTCCTCTGTGTACCTCCTCCGAGTCCCTTTGTGTTTCCAGAGCCATCGAACCGAGAGGACGATCAAAGACTGCTCCGGCCGCCGCTTTGCACGCCCGATTAAGAAAATAAGCCGCTTAGTCTATGGTCGGAGCGCTGACCAATCATTACGTTCGGTTGACGCGTTCCGTGTTTAAAATTATGACGTTGTTGGTCAGTGTAGCGTCAACCCTCGGTGGGTAAGCACGTACTAGTACGAAGGATTTCTCGCTCTATTAAAAGGCAGGGGGTTTACAGTCTACTTGCCTTGTTTGTAAAGTATTTTTGCAGTGGCAGCGGGTTACAGAGCATGCTTCAGTAACTTGTTATTCATTAGATAATATGCAAGACCGTTTGTAGAGTCATTTATTGATGTAATTTTCCAACGTAAATGGAATTATGTATGGTATTTATGAGTCAGACATCTTGTAAGTAGTTACATGTTGTTTGTAGGAAGTACTCGGAGGTAGCTTTTAATTTTGCTCAAATCTGATAGAAACCTGTAACTATACTAGTGTCTTCTAATTCGCATTAGTGAGGTCTCAAACTGAATCTGACTCAGAATCAGAGTTTTCTTCATTGCTTCAACTGTGTACGTACAAAGGATCAGGCAAACTATTGTTACTTTAAAAATATTAATTTCATTTAATTCGATCAATTTATATCGGTACCTCTTCTGCAAGACCTCTCAGGAATTAAATACCATACTATGCTAAATATTCAATTGCCAATTAGTAGTCAGCATACACTACTGTATTCCGGTTCTAAGGGCACTGTTTTAATTGAAATTACAAAGCGGTGGTACCCACCCAGACGGCCTCTCGCATACGAGAAACCTACCACCAGCAGATAGAAGTGCCTAGGGTGAGCGACCTGTTCGTCTCCCTGCTTCCATAAAAAACCGAGTCATCCTAGTAGTAGGTAACTAGGTGGGTATTTCTGATATTGAACGCATTAACGCACGCTACGCAACTAACTATAACTACGTTGGCAGTCCGGGAGAAACGTCGCACGACGGTTCGTAAGTACGGTCTCCGGTATCCGGTCTCCGGTCTCCGGCCTCCGGTGGCCGTCGGCTCGATTGTCTCATTTGGCACCTCAATTAGTGCGTACCTCAATTAGTTGGGAGTTTATCAAATCAATACGAGACTGAATGTACCTATCGATCAAGGTTTATAGACAAGCAAGCTTTATGGAGTTAAGTCAGAATGTACCTTGACAATCCTTACGAAAGACATAAGCTTCTAACCATATATTATAATTGCGAAAGTATGTATGTGTGTTTGTGTGTGTGTTTGATAGCTCTTCACGCCGCAACGGCCTTCAATTATCTGAGGCAACGGCTAAACAGTTTTGGATGGGAATGGAGATAGCTTACACGAAAAGTCCTCACAGTTCCCGAAGGAGCAACTATATACCGAACTCTATGCGGGTGAAACCGCGCGGCGTAGTTAGTTTTACATATCCTTTCTCAACACGATTACTCAAAATAGGTAATTATGAGTATTTACTGTAAAATTACTGGGCATATGAGACTTAATATTTAATGTTTCGGGGTGATGAACGCAATGCAGTGCTACGCAGTGCATTTTATGGTATTAAAAGTTCTGGGTGGTACTGCATTTGTTATGGGCACGTGGCGCTCACCATCAGGCGAACGACTCGCTCGTCTCATCACTCGATTCCATAAAAGAAGTACTGATTCGATTTCGGACTTTCGTTCTTGTAGACTGGATTGCGGTTTTTTTTTGTGCTTCTTGCGACGTGAAGTGACTGTTCAGTTGGCAACACTGCGAACCACCTGCCGCCGCTGATTATTGTTTGCGTATGTTTAATTTCATTCATTTATAAATAGGCATAAAATCACATTTTTACAAGCTTTTATTTAACTTGCAATGTTTGTTTGTTTGGGTCAAATCTTGCAAGTTGAATCAGAACCACTTCCTCTTATCCTACGGAATTGAAATTTTGCATACATGTCAAAGTCCGATGAAAATGCAATATTATGGTGACAGATCTGATGATGGAGACGGAAGGTGGGCAATGGAACTCCTTGACGGATAATCGTAAACTACTAGTGTTTGGGCTCATTTTAATTTGCTCGCGGTTTCAGATTACGAATTTGTTAAAAGCTTGACTATAAAATATATTTTTCAACAAAAATCTTGTCTTTTAACCGACTTTAAAAAGGGAGAAGATACTCTATTCGGCTGATTTTTATGTTTGTTACCTCCGTCATTTATGAACCAATTTGAAAGATTATTGCATTGGGTTCAGTGTGTCCCCATATACATTTCATCGATACTAGACCTTGGACTTCGAAGATACCTACATAGAAGTCGGTTTTTTTGATAAAGTGAATACTTGTAGTAAAAATATGATGTTCGGAAGTAGTATTTCCTAAAACCGACTAAAAATAGATGACGTGTGTACTTCTCGAGCATCGACCACACGAGCAGCGTGTTCGCGCACGCACAGCGGCCATCGATTGCTGAATATTGATGGGAAATAAGTGCTGTTGTCACTATATTGTGGCTAATTAAGTAATTTCGGCTGAAAGCTTTTACATTTGTTTGAAAGAAGCGCACGAACTGAGACAACGGAATGTTTACATACCAACGACATGTTCATATGTAACAAATTACTGTATACAAATAATACCGTATGAACATGACACGGAATACAGTACGGTATAGCCTCTGTGGCGTAGTGGGGCAGGTTGGCTTACATCTCATACACCGCTGAGGGTTCGATTCCCGCGACGGGACAAATATTTGTGCAAAAAAAACGCAAGGATTTGTTTCGTGTCTGTGTTGTGGGACCATGGTCTCATAGTTCCTGGTTCCCTAGATACAGGGAATCTTAGTTCGGGGCCAGGATCTATGTACATATATGATTGTTGGGCTTATTTATTTATTTAACATAAGCAACATTGACTGCGGCACATGGAGGGGTGACCGTTTGTGTGGTATTTACATCTGAGCGCTACCGTGCTTCGGGGTCATGGTAAGCCGTTGGTCTCGGTTGTTGTCAACTTAAAGTCGTTACGCTAGGCCATGTCGGAGGTCTTTAGCAAGTTTTTTTGATGAAATCGAGTGATGAGACCAACAAGTCATTCGCCTGATGGTAAGTGCCACGCCTGCCCAAAACAATTGCAATGCCACACCATAACAAGCACTGGTGAGACTGCGATGATAGGTGAGACTGCGGTCGAAAAGCAGTCACCTGATGGAAAGTGACGCCGCGGTCGGCGATGCATCATGCTTGCCTAGAAGATACCGATTCACTCGGGACTTGAAGAAACCTAGGTTATAAGAATCGGGAAACAGGAGTAATGCAGGCTGAATAACTGGCTGAGCTGTGGTACCCAGACGGCCTCCCGCTTGCGAGAGACCTACCACGAGTTAAATAGATAATATGGAATGACTACATGCAAACTACTTCAAAGAGCGACGGCGCAAAAATCCCAGGACGTTAATGAGTGGAGCATTCTGTGACAGTGAGCAGCAAAGGGGGAAGGCAGGCGTGACGCCGCACCCGGCTCGGGGTCGGGCTCACTGAGCAGCCTTTGATGATCCCGACCGAGTGCGTAATATCCTTCATGCTATTCATAGCGACGCGCGTCGGTCTGTCCGTACATTACAACCAATACCAGCTTTCAATTGTTGTTGGTGGCTCTAAATATAATATTTAGAGCCACCAACAACAATTGACGGCTGCCACCCACGGCGCACAACAGCTCACCAACAATCGGAATTTCACATTGCAACACACTCGTCCTACAAAAAGTCGGTCACAAAATAGGTGACAAATGACGGAGATATATGTTTTTTGTTGAAAAATACATTTTTCAAGACAAGCTTTAACGAATTCGTGATCGGAACCGCGAGCAGATTAAATTGAGCCCAAACACTAGTAGTTTACGATTATCCGTCCAGAAGTTCCATTTGCCCACCTTCCGTCTCCATCATCACATCTGGCTGTCATCATAATATTGAATTGTCATAGGACTTTAACAAGTATGCAAAAATTCAACTCCGTAGGATAAGAGGAAGTGGTTCTGATTCAACTTGCAAGATTTGACCCAAATGAAATAATAAAAATTGTAAGTTAAATAAAAGCTTGCAAATAAAAAATCGGACCGACTACAAAAAGTGCGCCGTCCGTCGGTGGAGGCACCGAGGTAACACGATCCTTATCATTTCCGAAGACGAGATAGTGAGCCGCGCGAGGGAAGCGCGGTTACACTTCGAGTACTACTTGTCAAACAATCTACCATTAGATACGAGTAAGAATATTATTGTTTACTAACCGGCTACACTCACGAGAATAAGCCAAGACACTCGACCGGTGTTACAGACGCTCATCCTCACGGAGTGCGTGCGGTCGCGGCGAGCGCTCGGCGCCACTGAGCATATAACCCTACGGGGGAGAGGGAGAACTTAAAACAGCGTTATATACGCTAACAATTGCCATTAAATGCCAACCTAGATAATGTACTGTCAAAAATGACAGTCCTAATAGGGAGAGAAATTTGGTAGAATTTGAAAAAACCTACCGATTTATAGTGATGTAAATAACGAATGAAACGAATCAGTGAAATCGATTATGAAAGGAATCAGCGAAATCGATTAAAAAATGCAACATTGTAGCTTAGCCTAGAATGGGTCGTAGTAAAATTAAATAATACAACAGTTCTGATTGGATTTATTTATTATCGTTCATCCACATACACGCTTAAATTCTACCAGCATGTTCGCAATATTGTTAGAAATTGAGGGCTATGTATACATTTTGTACAAAGTGATTGGTCTGAACTGTGGCAGGAAATTCAAAATTATTGCAGCTTTTGCAATTTCGTAAAATCACCTACCTATCTATTCTATAATATTATTGCATTCGCGGTAATCGGAAATTATTCCTTACTGTATTTTAGTAACAAATAATAATGCCGCTCCTGATTCCATGTATTGGTCCCCGTGCTGTATTTTTATTGAATATAATGGTTAAGGGACCAAAATATATCCATATACATCCATATATTGGTCCCTTAACCATTATATCCATATATTGGTCCCCAATACGTATTGGTTCACAAGCGTTTAAAAAACGAAAGAAAGTAAATTTATTTAACTCCTAAGCGTTGCGGAGTTGTACCTTCCATCATCACCTCATCCACATGAGATGATGTATATCAGACACAAATACTTGAACAGCTTTAAAAAATATATGAAAATATAATAAAACTTGCCCTCGATTTCCCTGGGATCCTATCCTCAGATCGACAATGTGACCACCTCGGGAGTATACCCTTAAGATCTAAAAAAAAATTTCAATCGGTTCACAATTGGCGAAACTATCGTTTAACATACACAAAAGAAAAAAAAATACATTCAGACGAACATAGAACCTGCTCTTTTTTGGAAGTCGGTTAAAAATCTGTTCTCTCTCGGTCGGCTATAGCTACCTAGCTGTGTCGGTTGGATGTCACTCTGTTCCCGCAAGACGGTTAAAGAAAGACAATTAGATAGATAAATTCGACGTGTTGGATCAGGACTTCGGTGGTCTAGTGCTAGGGCATCTGGCCCGGCAAGCCAGAGGATGCAGGTTTGGATCCTGTCCAAAGTCGATTTTTTCTATCTAATTTTAATATAGTTTAACTTAACTAGACACTTAAAAAATGGCCAACTATAAAATTCTTCTAAAATACATAACACGAATATCTTACTAACACTATTTGGCTTTACCCTGTTGTTCAGATTTTTTATTATAACTTGCTAAATCTTCTTCTTTTGAAGCTAATCCTTGATTGACACTGTCGTCTTAATAACAATTTACATGCAGTTTGAAAACATGCCGTTTTCAAATAATTGCCATGGCTATCACATGAAAAACATGAATTTGAGCAAACCACTTCATACAAAGTACAACCCAGGAGACAAATGTTTGGTTTATGAAGTTGTGCTATTAATTCTTTTTCCGTTGTACTTACAATTGCATGTATTGTTTGGGAAAAGTTGGGTGAAGGATAAGTCAGAGAAAACTTGTTTTCCCACCATTCTCGAAGTAGAATATACATATACATGGGGTTGTCTCCTGGGTTTTTTACAGTTACAAGTTGTTCACATTTATTACATTTCAGTTTGTTCAACAACTGTTTGGCTAAATAACCAGCTACATATACAGTTGGTTGTTCTTCCAATAACGAGAAATCACTACTTAGGTCTTCTTCTTCTTCTGGTATCATTAAAACATTTTCTTCAATTGAAATCAACTCTGATAGCTCTGATGTTGAAGGTACATTTTCTTGTTCGGATGTGTCCATAGCCAATATCACATCTCCATCGATTGTCTCTTCATTGCCGAATATGTAACTGTGAAAATCAGTTAACAACACCTTATTGTCCTTTTCACAATTAGCACCTCGGCTGTGTGGTGCTGTTAAACCAGTGACGACAGCAGTTTTTAATGCAGACATAAAATGGGTAGCAGTCGGGTTCCGGTTAGTTGGGCTGTGCTGGCGAATAACCCCAAATAAATTTTCCAGTGCGTCTTGGTTTAAGCTGCGTAGATTCAAGTATTTGAAACCCAATGCCTTAACTGCGCTCCAAATGTCGCGTAGGCTTTTTAAAGTTATTATATATCCTTCGACACATTTGACATTTTTTGCTTGTGTTCCGTTACGATTTATGAATTTTGTTTTTTTTAGTATATTTATATATTGCGCCCATGTTTCCATGTGGTTTGTCTTTACGGACACGTTTTGACGTTTGTTTTTTTTCATGTCTTGAGGACCAGATGGACCATTGCTTACATCAAATAATTGGTCAAGCTTTTCGACTACATTCGCCGTATTATGTAGACCAATGGCTTTATCTCCACTTTCCGCCCTAGCTAAAAGTTTCAAAACAGCTGCGACGGTGTTGCTTAAAGCTTGAGCTGCTATCTTCACTTTCATTTTTGCCTTGTATTTGGGACTGACATGGGTTTGAGTAATTTTGCTAAAATACAAAAAATTCCTGTTGTGGCTCTCCACTTCTACCAAGTGCGCCCATTGTCCTTTAACTCCATCCATATCCATGGAGCCAGCCTTAAGGAAATTATTTCTAATTGATTTGAATAGATGTGGGATATCATACACGATATAAATGGGTTTCCCATCTACTTTAAAGTAATGGTTAGAACCATCTTCGAATGGCCCTGATCCATCTCTTAATAAGCGGAGCGCTCCCATATTTGTTGGGCCTTGATCACACACAGTATTTAAAACTGTGAAGCCACATGCAGTCACTTTTGTAATTATATTTTTAATTATATGTGCCAAATTGGCAGATGAAATTGTCCCTTTAGTAAAATAAAAGGCTATAGGCTGCTTGAATTTTCGTCTTAAGCCCTGCAATAGAAACACGAGTGCGTGATCAGCCAACTCGCTACTGCGTCCAGACTCGCCAAGATCTTCAAATCCTTCCACAATATCATTACCTTCGTTATATATTAATCTGGATTTTAATGCCATTTCATCAAAGGCTAGGTTACAGATCCTGTCTTTTGGGTCTTTACTGTTAGCAATTGTTTTTAAATGATTAAGGACTGACTGGTTGATCCCTGGTTGCATTGGTACTTTTTTTAAAATATTTTGTAATGTTTTGATCGAGGGAAGAGTCACTGCTGCACTCAAATACCTATATGTTTTAGCCGATCTCTTTAATATGGCCAAACATGATAACTTGTGTTTCATACTCCACCGTCTACCTTTAGGTTTTCTTTTTTCATTTTTACAAGAATTGACCACAAGCTCTTTTAAAACTGGGGATTGAATTTTTTCAATTAGTATGGCACTTTTCTTTAAAGACTTCAAAGTGCACTCCGTCTTTCTTAATTTTTCCACCAATTTCTTCTTGCGGGGTGTTAGTTCTGAAACAATAGAAACATAAAATGTAAAAGACCTAATGTGGAAGAGTAGGTGTTGCTTAATGCAGATTTCTACAAATGGATTAAATTTTAATAGTTACAGTATTAATACATTCATAGTATGTAAATTGTACAAAGCGCCGAGACCCTAACTGTACTGAAAAAATTCATAAAATTGTGCATCAAAGTGAATATAGGAAATATATTTTCACACTAATATTATAAAGGCCAAAATGTCTGTACGTTTGTACTTCACAATCAAACGGCAAGACCAATTTTGATGAAATTTGGTGTGGAGATAGCCTATACCTTGGATTAACACACAGCCTATGGCTACTATTCATCATCACCGTTTTTCATCACCACCATGAAATAGGTGGGGGCTCAGCTAGTACTACGAAGTACAAAGTAGTAACGGGTATGAATTTATGTGACAAGAATACATACATATAAACCGCATTCAAGTATAGACTCAAATCCCTTCAATTCACTCTGTCGACTATTGTATTAAGAAAATTTACCTTCATTCCACAAATGGAGTGGAAACCCTGACATCTGCTCATCACTGAGCGGCGTGGATTGTATATTTATGCAAGGTACAGCACGCTTCTTCAGCCTGTTTTGTTTTTTGTTTATGTGAGTTTTTTTAAAATGTTCACCACATACATGTTTATTGGAGTGCAATTTCTCGATTGGCACATTTACAAGATCTTCATTGCCAGTAACTCGCACCCATTCTTTGCAACTGAAAAAAGGAATTAAATTACTTGTAAGATTTGAATTTAGTGACATTTGAAAGCTTCCAGTGTTAACTAGACATGTTCCGATATCACCAAAATAACAATTCCTATCCATATGAGTAGTAATCCCGAGGTCCTAGGTTAGATTCCCAGGTCGGATAATTGTTGTGGTTTTCTGAAAAAGAATTTTCAATAGCAGTCCGGAGTTTGGAACAGTGCCCGGTAGAAAGCAAAAGGCTCACCCGCTATTACATGGGACTAAAAACATATCTGGTGAAACATGGGTGATAAATACACATCTGCCTACCCATTTTTATGTTTCTATGTCATGAGTAGTAACAATAAAATCTTTATTCAATATTACTCATGCAAGTACCCTTCAAGTATCAATACCCACTCACACTGATAAATATAAAAAAAAATTGTTGGCAATATATTTACTTCTATTAACTACACACTGTTGAAACATTGCCTACATTTGGCATCAGTATCATTTACCTTTGTGAAACAAGTCCATACTTTTGAGTTATATAAAAAACGCCATAAAACATAAAAACTCCTACTATGTTCAATGATACAATTAATGCAACAAACACATAATTACAATAACTGCAAACAATAAACATTTAAAGGCCTACAGCCAAAGGAACAGATGATAGAGAATGTATAACTGAGTCATCATCATTTCAGCCGTAGGACATCCACTGCTGGACATAGGCCTACCCCATTGATATCCAAAGGGAACAGTTAGAAGCCGCCTGCATCCAGCGACTTCCTGCTACCTTTTTAAAAAGGAAAAACGGACAGCATGATGAAGTCAAGCGGGGCTCCAAGATAAGTCATGCTTTGATAGTCAGCCAGAATTGATTAGTTCACTAGTTCAGAAATATTATTCGATACAAGTACTTTCTTTCCAGATGGGTATTGCAAGTATGATTAGAGGCTTAATCTACTTGGTATTGAAAGAAAATCTTTGAATACTTAGTCATATTTACTAGTATCGGAATATATGTCTTTAAATCGTTGACTTCCTACTCTAATTTTAAACTACTTTTAACTGTGCTGCACTGCAGGTGCTACCCCTCTTATGTAAGTCCCTCCATATTAGTTACCACTACTATGCCAGACACTCAACTTCTCGGGAAGCATTACTGTTAAAGTAACGGCTCAGGATGACAAATTCTGTGCAGCTCCACACAGAACTTTCCAGCTTGTAGCTATAGGTGGCACAATAAAGTGCAGAGATGACGCAGATTTTAATTTGGTTCAACAACTAGTGGTTCGCACATTCATTCGTTTTTAAAATTACAAAAAAATAGTTTTGGAATGTAAGTACAAGCAAAGCCCTTTCATATGATGCCCCACTTGAACTGGAAGATTTAATAGGAGTTCAAATACATACCGATTTTCCTCCAATGGAAAGTTTGCAAAAAATCGGACGCTCTCCAAATGCGCTTCTTTCACGCCACATATCTCGCAAGTACGGCGAGAACCTCTCTTAGACATTTTAGAAGTGCGAACAGCTATTGTTCCACTTTTAATACACTTTTTCACAAAATACCACGCACTACTCCTGGAGTCTCTATCTCGACAACTAAAACGTAACTGCGTCTCAAAATGTTTTTGGCGGAGGAGTAATAACTCGACTCAACGCCTAAAATGTAAAATTCGTATATAATATGCGTATACACAAAACAAAAACAACAATAAATCTACACACGCCAAAAGCAAACGGACTGGTAGACATATTTGTTTAGTGTTACTATTTAAAGAGAATAATAATTTACTACACTACTAGATCAGTTACATCAACGCACCACCTGTCTTCGCTTTTTATACGTTAAAATAACAAATTGTAAACGGATTTCATTATATTTTTAATTATTAAATGCTCTGTTATATTTGAACACATTCGTTAGTTTATTATTAATAATGAGCATCTACTTAATTTCTACCGCGATGTTTATAATATTTTTTTACCACTGGCTATTTTATAATTTTTGTAATGATGCGAGTGAAAGGCAATTGTCCCCATACATTTTTTTCCACTACGTAAGATTCCAGCCACTGCTCGGCGCGAACTGCGGGCCAGAGCTCGTGTCGCCCGCCGCGAGAGAGGCGGCGCCGGCGGCGAACGTCGCTCGGGTGACAGAGCAGACGCGCCGTCATTGTCACTGCCACTTGCATCACAAACGTCAACACACCGAGGAGGGTAATCGCACACTGTATCGAACTCGCGAACGAAAGGTTTAGCACTGGTCGAGGCAACATTAAGAAGTGGTGTTCAAGCAGGTGGTAGTGTCCAACCGGAGTCCCGATTGAAATTCGGATGACGATTTATTTCACTGGCTTCACGTACTTTCCGCGGCACGAAATACTTCTCTCTCGCTAGTACGGATGCTTTGTCAAACCTAATGAAATATTTCGTCCCTTCGGTAAGGACGTGCTCGGCTATAGCCGACTTGTTTGTGTCCAGATTTTTGATGCTCCTGATATGTTCCGTCAGTCTAGTCGCGATGTTTCGTCGCTCGCCGCGACCGCACGTACTCCGTGAAGATGAGCGTCTGTACCGCTCGAACACCGGTCGAGTGTCTCCACTTGTTCTCGTGAGTGTAGCCGGTTAGTAAACAATAATATGAATAATACTCACGCTAGTTTTAATAATAGTAAGTATATTATCTAGAAACAAAGACAACCATTCATTCGACACACAATATAATAAATATAATATATGACGGAGCAAACGGCTCCAAGTCTTTTTAAAAAGTGTGACGTCATCACTGCTGACGTCACTATCATCATCATCATCATGGTGGTCGCTCATACTCCAGGAATGAAAGGCTTGCAGGTAGTCTTCGATTGGTTTTATTCAGTTTCACAATTTGTTACAATTACAATTGAGGAGCTCCGAACAGTCCGGCCGCTCGAATCAGACTGAGCTACGATCGGTCGGGCGGTCGTATTTATAGCGAACCTAAGGCTCGCACAAACATTGTTTGCAAAATCTATTCAAACTTGCTTGCAAGTGTCTTAGTTCAATTTTAACAATAAATCAATGTTACAAAATGATGTTTTAAGGTGTAAACAGTTAACTCAATCAGTTAAATAAGAAGTTGATAAAAGAAGTGAATTTCATCATTCAACAATGAATTGATGATTCTAAACAGTAGTTATGCAATTAAAACTATTAGTAGTAAACTAATAGTTATTACTTTGTTATTTTTAACAGTTTTTAAAGTTTGTTAGCGTCTTTGCGCCGATATATATGTTTAGTGTGCTCAGCATAAAATGCCGATAGTTTTACACAACTATTTACCTCAACTCTAACTTTATCGCTCATACAACGATCGGTCATAGATCCTGGCCCCTAACTAGGAATCCCTGTATCCAGGGAACCAGGAACTATGAGGACCATGCTCCCACAATACCCAGACACGAAACAAATGCTTGCGCTGTTTTTCATGTCCGTTATAACAGCCCGTGGTGAGATTCGAACCCGAAACCTGCGAGGTGTACGAGTATAAGATAAAAGCTGACTCGCTCAACCACTGCACCACAGTTATAGCCTAGCAGTATGATCCAGGGTCCAGCTATCTTCGTTTCAAATTTCACTCAAATCCGTTGAGCCGTTACTGCGTGAAGAAGTAACAAACATACATAAAAACTTCCACATTTAATATTTTAGTGTGATTTTCTTATTTAATTCATATTCTAGAAATTTTTCACAACTTATTTTGTATTTTTATAAAAAACTCAGACCAAAGCAAAAATGTTGGCGAGAAAAGCACTTCAAACCTAATTTAAGAACTGACCTAGTTGCTAGGGAATGGAATAGTGAAAATATCGCGCAGAGGTATCGCTGCAAATGAGGATGTCGATGTAAATATCGACCTCTCAAAATAAATCAAAATAAAAAATCCCGTTTCTAAACTTCATTCTGACGTTATAGTGACCATTACAGTTCAAAAACTTATAACATCGATACAGCATCATTTCGTACTATTGTATATCGCTTAAAAACACATAACAATTGATTTATATAACGAAGTCAAATTCAAATCTCTTTATTCAGTTTTGGCATCACGCACTTATGAACGTCAATTATCACCATGACTCTACCACCGTATCGGAAAAAGAACCACTACTCAGAAGATACGGCAAGAAAATGAGGGGCATTTCTTAGACCTTTATTACAGTTTGTTGGTATGTTCAACGTATATTGCAGTTTTACACTTCCAAAATAAAATACAGTCCGGCCAAAGTCGCAGGAACAAGCTAGTCGTATCTCGTAGCACAAATCCGTGATCGAACGCTACGAGTGCTACGTGTGCTACGCCGTAGCGAGGCGGTTATGTAATATTAAGCATGTTGAGACGAGGGAGTATAAACAGTATGGACAATTGCGCAATAACACAAGAGTTGTTACCGCCATGTTTGCATTGATGCAACTTCAATACGATAGGCTTTCCCTTTCTTACATGGTAATTAGGTGATTTGCTTTCCTTGTCCCTCACCTATCTATATCCCGCCACGCATCTGTCACGTGGTAGCAAAAATATCGTATCCGCGACCAGTCATATAAATCTGGAAGTTAGACAAATCTTCCAAAGTGCAATTACACTGATTACCGCAACCGTGAAGTGCAAGTGAGCCGCCGTCTGCACTGCCGCGAGTGCGTAACGTAAGTGCCTACACCGATCTCTGCCTGGAGGCAAATTCAGGACTTCAGGCTCAGGACGTTCAACGGACTTCCCGCGAGAGCGACACAGAGGAGAAGAAGGTGCGTGGTTTCCAATTTCTATACCTAAGCAGATCTGCCGAAATACCATGTAGGTAACTAGTGTACCTAACGATTTTCAAATACAGTCCACTAAAATAAATATATATTTAATTGACGCCATAACCTTAGGGCACATACCGCATCCCGCAGCGGAAATATAAAGGCCGCTTCAAGTAATTAAATTTTCTGAAATTATTTATTATTATGGCATGAAAATATATATCGAACCTCTTATTATAATATAATTATGACAGCCTCTGTGGAGTAGTGGAAGAACAAATTGGCCCAAATCGAATACACTATCGAGGTTGCGAGTTCGATTCTCGTGGCGGAACAAATGTTTGTATGCGTGAAAAAAAACGCACGTATATGTTTCGTAGCTGGGTGTTGTGGGACCATGGTTCTCGTAGTTTTAAGATCTAAGTATGTGATCGTAGGGAATCAATAAAGGATTATGAAATCAAAAACTTCATGCAAGTAGACACAAACATATTTATCAATCGGTTTAAAAAGTAATAACAACAGACATTTTTAAAGACAATTTGGGATTGTATGCTACTTATAAATGTTAAGAAAGGACTGACTCAGCTATATCACATCATATATTATATTATACTATGTGCTCCCTCTAATGAGAGAGATCTCTTACGAAATTTATTCACATACCCTCTGATATCTGGTAGATGATGCTAAATAGCATTAAGTCATTCCTTGTACCATTTTTGTGCAAAACTATTAAATAAATAAATAAATAAATATCTGTAGGTAATTTAACATTGCACGAACATTAACGACTTGAAAACCCGAGATCAAACCAAATGTATAAAGAGCCCATACTGCCCCACAACCGCAGTGTGTTTAAACGGAGCGCGGCAACTCGAGCACATGCTCAGCGACACGACGCGCCGATAGTTCCACAGTACACCTCGGATCGGTGCAGTAGGACAACTCACGTGTCACTACAAGAAAACTAGATGTTTGTTGAAAAATATATTTTTCAAGACAACCTTTTAACAATTTTGTGATCAGAACCGCGAGCAGATTAAAATGAGCCCAAACACTAGTAGTTTACGATTATCCGTCAAGGAGTTCCATTGTCCACCTTCCGTCTCCATCATCAGATCAGCTGGCTGCCCCATAATATTGCATTGTCATCGGACTTTGACAGGTATGCAACATTTCAGTGGCACCGTCACTTGGCGTCATCCATGTTCATGGAAATCTATGTCGCATTAACTTAACGTACACATGTATAAGGGCATGTGTGGCTCAGTGAGAGCACGTGCGACTTTCGATCCGCCGCATACGAGTTTGAATCCTTCTGGCCCCACACCACTGAATTTCTTGACTTATGTGCGGATTTAACACGCGCTCTAAAAACGGTAAAAGAAATCACCGTGACGGTCCGGCATGATCAAGAATTAATCACAAAAATTCAAGGACATGTGACATCCACCAACCCACACTGGGCCAGCGTGTTGGCTTACGGCCCATACTCTCTCTATGAAAGAAGGCCCGAGTCCCAGCAGTGGGAACGTGATGCGCTGATGATGATGATGACACGTGTATATAAAATAATCTTACGCCATTATAATAATAAATTATTTTTCAAAAAAAACTAAACCGACTTCAAAACCACAAATGGCACTCAAAAGTAAAAAATAAATTAATATAATTATCATAAGCGCTACCCACTCATATATTTGAAGTCGGTGCCAGCCAAGTCTAATAGGTAGTAGATAAATACTATGTATATAGTAAGTACTACTTGTAGGTAGTATTTATCTACTACCTTTTACACTTGGCTGGCACCGACTTCAAATATATGAGTGGGTAGCGCTTATGATAATTATATTAATTTATTTTTTACTTTTGAGTGCCATTTGTGGTTTTGAAGTCGGTTTAGTTTTTTTTGAAAAATAATTTATTTTAACCTTTTTAGTGAAAAACAAGTTTTAATTAAATTAATTCAAAAAGTTTTTAAAGACAAGCTTTTATGATCTAGAAGCCACATCATGACGAAGTTTAAAACGGGCTATCACAATTAAATGCATGTACAAAAAAATTTCAAGTCTGTACTATTCACCGTTGAGGAGTTCCTTCACCGGAAGTCAACCCTGGGTGAAGCAGGTGAAGCAGTCGAATACAAACCTCCACCTTTAGAAAGTTGGTTACGAAAAAAACAAGAACCGACTTGAAAATTAAACTTATATTTTTTTGTTTTTGCTATTTTTTTCAAAAACTACTGAATGAATTTCGATAAAATTTATATGGGACCACCTTTGAAGTATTACCTACCAATCAAAAAAAGAATCATCGAAATCAATGCATAATTGGCGGAGTAATCGCGTAACAAACACACAAAAAAAAAATAAAAAAAAAAAAAAAAAAAAACATACCGTCGAATTGTAAACCTCCTCCTTTTTGAAGTCGGTTAAAAATATAATCTTTTGGGTGCTCAGGATTCCCGTTCAAATGAAGTTTAAAACTAGGAGCAGATAATAATCTGCATGTTCTTATTTTCATAAATCTTTTGAAGTTCGCGACTTTAGTCGTGTCGTTTGTCGTTAGAGATCTCTATCAGAAAATATTTAATTTAGAACCGATTATATATATATAGCCGTGGTTTTGGAGCATATTTTTAGCTCTCCAGTTCAGTGTATTATTTCGAATCAAAACCATAATTTTCCGTACCAAAACTGTTTCCTCCGTACCAAGACCTTGCTTCTCTCTAACGAAATCATCCGTCGTATCAAAACTCATATCTTTGCATCCAAATTGTTTACTCCACTACAAAAATCGTATTTCAAAAAAATTATGGTCCTACGGTGAGGACCATACGTGTTCAGCCCCAAAGGACCACAAACAGAAGCTAAGTAGAAATTATCGACACAAAAGAAGGCGATGTACAATTTCGCGGAAGGAATTTTCGTCCAGTAAAAAAACAAAAAGGGTCCGGTCCGAGCGCAATCAAAACTCTTATAAAGATACGGAACTCTTGCAATATATTATCTCTCGCCGGTACAGTCGGCCTCAACACACGCTTAGCGAAATAACATTAAAAAATAGTTAAAGTTAAGGTATCACAAGTACTTTATTACGCTGTATTTATTTAATGTTACCAAACATACCCATTATTCGCATGCCTATAGTTAGATATGTTGAACTTGTATTTTAATTTATAAATGTTTAACTACATCTGAAGAGAAATTAACAAATCAACCATCTCATGCCTGCAGCTCCCACCGTAACCTAATAAAGAAAGTAAACACAAGTTATCCAGCAGGAAAATATGATGATTATAACTTAGACAAGCACATTTTTAATTATATTAAAAAAATACAACGCGCGAGCTCCCGCCTGTTGACCTAAAACAGATTTGAAGGGAGTCTCGTTTGCACGCGACAATTGTCGGGCGAGTGGAGTGGCGAGTGGAGGGGCGAGTCGAGTGGCGTGGGAGGACCTCATTTAGAATGCGGCGTTTAGATGTTTGTTTAGTGGTTACAGTTAGGAAGGAAGAAAAAGAGCTGGCTTTAAATATTATGCTCGAAACCGTATTTTTAGTTGTTGTTGTAATGTGTTTTATGAAGTTTTAATATTTTAACTTAAATTGGTTTTGTACTTCGTCGCGAATTGTTAAATACGCAAGAGTTAATACGAAGTAGAAGCTTATTTTATATTGTACTGCGTGTTAACCTTTGTAAATCCTTTGTCAGAGAAACATAGACGAAAGGCTTTTTCAAAATATGACTAATATTATTATTAAAATGTCACTACAAACCGTGTGTGTCTGTATCATTAGCGTCGTTCCCTCCTGCAGAGAGGCGAAACCAAAACGTATGATCTCTAGTCCAGTTGTACTTCTTTAAGTGTTTTATACATTCAACATCAAATCAAAATCAAAATCTCTTTAATCATTTTGGCATCACAGACGCACTTATGAACGGTATAAGGACCACTACTCAGAAGATACGGCAAGAAACAGAGGGGCATTTTTTTTTGAGATATTGGTACAACTTTTTTTTTGTACATTATGTTAGGCTGTATATAGATTTTGTATGTGCCTCTGGTACTTTTACTTAGTAACTGTGTTATTGCCTGACAAAAATGAATTGTTATTAAATTTAATAAACACGAAGCGACAACAGCGATTTATATTTTCACCAGATTAGTTTGTGCTAGCAACTCGCCGATACCATTATCTAAAAGCATGTTCCAGTGACCACTCCACTCGCCTCACCAAACGCTCCGGCGGCTGCGGTATATTATCCGTAATTGAGTCAAACCTCTCGCTTCCAAACGCTATCTCATTCGTCAGGAGTGTTCAGTTCACTGTGATAAGGTTCTATTCCTACGTCATACACTATTTACACTATAAAAAGTACTACATACTACACATTAAAAAGTTGTCACTACCACCAGCCTGTGAGTGCGCCCTGAACGTTTGTATGTGTATAGTGACATTAAACTCAACTAAAACTAAACTATAAAAACTAAACTAACTAAATTAAACTCGAGAGAGATAATGAAGTTAGAGGACAACACTCAAACTATGAGCGAACTTAATAACGCTCAACTATTTCAACTGAAACTATACAAGCGTTGCGTGCGGTCGCGCTCGTCACTTACTGTACCTCCTTGTAACTAGCAACGTGACCCGGCTTCGCACCAGTGCGAGTACGAATGTACACCACTGAGGTTGCGGGTTCCATTCCCGAGACGGGACGAAAGTTTGTGTACAAAAAAAAGCATAAGCGTTTGTTTCTTTTCTGGGTGTTGTGGGAGCGTGGTCTTCGTAATTCCTGGTTCCCTGGATACAGGGAACCATAGTTAGGGGCCAGGATCTATGTATGTGATCGTTGAGTGTATTTATTTATTTTATTATACACGACACCAGCCAGTGTGGCCGTGTGGTAACTTGGGCGGCTTACTACCCGACGCACCCGAGTTCTAATCCTGACTCGGCCATGCACCACCGGCTGCACCAATGACTTATAGTTGATTGTGGCTTTTACACGCTTGCTCTAAAACGGTGAAGGAAAACATCGTGAGGAAACCGGCATGTTTAAAAAGAATTAATCACAAAAATTCAAGGACATGTGACATCCACCAACCTGCACTGGGCCAGCATGGTGGCTTATGGCCCATACTCTCTCTGCGGGGGAAGGCCCGAGTCCCAGCAGTGGGAACGTAATGGGCTGCTGATGATGCAAAAACAATATGATATAATGCAATGGAATCAGGCGTGACGTTGCGGAAATTCATCTCAAAACTGAAATGCAATGAAAATGTGTCGTGTGTTCCGCTGAATAAAATACAGTTTTTAAATATATTTATTTGGTAGGATTATACTACATATTTTCATTGCGGTTCAGTTTCAATATGAAATACTAAAAAAAAATGTAAAAGACAGCACACGTCTACCTTGCGGGACTTCAACCCACATCACAGTATTCCCTAGGCATGGATAGGGCTCTCCCAATTTTATTGAGCCCCGGCGGTCACTAAATCAAGAGGTGATTTTTTTCTTTCGATATTTAAGCTCTCGGGAAGGCCGAGCCGAAACCTTTACAATAAATAAATATTCAACGCCTTACAATCACAAAGATTCTAGATAGAAGGTTCTGACACCTAGCTAGGAGTCCCACTATCTGGAAACCAGTCACTACGAGGACCATGGTCCACCAACACCAGACACGAACTTGATGTGCTTTTTAAACTAACTTTAAAACAAGAGGAGGTTGCATGTTGTCTTAAAAATATAGGTACTTACACTTCTTATTTAAATTTGGTTAAACACTCGTTTATTACAAGCTGTTATTTTACTTGCAGTGTTCGTTTGTTTGGTTGGGTCAAATCTTGCAAGGTGAATCGGAACCACTTCCTCATCCTACGGAGTTGAAATTTTGCCAATGATGACAACGCAATATTATGGTGTCAGCTGATCTGATGATGGAGGTGGAAGGTGGGCAATGGAACTCCTTGACGGATAATTGTAAACTACTAGTGTTTGGGTCATCACTCATTTTAATCTGGTCGCGGTTCCGATTACGAATTCATTAAAAGCTTGTCTTAAAAAATATATATTTACAACAATTGTGCTTCAATTGTCCTGACTGTCCTCTAGTTGAGTATCATCAACATCTCATAGTGAGAGAGACGCACCGCGCGGAGCCTCCCTTCAATACACTCATTATACTCCAATTGAACACACATCGGACCTCTAAGCTGATCCCTCCCTCTCACGGAACACTCAGAAACTTAGAACTGTCCATTATTCTGTAACCACGCACAAACAATAATAACATCTCACCTAGTATATTGTCTGTAGGTTGCAGGTAAGTCAATTCAAATCGCGTGTGGGAACTATTCTAATGAAATAGTTCATTTTGAAGCAAAAAAACAACTTTAATTCTGATGTGTCTTCGAAGTCCAAAGTCGAATAACGATGAAATTTATATGGGACCTTGTACTTTTAACTGAACCCAACGCTAAAAGAATTTTCCGAATCAGTTTATAAATGAAGGAGTTCTCAGATATACCCCTCAGTTCTTGCCGCATCTTCTGAGTAGTGGTTCTTTTTCCGATACGGTGGTAGAGTCATTGTAATAATTGACGTTCATAAGTGCGTCTGTGATGTCAATATTGAATAAAAAACTTTTGGTTGATTGTTTGATGGTTTGAACAAACATATATAACATACAATGGAATGGAAAACCTCCTCCTTTTTCAAGTCGGTTAAAATTTCCCCTCAGTTTCCCGCCGTACCTTCTGAAAAGTGGTTCGGAAAAGTTTCCGATAAGCCGCGCGGTGTTACTGCGGAGTTACTGTAATACATTGACGTTCCTAAGTGCGTATAGTGTGTTCGATACTTCTTCACGCTGTAACAGCTCAACGGATTCAAGTGGAATTCGGAATGGAGATAGCTTGTACCCTGGATTAACACGGGCTAGTGAACGGACTGAACCTGTCCTGGGAAACCTCGGGTGAAACCGCGAAGCGCAGCTAGTATTGCTTCATCAAAATTGAAATAACTTTTCAAACATTACAGTTTTAAAAGTTTTTCCGTTCCTACGTTTTGTTTTTCAACGCGAAACGTGAAAACGTGACGTCCGACTCGCGCCAAACTTTTTTGTTTCTTTTTTCGCGTCTGGTGTTATGGGACCATGGTCTCATAGTTCACGATTCTCTAGATACCTGGAATCCGAGTGAGGGACTAGGATGTCTGTATTAGAACGATGGGAGTTATTAAAAAAAATATTTCGTTAAAAACTTACAATTTCTTTCTCTCTTTTTTTAAGTGCGACCCATATTGAGCGCTAAGCCGAACGCTTAGCAACGCCTTGCCTGAGAAGTCTCCATTAATTAAAAACAACGTTAAGGTATCTCTTACAGTATGTACATAATGTACAATGTGTTTGTAATACGCAGCTTAGCGTATCGCAGCGCGGAGGCGGCGCGGCGCGGCGCGGCGCGGGAGGTGAATACCACGTAAGTATGCATTTGGGAACTTTGAAAGTTTTGTTCGCGAAAATTATGCTTTTCAAAAAACCAAATTAGTATTTTCTTGGTACGTACATTATTATATATTTTATTATTATTGTACTAGTCGTTAGTCCATGTCGGAGGCTTGTGCGAGGCCTGAAGCCTCCGACACCACGATTGGCCACACGAGAGAAAAAAGAAGATTGTACTAGCTGTGCCACGCGGTTTCTCCCGTTTCTCCATTTTCAGGACGGTGTACACAGAAAAAAAGCGCATATATTTCTCAGGTTTCTGGTTGTGGTTGTAGGACCATGACCCTAGTTGTTACTGGTTCTCTAGATATAAGGAGTCCCAGTTGGCCAGTGAGCCAGGATGTATGAAAGGAAGTGATAATTATCTGTAGGAAACCATTCCTACCATTTCCGGCATACAAATTGTCATAATATTATCTATACATATAAGATACAAATGATATCGTTGGGCGTCATTTATTTGTAATTTTATTAACCGACTTCAAAAAGGAGGAGGTTTACAATTCGACGGTATGTTTTTTTTTTTTTATTTTTTTTTTGTGTGTTTGTTACGCAATTACTCCGCCAATTATGAATGGATTTCGATGATTCTTTTTTTTATTGGTAGGTCATACTTCAGAGGTGGTCCCATATAAATTTTATCGAAATTCATTCAGCACTTTTTGAAAAAAATAGCGAAAACAAAAAAAAATATAAGTTTAATCTTCAAGTCGGTTCTTGTTTTTGTTGTAACCGACTTTCTAAAGGTGGAGGTTTGTATTCGACTGCTTCACATGCTTCACCCAGGGTTGACTTCCGGCGAGGGAACTCCTCAACGGTGAATAGTACAGACACAAAATTTTGTAAATGGATTTAACCATAATAGCCTGTTCTTAATTCCACCATGACATGGCTGATACACCCAGGAATGACTGCCGGCGAGGGAACTCCTCAACAGAGAATAGGAGAGTCATGAATTTTTTTTGTACATAAATTTAATTATGATAGCCCGTTTTAAACTTCGTCATGATGTGGCTGCTAGATCATAAATGCTTGTCTTTAAAAACTTTTTAAATTAATTTAATTAAAACTTTTTTTGTACTAAAAAGGTTAAAATAAATTATTTTTCAAAAAAAACTAAACCGACTTCAAAACCACAAATAGGCACTCAAAAGTGAAAAATAAATTAATATAATTATCATAAGCGCTGCCCACTCATATATTTGAAGTCGGTGCCAGCCAAGTCTAAAAGGTAGTAGATAGATACTACCTACAAGTAGTACAATACAATAAAGTACAATACAGTAGTACAATAGTTACTATATACATAGTATTTATCTGCTACCTAATAGACTTGGCTGGCACCGACTTCAAATATATGAGTGGGCAGCGCTTATGATAATTATATTAATTTATTTTTCACTTTTGAGTGCCTATTTGTGGTTTTGAAGTCGGTTTAGTTTTTTTTGAAAAATAATTTATTATAATGTGTTTCAAGCCACAGGCCACTTTGTAAAAATTAAAAGAAACAAACGTAAATCTGAACATAAACAAGGGAAAATTTTAAACATAACTCCGAAAGTTCACAAAACAATGAATGCTATAACGAAATTAGAGATGGGACTTATCCGGCCACTTTACACTCCTGCGATATATGTTCTAGGTGACTATCCTCTAACAACGGTCACAAACATACTACTAACTAGGTTAATCAACGCACTGACAAAGATTTTAAAATTTTACATACCTCTAAATAATTAATTTGGTATCAATGAAATTATATGGGACTACAATTTTAGCTATACTGAATCCAAAGCAAAACCAATTTTCCAAATTGTTTCAAAAATGACGGAGTACTGAGGTAACAAACCTAAAAAAAAATACAATCGAATATTCTTTTTATTTACAGAACCAATTAACAAATATGTACAAACATATAGAATGATAAAAACTAAACTAACCTAAAACAAAATTAAAAAATGAAATTAAATATAAAACACAGAATTTAGGTCACCGTCTGCGGGCAGGGTGCCCAAAAAGCTGGCAACGTTACCTCGTTGAATGGCCAGACTAATTCGTTGGCCGAGGTAAGCGCCAGCTCTTTGGTCACCAGTTGTTTCTATGAGGCGTCTGGCCAGCTCTTTAAACAGAAGCCGCGCGTTCGCCCCCCAAGGCCCCATAGTTTCAACCCCAAACGGAAGAAATATGTATCCCTCACCGAGTGATGCATATTTCCTCCGCTTGAGGCTCTCTGCTGCTTCTGCCGCCGCTCCTGCCACCCTTGAAGTACCGTTGAGGTGGGACGGTGCTAGCGTATCGGCACAAGTGGCATCCCACACCAACGGTCTTCCACGGCACCAAGGAATTAACGTCATGCCGTCGGGCCTCTTGCCATCGTCACGAGAAATACCATTCGGCTCTAAAACAGCCGGCACGTGAACGGTAGCAAGTGCCCGACGAATGACGTCATTAAGGGCGGCATGGCGTGAGAGTCGACCTGCACTGCGGCGGCAAGAAAGACCATGGTGGCCCAATTTGTCTACTTCGCCGCCGCAGTGACAGTTGTGCGGTTCTGTTGTCGAGGTGCCCAGACGCAAACCTATCGCAATCGAAAAACTTGTATTATTAAGAATTAAGAACCTCCTCCTTTATTTGTTAGTAAAATACTTTAAACATTTTAACTTATAAGATCATGACCTTGAAAAAGAAGGTAAGCGTGTCTGCCCGTTTCATTCGCATACTCAAAGTAAGTTCGACCCCAGAAAAGAAATGCGAAAACTGACTCTACCAGTGCTTCGGAAATACGCCCGCTAGAGAAGATAGTGCCAAAAAACTCTGCGGGGATGTCTCTTTTTGTAGTTTTTTAAAATGTCTTAACATATAAAACTAAACAATGTATGCTTGTTCACATTCACATTATAGATGTGAACGCAGCGCTGTTTTTCAATTTCTCCCTGTGCTCGAAATGGAACTTTTGTCCGGATAATTTGGCCAATCCGGCCAAACCCAAACACCCACATCACCAATGAAAACGTAGGTAAAGTTGGCAAGTTCACCGCGAGGAGCTTTGAAAGGCAAACGCTTGTTATTAATGTTGTATTTGTTTTGCGAAGTTTAGGGCCGGCGCGATCATTCCGAGCGTTTGTGGTTACAAATATTTATCTGCTAGCTTACACGCTGTGGCTCTGACTGTTTCAACAACTCAAAAAAGGAAGCGGTTCTATGTGCCAGTGTATATTTTTTTATGTATGTTCACCGATATCTCCGCCAACTGTTGACCGATTTCAAATATTATTTTTGCATTCAGTTCAGTATAGCTACGAAGTCGTTTTTTTCTACTTAACTTTACTCCGGCCGCGGTTGTACTACCAAACAAATCCGTGAAACGACCTAGTCGTGTTTCAGGATGAAGTATGGAGAACCATCAGGAAGACTGAGCAGTCCCTCAATTGTTGTCTTCCGACAGATCTATGTGCCTCATCTTCGACCACATCGTCTCTTAACGTCAGGCGAGATAGTGACAAACATAGATCTATAAGTAATATGCACCAGAAACAAAAGTAACACTTCTACTACTGAATATTAGGTTCATTATGTTCGAGAGATAGTTGTGAGTCTATCAGAAGTTTCCTAAGTGACGGTATAAACTGCATCAAAATAATAAATAATACACAGACAGACAGACGCTGACGAGCGACTTGGTCTAACTATTTAAAAATAACAGATGAGAAGAAAGTTTGTAAATTCAAATGTATTTTTTTAAATAAAATTAGAAATTCTACGAATAAACGAACACTTTCAACCGTGAAAAAGCTTTATAAAAATACCAATTAAAACACCCCTTCCCATTGATTACCCTCAACTTGTCACTCGTTACTCAACCCTCGTCATACACCCTATTGGGATAAAAATAACAGTGACCCACAAAAGCCGACACAAAAGCTTGATTCTGAACTTACACCAGTTTCGTGTCGCCCCCACACACACGCGCGCGTACCTACTGTACTTATAGCAGGGGACGGCGCGTGTGGGGCCAGTCGATGCGGAGCGGCGACGGGAGGCAGACGCGCGCGGTTCTCCCGAATATTTTTCAAAAATCGTATTCAGTGGTTACGGCTATAGATTCTGTATGTTTTACCGAGTGGAGAGTGTGTGACAGTGAAGTCTTCAGCGGTTGTCAGAAGGTAAGTAGTTTCCAAGGTCACCGCGGAGGGGTTTGTGTCGGCGGTTTTGAAGTAGCGGCCTTTTCAAGGGCAGCGTTTTTGAGTAGGTGTTCTGTTAATTTAAAACTGTAAACAATGGATGGATGTTCTTGTTGTTTTAGCGAAGGGTTTTATGTAATTTTTACGTGAAATTCTGAGAGTGTTTCGTGTTTAGTGTACGCGTGTTTGGGCTTAGCTTTGTGAGTTGTTTAAATAATCGATTTCTGTAAAGAGCAGTACGCGCCTGAGTTTTAAAAGTACAAGTTATTGTAAATAAAAAACTTTAATATTCAAAATACAATACAATACAATACACCGTATTGTATACCAGTGAACAAGATACAGTTAAACAAAAACCTTTAATTACGTTAGTACAATGGGTGGTCTTATCGCTTGGAGCGATCTCTTCCAGACCACCTTTTGTTTCACAGAATTGGAAAAAATACCTATATTGTCATTAATTCAGAATAAAATACATAATTTAGCAGTCAGGTGAAACACAATTAATAATAGCTAGTCACCCTGTCATCATAATTATAAAAAACTAGCTCGCCCTGCGGTTTCACCCGCAGTTTCCCGGGATAAAAAGTAGCCTACGTGTTAATCCAGGCTATAAGCTATGTTCATTCCAAATTTCATCAAAATATGTTCAGCCGTTGCGGCGTCAAGAGGAAACAAACGCACTAACATACAAACTTTCGCATTTTTAATATAAGACGGATAATATCGCAGGCATCATATTGAAATTTGTTGAATGGAAGCTTGTTTGTAAACAATAATTTGATAATAATTATTTGATATGTTTACAGTTTAGCTTCAAAAAAAGAAAAATGAAAAAAGGCAAATTAATATAAATATTGAATCCACTAAAAGCTTTAATTTAAATATTTATATTATTAATTAATTAAATAGGATAAGGTATTAAATTACTTTAGTCAGATATGTACACCATCTCTATTATAAATGCAAAAGTTTGTGAGGATGGATGGATAGATTGATGGGTGGATGGATGTTTGTTACTCAGTCAGGCAAAAATTACTAAATGGATTCTAATGAAATTTGGTGTTTAGGTTCTTTAAGTCCCGGAAAAGGAGATAGGCTACTTTTTATTTCGAGAAACCAGCGGGACATTTGATTTGTAAGCGGCCGCGGGTGAGGCCGCGGGGCGCAGCTAGTGCAACATATTTATAGCGAGTTTAATAAAACGATGTCAATAAAACTTTATAGAAAACTATAATTGTACGGGAGTCGAGAAACGACGTTAACTTGGGCAACAAACTGTCTACTGCATGATATATGCACGTATGTCTATAACGTCATACTTCATTATAAGAGTGAGTGTGGCTCAGTGGCAGCACGTGCGGCTTTCGATCCGACGCACAAGAGTTTGAATCCCGCTGGCCCCGCACCACTGACTTTCTTAAGTTATGTGGATTGAACACTCGCTCTAAAAACAGTGAAACCGGCATGTCCAAGAATTAATCACAAAAATTCAAGGACATGTGACGTCCACCAACCCGCACTAGGCCAGGGTGGTGAATTATGGCCCATACTCTCTCTATAAGAGAAGGCCTGTGTCCCAGCAGTGGGACCATGATGGGCTGATGAGGATAACATTATAAACGCGAAGTTTGTGAGGACGGATGAATGGATGTTTGTTACACAACACGCAGAAAATGCTCAATGAATGTTTATGAAATTTAGTTTTTTTTTATGGCACTGAGTGATGAGACGAACAAGTCATTCACCTGATGGTAAGCACCGCGCCTGCTCAAAATAGTAACAGTACCACCCAGAACTGTCAGTACCATAAAAAGTACTGCGTAGCGCTGCTTTGCGCGCAATGCAGCGCTACGCAGTGCATTTGTGCTCGAGTGTTCAGTGCCCGAGACATCAGATATTAAGTCTCATATGTCCAGTAATTGCGCTGGCTATAATGCCTTTCAAACGGAAATGCATGCCGGAACACAGTAATGCTTGCGCACTACTGCTTGGTGGCACAATAACTGGCAAGCTGTGGACACAAACCTACCTACTATATTAGTACTTTATGTCCTGGAAAAGGAAATAACTGGGATACTTTTCATCCCGGACTATCACGGGTGAAACCGCGAGGCGCAGCTAGTATGTACAGATAGGTATCAAAGTCGACATTATGAGGCGGCTAATTTGAACGAGCGAGGGTGGTGGGTAACAACCCTTTGTAGTGATTCCATTTGGAAGGCGCGGGAAGTTCGCAAAACGACCCATTAACGTTCGCAAATACCTTCAGGAGTTCTTCGTAATTTGTGTAAGGCATCGTCTCTACGAGAGACTATCGTGCTATTTTGAACCGACTTCAAATAAAGGAGGAAGTTCTATATTCGATAGTATTTTTTTTAATATTTGTTACCTCAGAACTCCGTCATTTATGAACCAATTTGGAAAGTTCTTTTTGCGTTGGGTTCAGTATAGCTACGAAGTGGTCCTATATACATTTCGTCGATATTTGACCTCGGACTTCAAAGGTACATTGAAGTTGTTTTTTTTTAATTTGTTACTTGTATATGTTATGTACGTCTATCCATCCATCCGTCCATTCTCAAAACCTTCGCATTTATAATATTAGTAAGAGTAGGAAATAAGATTGTGTATCACATAAAGTAGATTCAAACTACGTATAAAGACTATATAGCATACTATACTGTTCGTAATTACATAGAATATAAAGAAGCTTGGAACATCCCACTTCTGCCAAGTAGCCAACTGGTACATAAGAAACATAACACTGTAGAAAACCAAAAAGTTTTAACAAATTCTCTAAAAAAATGCCCCTCAGTTTCTTGCCGTATCTTCTAAGTAGTGGTTCTTTTTCCGATACGGTAGTATAATGTAATGGTTGTAATAATTTGACGTTTGTAAGTGTGATGCCAAATATAAATAGAGAGATTTTGATTTTGATTTTATTACTGAATACGAAAGGCGAAAATAATTTGAACTGTTCGTGATGCGCTATTCATATATACGGGAAATTTTAATCTGTGATTATATTGAGTAGGTAAAACACGCGGATTCAAACTCCAGTGTATCCAATCCAAAGTCGCACGATAACCACTCGGCTACACTATCCGCTCAAAATATTTGAAACGAAATTCAGTACGAAAATGACAAACTTCTTACCGCAAATAAAATCACCAGTAAAGCTCGTAGACAGGCTACGACGTAGACGCTACGGTTCGTAGCTTCCAGCTACGAGGCTACGACGTAGCATCCCATTAGCAGGCACAGAATATGTAATAATATGTTGGCGGGATGTTTCCGTTTACGAAACGTATCAAAGTTATTATCGAAACTAGTTTCCCCGCGCGCCTTTGGTCGCGGTTTTGCTTAATTTAGATTTGACGGTTATTACACTTACGTACTAAGCTTACTAATACTTAAGATCAAAAGGACGGGATCTAGAAGAGGGAATATTTGTTTGTCTTTGATTGTGAGGCATTTTATTCGCGCTTTTAGTTTGATATTTTTAATTAATTAAGTACAACGATACAATGATTAAATTAATTTATCTGCGAATCGAAGTATATACTTAGTTCTTATTAAAGGATAGTTAGACCTATATTCCGCCATGTTGGCGTACAGACATGGTTTTACAAGGTAATAGGTACATTACAATAGGTAATTTGAACAATGAAATTAATTAAATTATGAATAATAATTCAATTCAATTCAATTCATTTATTAATAATTCAGACATAATTATCCATATTTGTTAGTAAAAATGCAAGGTAATAAAATGTTAGTAAGTAATTAATCAATTTGTTTCATTAAAAATGTCAAAATAAAATAATCAATAATGTCAATAAAATCAATACAATAATCAATATGTCAACAAATAATTTTAAATCAAAGTCAATATAAAATAAAAATTTAATTCAATAATAATAATAGGATATAAAATTACGATGTCAGTAAAAAAATGATAAAACAAATGTTAAAAAAGAAAATAAATTATAACAATTAAAATATTGAATTCCCAATACACCAATCAAATAATGATAAGTCAATTTCTGTTTTTTCATGTATAAATTCCTCGATGGTGCTCGATGTGTCCTTTTTATATCAGAAATTCAATTAAGGCAATTTTTAAAATAGCAATGTCATGTTAACTGTCTAAGACTTAAAAACAGACATCCCCGCAGAGTTTGTTGGTGATATCTTCTCTAGCGGCTGCATTTCTGAAGCACTGGTAGAGTCCGTTCACTTATTTATTTTCCGGACTTCGGCTTGATTATAGCAAAGAAATTAATTATATACTTACCATTTTTTTTAATCCTAATACCTACTCAATTCTTTTATTATTATTAATTCGTTGGTGGTCGGTTTGGTGCTGCATACGTTATAGACAGGCGTGTTGCTCACCAGGCGAACGACCGGCTCGTCTCAGCACTCAATTACAAAAAACATACATCGCAAATTCTATAAAAGCTTATAAAACGTTCGAACCAGTTCAATACTTCAAAATCCCCCCGAACAGGATTAGACGCGTCTAAGTTATTTCATGACCCTTTTAGACCCTTTGAATACCCTTTGAAGATTCCGGTTTAAAAGGCGCTATAAACAGGGACATTAGCAGGCTTATAAGACTTTTTGGAACTCCGCGTAAGGGCCTCAAATACCTCTTAATTCTGTACAAGTGCTTTGGAAATTACTGGGCATTATTCGAGACTAAAGGGGTACTAAGCGATCAAGCTTCAAAACATTTGGCTTGAGTCAAGCTTACTTGATCGTTCATAGTAATTAAAATTTTGATACTGATTTGATTAAAACTATGATAAAACTTACTTGATGCTCGTATCGAGATTACGTTACTTATACGTGTTTTTTATGAAAGTGTTTTTTTTCTTTTTAAGCCCTTAATAGATCTATGTTTGGCCACTGTCTCGCCTTATGTGAAGCGATGATGTGGCCTAAGATGGAGCAAATAGATCTAGAGAGAGACGGCAGTTGAGCGGCTGCTCAGACCCGTCTCCCCGATGATTCACCGAACATCATCCCGAAACACGACTAGGTCGCTTGACGGCATGGCTTTGTTCGGTGGGTGGTATTACAACCACGGCCAGAGCCTACCACTCCAAAGCGCGTAAGCGGGTTTCATCACGATGTTTTCCTTCATCGTTTTAGAGCGAGCGTGCAAAATCTGCACCTAACTATAAGTCATTGGTGCAGGGCCGGGATTCAACCCAGGTGCGTTGGATCGAAAGGCGCACGAGTTTCCGCTGAGCCACACTCGCTCTAGTGATGATACGATCAAGCTGTTTGCCTGATGGTACGTGCCCATTACAATTGCAGTGCCACCCACAACTTTTAATAGAGACCTACTTTAATCGTTTTTAATAGAGAATCCTTTGCCTTTAGAGAATCTTTTTTTCCTAGAGGCCTTTGCCCAGCAGTGGGATAAACCAGGCTGAATAATAATAATAATAATAATAATAATAGAGAGTCGGGAGACCTACCATGAGTAATATTATACATCCTACTCGTGGTAGGTCTCTCGTATGCGGAAGGCCGTCAGGGTAGCTACCACAGCTTTGCTAGTTATTCTGCCGCCAAGTATTAAATTACTGGGCATATGAGGCTTAATATACGATGTCTCGGGGTGATGAGCGCAATGCAGTGCTACGCAGTCCTTTTTATGGAATTAAAAGTTCTGGGTGGCACTGCTATTGTTATGGGCAGGCGTGACGCTTACCATCAGGCGAACGAATTGCTCGTCTCATCATTCAGTTCCATAAAAAAACATAAAAGAAGGGTGAGAAGGGTTCTTAAAGGTAGGCAACGCACCGGTAATGCCCCGAGTGTTGCAGGTGTCCATAGGCGACGGTAACCGCTTACCGTCCAGGCGGCTGTCTGCTTGTTTGTCTATTAATCACATAAAAAAAAAATTATACATTTCTACACCTCTGTAAACCCAAGAATATTTTTTTTAGAAACAGCTTAGGCTTGCATTTGACTTCGATCGCACCTGGTGGAAACGATGACGCGGTCTAGTAGTAACACGCCTGCCTGGAGTTCTCTCTCAACTGGAAGACTCCAGGAGGTAGTTGTCAGGAAACTCCCACCACCCAGGTGCTCGTTGGTGACTTACTGGTATAGACTGCATACGAGTAGTAGTATATTTTAACCGACTTTAAAAGGAGGAGGTTCTCAATTCGATTGTATTTTTTTTAATGTTTGTTACCTCGTAACTCCGTCATCTATAAACCGAATGAATATTTTGCGTTGTATTCAATATGGCTACAAGGTGGTCCCATATAAATTTCATCGATATTCAACCTTGGACCAAAGAATACTAACTACAACTTACGTACTCGGGCTTTGGAGATACGTCACAAATGAAGTCTGTTTTCTTTGTTATAAAATGAATGATGATCCTGTACATCCTAGAAGTGTGATATGAACTAAAGTTAATTAAAGTGTACAAACAACGTTCTATTTACCGTAGTGACGTGCAGCCCGTGCGGGACATCAAAATGGGACGTTCCGCCAACGCCTAGACACGGCCAGTGATGCGCGTCCTGTTGGGTAGAAGTGGGACGGAAAACGGGACGATGTTGTATCACACGGTTACATCCTCGAGGACAATTTTTCGGGATAAAAAGTAATGTCCTATTTCGAAAACTGCGTTATTGAGTCATCATCATCATCAGCCCATCACGTTCCCACTACTTGGACCGGCGCCATCTCTCATAGAGAGAGTATGGGCTATAACCCACCACGCTGGCACAGTGCGGGTTGGTGGATGTCACATGTCCTTGATTTTTTGTGATAAATTCTTGGATATGCCGATTCCTTCACGATGTTTTCCTTCACCGTTTTTAGAGCTAGTGTTAAATACGCACATAACTAAAGAATGTCAGTGGTGCGGGGCCAGCAATATTCGAAGTCGGGTGCTTTTGATCGAAAATCGCATGTGCTCCCACTGAGCCACATTCGCTCAAATGTCAAATAGCTTATTATACAGCAATTTTCTTACAGTGGGTGAGCGAATGCAATAAGCGGGAAGTCCCATTAAAGTCGGGACGTGTTACAAAGCGGGCATGCCCCATCACTAGTTCGTGTAATAAGATCACGTCTCCGGACTTATCTTTTTGCTTTGTTCACAAAATGTCTCTATTTACCTCCGCGACGACTACTCCGAGATACATTACAAACTCACGAGTCTTTCAATATTTGTTATAGACTTGTAGCTTCTTTCAGGTTATAATTGGATTTAAATATATATTTTTAGATTTTTATCGGATTCAGTAAAGATTGTCGTGATTGCGTTTTGTCTATCACAGTGTGCAGAGTTCAGTTGTGAGTCGTTAGAAAAAAACAACATTTCAACAGAAAAAAAATATCCATCAAAATAGTCTTTGAGATCTCCATACACTTCTATAAATTTAGCAAATTATCACCAAATCTTACCTAATTGCCGCACCTCTCTCTTCCGTGGTCCAAATCGTTCTTACCCCTAGAGTATATAAAAGCGCGGAGCCAGAAGCTCGCGAAGGAGGTCCTGAATGAAGCGAGCGACATAGGGGTTACCTGAAGGGGTGACGAGCGAGACTTGTTGGAGCCTACTTTGGTGATCATTTACTATTTTCGGTGATCATTTAGTATTTTTTGGTCCTCATTTACTATTTTTGGGGTTACATTTTACTATATCTGGTGTTCAGTTAAACAAGCCATACGAGTTTATATACCTAATGATGTTCTCGCAAAGCTTTACAAGTCCACTAAAAGGCGTCGCCCTAATGTAATACAATATAAACACTACTTATATAAATACCTCATAGAAATGTCACAGGGAGTCCAGAGCGAGATTAACGAAGACTGGATCAAGAAATAAATTAATAATTAACTGACAATTGTGCCAAATCGCTTGTTAAGACGTCCATTCATGACGAACCGTCCTTCTGCCGCGGCGCGACGCGGCGGTAGTGCGTTTCTGCGCGAATGGCCGCTTTAACGGGTTTCTTCAATTAGTCATTGTTACGACAGGTTTGGAATGAAATTAGGGCGGGATATGGAATAAAATAAACTTGCGAGCGGGCAGTGGAAACTGTTTGATTTAGTTTTTATTACCAATACAAGTGTTTCTTCGCATGATAATGTGTAATGTTGGTGGAATAGGAAACGTTCTATGTAGACCGTGAGTTGCACCGAGTGCGCGGGGGCAAATGAAACACAAATTGTGTAACATCGATTTTCATTCTCCCAAGAAGTCCATAGGAGGTTTAATGTAACGTAACGTCTCCATCATCAGATCAGCTGGCAGTCACCATAATATTGTATTGTCATTGGACTTGACAATTATGCAAAATTTCAGCTCCGTGGGATAAGAGGAAGTGGTTCTGATTAAACTTGCAAGATTTGACCCAAACAAACCAACATTGCAAGTTAAATCACACGGAAAGACGGTGGTCTAAAGCATTTATTCACTCCAAAACACAGTATAACTTTATTCGTATTATTAAGTAGGGTTCATCTTATTTGACAGCCTCTTTGGTGTAGTGGTTGGGCAGGTTGGCTCAAATCTCATACACCACTGAGGTTGCGGGTTCGATTCCCGCGACGGGACAAATGTTTGTGTCAATAAGAAAAAAGCGCAAGCATTGGCTTCGTGTCTGGGTGTTGTGGGACCATGGTCCTCATACTTCCTGGTTCCCTAGATACAGGGAATTATAGTTAGGAGCCAGGATCTATGTATGTGATCGTTGGGCGTTATTTATTTATTTATTATATTAAAAACAAATAAAAGCAGGGCAGGGCTTACTGTTGAACACCTTTGTACGTAAAGAACTAATAAAAATAAATGAAAGAAATTTGGTAAAAAATGCTCCCCTACAAGGAAAATAATAATACACAAAACCCTGTAAATACCTGATAATAAGAAGTAAGTACCTTGTTTGCAATACAGCGCGAGTTTATGTCAAAGCGCCTGTTCTTTATATCATAGCACGCCGCACCCGGAACTTTATAGCGCTCCCACCAGGCGTACGTTTTCATTGTACTTCGAGTGCCTTGACCCCGTTTCTTGGTTACACAGGGCACTAATCAGTGGGTAATGTCAAAAATATCATATATATTAAAAAATATCATAATACACCTTTAAAAATTATGATACAGCGAACTTTAAGCCAGGTTTTAATATTTTTTAAACAATAGTTCAACGAAATACAATATTTAAGTTATATTTTGAGTAAAATCGGTCATGGGGTTGTGAAGATTAGAGGTTGCGAGATCCACTTCATAGAATAACTGTAAAAAGTTGTCAACTAGCAACCAGTCTTAAGACGCCTCTACTGCTCGCACTGCACTGTGGCTTTACTTTATTTTCTTTGGTAAAAGTAGAGGAAAGAAAACTAATAACGCCCGGTGTAGAGTTTCTTATACTCTTCGAGGGCCTTATTGTTAAGTAGGTACAGTTAGCGACAAAAAACCATTCACTAAATAAGATTTAAAAATAACAAATTGAGCACAATCATTTATTTTACTATTTGTGTTTTTAAACTTGGCAGCCTCTGTGGTTACATGAGTCAGCTGTAATCTCATGCACTTCAGAGGTTGTAGTTTCGACTCCCGCTACGGGACAAACGTTTGCGTGCGGAAAAAAGTGAATGTGTTTCATGTCTGGATGTTGTGGGACCATGGTCCTCGTATTCCTAATTCCATATATGTGCGGGAGATGACGTCTCCCGATTATGAAATCAAACGAACTCGTTGTTCGAACGATAAACAGTTAATTTATGTTACACCACACAGGAAACACTAGGTACACAAAGATTCAGAGGCCGGCCAGTTATTCGTTACATCGATACTAACTGAAAAGTTAAGCTCCAGGCGGTAATCTACCTGATTTGACGTTTTGTGTCTTTTCCACTAGTGATGTCACACCATTTTAGTGATGTGACATTTACAACAAATATGCGAATTAGGGTTGGCGGATAGATCGCCATATATGCAGGCTAGTTAGTGGCTAGGATATGATCGTTGTTCATTTGTAATACTTTTTTTTTTAATAACCTATTCGATTTCACTGCTGGGCAAAGGTCTCCCCTATCTCGGAGATGGGGGAGACCTTTTAATACTTATTTGCAAATAAAAATTCAAATGACTAAATGTGTGAACACGGTCATCTACAGGTGCAACTCTCACTTGGCCGGTTTATCAGAATAAGGCAGAATAAGAGATCTTTTTGACACTGTTAACACCTGTACCATACCTTATTTTATGCAAATAAATTATTATGATTATGATTATCTGATGACTATATAACAATACACAATAATAACAATAATACACCTAAAGTTAAATTAAAGCTAACCAACAAACAAACAACAAAGTAAACAGATTGCTCAACAGTTAATTAATTAAATTTAATGATCAACTAAATCTTAATTATGATTACCTACAGCGATTAGTGCTGGCACTGGTGTACATTGCGATCACTCCGACGTATTAATTGTAAGCACTTTGAATTTACTTCATTAATTAATTATGTCCGTTATCACATTCTATGACAGCCTCTATGGTGTAGTGGTTGGGCGGTTTGACTCATTTCACTTACACCATTGAGGTTGCGGGTTACAAATATTTGTGCACAGAAAAAGTGTATATATATTTGCAAGCATTTGTTTCGTGTCTGGGTGTTGTGGGACCGTGGTCCTCATAGTTCCTGGTTCTTTAGATACAGGGAATCCTAGTCAGGCGCCGGGATCTACGTATACGATCGCTGAACGTATTTATTTATAATAACAATTTTTTGAAAGAATATCGTCATAAATCATAGGATACTTTCATTGCATACGAGAGACCTGCCACGTAATTATATATGTATATCTATTCATATATATTCACGGATATACTCTTCCATTTTTATATTTACTTTAATACATTTCATAACACAAACACCGACTTCATTTCTGAAGTATCTTCCAAGTTCAAGGTCGAACATCGATGACATTTATATAATTATATTGAAGCTGTACTGAACACAACGCAATATAATTTTTTTTTTACACTTAATAGTACTATCTCGCCTGATGTGAAGCGATGATGTGGCCTAAGATGGAGCACATAGATCTAGGGAGAGACGACAGTTGAGCGGCTGCTCAGACCCGTCTCCCCGATGGTTCACCGAACATCATCCCGAAATATTCCAAATCAATTTATAAATGACGCAGTCTCAGGTGACAAACATCATCATCATCATCATCAGCCCATTACGTTCCCACTGCTGGGACTCGGGCCTTCCCTCGTACAGAGAGAGTGGTGGCCATAATCCACCACGCTGGCCCAGTGCGGGTTGGTGGATGTCACATGTCCTTGAATTTTTGTGATTAATTCTTGAACATGCCGGTTTCCTCACGATGTTTTCCTTCACCGTTTTTAGAGCGAGTGCTAATTCCGCACATAACTTAAGAAAGTCAGTGGTACGGAGCCAGCGGGGTTCGAACTCAGGTGCGTCTGATCGAAAGTCGTACGTACTCTCAATGAGCCACACTCGTTCTCACAACATAAAAAATACAATCGAATTGAGAACCTAACCAAAAGGAAACAATGTTATTTTAGTGCCTCATTAGGTAGGTGTTAATGATGAATGAAGTAATTAAACATGTTATTGTCAAAACATGTTAAGTCTTTTAGAATTATTCGCAGTCTGCATAGTAATAACATAATTATCCTAGATAAATATGGATGGATGGGAGTCCTAGATATAGGCCAGGATCCATGTATGTGAAAGAAAAAAAAATAAAAGATATATAAATTATAATTGTTATATCTACTAACTTTTTAATTCACTTCTAGCTATTTATATAGATCCCTATAGACTGTCAACGGAAGAGACTAGTGTCCCGCGACACAGGGAGTCCTACTGTGGGCGCTAGTGGACCTTATATAGCTTAATTATTATACTTACCCTATTTGCGGACAATACAATAAGTACTAACTCTAAAATTAAGTATCTTGTACCAACAATTTTAAATAAATAAATATAAGTTATTATTATGTCCTTTGGAAGGCTTGCGCGGGGACATGAGTCCAACACGTGAGGCCTCTTACAGCATTTAGTTTAGATATGTATTGGGCAACACTTATCGCGGACTGTCTCTAAGTGCATCATTAAGAAGATGCAATCAAAGACAGCCTCCGATAAGTGCGAGGACTATTATTGGGGACATTAAAATTACTTATGATTGGGCTTTTTTTAGTATGAAAGTTTTCGTGAGTTTAATTCATTATAAATATTTAATAAAACGGCTAGGACTCACGTAGTTTGTCGAATTAGTCGACCTAGGTTTCGAGCAAGTCCGATGCTCTTCATCAAGGGCGAGTTTACGCTGCAAGATCGCGGCGACCACTGGCGGTGTCGAGGCGAGATGCGCGGGCGGCCGCCCGCTCCGCACGACGCGAGGGGGGAGGTGGCGTCGGCGGCGCCTGCGGGGAGCGCCACGCGCCTCTCGCGCGCTGTCGTTTTGCCGACGACGACCGCACTAATGTCGGCACGAGTTCTTCATCATCACTGACAGCGTCGTCGCCGAAAGTTCCGTCACACACCGTGCTGACTGTGTCACACTCTAGACTACCTACCACATTCTGTGTCGAGGTAGCATTAAGAAGTGGTTTCCACGCAGCGTAAACTCGCCCCTGATGAAGAGTATCGGACATGCTCGAAACCTAGGTCGACTAATTCGACAAACTACATGAGTCCTAGCCGTTTTATTAAATATTTATATGATTGGGCTATTGAGGTGAATTTTTAATGGCGGAGAACTGATCTTTGATATGAGACTTCGGCACCTGCCAGTTCCTCCTCATAAGAAAATATTTAGGCAGGTGGTGCTCGCCACCCAAACGGGCCCTTTTAAAGGCCTCTTTTCATTCGCGACGAGAGAGGCAACGTTGGTGTGGGTGGCTAAAGGGTGTCGAGAGGTGTGCTGCAGTTTCACTTAAATGCTACTCCCGGCGTTATGCCTTTTAACACTTCCACCCTTGGAGCTTAGTTCTTAGCTTTTGCATCTCCACCCCCGGACGGCCAGTTAATTCTTTTATTTATTATTATATTCATTCTTCCTTTCATTTATTCACTTACATATTCATGTAGTCATTCATTCATTCATTTATCCTTTTCTGTAATACGAGTACACAAGGATGTCAATTACTTCTAGTAAAAAAAGTGTGGGTACCTACATTAAAGTAGATAAGAGGGTCGAGCTGGGCGTTACGGGGTCCGCGGGTCAATAATTAGCACCAATTAACGACCGTCGAGTAATTACTGCTGTGTGGTGTCCGACAGCCGCATGTTACTCAGTAATAGGCAGTATTCTTTGGTGTTACGATCCCACTGCTTGGACGCAGGTCATCTTGTCGGAGACAGAGAGAGTCGTAGCTAAACTCCACCACGCTGGCCCAGTGCGGAGCGAGACTTCATGGAACTGAGCGACGAGACAAACAAGTCGTTTGCCTGATGGTAAGCGTTACGCTTGTCCATAAGCTTGCAGTACCACCAAGAACTTTTAATACCATGAAATATACTGCGTAGCACTGCATTGCGCTCGTCACCCCGAGACATCAGATATTAAGTCTCGTATGTATGTTCACTGGCTACTATGCTCTACAAACCATAGTTAAGCCTGAGCACTACTGCGCGCTACTGCTAAATGAATCTTGAATCTAGGTACAGACTTCACGCGTATTTTCAAACGTATCAAATATTCAAGGCGTCTGGAGGCTCCACTCCAATCTTGGTATTCGTCTCAAGTCGATTTGACGAACTTTTATCGTTGCTGCTCAGCTCCTAAGCAAGATTGCATAACGTTTCGTATACCGGAATATACTCTGAAAAGTAACCTTTACAATTGTTGAAACTTTATCGACAACTGCCGAATACATTTTGTTTTTTTAATCAATCTTTAGTAGATTTCATTGAAACCTCATAATTACGTTGTAATCGGTCAAGAAGTTTAGGCTCTGTGAGGGAATAGATAGAAGAAAAAAGCGCAAGCATTTGTTTCGTGTCTGGGTGTCGTGGGACCATGGTCCTCGTAGTTCCTGGTTCCCTAGATACAGGGAATCCTAGTTAGGGGCCGGGATCTATATAGGTGATCGTTGGGGGTATTTATTTATTTTATTTTCATATTCAAGGAAGATAAATAAAATATAAATTTGCGGTGAATTTTTGAGTTCCAAAATGTTTAAAAATCCAAGGTATCACAAATTTACAGTATACGCAAAAGTAACAACTGCTCCCTCCTCCGCAAAGTTTGTGTGTGCCGAGGCCGACGCTCCGCGCCCCCAATCTCGTATTCGGCTCAAGTTAAATTACTTGCCATTAGTCAATTCCAAAAGTTCCCTCCAACAGGATGCTGGGCGACTGCTGACACCGGCGGGCGCGGCGCACGGCGGCCGTGACACTCACGTCACCTGTTCGACATGTAAGAAGAAAGGACATTTATTTGACGACCACAAAATCTTACAACGAAATATGTCTATATATTTTTTTATGAGTGATGAGACGAGCAATTCGTTCACCTGATAGTAAACGCCACGCCTGCCGCATAAGAATTGCAGTGCCACCCAGAAGTTTAAATACCATAAAAAGCACTGTAGCACTGCATTGCGCTCATCACCCCGAGACATCAGGTATTAAGCCTCATATGCTCGGTAATTTCGCTGGCTACAAGGCGCTTCAAACTTCTACGTATAAAAAATGCTGACTTATTTGGCTTAACGTATCAGTATTGCTATCCAACGGCGCAATACTGCCAGCATCTTGTGTAGAGAAGACGCTGTCTGGATAACAGAAAAAAAATGCTGCCATCATGGGTTGGAGCATTTAGTTTTGGACTATCTAGAGGGCTTTTTTTCTCTATATGAGATAGGGCCCGTGTCCCAGCTGTGGGAACGTGATGGGCTGATGATGATGATGATGACAGGCCTTTAATGGTGAACAAGTGATCAAACTGCTTCTCCTTCTAATTAGTTTAGTTTTAGTAAGTAGAGTGTAGAGTTGTTTTGAAATAAAGGGTCTTCTTCGTAATTATGTACAATAAGGCTTACCCTAAAACTTTTTACCAAGTTTCTCGTCTAGGAGCTGGTCTGATTTGGTACCGCTTGCCAGTTATTCTGCCGCCAAGTAGTAGTGCGCAAGCATTATTTTGTTCTAGTTTGAAGGGCGTTGTAGCCCGCGCCTACGAGACATTATGAGCTCGTGACGTGGGTGACGAGCGCAGTGCAGTGCCGACCAGGACTTTGTAAAACATAGTTCTGGGTGGACTGCAACTGTTGTGGGCTACTACAGATAGTCAAACACTCGTAAGATACATAGTAAAAACTTGTCCATTACCTACCGACTCAGTATTCATGCTCACTCGTGTTTTAATAACCCCTGTTAAGCACCAGTGTCATAACAACTATTACACAATGATTAAAACAGACATCGTTATTATACATTTACTCTTGTTACTACGCAGTAATACATACGTATGTTATATCAACATTTCGCTAAACTTCTGCAGAATTCAACTCTCCACCACTTTCCTACAATTATGAGGTCCACCAAAAATTAGAAATCCACTAGACTGCACACAATGGGTTTCCGTTATTAAATTCCGTTACTCACTGAACATCAGCGTGTTTTACCTTATATCGCTGCATCTGTCGTATGGTACGCTTATAGCATATATGTTCTGTATGAGCTGACTCTTTAATAGGCCAAATTTTCTTGACTGCTCTTGTGATGTAGTGGTTGGTTGCGGGTTCGATTCCCGATACGGGCCAAATTTCACGACAAAAACGTGCTTGTTTTGTGTCTATATTGTGGCCCTCAAAATTCCTGGTTCCCTAAATACAGGAAATCCTAATTAGAGGATCTTATACTTATCTTTGTATGTGACTGTTGCGCGTATAATATTTTTATAGCTTATAGTTTGTTTATCACTATCTCGCCTGATGTTAAGCGCCCATGTGGCCGAAGATGGAGCACACAGATCTGGCAGAAGATGGCAGTTGAGCGACCACTCAGACCCGTCTCGATGACGGATAACTTACGACCGCGCTTTCTTCCTCTGCCCCGCCCCACAGTAGTGCTAGCGAGTCGTGCAAGCAGACTCTATCCATGTACTCCATGGCTAGTACAAAGTTCTTGTTTGTTTAGGACGAAAAGTTTTGAAATTGTTGCAATTTTGGGGTCAGCTTTGATGAAGGCATTAACACAGACTAATATTACTCTATTAAATAGCTTTATGGATGGGGAAGTTGAAGACGTGAGGATGGAGATTTTACTGATCTTTATTTTTAATCACGCGTTTCTGTAAGTTTCTTGCCGTATCTTTTGAATAGTGTGTTTCCGATACGGTCGGCGGTAGTCATTGTTATAAATCGTTAATAAGTGAGTCAGACTCGTCAGTATGTGTGTTGTGAGTATGCGTAGTAGTATGCGTCGCTAGCTGCGTAGTGGGCGTAGCTGCGTAGCTTCGCTAGCTGCGTAGTTTTGCCAGCTGCGTAGCGTCGCTAGCTGCGTAGAGGCTGTATCTGCGTAGTGGGTGTAGCTGCGTAGCGTAACTAGCGGCCAGTAGGTGTAGCTGCATAGCGTGGCTGGCTGCGTAGCGTGGCTGACTGCGTAGTGTGGCTGGCTGCGTAGCGTGGCTGGCTGCATAGCGTGGCTGGCTGCGTAGCGTGGCTGACTGTGTAGTGTGGCTGGCTGCGTAGCGTAGCTGGCTGCGTAGCGTGGCTGGCTGCAATACGTGGCTGGCTGCGTAGTGTGGCTGGCTGCGTAGCCTGGCTGGCTGCGTAGCGTGGCTGGCTACGTAGCGTGACTGGCCACGTAGTCTCCGGCAACATATAGAGCAAGGCTACATAGCATATTCGTAGCGAGCGTAGCTACGTATGGTGCGTAGCGTGCGCAATGGGCTACTTTCGTACAGTCGTCTTTCTATTTTTATTAAATTTAAATCTTAACCTTTTAATGTGTCTATCATCTTGATCGCTTTTCAGACACAAAAATCTAACAAAAGTACATACTTCGACAAATGTCTAGTTTTAGCAAGAACGCTCCGAAAACGGCAACACAAAGGAGTGACTACATCAGAGGATTCAGAAGTAAACAGAACCTGCTGGTGCTGGGGTACATTGGAACAGTACATGAATAATGTATTTTTAAAACAGATTTTATTCCACACATTAGCGATCTCGGTCCCTCCGCCTGCGTACCTACCTCGGCGCAAACCGTACAAAATATTTAATTATCTTTAAGAAAACAAAGAAAGTTTTTCGTTTTTGTGACGCCATCAAATCTTGTAGAGAAACGAACTCATTCAACCGATCTAAGAGAAAGTAACTGGGATTTACTTTTTCTATGTTTAATAAGAAATACCTGCTTAAGGCAGTTTTGGAAAAAAGGTGCGCAGAAGAGAACAAGGTTACTCCAGTGGCATAGGTAGTCATCGCACCCGCCACCTGTACCTGTAGGTCATGTGTTCGAATCCCGTTCTGAGTCGTATTTAGCGTAGGTACTTTATTTTGTTCTTAAAAATTAACCTAAGTATTTAAAGTCACGGCGTATTGTGAGGGCGCGCCGCGCCACGACGCGACGCCGCGCCGCCGCTCTCTATGTGCATTGCCCTTTACAGTTCAGTATATTACAATTAATAATTCATTTTATCACAAAAAAATACCGACTAATTCTAAAGTATCTACGAAGTCCAAGGACGAATATCGATGAAATGTATATGGGACCACCTTGTAGCTATACTTTGTAGCGTACCCAACGCTAGAATTTTCCATATCGGTTTTTAAATGACGGAGTTATGAAGTAACACTCATTAAAAAAAATGCTATCGAATTGAGAACCTCCTCTTTTTTCAAGTCGGTTAAATACAAACCGCCATCGCCGCGCTGCGGTGCAGAGCCCTTATTTCATTCGTTAATTATTATTGCTAAATCAAACATTGACACAATATTCAGGTTAAATCTGATTTAGTTATATTGAGGGTTTAGATACTAAAAATCGCTTCTGGTAATAAAAATTGCTTAGTTCTTACATCATTTAATCTTAGTATACTTTTAACAATATGATATTGAATGAAGGTTCTCACGTGGTTCACGAAGGTTACCACGGGTGGCACCCCCTAGTCCCTGCTGTTGGCGCTAGAGGACCAGGTTTAAAATAACTTCTAAGCTACTTTCTGGCATTAATTAGTACCGCAGCTGGCGCACATTCATGCCAGGAAGCAATTAGAGATGTGTGTGTAGTCAAGTCAGCAAGCTTATCAAACAAATCTCCATCTGATTTAGTTCTTCGTTCTGCACCACAAATCCCGTCCATCCCCCGTCCTCGACGCCCTGGCGTCCACCACCTCCCTCGGAGCCACTTTCCTATCATACGCCAGTCCAAAATACGCACAAACGTCTATGAATAATGTCACGAAGTTCATCATACTGTTACCTAGCTCCGACGCTCTGTAGTCGTAAGGGAAAACGTGGTGATAGTTATGGTATCCCTCACCTAGTGTCATTGCGCACACCACTACACTCTGATTGGGCAAAATGGATCTATCATACGGCTTGTAGCCCCACTTGTGGGCGACGGAATTGATCATAAAAGTAGCATTAAGACAGACGATGTAACGGAGCATGTTTAGGTGATAACTGGTGATGAGGGACTCGTTCCAGATGACAGGAATTATTGTCGGGATGATGAAAGCCATTGTGATGATGAGCCAGCTCGCGTTCCTGAAAATAAAGGTTGCACTTGAGATTAACTAAGATTCCATGTAAAGGAACCAGGAATTACGAGAACCATACTCCAACAACAACAACACGAAACACGTGAGTTTTTAGGGCTACCTACCCAAAGAGTAAAACGGGACCCTATTACTAAGACTCCGCTGTCCGTCTGTCTGTCTGTCCGCTGGCACCAGGTTGGCTCATGAACCGTGATAGTCAGACAGTTGAAATTTTCACAGTTGATGTGTTTCTGTTGCCGCTATAACAATAGACACTAAAAAACAATAAAATTAATATTTAAGGCGGCTCCTATACAACAGACATGGTTTTTTGCCGTTTATATAGATAATGGTTTATGTAGATAACCCTTCGTGCTCGTGCTACTTGCACTTGGCCGGTTTTTATTCTGTTTCGTAGCATAAATCGAACTCGCAGTCTCCGAGATGTATAAAGCTGAATTGTCAAACCACTATACCAAAGAGGCTGATATGAATCAAATACTTGAGCTGTTCAGTTTTGTGCACAATGTTTTGTCCTATAGTGGGAGTCGAACCCACAACCATCGTATTACGATGACTGTTTTCACTAACTAAACTTTCACCCAATTATTTTTCGGAATAGAACAGATAGGGGCATTTATAGAAAACCTTCCAAATTCATGTCTGATCACTGATACTCGAATGTTTATGTGTTTTGGTCTAGTGTGGGCGGGTGGCACTATGTACATGTAACTTTGTGATCTCTAAATAAGATATATCAATAGATCAGCCTCACACATTTCCACCTCAGCAACAGGTCCCATGTCTCCCAGTTCCACCCCCTAAATTTTCACACCCTAAAATCGGTGTGAATTGAGCCTGCCTTTTAGTGCTTCTGTACTTGTCATGAAGGTATCTCTACGGAATACAGTTAAACCAGCTTATCTCTAGAAGACTCCCTCTGACATCTGCCCTTTCCACTTTCCCCCTAATTGTCGACTATCATCGTCACATCTTCGACCGCATCGTCACTGAACAACAGGTAAGATAGCGGTCAAACGCAAGCCTAATTAAATAAAATTGTAGGAACCTAAAGTCAAATCCCCGGAATATAACCAGCCTCTCATCTCTCCTGATTCCCTCTTACACCTCCCAATTGCAGACCATCTCCACGTTTTCTTTCTAACACTGTGATGAGATAACCCTTAAGAAATATGAAATTGACCAGCGTCTCACCTTTCCTGAAACATCAAGATCGGGTTCCCCCTCACGTCTCCTAGTTCCAACCCCTTCCCCTTCGCCTTAACCTCCGGGTGCTTCCTGGCGAGCAGCCAGCCGACGTGCGAGTAGAAGAGCCCGCGACGGGCGTTGTGCGGGTCCGCGTCGGTGTCACTGTACTTGTGATGCAGTCTGTGATCCCTGGGGAAATCATCATCGTCATCATCATCATTAGCTCATAATACCTACTGCTGGGGCACGAGCCTTCTCTCATAGATAGAGTATGGGCTTTAATATATAGGTATACCACTCTGGCTCAGGTGCGGGTTGGTGGATGTCAGTCTTTGAATTTTTGTGATTTATTCGTAGACTTCCTTGTCCTTCGTAGGTTCTTCACAAAGTTTTTTCTAAAGAATGATAAAATAAATAAATAAGTTTAACAATCATATACGTACATCCTGGCCCCTAACTAAGATTCCCTGTATCTAGAGAGCCAGGCATTACGAGGGCCATGGTCCTCCAACACCCACACACGAAACAAGGAACATACGATACTTTGCATACCGGAACAAACGAACTTTCCCTTGGAAACAACTATAGACGTAATCCCCGCGGACGGACTCTTTCTTTATGGAATTGAGTAAAAAGACGAGCAGCTCGTTTACTTGATGCTTAGACTGGAGTGGAGTTTAGTAGTGGCTAGTACATCTATTATTCCTTTATTTCTATATATTAAAGTACAACAAAGTAAAATTAACAGACGCCCATAGAATATATACCTTACAGATTAACATAATATAGACAAAAATATAACACTATAACTATTTTATATCGCTACTACACAACACAAAAGGACTTATTGTTTTTGCCTACTGTCTATACAACGGCGGCAGACTACCCCTGTAGGCCAGAAGTTCAGGGTAAGGAACATCTTCGCGTATCGCTTGAACCTACCTCTATGCGATATATTAAATGCAAAAAGGAAAAAGGCTCATTAACGACAACAAGCTACTCCAAAGCCCGGCACATCGACGTGAAGTCGCCAGCTTATCGGTATTCTACAGAATATACTACGGAGAGTGTGCTCAAAACATGCACAGTCTGATCTCCCATCACCATTTTACCATCGGACAACCAGACGATCGGCACAACGTCACCCCTACATGGCGGACGTTCCGCCTATCCGTACTAAACGTTTCGAATCATCCTTTTTGGTGCGAACGTCGAAGGAGTGGAACGCCTTGCCGGCGTCTGTGTTTCCACATAAATACAATCTGGGTGTGATCAAATCTAGAGTGAACAAGTACTTACTGCTGCTACATCTTCGACCACATCGTCAGATGTAAAATCAAACATGTGTTACGCACCTGACCCAGCGCAGCACGGTGTGCTGGTAGGCGAGGGAGTGGCTCAGCATGAGGAACAGCTGCAGCGGGGGCGCGGCGCGGTACGAGCGGTGTGCCCACAGCCGGTGGGCGCCCGCCGTCACGCCCAGCGCGGACACCACGTACGTCACGAGGGCTGCAGACAAGTTAGGGAACTATTTCATTTAGATACGGGATGTTTACCATGCATTTGATAGGTTTTGACGCGAAAAAATGAATCGAATAAAATGAAATGAAATTAATTTGCTTTGTCCTACGATTCGATCATATGATCGAAGGTCCTACGCATCAACCGTCATTGGCATGCAAATTTATTTATTTTTTTAACGGGCGAATGCCTTTATTATATGTCATAATGAAAACAACTACTACACTTTACTCACTAAAACTAAACTAACTACTTACAAGGAGAAGCAATTGGACAACCCATAGACCATTTTAGGCCTATAGATAGCTCAAATGCTCCAACCCACTACCAGTTGGCAGCGTACCCAAGATGCTGACAGTATTGCCCCGTTGGATTGCAATACTGATACGTTGAGCCAAATAAGTCCCAGCATTTTGGTCACGCGTCGCATCGATCAGGCGCTCTTACAACTTCATTTAGAAACGGGATGTTTACCATGCATTTGATATGTTTTGACGCCAGAAGAAACGCCAGGGCAAGGGCAGATGGATTTTTTTCATCAAATTTTTTATTGAGAGAAAGAAAGAAGAACCGTTTATTCGGCACACGACAAACAAATAATACAAAAAATAAAAACTTAAATAATAAACATATGTGCCGAATGGGCTCAGCTCAGCATAAAATGCCGAGAGTTTTACACAACTCGGCGCTGATATTGGGTCTTAGAGTCGCTGTGAGGATATATCAGCGCCATTGTTAACATTCATTATGTTTATCACTTAACTCCATAAAAAGCCTTTATAGGACTGCAATAAATAATAAATTAAGCCCAAAAATTATATACATAGATCCCGGCCCCTAACTAGGATTCCCTGTATCTACGGAACCAGGAACTTCGAGGACTATGCTCCCAAAACGCCCAAACGCGAAACAAATGTCTGTGCTTTTTTTCGAAGCACAAATATTTGCCCCGTCTTGGGAATCGAACCCGCAACCTCAGTCGTGTATGAGATTTGAGCCAACCTACCCAACGACTACACCACAGAAGCTGACATTATATTATTCAAATGATATAATACTTACTATATCCAATCGTGGTCCACATGGCGTCCGTGAAGCAAAGATACAGTCCGTACGCCGCCGCGAGGTGCTGATACGAAAACACTGCTACGTTCAACCAAACTATTTCATAGCTTCTCGGTTTTTGCTTAGGTTGTAACTCTTCGTGGTCACCAACTGCTGTAGGTATGATGGAGACTTTGGGAGCCATTTTCCAAAATCACCTGGAAAAATAAGCAGAGACTTAAATACACACTAATACCACACTGTCCTAACTACTTTATCATACAGATTTCTACTATTAAACTATTGCTGTAGGGTTCATGTACTGACTAATAAAGAGCTGAAAAAAAGACATCCTCTTGTAGTTTCTCGGTGCTATCTCCTCCAGCGGACGTATTTCCTGTGCACTGGTGGAGTCAGTTTTCATATTTCTTTTCTCCACCGGGACTTCTCGTATTTTAATTGATTTGTATTATGACGTTTGAAAGTGCATTTTTGTGCCTGTTTAATTTTCATCACTCAGACTTCAATTTGAGTATAGGAAAGAAATGGGTAAACATACTTACCTGTTTTTCAAAGTCATGTTAACATAAGTTACAATTTTTAACATATTTTATTTGTATCATGTGTTTATGACTTTTAAAAGTGCACTTTTGTGCCTATTTAATAAATGATATTTGACTTTGACTAATGCACAAATGATGAAATGTGACAGGGGAATAATATGTACGTAATACCTATATGATATTCTGTGACATTTATTATTATTATTGATTATTTGTTATTTATTTGTTTGTTTTTATCGTTTTAATAATTAGTTTGTATAATAATAAAAATTTTATATGATCTTATGTTGGTTGAAATAAATTGAATTAATAAGCAATGACTTTAAAATAATCAGAGGCTTTAATTATTATACTCAGTGACTTTATTCTATATATATTTATTCTTTTTATGACTTAAAAATAAAAAGTGACATGGGATATTTTATTTGCAATTTCTGCCTTTCTAGTAAACCTCAGTTGGTCTCACACCCTTTAGATGCGTATAAAGAACCGGATCGATGGCATCAAAAAACGCAAGAAGTGAACATTTTCTTGAATACATTAAAAGTAACTTCAGATCATATAAGTATATAGTTTCATAAAACCGTGTACCCGTCTGTATCTCCGACGTTTCAAGCAGCTACCCTTTCCATGAGCCATCTTATATGTCCGCGCTGTACTCGTATATTATAACAAGGTTTTGTTGAATAATATATTTTTAGGACAAGCCTTTAAAAAAGTTCGTAATCGGATCGCGAGATTATAAAATTCCTAAGAAATATATATTATATAGCCTAAAATCGATGATAAAAAAATGATAGAAAAAAAAGTACAATTGAACAGAGAACCTTCTCTTTTTTAAAGTCGGTTAAAAATGAGCCGAAACACTAATAGGTAACGATTATCCGTCAAGGAGTTCCATTGCCCACCTTCCGTCTCCATCATCAGATCAACTGTCACCATAATATTGTGTTGTCATCGGACTTTGACAAGTATGCAAAATTTCAACTTCGTAGGATAAGAGGGAGTGGTTCTGATTCAACTTGCAAGATTTGACCCAAACAAACATTGCCAGTTAAAAGCTTATGAAATATAAAAAAAGACTTACTTTAAAAAGAGGCTGAACAATGCTTCTATTTTTAAATGACGATGTCGTTCGGAATTCGAAACAACCACTCCTGAATAAGACTGGCAACACTAAACAAAGATAACCACTTATAACTTGATTAAATATTTAAAAATATATATTTATAATTAACTAATTTTAATTAATGTATTAATTTACGGGAAAAGGTATGAAGTTATTCAATTTAATCAGTGTACAATCTCTGAAGGTACAGAAAAAGATACGTAAGTAGGTACTTATTTGAGAATTCAAATAGGTTTTTACTTTTTTGCGTTTGTGATCGCATAACAAAATAATGATATCAGTGAACCTAACTACCTACGTCATTCGGTACTTATTCATGTTGAACGAATTAAAAAAGGCGGACGGGATCTCGCTTAGCAACAACTGTAGTGAAGCAATGGCGATGGCGTTATGTTTGAGTGGACGGAGGGCCGATGTCAAGCCGATGTGACGGCCGCTCGGCATAGCATGATGTAAATGTGTGCGTGAGGCTTGTGTACGAACGAGCAGACCAGCATCAGCAGCTTGTCCGCAGCTTGTTTTTTTATGGAACTGAGTAATGAGACGAGCAAGTCGTTCGCCTGGTGGTAAGCGCCACGCCTGCCCATAACAATTGCATGCTACCCAGAAATGTATATACAGTAAAAAGTGCTGCGTAGCACTGCATTGCGCTCATCACCCCGAGACATCAGATATTAAGTCTCATATGTCCAGTATTTTCGTTGGCTACAAGGCCCAATGCACAGTAATGCTTGCGCACTACTGCTTGGTGGCAGAATATCTCGCAAAGCTTTGGGATCTATTCAGACGGCCTCCCGCATACAAGAGACCTACCACGAGAACTTTACTTTGAGTGCTTTACGTTTGAATTTGGCGACAAGCCGTCCGCCTTTTTTATTTGTTGAAGACGTCATTCGGTACTTATTAATATTAATGTGGAATTGTAAATAGGTACCTATTTTTTCAGAATAAGGGGGTTCAGTGGGAGTAGGTAACATTGTGTTGGATACCGCCGGCATGTCTGGCATTACTGAAACACAGGTATTAATAGGGTTCCGAACCTCAAAAGAAAAAATCGGAACTCTTATCGGATCACTTTGTTGTCCGTCTGTCTGTCCGTCTGTCTGTGAAGACCTTTATCTCGGGAACGCGTGGAGGTATCGAGTTGAAGTTCAAACCATATACTCAGGTCTACAGTCCCTTGAAGCTGTGAAAAAATCAACTTCTAAATAACGACAATACGGCCGTTTATGCCGCACAAAATCTATATTTCGACACTCTCAAGGGAATCCAAATTTGTGTAGGTAGAGCGAGGGTGGCTCAGTGGGAGCATGTGCGACTTTCGATCTGATGCACCTGAGTTCGAATCCTGCTGGCCTCACACTACTGACGTTCTTAAGATAGGCGCTGATTTAACACTCGCTCTAAAAACGATGAAGGAAAACATCGTGAGGATACCGGCATGTCCAGAATTTAAGGACATGCGACATGCACCAACCCGCACTGGGCCAGCGTGTGGTGGATTAAGGTCCATACTCTCTCTATGAGAGAAGGCCCGTGTCCCAGCAGTGGGACCGTGATGGGCTGATGATGATTTTTATATCAATAAATAAAATCTATTAATTGTGATATTTTTTATCTGTTCCGAAACATCAACACAGTGCATGACGTCATTTCAAAGTAAATACCGAGTGCGCAGCTAGTGTTTATTTTATATATTTGCTTTTTATCTAGATCAAAACGATGTGTTTTTCATTTCATGACGACTCTAAAGTCCTTATACTTCACAAAAACGTATAAATCACTTTGCACGTTTGTAGAGCTTGTCGTTTCGTTTGCATTTTTATGACGTCACACGTGCTGAGGTCACCTTCTGCGTGGCAATATTTTAAACATAATATTTAAACATAGTTTTAGGTACTTTTAGGACTTTATTTAATCAAAATACTATTTTTTATTGCTATATAATATACATTATGGTTAATTTCAAACACTTTCTGAAAAGTAGTCCGATCCCCTATTGTACTCGTAGAACAATGAAACGTAGCGCCATGTCAGAAATGGTACATTGTAAGAGGGACATAAGTACCGGTAGTGTGCGTGATGTGTTACCGCTTCATTTGATATGCGTCAACAACATTTAGACGGAGAGCTGGCGCTGACCTTTTGTTCACAGTTTTGATACTCTGTCGACCGTGGTCCAGCCGCTACTAGGAAGTTAATTATAAATGCGAAAGTTTGAGGATGGATGTTTGTCGATCACGCAATTACTACTGAAAGAAATTTTATGAAAAGTGGGTTTTAGATCCTAGGAGCTGGACATAGGATACTTTTGTCCCGGAAAATCGTCCACGCGGAGCAGAGCTACGTGAATCCTGTCCCTAAAATTTTGAGATAATTGGATAAGCGGTGACAAGCCGATTTCTTCAATTGGTAAGTTGTGAGTGAAAAGTTCTTTAGGGCACAGAATTAACATCATTAGCAGGACAAGTCACAATTTCTGTTGTCCATAGTCCAAGCCAAGCAATAATATTGTTTTTATGCGAATGTATTGTGCGTACTTTTTTAATGTGATTGAGTGACGCGACGAACAAGTTACTCAAAATCCTTCGCGGCTCTGCACTGCGCTCGTCACCCTGACACAATTAACAGTATCGCGGTGAATTTGGTAAAACAAAGTTCTGGAGCAAACTTTTTGCAACCATCAGCTGAACCACCTACTCACATCGTAACTCAATTCCATAATAAATTATTTTTCAAAAAAAACTAAACCGACTTCAAAACCACAAATGGCACTCAAAAGTAAAAAATAAATTAATATAATTATCATAAGCGCTACCCACTCATATATTTGAAGTCGGTGCCAGCCAAGTCTAATAGGTAGCAGATAAATATGATAAGATTTTTACTTTTGAGTGCCATTTGTGGTTTTGAAGTCGGTTTAGTTTATTTGAAAAATAATTTATTTTACCCTTTTTAGTGCAAAACAAGTTTTAATTAAATTAATTCAAAAAGTTTTTAAAGACAAGCTTTTATGATCTAGAAGCCACATCATGACGAAGTTTAAAACGGGCTATCACAATTAAATGCATGTACAAAAAAATTTCATGTCTGTCCTATATCTCTGTTGAAGAGTTCCCTCGCCGGAAGTCAATTCTGGGTGTATCTGCCATGTCATGATGGAATTTAGAACAGGCTATTATGGTTAAATCCATTTACGAAATGTTGTGTCTGTACTATTCACCGTTGAGGAGTTCCCTCACCGGAAGTCAACCCTGGGTGAAGCAGGTGAAGCAGTCGAATACAAACCTCCACCTTTAGAAAGTTGGTTACGAAAAAACAAGAACCGACTTGAAGATTAAACTTATATTTTTTGTTTTTGCTATTTTTGTCAAAAACTACTGAATGAATTTCGATAAAATTTATATGGGACCACCTTTGAAGTATTACCTACCAATCAAAAAAAGAATCATCGAAATCAATGCATAATTGGCGGAGAAATCGCGTAACAAACACACAAAAAAAGAAAAAACATACCGTCGAATTGTAAACCTCCTCCTTTTTGAAGTCGGTTAAAAATACATTGAAAACGTTTATAAGCATAACAAAAATAATAAAAATATTTCATCATTATTTATTACTAGCTGCGCCCTGCGGTTCCACCCGCGGTTTCCCGGGATACAAAAGTATATGTGCTATTCCAAGTCCAAAAGTACCTACATACCAAATTTCATCAACAGCGGTTACCGTCGCCTATGGACATCTGCAGCACCAGAAGCATTGCTGATGCGTAATTAGTAAAGATATATGTATATCATAGGTATAACGGAATGGTATGCCTTATCTAGATTAATTTTACGTAACTAGAGGAGCGAACACGTAAATACTAATCTAAAGCGATCTCAGCTTCCAAGTAACATTATCTCATTCGTAGTTGAAGATGAACAGAAATATCTTTAGAATATAATGAACGAAAACATTAATATAATATTTATCAGATTATGTAGCATTATTTTATTTGGATGTTTATAGGTACTGATACTTCTATAATAAATTTGGTATAGATAGCTCAGTGGGACGTGCGACTTTCGATACGCAGCACCCGAGTTCGAATCCCGCTGGCCCCGCACCACTGACTCTCTTAAGTTATGTGCGGGTTTAACACTCGCTCTAAAAACGGTGAAGGAAAACATAGTGTGAAAACCATATCCAAGAGTTAATTACAATATTTTAAGAACATGTGACATCCACCAACACGCACTGGGCCAGCGTGGTGGATTATGGCCCTTACTCTTACTACGAGTGAAGGCCCGAGTCCCAGCAGTGGGAACGTGATGGGCTGATGATGATGATGATGATTCACAATATATTATTCCTGTACAGTGTAGCCACGTAGTGCTTGTAGCGTATAACAGATCTGCTAGGTTAAACACCGTTCGCAGCGGTCACTACTTGGATGGGTGGTCGTGTGTGGTATTTACATCTGAGCACTACCTGGCACGTTATGCCGTCGGTCCCGGTTGTTGTCGGACAACAATTGTTAGGCCATGTCGGAGGCTTCTAAAACATAACTAAACATATCTAAGCATATTGCCAATCATTTTACACGTGCAGCCTATGGACCAAGTACACACAAAAATCCCACAATGCCTTGCGAGTCCAATATAATAATGGGTTTAGGATGCTGTTGGGGCTGCCACGATTTTGCAGTGCATCAGGGATGTTCGCTGAAGAACGCACTGACGACTTCTACGCCATTATGCGTAAAAGAAGCGCTTCCCTGATGCGCCGCGTGTGGGGCAGTACCGACAGTTTCCTGAACATCTTTGCCGGGTGTGTGGATTCGCACTTTCTAAGACACTGGACGACGGCTCACAAGCCATTGTCAATATGTGTCTCAGTAATGTCGCAGTGTGTTTTTATATTTTATTTGTATTTTTTGTATTTTTTGTTTACTAACATAGGATAAGTGCTACTAACAAAATAGACCGATATCTAAGTTGTACTTAAATAAATAAATAAATAAAACCCCTAGCAGAGTTGGCCACACACGAGAAGAAGAAGAAGAGTTTATTTATCTAAAACGAACTATAAGAATAAAAAACTTACTCATTCTTCTCCAACTAAACAGACAAATCTTATATTTTTATTTATTGTAGGTATTTGTATTTGTTTTATTTTTAATAGTATATCATATTTACATAGGTATAATTGGAGTTTTATAATGTACTCCACACTGACCGCAATATTTCTAGTAATATCCCTGTCCATCCAAAGCCAAAGGTTGTCTGAATTGCGCACAGCGATAAGGCTGCCAATTGTACCCACTGTTCAATTACTTTATTGACTAATGTTTTTCCTGTGTATTTAATAAAGTTTTTTAATTTAATAATTTATTCAATAAAGTTCAAAGTTCTTTATTCAATATTGTCATCACAGACGCATTTATGAACGCCAAATCATCACCATGACTCTACCACCGCCACCGTATCGGAAAAAGAACCACCACTCAGAACATACGGCAAAAAACTGAGGGGCATTTTATTTCGGACTTTTGTTACACACAATATGTTTGTTTTAACAACATTGTTTCTTATGTGCCAGTTGGCTACTTGGCAGAAGCGTAATGTTCCATGCATCTTTGTCTTCTATGTAATTACTAACTGTATAGTATGCTTTTTACATTAGAATATTTTTCACACGCAATTTGAATCTACTTTCTGTGAGCTCCGTTATATATAAAGTATTATTTATCACGAACTCCAAAATTCCCCGAGTCCTTGAACCGCGGCAGGTGATAGCTCCCACACTACTAATTAGGTTAAAGGGGCGCACATCAAGCTTTTATTTGCGTATCGATCGTTCCAATAATGTATAGTTTGAGGAGTGGCTTCGATAGTAGGGCTTATCGCTTGGAATGTCTACTAGGAAAGCTCTGTTACACAGAAGTAATATTACCAACCGCAGAACAAAGCCATGCCATACAGTCATCAACTTCGGTCAAATTGTCACTTTACCTTAACCAGTTATTCTGCCGCCAAGTAGTAGTGCGCAAGCATCACTGTGTTCCAGTTTGAAAGGTATTGTAGCCAGTGAAATTACTGGGCTCTCTGGTGTCTCGGGGTGATGAGCGCAATGCAGTGCTATATACGTAGTACTTATATGGTATTAAAAGTTCTGGGTGGCACTGCAATTTTTATGGGCAGGCAAGGCGCTTTCGCTTACTCAATTACATTAAAAAAAACCCTTGTATTCTGCGACATACGCGTGTAAGGATTTGCGCGAGATACTAGCCACATAGGTCTATAAGTAATAACAAACGTAGGTAAAAGATTTTGGAAATTCACCATATCTATATAGCTTGAGAATTCAAAATCAACATTTTGGTATTAAAAAATAATTATTTATTTGAAATTTGAAAATTCAACTTTTTCAGTAGTAAGTAACATTCCTCAAGGTATATATACCATGATTTTTGCTTATTTTTTGAGTTTTCGATATTTCGGCGCCGCCGCCGTTACAAGCGCCATGATCTCGGCGCCGCCGCCGCTACAAGCGCCACGATCTCGAATGAACTGAAGTGTTTGCGGGTAGGTGGCTTTTCTAAGAGAGAACAAAACGATCTACTCTCCTTCGGACTTTTGTTATAAACTTGATAAATATTCCGTTAATAATGTAAATAATAGTAGTGTTAGTGATCATGATAGTTTAAAACGTATAGTCCTAAAGGAACATTTCAAACTGAGACACAGTAATGTCTGCACCTCTGCTTAGCGGTTGGACTCCTTATTATTATTATTTTTTTACACTTAATAGTTTCTATGTTTGTAGGTTTCTATGTTTGGCCACTATCTCGCCTGATGTGAAGCGATGATGTGGCCTAAGATAGAGCACATAGATCTAGAGAGAGACGGCAGTTGAGCGGCTGCTCAGACCCGTCTCCCCGATGGTTCACCGAACATCATCCCGAAACACGACTAAGTCGCTTGACGGCATGGCTTTGTTCGGTGGGTGGTATTACAACCACGGCCAGAGCCTACCACTCCAAAGCGCATAAGCGGGTTTCATCACGATGTTTTCCTTCACCGTTTTAGAGCGAGCGTACAAAATCTGCACTTAACTATAAGTCATTGGTGCAGGACCGACTCGGCAATCGAACCCAGAAAGCAGAAGAACGCGCCACTACAGCTCTATTTTCCTCATTTTCAATTCAAAATATCGTCTCGGAAGAAGGTCCAGAACGTTCTAGAAGCCCGACCGAGCTCGTGGCTACCTACATCTGTCATTATTTGAACATGGCGGCCGCGCCGAGACAAGCCAAACTTTTAATGGAAGCCAAGGCCGCGTCCAGTGCGAGGAAGAAGCTAGGATATTCTAAGCAGAGATAATTAATCACTGCGTTCTCATTATAAGCTTCTTTTCATTTTGACATCCCAGCTGCGCGCTAAGTTACTAAACGGGAATTAATATTGAAGTTTACCAAACGCAACTTTTTAGTAATTCATTTCGACGTAGTAGGAGGTACGACTCTTCTTGGCATCGCACCCTTCCACGCGAGACCCCCTGACAAACCCCAGTAGCGCGCCCTGCCCCGCGACATTCTCCCACCGCCAGAAGAAGACGAAGAGGGTAGAGGAGACAGCGACCACCGCACCAGAAAGAGGCCCAATACGGAGCCGCTGAGAGGCGTACCGACTAGCGGAGCAGCCACCCAGTGGCCTGCCAGTTCCCCGGGGATAGATGCCTCCGCGCGTTTACGCCAGGGTAGAAGTGGACCACCCCGTGACCCACCCCTACCAGCCTCCAGGGGGAGGTGGAAGATCAACTGATTTCCTTCTTGCCTGATGAACCGCCAAGCAGTAGTGTGTAAAGATTACTGTTTTTCGGTTTGTAGGGCACTATGTCAAGAAAAAGGTGACGGGCGCGGTGCAGTACCGCATAAGATTTTGCGAAACAGTTCTTAGTGGTTCTGCAACTGTTATGGGCAGGCGCTTGTCATCAGGGGTACGACCTGCTCGTATCGTTACTGAGTTTTTTTATTATTACTGAATAAGCAAGCATTTGACTGCAGCCTCACCTGATGGAAAGTGACGACGCAGTCGATGATGGATCACACTTGCCTAGAAGATACCGATTCACTCGAGACTTGGAGACACTCAGATTATAAGAATCGGGAAACAAAGACGCTGGTAAGGTGTTTTATTCCTTAGCTGTTTGCGTTATAAAGGTCAAAGCAAAACGCTTGCAAGTTGTATAAATATGAAGGTTTTGAAAACCTGTACCAACCACAACTTTTCACCGGGTATTTTTTACGGTTCACCAAACGGAATACTTACGAGATGGGATGGGATGTAGGTAGGCGTTTGTTACGTAGACGAGGGTAGGACGGGCGTCGGGCAGGACGCTTGGAACATTTTTAATCGAGTTAAGAACGGCTAGCCGCGCCGCGTGAGTACCTACTGCTTGGTACCGAAACTTGAAAATTCGAATAACACATCATCGCAATATTACAACGAAATGTAAAGACCACGAATAATTCTACAGCGAAAGTTTGTGATTGGCTTTGACTTATTTTTCTTCTGGCGCATCCCCGGCCGCGGCCGCGGCACGTACTATGTATAAAGAAAGAAAGAAGAAATAAAATACATTTATTCAAGACAGATACACGCAACATTACATGTATGACTTTCCCTTGAAGGTTCGTTGTAGAATTATTCGTGGTTTTGATATTTCGTTGTTACGTGATTCAGGTTTATGATATTCGTTTCTCAAAAAGAATACATATTCACCTATATGAGTAAAACAAAATTAACAGTTTTTTGTCAGCCTCTGTGGTGTTTGGGTGTCGGTGGTTGGGTAAGTTAACTCAAATCTCATACACCACTAAGGTTGCGGGTTCGATTCTCGCGACGGGACAAATGATTGTGCACGGACAAAAGCGCCAGCATTTGTTTCGTGTCTGGGTGTTGTGGGTCAATGGTCCTCGTAGTTCCTGGTTCCCCAGATACAGGGAACTCTAGTTAGGAATCAGGATCTATGTATGTGATCGTTGGGCGAAAATATATATATATATATATATATATATATATATATACTAGGCTAACAATACAGGCTCACTTAAATATAAATATCATTCGCTGCTGTAATATTCCGGTGACAAATAATTCAAATTTTAAAATGTCGGTACCAAGTAAAGTAACGGCGCAGCGACGGAATCATCGAATGCTATGCACTCGTAGCGCTATAGATAGCATTCGATGATTCCATCGCTTGGCTCGACGTAGCTGGAGCCGGATCGCGGGCGTAAGCAAATCCATTTACGCGACAATTTTCGATGGAGTTTTTTACGTTTTATTCAAATTGGCGAGATGAGTGTCGTGACGGACATACCCATTGAGTCTGTCTGGAGACTGGGTTGAGGAAAATCAACGAACTTTGTGTAAAAATACCTAAACGATAAAAAAAGCACCTTTCATGTCCAAGTCACGTGTCTTCTCAAGAATTATTAATGCTATTGTTTTTTTTGTCTGAGTGACGCGACAAGCAAGTCGTTCACCTGATCGCACACTACTGCTTGGCGATTGAATATCTGGCAAAAAATTGTGTTTATATTCACCAGCCCTTCTCTCGCAAATCGCATCTATCGTGGGATTACAATTTTGGGAAAGGGTGTCAAACTCAATGTAATAATGTAATAAATAAATAAATACGCCCAACGATCACATATATAATATAGACCCTGACCCCTAACTATGATTCCCTGTACTATGGAACCAGGAACTACGAGGACCATGGTCCACAGCACTCAGACACGAAACAAATATAAGGCTTTTTTTTCCGTTCGCAAATATTTGTCGCGGGAATCGAACCCGCAACCTTAGTGGTGTATGATATTTGTGCTAACCTGCCCAACCACTACACCACAGAGGGTGACTGCTGAGGCTGAATATCGAGGTGCTGTCGAGACTTGTTTTTACTGGTGGTAGGTCTCTCGTATGCGGAGGCCGTCTGGGTAAGTACCACCGTTATGACAGTTATTCTGCGGCCAAGCAGTAGTGCGCAAGCATTACTGTGTCCGGAACACAGTAATGCTTGCGCACTACTGCTTTGAAGGGCATTGTAGCCAGCGAAATTACTGGGCATATGAGACTTAATATCTGATGTCTCGGGGTGATGAACGCAATGCAGCGCTACGCAGTACTTTTTATGGTATTAAAGTTCTGGGTTGCACTGCAATTGTTATGGGCGGGCGTGGCGCTTACCATCAGGCGAACGACTTGCTTGAATCATCACCCACTTCCATAAAAAAACAGTTATATTTTATTAGAAACTGAATTTCTATTTTTGTAGTGTTCTTTTCCATTCTTGTGTTTTTTTTTTAATATTTCTTGTGAAAAATAACAAACACTGATTTAGAGACTTTCTATTTAATAGCAAATTAATTTAATTTAACAAAGGTGCCGCGTAATGTAGAGAGAACGAGTACGAAAGAGATAGAGCGAGACAGAAAATACAATGCTTTTCATAATTTCGTTTTCACCTGCACTTGCCTTCCTGGTTCCCTAGATACAGGGAATCCTAGTTAGAGATCAGGATCTATGTATGTGATCGTTGGGGGTATTTATTTATTTAGTTATCGCTCTCTATTATATATATTAACCGACTTCAAAAAAGAAGGTAGTTCTCAATTCTATGTTTTTTAAAATTTTTGTTACCTCAGAACTCCGTCATTTATAACAGATTTGGAAAATTCCTTTTGCTTTGGGTTCAGTATAGCTACGAAGTGGGCCCATATAAATTTCATCGATATTTGACTTTGAACTTCGAAAATACATTGAAGTCGGTTTTTTTTAATTAAAATGTATACTTTTTTTCTATTTCTACGCTTCATTCGTCAGTTATAAAACACAATATCGGCTCTTTGGCCTTCCAAGCATTCGCACGTTTTAAAAGAGATAGAAATTCAAGTATTTCTGAACGAAAGTCCCCGCTCACCGTTCTCGGCTCTCAGCTATATCTTATCACAATCTGTCCTGTATCGATCAGTCAATGCTCTGTCAATGAACTGTTCACTGAACTGAATGGAGTATTGATTGTAGGTACTATTATCTGTTCTGAATATCTATTTGTATTGTATGTGAGATGGCTTGCCACTAATTAACGTAATTGGGATCAATTTGAGAGCCAGTGGCGTAGTGGTTAGATAGGTCGACTTATGAAATGAAAACAATGACATAATGATACGATGATGTGATGATACGATGAATTTATTAGTCTGTGAATGTAGGTACATGTATACAAAGATGTTATAAATAACACAGCAGCAGTAGTGCGCAAGCATTACAGTGTTCCAGTTTAAAAGGCCTTTATGTAGAAAATAAAATTACAAATCAAATCAAATATATCTTTATTCGGCCAGCTAACAATTAACAATTTTTATACATGGGAGATGTAGAACAATGGGCAATTTTTAAATTCTAACTAAGCATTATGAGACTCTCAGTGAAGAGCGCAGTGCCGAGGACGATTTTTGGATAACATTTTTCTGGGTGGTGCCGCAACTGTTATGGACAGATGAGTAAAGTTGCTTATTATTATTATTAAACTCTTTATTTCAGGCAATATTAGATACAGTACAACAAAGTAAAATTATCAGAGGCCCATAGAATATATACCTTACAGACTAACATAGAAACATATAACATTATATTAAATAAACCATACACACTACTTCACAGGGTTCAAAAATGTCGCTCCTTCCCTGTATCTCCGGTATCCCCCCTACAGGCCAGAAGTCAGAATTCAGGAACACCAGGCTTAACACTAGGTAAACGACCAGCTCGTCTCGTCAATCGATTATTTAAAATAACAACCGCCATTATATTCCAGTGGACTGGAAGACCGCGCTCGCTCAACAAGGCACCACATCTTCACCTCTAAACTCGTTAAGCGCTCTGTCACGCCAACACAAATATTGACGTGACGACCTCACGTGACAACAGCTTTGTGTCTCACTAGACGAGATTGATCGGTACACAGCGCTGTCACGTGGCGTTAGGTCGAAACTATTCTGTGAGATTGGTCACTCATTTAAATATCGTCGCCGAGATAGTGGTCCTACATAAAACTATAAGCGACAACTCTGCCCGAGACTCTCGTTTGCCTCCGGAAACACAAGATTCAGGTTTCTTCTAGGCGAGCGGGCTACATCTTCAACCGCATTGTCACTTAACAACAGGTGAGATAGCGGTCAAACGCAAGCCTATAAGTAATTTAAAAAAAGATTTGACTTGAGATGAGCAAGTCGTTCACCTAATGGTGAGCAACACGCCTGCCCATTATAGTTGCTGCACCACTCAGAACTTTGTTTTGTAAAACCATACACGGCACTGCACTGCGCTCATCAAGTCGTCACCAAATTTTACTGGCTACAATGCCCTTCAAACCGAAACAATAATGCACTCTACTGCTTGGCCGTAGAATAACTGTCAAACTTGCTGATGTGGTTCTGATTTATGAATATTCAAGAGGATTACCCCCGTCTGGACAAAAAAAAAACTAATAAAGCGATGCTACCAACCCAAACGGCCTCTCGCATTCAAGAGACCTACTACCATCTAGTAAAACCTCTATAGTTCCGTATTCCGTGATGAGTCATTCAATCAGGTCAATCACTCACTCCTTGCGTTCATATCCTTCAATATAGAAGACAGATTGATACGTCTCATATCTAAATGGTAGGTAATGTACTCGCAAATCTAGTTACCGACGAGAGGGGCCGTGAAAGCCTTGTAATGGGGTTATCGGTACCTGCATGTAGCGCTGTCAAGCCTTTGTGCTAATTCTATCACACATCGATACTAGTATTGTAAAAATGTACGGTCGTTTGCAGGTATGGGTGTCTCTCTGAAAGTCGATAGTTCTTTATTTCGACACGACGCTTACTTCGAAAAATGTAGTTCGACAGAAAATACTTCGACAACACAAACATTCAATTTACTTGAATGCGGCACGCTCGCTTCGCTCGCTTGGCTCGCGCGGTGTGTGCTCACTGCTCTAACATAACCTAATATAGTCTGTGAGACCGTTAGTGTTGTTGAAGTATTTTCTGTTGAAAGAGACCGTGCAAGTATGTGTTTGTAGGAGGTATTATCTCTAGAATAATTAATCCAATTCTGAACATTCTTTCACTGATAGAAAGCTTTACCCCGAGTGACATCCTATTTAATATTATAAATTGGAAAACCTCTCTCTCTATCTCTCTGTGCATGTGTGTGTGTGTGGGGTTATGTGATGGTGTGTGTATGACCCACTTAACTTTATAACTACTGAACGGATTTTGATACTTTTAGTTCCGGAAAAACGAACACTTCCTTGCGGAACTACTGTAAACCGGACTAACCGGGACCCGAGACCGGGTCAAAGCCCATTTAGACGAAGCCTGTTTTATTCCAGTGGCATGCTACAATATGCAAATAATTTACTTGACGTACGCAACACTTGCTCGCCGTTATGGTATGCAAACGGCAAGAAACTTGCATAGTCTACATGGCCCTTTATTTTATTATGTCTACGATCAAATAGCCACCAGGGCCCCAATCCTAACGCAGCAGAGATTATATCCATGAATCTGCGGCAGGTTTTCGACTATTAATCAAAGGGAAAGCGTTAAAAAGATCTTGTTTTCCCTTTGAAATCCCCCCGGGAAAACCTCACGGAAATTATTAACAATACCTTCATTAAAACCGCAGACGCCTTACGAACGCTACACTTTGAAGTCAGAATTGTTCGATTGAGAACATTCCTTGTGAGCAATTGAAGAATTGTTCGAAACAATGAGCGCAGAGCCGTCAGGGGTAGGGAGGTTACGGTACGATTAGTTATGAGTTATCGATATGAGCTGGGACTTGGCGGGAATTAAAAATTGAACAGATTATGATTTTAGTGTATTTTTAATCGACTTATAAAAAGAGGAAACTCTCAATTACATTGTATTTTTTGTTTATGTTTCTTACCTCTGAATTCAGTCATTCATAAACTGATTTGGATTTTTTTTTAGGTAAGCATAACAATGATTTATGCTATTCATAATTAACTGAGACTACGTTAAAATTACCTTTCTCGATAAAAATATGTAAATGAAACTATCGATATATCGCCAGCACACCCCATCCCTACATCTAAAAGCATCAACAATAGAATACCAGCAAAGTTTCGAGTACAGACGGTACAAACGGCACGTAACTTTTGGCGGGAAAAGTAATAGAACTCTTACACTTCAGAAGGTGCTTCAGTTACCTATAGATGCCTACCTTCTTTTCTGCCTATACGTTTATTGAGAACGCACCATCCTGGCTTGAACTACATAGCGATAAACACAAACATTGGTTTTCTACTACGTAGCAATTATTTTTAGACTTTAATTTTATCGTTTACTAGCTGCGTCCCGCGATTTTACCCGCGGTTCTCGGGATAGCCTATACAATACAATACTTTATTGGATACCAAAACAGGAAACAAGTTTACAGTTACATATAATAGTGGTAGAACAATGGGCGATCTTATCGCTATGTGCAATTTCTTACAGCCTATGTCCTTTCCTAGGACCTAAAGAACCTACACACCAAATTTCATCAAAATCTGTTCAGTAGTTTTTGTGTGATTGAGTAATAAACATCCATCCATCAATCCATCCTCACTTACCTTCGCATTTGTGATATTAGAGGAAGTAGGATAGTAGAAAGTTTAGACAGATCACCTCGACGTCGACAGTGGCGCCATACTTAAATGTTATCCATGTTCATGTAGATCCTTGTCGAACTATACTCTTGTGTGAGGATGTCCTACATGCAAGTACTTTGGAAACTTCGGAAGTGTGAAAATGAATTGTTGAAAAGTTATGAACGAAATAAAGGGATTATGGCACCCTAAAGTTTTGTTTTCAAGCACCTCTCGTATGTTTTATCTGTTCTCGCGAACAATTTAGCCGATTTCTGCTAATGTAATGCTGATGAGCTGACGGAGCGGGGACAGATTGGCCGGCGCTCGCCGACGGCACGGCACGGCAAAGTGTGTTTCTTGAACCATCTGCTTTTCCGGGATGAAAAGTGTCCTCATGTCCTAATTATTCCATTTCATCAAAATCTGTTGTCGTTTTTCTTAGGTTTTATATTTTTTTAGTTTTTAACAAACACCCACAAACTTTTGCATTTATAATATAAGCAGGAAGAGCAGAATGTTGAGGTAACGAGATGGACAAACTCGTGCGCCACTTGTATTAATCTTTTAAATCCTATACTACTATAATGGATGGATAGATGGATGTTTTTTACTCAGTCACAACTAAACGGATTTTGATAAAAAAATATGTAGGCGTTTCCTGGAAAAGGACATCGGCTAATTTTTATTCAGAGAAACCGCGGGGCGCAGCAAGAATGTAATAGTAAATTATTGCAATGGCCGTCAAATAGGCAGTTGCAGGTCGAGTATAGGCGAGGCCTTCACTAATACGAGATAGGGAATTGCCATTTCCGCCGAGGCATATTTAGTGCTTTTCTCAAAAGAATGCAGAGAAATAAAACATACTTTTTACATTATACATAATTTAATTTATTAAGTATGTAAAGAATTTTCAGCTTTGCCGCCAAGTTTCTATTTATCATCTGTGCCGAAAGGCAAACGCATGTATGTCTATACAGCCACGTGAACGCAATTTGTACTAAGCAAAGAGACTAACTTTGGTAAGCCAAGAATGATAAAAGAGATCCAATCAAAGAGTATTTAATAACCTCAGCTCGCCGGCGCCGTTTCATACAACATTGCTGGAGCGTTGTAATGTTCCAAATTCAAAAAACGCTCTCCTGCAATGGATTTGATTTTTTTTGTCCGTAAATTCGATACTTCGCGTGTTCTTTCTTCGAAAATAATGACAATATTTTCATGCATGTGAAAAAAGAGATATTTACAAATGCATTGTTTTGTTTCAGATGCCAAAGGAGACTGTACAATGTAAAAACAGTGAGTCACATACCTAAATTTAACTTTGAAAACTTCAATATTCATACACAGGCGAGCAGCACAAATCGCGGTAGCCAGCGACCGCTGAGCCGCTCTGGTACAAAGGTTAAGTATATTCTGGATCGGCCGTCACACCGGCTCGACGTCAGCCTTCCACTCCGACAAACATAACGCCGCCGCCATCGCTATGCTTCAGTTATTGCTTAGCGTCCGTTTTTTTTTTTATTTGTTTAAGCTTGTACCACTCACCTAGCCATTCCGTTTTTCTTCATTACATACGTATCTACATTCAGTATTGCTAGAATGTTGTATACAAAGATGATAATTAAATATATTTCTAACGTTCTACCATAACAATGGTGTGTAATATTAATATAATTTCAAAATATATAATTAAATTAAATTCAAATTGTCACATTATTTCAAGTTAATCTTAATAAATGTCTAAATGCCGTCAATTTAAATGTCAGTATTAAATATTATGATAAAAAAATGATATATAAAAATTATATTTTAGATTAATTAATTACAATATTTATAACATATTATTGTATGTACCTATAATTAATAATTTATAATTATTCCGTATAAGTCAAGTATTCTTTCAAATCATAAAAACATTTTGTAGCTCGCCATTGCGTTTATTTTCTTTTAAAAATAATCAAAGGCAAATCTTGAAATGAGAAATAATGAGAGAGATGAATCTTCCTAACTTCTCTACGGAACCCTAGACATACTGTCCACGAAAATCTTCCTAACTTCTCTACGGAACCCTGGACATACTGTCCACGAAAATCTTCCTAACTTCTCTACGGAACCCTAGAGATACTGTCCACGAAAATATTCCTAACTTCTCTACGGAACCCTAGAGATACTGTCCACGAAAATCTTCCTAACTTCTCTACGGAACCCTAGAGATACTGTCCACGAAAATCTTCCTAACTTCTCTACGGAACCCTGGACATACTGTCCACGAAAATCTTCCTAACTTCTCTACGGAACCCTAGACATACTGTCCACGAAAATCTTCCTAACTTCTCTACGGAACCCTGGACATACTGTCCACGAAAATCTTCCTAACTTCTCTACGGAACCCTAGACATACTGTCCACGAAAATCTTCCTAACTTCTCTACGGAACCCTAGACATACTGTCCACGAAAATCTTCCTAACTTCTCTACGGAACCCTGGACATACTGTCCACGAAAATCTTCCTAACTTCTCTACGGAACCCTGGACATACTGTCCACGAAAATCTTCCTAACTTCTCTACGGAACCCTAGAGATACTGTCCATGAAAATCATTAGTCAAAATGAATCAAAGACGTCGAAAAATTCCGTAGCGAAAAGCATTTCCGGTTGCGCCGGAAACGGGCAGAGTGGAGGTGGAGGTAATGGGAGCTGGTAAAGGGGAGCCATTACCTCCACCTGCTCCACCTCCACCTAAGTAAATACGGTTCGTACGACGGAAAGCCATTAGAAGCCAACTTTTTAGTGCATTTTCCAGTGGGCTCGTAGCGTAGCCCGGCTAGTTTGTAACACATCTGCTAGGTTGAGCAACGTCACTGCGCCCACCATTTTGATGGATGACCATTTGTGTGTGCTTCAGTGACAAAAGAAATTAAGGACAAGGAATCTAAATTTAAAAACCAATGGTACAATAACCTATAAAAAGTAAAAAAGACTAAACCGATTTTAATAAAGCATATCTAAGAACCACATCCAAATCGGTTCATCTGTGTAAGAGCTACGGTGTCACAGACAGACACACATAGTGGTCAAACTCACACACCCCTCGTTTTTGCGTCGGGGGTTAAAAAGAAGCGCAAGTATCACCTGGTTTCTTTGTATCGATGTTGCAGCTATACCTGATGATACCTAAATTGGAGCATAGCTCTAAAGGAAGGCAGTTGAGTGACTGCTCAGATCCGTGTACCTGATGGAACCCCGAAGGCAAATTTTTGTGCACAAAAAAAACAAGTGTTTGTTTCCTGTCTGCGTGTTGTAGGACCATGGTTCTCGTAGTCCCGAGCCTCCTATGAATACTATAATAATTGATAGCATTAAAAAACGTAATTATACTTTTAATATCACAAGCTTTTCCCGCGACTTCGTCTGCCTAGACGATAGAGGAAGCCTGTCAAGAGAATATATGTATGTCAAAGTAAAGGCAATTCGGTAGTCTAGCGACCGCGCGAAATGTAAGTGTCCGTCCGCTAAGTAGTCCACTCCATACTCATGGCACTATTAGTAAAGTGATTTGTCATCGTTTGCACTCTGCTCGCAGTGACCTGGATTCTATGTAGTGACTCTGTGGTGGACTTTTTGGCGCGAAGTGAAAAGTGATGTAGCTACATTATATTAGATGTAGATCTAGTGATTTATTGTAGAGATGTGTAGACACCAACAATACAATACAATACAATAACACTTTATTTTTTTCACTTTACACTAAAGAAAATACATTTATTCCAGACATCACACTTAACATAGAAAGAAATAATAATGACAAATGCATAAATTTGATGTACAATCGGCCTTATCGCTTAGCGCGATTTCTTAAACATATTTCAACCTTAATTTTTAACCGACTTCAAAAAAAGGAAAAGGTTCTCTGTTCGATTGTATTTTTTTATTGTTATTTTTTTATGTTTGTTGCCTCAGAACTCCGGCATTTATGAACCGATTTGGAAATTATTTTTGCGTTGGGTTCAGTATAGCTACGAAGTGGTCGCATATAAAGTTCATCGCTATGTAACCTTGGACTTCAAAGATACATTGAAGTCGGTTTTTGTTTTTTTTTTCTAAAAATTAATTATCTAACCTTATTTTTTTCAACCTTATTTACTTGTGTACCAGGAACAACAGTAAGTTCAATTAAAACCTTACACAATGTGTGCGAACAGGAATCAATATCGGTATTCTAGATTAACCTATTGTTCTGCCGATTGGCCTCTACCTGTGCCCGTGCACTGCAGCCACGCTCAAACATTTCATCATTTATTTATTTACATTCGTCCTACTTATTACTGCACACTGTCGTCTTTAAAATGTTGTTTTCCTTACCCTATGGTTGTCTGGAAGAGCACGCTGTTTAGCGATAAAACCGTACTTGTAGGAAATTATGTATTACCAACTATTGTAATTGCTGTATTTTGTAATTACTAGGCATTATGAGACTCAACAGCTAATTGTCTCAGGGTGACGAGCGCAGTTCAGCGCCGCATAGGATTTCGCAAATAAAGCTCTGGGTGGTGGTGTTATTGTTATGGGCTGGCGTACTTACCATCAGGCAAACGACCAGCTCGTCTCGTCATTCAGTTACATAAAAAAATGATTTCGTTTGTTCATTCATTTTGGTAATTTACATACTATATGTATATTTATTAGACTAAATTTATATTATTACAGAATTTTTAAACGCATGCTTGGCGACAATTTATGATTTTAAAATATTTAGGAAGAGAGAAAACGATTTGCTAACGCCCGATCCAAATCCACGTGTTCGGAATACGTAACAAATAACGCGCTCTCGTTCCCGCGTGACTGAGTCACTAAATAAATATCCGATATATCTATCTTCGGTAACTTTCGCATATCAATATATTTAATATTCAAGGCAATTTTACGGCCCGCGTACACAGATAAAATGTCTTGCAGCCCGCTTAGAAAACGCTTGACCCCGACTGCTCTATTGTCTACAAGGCGCTCGGTTTACTTTAATGAAAGAATCGATTTATATTCACTTGTTAGTACAACTTCCATTTGAATGTAAACTGAAAGAAACAATTAAAATTAAAAGAAACAAAGAAAATTACATGAACAATTAATACTCCACAGGTGTAGTGGTCGGGCAGGTTGGAGTCAAATCTCAACACCACCGAGGTTGCGGGTTCGATCCCCGCGACGGGACAAATGTTTGTGCACAGAAAAAAACGACAAGCATTTGTATTTTTTTATGTAACTGAATGACGAGACGAGCTGGTCGTCTGCCTGATGGTAAGCAATACGCCAGCCCATAACAATAACAGCACCACCCAGAACATTGTTTTTCAAAATCCTGCATGGCGCTGTACTGCGCTCGTCAACCTGAAACAATGATTATTTGTTTCGTGTCTGTGTTGTGGGAGTATGGTCCTCGTAGTTCCTGGTTCCTGAGATACAGGGAATCCTACTAGTAGATCCTGGCCCCTAATCTATGTATGCGATCGTTGGAAGCATTCTTATTATTCTGACAAAATTGCACATTACACAAACACAAGTTTGTTTTATGCAACTGCGTAATGGGACGAGCAAACCAATTGCCTGATGGTAAGCGCCACGCTTGCCTATAACAATTGCAGTGCCACCCATAACTTTTAATAACATGCAAAGTAAACCCCAAGAGTAATTTCGCTGGCTACAATGCCCTTCAAACCGCAACACATTAATACTTACTCACTACTGCTTGGAGACAGGATAACTCGCAAAGCTACCCAGACGGTATTATTTTTTTATATCAGACTAGGCCAACGTTTGACCACGAACTCACCTGGGCCCCAATCTACTATGACAACTTGGCGAAATCACGTCGATTCCTTGCGTCAAAATCGCGCCGATTCCTTCATTAAGAGGGAACGGCACGCTGAAATTTTCATAAAAAGGGAAAACGTTTTTCTACCACTAAACATCCACCAAATTCGATGAAATTTGGACATGTAAGAGATGTTATCATTATTGAGGTTCGTAGGTTTTTATTTTTTTGATAATTCCTATAGAGTTTGAATAATGGATGGAAGCGACGATGTGGTCGAAGATGTAGCACGCTTGCCTAGTAAGTATCTATCACCCAGACGGTCTTGCATGCGAGATACCGAGTGTAGGAGAACAAATAAAAAACCTTACTAAAAGGCAACAAGTTTATTAAGCATGTGTACAGTTCAATGAGATATATAATATTTATCAAAAAAGGTCTGTGCTCAGCAAAGTGTTGTAGGGAAGTATAAGGTTAATAGTTTCACTAGCTGCGGCCCGCGGTTTCACCCACGGTAGTAGAAGAAGTAATCTGTGTGTTAATCCAGGGTATAAGTTATCTCCACTCCAAATTTCACTCAAATCCGTTGAGCCACGGCGCGCGGCGTGAAGATGTAACAAACTCACTTACAAACTTTGCATTTATAATATGAGTAGAATTTTACTCGTGGTAGGTCTCTCGTATGCGGGAGGCCATCTAGGTAGGTCCCACCGCTTTGCCAGTTACTCTGCCGCCAAGCAGTAGTGCGCAAGCATTACTGTGTTCCGGTTTGTAGGGCATTGTAGCCAACGAAATTACTGGGCATATGAGAATTCAATATCTGATTTCTCGAGGTGATGAGAGCAATGCAGTGCTTTTCACGGTATTCAAAATTCTGGGTGACACTGCAATTGTTAAGGGCGGGAGTGGCGCTTACCATCAGGCGAACGACCTCAGCAATCAATACCCTAAAAAAACACACACACACCTGAGTGAAATGTAAAGTTATCGTCATGCGTAAGTAACCACAGCTCAAGCAACAGTCCCCCCTACAGGCCGGGGGACATGCGGGGAGGTTGCGTTGCCTTGCGTGGACATAAATTTAGCCGGGTTACGTTGTATGTCAAAATATTTCATTTTCGACGCCCCCGGGCGGCGCGGCGCAGACCTTTGACTCAGAGACGCTGAAAAATGACGTGTACTGTGACACAGTACGTTGTGTTACGTGATTTCGATTTCTAAAGATCAAAACGACATCACTATCTACTTAATACAATTTGTGAACACCTAATCAGACAGAGTGTGGCTCAGTGGGAACATGTGCGACTTTCGATCCGACACACCCGAGTTCGAATCTCGCTGGCCTACTCGCACCACTAACTTTCCAAAGTTATGGGCAGATTAAAACTCATTCTAAAAACGGTAAAGGAAAATATCGTGAGCATGTCCACGAATTAATCACAATAATTTAAGGACATGTGACATCCACCAACCCTCACGGGGCCAGCGTGCTGGATTAATGGCCCATATTCTTTCTATGAGAAAAGGCCTGTGTCCTACCAGTGGCCATTTTTTTTCTAAAACTTTTGCAGTTTTGACCATAGGAAACTTTAAATTTCCTATAGTCAAAACGGCAAAATTTCGATTTTTGAGATTTCGATAGGGAACTTTCCCCAATGGCTACTTTACCAATAAGCATAATATTTTCGCATTAAACAAACCGGCGTAATCTCATATCAAGATTCCATACTGTTCACCACTGAACGGTGCGGCGCGCCTCGCTCCAGGCGGAGGCCCTTGCCTCGTATACTTTCGACCTACTTATGCAGAGCGGTTTGGTGGTTAGTGGCTCTCGGCTCGGGCACGTATTACACAAGGCCGGGACTTAGAACGCGTGTAAGTAATCACAAAGTAGTCACTTAGTCATCAACATAATAGGTGTATCATCACATCTTCTTATATATAAAATTCTCGTGTCACAATGTTAGTTACCTTACTCCTCCGAAACGGCTTTACTGATTTTTACCAAATTTTATATGCATATTCAGTAGGTCTGAGAATCGGCTACTATCTATTTTTCATACCCCTAAGTGATAAGGGTTGTTCACCCTTAACATTTTTTTTAAATTTATATGGCAAAACAACGTTTGCCGGGTCAGATAGTAATAATACAAATGTTTTTTACGGCTCTGAGTGATGGCACGAGCAAGTCGTTCGCCAGGTAGTAAGCGCCACGCCTACCCATAACAATTGCAGTGCCACCCAGGACATTTAATACCATAAAAATTACCTACTGCGTAGCGCTGCATTGCGTTCATCACCCCGAGACTTCAGATATTAAATCTCATATGCCCAGTTATTTCGTTGGCTACAATGCTCTTCAAATCCGAACGCAGTAATGCCTGCGCACTACTGCTTGGCGGCAGAATAACTGGCAAAGCTGTGGTACCTACCCAGACGGCCTCCCGCATACGAGAGACCTACCACGAGTGAATACGCCCAACAAACATAAATACGCCCATCGATCACGTACATAGATCCTGGCCGCTAAATAGGATTCCCTGTATCTAGGGGACCAGGAACTACGAGGACCGTGGTCCCACAACACACGGACAAGAAATAAATGCTTGCGCTTTTTTTTTCTATTCACAACCTTTTGTCCCGTTGCGGGAATCGAACCCGCATTCTCAGTAATGTATGAGATTTGAGCCAACGTGCTCAACCACTGCACCACAGAGATTAAGTATTTACTCTTGAGTTTTCCACTGTATTTTACAGAACCGGCTAAAACCAGATAATACTGTACTTTACCCGAAGCTACTCGCATATTTTAGCGCACTCTGAAAATAAACTCGTCAAAATATGACTGTTGCCGATCTGATAAAAGCGAACTGGTATTAGAGATGTGGAGTCGATACTCTGCTATCGATATCGATTTGTAACGTTTGTAATAAAATTCAATACAATACAAAACTTATTAATCTACTAATTAGTTGTAGTTTACAAAAAAAAACAATAACGGATCAAAATCTTTAACATTGTTAATTTTTTTTTTTCGCCCGTTGGGGCAGGCTAAAGTTTCTAGGACCATGCCATACGTAGTTTTTATTTGATAGTTTAATATTCCATTTATTATTCTTTTGTTGAGAATGAGGGTCCACAGCAACAAGCCGGACCCTCTCCTAGTGCTTCAATAAAGTGGTGGAACTTTATTCAAGCTTTCCATGGCCTTTTTGGGAGAACATAAAAACCAATGTTTTCTCTATTTTGTTTCATTTGCCTACGCTCTTGCACGTTTACGAACACATAATGGTTAATATTCCACCGATATTACACATGATCACGCGAAATAACACTTGTTTGGAAAATAAAACAAAATCGAACTGTATCACTTTTCACTTCCCGCCAAAAAGTCTGTGGGTGACTGCTTTTAGCCGGCTTTAGAGAAGGCAGCGCAAAGTTCGGCGGGTTCTCCTGCCGTCTATAGGCGTGTCGTACACGAGTTTAAATCCCGTTTAGAGTGATATTTCGCATACCCTATAATTTATAGAACTTAATAGATAATACTAATATATCTAACGAGAATAACGATGTCGTTTATCGATATTTTCCAAATAATATTTTCGACGGATCCCATCCCTAGCCGACGTATTGTGCATCAGAAAGCATCAGAGATTCTCGATACTGATGCTTTATGATTACGAAACGAGGATTGAAACGATGTGATGTTCAAATTCAATTTCAAAATAGGAGATTGATATTTTCAATGTTTCTTTGATGAAGTGTCTATTTAATAATCACCGTACGAGGGTCAAACTGAGAACTTTGAAAATCAAAAACTGATTAAACTAGCTAGTTATTACTATTATTATATCTTTTCAAAATAGTGTCCGTTCACGTCAATACATCGCTGCATCCGATGGAACCACTGAGAAAAGCACTTAGCCCACTCGTCTTGAGTGGTCTCTTCGACGGCCTTTTGAAACGCTGTCACAGGTTCCTCAGCGTCCATAAAACGTTTTCCTTTAAGTTTTTCTTTTATTTTTGGAAATAAATAAAAATCACAAGGTGCGAGGTCGGGACCGCTAAATGTTCATGGAGTATTTTGTGCACTTGACTCATACCGATGCCTAAGCTTGTCCGAATCTGCTGATAGGTCACTCTTTTTAACCGACTTCAAAAAGGAGGAGGTTTACAATTCGACGGTATGTTTTTTTTTTTTTTTTTTTTTATTTTTTTTTTGTGTGTTTGTTACGCGATTACTCCGCCAATTATGCATTGATTTCGATGATTCTTTTTTTGATTGGTAGGTAATACTTCAAAGGTGGTCCCATATAAATTTTATCGAAATTCATTCAGTAGTTTTTGAAAAAAGTAGCAAAAACAAAAAATATAAGTTTAATCTTCAAGTCGGTTCTTGTTTTTTTCGTAACCAACTTTCTAAAGGTCGAGGTTTGTATTCGACTGCTTCACCTGCTTCACCCAGGGTTGACTTCCGGTGAGGGAACTCCTCAACGGTGAATAGTACAGGCACAACATTTCGTAAATGGATTTAACCATAATAGCCTGTTCTAAATTCCATCATGACATGGCAGATACACCCAGGATTGACTTCCGGCGAGGGAACTCCTCAACAGAGAATAGGACAGACATGAAATTTTTTTGTACATGCATTTAATTGTGATAGCCCGTTTTAAACTTCGTCATGATGTGGCTTCTAAATCATAAAAGCTTTTCATTAAAAACTTTTTGAATTAATTTAATTAAAACTTGTTTGTCACTAAAAAGGTTAAAATAAATTATTTTTCAAAAAAAACTAAACCGACTTCAAAACCACCAATGGCACTCAAAAGTAAAAAATAAATTAATATAATTATCATAAGCGCTACCCACTCATATATTTGAAGTCGGTGCCAGCCAAGTCTAAAAGGTAGTAGATAAATACTACCTACAAGTAGTACTTACTATATACATAGTATCTATCTACTACCTTTTAGACTTGGCTGGCACCGACTTCAAATATATGAGTGGGTAGCGCTTATGATAATTATATTAATTTATTTTTTACTTTTGAGTGCCATTGGTGGTTTTGAAGTCGGTTTAGTTTTTTTTGAAAAATAATTTATGTCAGTCTCTGTCATACGACGCACAGCACAGATGTTATCTTCGGTCGTCGCCGTAGAAGGCCGTCCCTCACGCAGATCATCGGTGAGATTAGTGCGACCACGCTTAAACTCATTAAACCAGTTGTAAACAGTGGCACGAGATGGGGCTTCATCGTGACAGGCCAATCGTAGTCTATCATAACTTTCTTGTTGACCTAAATGTAATCGAAAGTCATAAAAAATCATAGCACGAAAATTTTCTCGCGTAAAATTCATGCTGACGTGACACAGACAATTTTCAATTTGCCGCCAAATCGTAAAACAAATGACAATTGAATGAAATTCATACTCAATAATATTGGCAAAGAGTCCCATTTTCAAATTTAAATTATTTTTTTATTTATTTTGTTTACAAGTGGCCAGTTTTAAAAACTTTCAGTTTGACCCTCAGTATCAGTGTGAGGTGGTGGGCTGTGGGAGTAACTAGGTAGTATGTTTATCGTATGTGAGAAATCGTTCGGGTAAATACAGCCAGCGACATAACGTCGGGGTCGGCAGCAAACAACACCGCGCAAGTAGAATCCCGCTACTTAACAGGAAACAACTGCATCCAATGGCATTTGAAAGTCATAGGGGCCAAATGTCGAGTTGAGCGGTGTTGTTTGCTAGCCGACGATAAGTAGCTGAACTTTTATAATCCTTCAATTGCAATTAACATCTAAAATCATGTCCTTGAATTTTTGTGATAAATTCTTGGACATGCCGGTTTCCTCATGATGTTTTCCTTCATCGTTTTTAGAGCGAGTGTTAAATCCGCACATAACTTAAGAAAGCCAGTGATGCGAGGCCAGCGGGATTCGAACTCGGGTGCGTCGGATCGAAAGTCGCACTTGTCCCACTGAGCTACACTAGCTACTTACACACTAGCGCTCTTCACCAAGCGTTAGCGCGCAAGCAACTGGGGCATTGTAGCCAGCGAAATGACTGGTCATATGAGACTATCTGATGTCTCGGGGTGACGAGTGCAATGCTACACAATACTTTGCACGTATTAAAAGTTCTTAGTGACACTGCAATCGTTATGGGCAAGCTTGACGCTTACCATCAGGCGAACGACTCATTGCTCAGTTACATCAAAATATGCTAAGAACCCCAATAGGTCCCTAGTAGTAAGTATGGGTACAGTATGTGGAGCCACAGCCGTCTTTATTTGTTACTTCATGTGTGTATAAAGTCCGCTCGTATTATGTTCTTACGTTGATTTGTTCTTTACGTTTACGTGCGCCGCATGACGCGAATCTCGCTGTTTCTCCGTGATACACAACTCGCCACTGCGGCCGGAGTGAGGTGTGACACGCTACAGCTCCGCGCGTTAGTGCCTGGCTTTTGTGTCTGAGCGGAATGTTTGTTTTATCACTCGTGGTAGGTCTCTCGTATGCGGGAGGCCGTCTGGGTAGATACCAAAGCTTTGCCAGTTATTTAGCCGCCAAGCAGTAGTGCGCAAGCATTACTGTGTTCCGGTTTGAAGGGCATTGTAGCCAGCGAAATTACTGGGCATATGAGACTTAATATCTGATGTCTCGGGATGATGAGCGCAATCCACTGCTACGCAGTGCTTTTTCTGGTATTAAAAGTTCTGGGTGAGACTGCAATTGTTATGGGCAGGCGTGACGCTTACTATCATGTGAACTTTGAACTTGAACTTTGAATATGCAAGAAGTTTGCGCAGGCGAAACTGTGGTGAAGCTTGTGCATGTATTCCATAACAATTGCAATGCCACCTACAACTTTTAATTCCATGAAAAGCACTGCGTAGCGCTGCATTGCGCTCATCACCCCGAGACATCAGATATTAAGTCTCATATGGCGCAGTAATTGCCCAGTAATGCATTATAGTCATTGACAAGTGACCCCCATCAGTCAAAGTCATGCAACAGGCATTTTGCTCTACTTCCCAAGTTCATGAAGTGCTCCCCCAGGGGTGGGGGTGCTGGGAGCTGGGGGTGCTGTTATCATATTCTCGAGTTAACTTAGATTGTGGCAACTTAGATTGGTTTCGAGTGCCGTACAATGTACAGTTTTTAATAATAAATGCATGAAAGCTATAAGGGAGACACTATTAGGTAGCGCTCGTAGCGCAGCGAGCCTAGCCGTTCGTAACAGATCTGGTAGGTTAAGCAACGTTTGCAGCGGTCACAACTTGGATGGGTGACCGTTTGTGTGGTATTTACCTCGCCGCGTTAAGCCTTTAAGCGCTAAGCGTTTTTAACTGACATTTAAATTATATTTATTTTCTTTAAAGTTTGGCAATAACTAATTATAATATTTGACATTCATTAATTGATTAGGATGTGAAATTTAATTCAATAATTCTATTTTATTTAAATATTCTTGCTATTAAATTTGAAAATATTATGTTTGCACACCATTGTTCTGGTAGGAAGTACTGAATCTAATTCCAATTATTACCATCTGCTTTGTACTACATTCTGGCAAATAAATGATGATTTGATTTGATTTGCCTTCGGTCCCGGTTGTTGTCGACCAGTTGTTAGGCCATGTCGGAGGGCTTCGGGCGGTCTAAAAACTCCGACACCACGGTTGGCAATACACACACGAGAGAAAAAGAAGACCATTAGGTCAAAATAGGTCATAGGTAAAGTACTGTTTGGAAACAAACCTTCTTTTTGGGCTGTCCTGTCACGGTCGCCAATTGTTTGGGCTTGATCGAGTTACAATAAAATAAAAGTAAAATTTGAATAGTCGAAAAAAATCACCATGACAACCGAAAAACAAAAGAAGAAAAAAAACATATTCACGTCTCGGGCCCCGTGCACCACGCCGGTCCGGGACAACCCAAAAAAGGTTTGTTTCCAAACAAGTACCACGTAGGTTACATTAACTTTATTAAACAAAAACGATTTTTTTTATGAACTAGAAACAACTTTTAAACGTGTTATACACGTAATACTAATTAATAAAAAATAATAATTATTTTTTATTAGAAAAATCACAAACCGACTTCAAGACTATGTGTATATTTTTTGTTTATGTTGCTTTTCTCAAAAAGCGCTGAATCAATTCGATAAAATGTATATGGGGCCACCTCTGAAGTATGACCTACCAAACAACAAAAGAATTATCAATATCTGACTACTCTGTAAAAAGTTATGCGTGGTCATACATAACAAAGTTATGCGTGGTCATACATAACAAAGTTATGCGTGGTCATACATAACAAAGTTATGCGTGGTCATACATAACAAAGTTATGCGTGGTCATACATAACAAAGTTATGCGTGGTCATACATAACAAAGTTATGCGTGGTCATACATAACAAAGTTATGCGTGGTCATACATAACAAAGTTATGCGTGGTCATACATAACAAAGTTATGCGTGGTCATACATAACAAAGTTATGCGTGGTCATACATAACAAAGATATGCGTGGTCATACATAACAAAGTTATGCGTGGTCATACATAACAAAGTTATGCGTGGTCATACATAACAAAGTTATGCGTGGTCATACATAACAAAGTTATGCGTGGTCATACATAACAAAGATATGCGTGGTCATACATAACAAAGTTATGCGTGGTCATACATAACAAAGTTATGCGTGGTCATACATAACAAAGATATGCGTGGTCATACATAACAAAGTTATGCGTGGTCATACATAACAAAGTTATGCGTGGTCATACATAACAAAGTTATGCGTGGTCATACATAACAAAGTTATGCGTGGTCATACATAACAAAGTGAGCACGTTTATCCATTTCTTTCCCACACTTAAATTGAAGTCTGGCTCCTATTTGATATAAAAACTCAAAGACATCTTACCAAAGAAAAAAATAACTATAAATAACCTAATTTCGGGGCTCTCTAAGCCAGGTGTTTCGTTTTGGAATATTTCGCTGAAAAAGGTTCTATATTCTTACCAAATCCAAAAAAGCACAAGCGCCTGTAACTTCATAGTCGCTTACACCAGTCCAGCGATAAGTGACCACTTAAAGGTGGGTTCCGGAGGGCAGCGCCCGGACGCGGCGAGTTCCGGCCGTCCGGCAACCGGAACCGACCGGATAGAACCACGCACGGGACCACTCAGATACTTAGCTTCGGCACTTTGTTATTGAGGTTTGTTTTGGTGCCACATGGAGCTTGTTTTTTTATAGTGTCTTTATAAAGAATCTTTAACTCTTTAACTATAACTAAACTATACTTTAACTATATTTAGTTAATCTATTTTTTATAATTTTTTTCTTTTCTTTCTTTTTTTTTTTGATTGATTGATTAATATTATAGATAGTTTTTAGGGATAAGACCGCCAATTGTTACGTTTAGATTTAAACTAATTGCATATTACTGGGCAATATAAAGAGCTACGAGTTCCGAGCGTTACGAGGTCTCGAGGTTCCGAGCGCAGAGCAGTATCGCGGGGGATTTTGTATAACAATGTCCTGGGTGCTGCAACTGTTATAGGCAGGCGCTTACCACTAGGCGAACGATTTGCTCGTATTTTTTTCTTAGTTACATAAAAATATTTGCTTTTTATATTAATTATTGTCCTGCGTTTGACCTCTGTCTCACCTGTTGTTAAGTGACGATGCGGTCGAAGATGTAGCACGCTCGCCTAGAAGAAACCTGTTCACTCTTGTCTTAAAGACACCCAGATTATAGCTATCCGGAAACACAGATGCCGGCAGAGAGTTCCACTCCTTGCCGTTCGCATTACGCTCGGTGCGAGCAGGAGGGATGTCAACCATACATTGATGACGGCTTGGTGTAGCTACGACTCCTGTTAAGTCACTGTTTCTAAGTACACTGTGTTTGGAGTGTAAGTTAATAAAGTAGGGATGAGAATTTAATTATTCCCCGGCCTGTTGTAGCCGCCCGCCATCCGTCCGCCGTCCGTCCGTCCGTCCGTCCGCCGTCCGTCCGTCCGTCCGTCTGCTGTCGATGTCGTTTCCTTTAGTTTGACTATTTTATGTTGACTAGTGACGCGCCCCGGAGGCGCCCTCTGCGGTATTGGAGAACAAAATCAATCATTGACATTTTAAATGATCACAATTATTATTATTTTTCACCACGTTTTAATTAAGTCTTTTTCTTGTCTGTCTGTCTGTCTGTCCGGGTAAAATTGTGAAACTAAAATTTCGAACACTTCCCGATTAGCTATCCGGTTAAAACTTTCAGGGTAGCTCACAACTCGATGACAATGCATTCTAAATCTATTTATGAGCTTGCAATGTCGACCTAATCTCAAGAGGTATTTGTCTAATTTTTTATCTGTCACTTTTTTGTTAATTTTTATATGTCCTCCCATATAAACCGTAACTTTTGTATACCACTTCATATGGTATTATAATAATCATGGTTGTTTTAGTTTTTCATAAAAGTATACTATTTGGTAAATAAAATTCTTTTATTTTGTCGCTTTAATTATTTAAATAGTAAAAACACGTAGCGCATGTCCTAACAGCCGCGCTGCAGCACGCGCTGTTGTGAACCTTATGCCAATGTTGTTTACTTATATATTTGCACCGACGAGCAGCGATCTTATAATTTGAGGATTATAATATGTATAATGTCGGTAACTGGCTCCCAAACGGCGCCGGTCGCCGTCACTACATTAAATATTAACCGGGCACGTGCCCGGCCCGGCGCAGCGCGCCGCGGAACGGCTGTGGTATTGCCCCCCCCCCCCCATTCAGATTCTCACGATAATGAATACCCATAAATACAGTAAAAAAAAACAAAATCTCTTTAACAGTTTTGGTATCACAGACGCACTTATGAATGTCAAATCATCACCATGACTCTACCACCGCCACCGTATCGGAAAAAGAACCACTACTCAGAACATACGGCAAGAAATTGAGGGGCATTTTTTTTAGATTTTGTAACAATTTTTTGGTTTCCTACAATGTTATGTTTCTTATGTACCAGTTGGCTACTTTGCAGAATGTTCCAAGCATCTTTGTCTTCTATGTAATTACGTACAGTAGAATACAACAATACTTTATTAAATACCAATATGTTTGTTTATTATATTTTAATAGTATTGTTCGTATTTAGATTACTTACTATTTTATTAGAATGTATTTTATGTAAATGGTTTATGTTAGTGTATTAAGATATTGAAAACCTATTCTTCTCCCTGCACGGTTGTCTGGAAAAGATCGCTTTTAGCAATTAGACCGACAATTGTTACATCGCTAATAAACTTTTATTGTTCGTTTTTTAATTATCTTTGCGTGTTTCAATAAAGGTTATTTCATTTTGATGTTTATTTCAAACACACAGGAAAAACAATAGTCAACATAGTCAGTAAACAGTGGGCATAATGTCTAACGTCTGATCGCTATGCACAATTTTAGATTTCTGTGTGAATACCGAATCTATTTGACTGAATATCGATCTCGTGTTGTAGGTTCCTTTCCGAGCTATTCCGCGCCGAGAATACGCTCCGGTTTCGGTTACAATATCGACATCGATTCCATGTTTCATTTACGGAATTTGTTTTGTGTGCAATATTTTGGTTCGTCCGATATCAAACCAAATCGGTCGGCAACGAGTTGTCGTGAGGTTCTGAATCGGGCGCTGGGGAGATAGAAATACCTATCAGTCAGTTAGTAATTTGGTCCCTCTGTTAGTATTTTGTCTCGTTCTAACATACTTATTATGGCGTAAATTGAACAGAGACAAAACATGTTAAGCGTTGTCTAACTCTGATCCAGACTATAAGGCTATTAGTTGTAAAGGACTAGAATTTTGCAACTAAGTATTGAGCCGAGCCTGAACATATTTATTTATTTAATTACCCTAATTATTTTTTGAGCCTGATTGTAATCGCCACGCTTGCCCATAGCAATTGCAGTGATTAGAACTTTAATACCATGCAAAGCACTGCGTAGCCATTGAGCTATTATTACTACGAATAACTCAATGTGCGTAGCACTGCATTGCACTCGTCACCCCGAGACATTATAAATTGTTTCACTGACTGCAATGCACTTCAAACCGGAACACAGTAATGCTTGTGCAAGATACCTACTGTATAGTAATACATTCGTACACTGGTTTTTTTTTTTTTTTTTTTACGCTTGATAGATCTATGTTTGGCCACTATCTCGCCTGATGTGAAGCGATGATGTGGCCTAAGATGGAGCACATAGATCTAGAGAGAGACGGCAGTTGAGCGGCTGCTCAGACCCGTCTCCCCGATGGTTCACCGAACATCATCCCGAAACACAACTAGGTCGTTTGACGGCATGGCTTTGTTCGGTGGGTGGTATTACAACCACGGCCAGAGCCTACCACTCCAAAGCGCGGAAGCGGGTTTCATCACGATGTTTTCCTTCACCGTTTTTAGAGCGAGCGTGCAAAATCTGCACTTAACTATAAGTCATTGGTGCAGGGCCGAGTCGGGATTCGAACCCAGGTGCGTCGGATCGAAAGGCGCACGAGTTTCCGCTGAGCCACACTCGCTCTAAAATGATGTGGATGTGGTTATAATCGGGTACTTAGTCTAAAGGACCAAATTGAAGGACCGCCGCCATTCGACCGTAAACAACAATCGACTACGTTCCAAAGGACCGGTGATAAGATTTTGTAAAAAAAAAGTTGTTACAAAATATTACGTACATTGAGGTATAAAAGTTAAAATGTAAAAATAAAAGATTATAATATTTTCTTAGACTTCAATTACACATCTTCATTGTTACGGGGCCAAGCGGGATCCGAACTCCGGCGCGTCGGATCGGAAGTCGCAAGAGCTACCGCACCGCAATTTGGCGACTTCTTGTGACCCAACTGCTAAGATGCGCATATAAATAAATAATTGTGATATCCATCCAGAGATCGTTCCGCAACCTAATTTGCCCACGGAGTGGCGAGTTTGGCCATCCGAACCCATATTAAATATTCATAACTGTTTAAGTATATGCACACTACTAATGTCCGTAGCTGGGGCGTGAAAAAGCCCAGCGTGACTGCATTATTAATGGAGAACGTGACAGAGGTCAAAGGTCAGAGGTCAGCGTGACGTTTGCTATCGATAAGGGTAACAAGTTTTGAAAAATATTATTACAACGCGATCCTAAAACGCGGTAAACGCGGTCCTAAGTGATATAATATTATGCGAAATTATAGTGTGGCTCATTGAAAACGTGTGACTTTCGATCCGACGTACCGGAGTTCGAACTCCGCTGGCCCCGAAAGACAAAAAAGGTTTTTACGCACAAAAATGCCTTTGAAAACATCTTAATAACAATAAAATAAATCGACAGAAAAAATAGGAAAAGAAAAAAAAAGATTAACACTACAAAAAAAGAACATAGTACAACTAATTAAAACACGTTAAATATAGTTACCTACGTAGTTTTTATATCATGGCTATGAAAAAAGTTAGCATATCTACCCATTTATTTCCCGTATAATCGAAGGGTCCAGAAAATAAATGAGAAAACTGACTCTACCGATGCTTCGGAAACACCCTCTAAAGAAAATAAACACCAAGAAAAACTGAAGGTATGCCTTTTTTAATTAAAAAAAATTGAACAAGGCGGTCTCATCTACTGATGCGCGACTTTGAATGATACTAATCAAATCATTCGACTTCCCCGGTCATTCGAATTATTCGAATCCCCCAGAACATTCGTTACTAACCAAGTACTTGCTACTTCTGTGTCAATGAATCATTCAAACCTCATTCGACCGACATCAAATGACTATTCATCATGCGATCGGAGCGGCTCGTGTATTTTCGTATCGACTCGGCAATGTTCGTGCCGACTCGGCAATATTCGTACCGACTCGGCCAGGATTAGTAACTGTTCTACTAAATTAGTAATCATCGTTAGTAGACCACTAATTTCGAAGACGAATGACGACGCGCACCGCGAGGTCGTACTCCTTTCGCGAAAGTAACAACGGCTTTAAACCCGTAACTGACCCATAACTGGTGGTAGGTTTTTCGTATGCAAGAGGCCGTATGAGTGGGTACCACCGCTTCGCCAGTTATTCTGCTGCCAAGCAGTAGTGCGCAAGCATTACTGTGTTCCCGTTTGAAGGGCATTGTAGCCAGCGAAATTACTGGGCATATGAGACTCAACAGCTAACTGTCTCAGGGTGACGAGCGCAGTGCAGCGCCGCGCAGGATTTTGCAAAACAAAGTTCTGGGTGGTGCTGTTATTGTTATGGGCTGGCGTATTGCTTACCATCAGGCAAACGACCAGCTCGTCTCGTCATTCAGTTGCATGAAACAACCCAACGAGTAAACGCACGTAAAGCCACTCCACACCGCCAGTATCTCCTGGAACCCTGTAAACAATACATTTCACGGGAAAACACAATAAACTATAATTGGATTAAAATATTATTTAAATGAATACGCAATGTGGCGGGTATTAAATATGAGGCAATTACTGGTATCTGGCTACTGTACACAGTAACTCGGATAGGAGGGTAACTCAGAACAGAAGGTACGTTTTTAATCGACTTAAGAAAAAGGTGAAGGTTCCACTAGTGGTAGGTTTCTCATATGCGAGAGGTCGCCTGGGTGGGTACCAACCATCCTTAGCTCTAAGGTACCACCGTTTTGCCAGTTATTGCAAAACAAAGTTCGGGGTGGTGCTGTCATTGTTATGGGCTGGCGTATTGCCTACCATCTGGCAAACGACCAGCTCGTCTCGTCGTTCAGTTACATAAAAAAAAAGTTTGTGTTCCGGTTTGAAGGGCATTGTAGCCAGCGAAATTACTGGGCATATGAGGCTTAACATCTGATGTCTCGGGGTGATGAGCGCTATGCAGTGCGATGCAGTGCTTTTTGAATGGTCTGGGTGGCATTGTAATTATGCGCTTACAATCAGGCGAACGACTTGCTCATTTCATCACTCAGTTTCGTAAAAAAAGGTTCTCAAATCGATTGTATTTTTTTGTGTTTGAAAAATTATTTTTGCGTTGGGTTTAGTATAGCTTCAACATGACCTCATATACATTTCATCGATATTCGACCTTGGACTTCGAAGATACATTGAAGTTGGTTTTTTTTTGGTAAAATGTATACTTGTTTAAATTAGTCATTTGGCTTATTTGTTTACTATTTCTAAATTCATGTTTCCTTACTGTGTACTATACCTACTGTGGATCGTATTACGATTAAAATTATGAACCAGCTTCACCCTACGCCTCAAGGAAGGAAAAATTTATAAAAAACGGCATACAATAGCTTGAATTCATTTCCTCTTGTTTTTAATATCGTACATTGTCTCCTTAATCTGATCAAGGTAGGGTATTGATTTAAAAAATCTCAAGTACCTATAGAAAAAATAAATAAAGTGTATTTTGAGTCAAGGTCCATTTAGAGGGCGCGCGCAGCGCAAACTTTTTGCCACCTAAATATTTACCGTTATGCTATGCATCCGCAAGCATGCAGTGTCTAAACTTAGTTTTGACGTTATCAAGGAAGAGACAGATTACAAAATATATATTTAAAAAAAAACATTTTTACACGCCTTTTGAGGTTAGGTCCGCATTGCATGCTCATTAATCTCAGATAAAGTATCCAGCTACTCGAAGTCATTAATGGATTTAGAATGCATTGTCATCGAGTTGTAAGCTGCCTTGAAAGTTTCAGCCGGATAGCTAATTGGAAAGTGCTCGAAATTTGAGTTGCAAGATTCCACCCGGAACGACAGACAGACAGACAAACAAGTAAGTGACTTAATAAAAACGTGGTAAATAAAAAACTTGCATCGTGTAAATGGGCCTTTAGTATGAAGCAAAAACCCAAACACAAATCTCCATATACAAAAACACGTAACATATTTCAATATAAAAGGAGCAAATGAACGACGTACGTACATAGTACATATCGCCCGCCTGAGCTCTTACACTCAATAATTACATCACATAAACCAACTTACTGATTTCCGAACGAAACGTTTTACTGCCAAATCCAGTTACAGCTTACACGGCGTTTATGAACGAATTGTTGTTGCAAATCGAATTCCGAACCGAGTGGAACAAAATGGCGGGAGTGTTAGCTTCTTTTTTCTGCTTCACAAACTGCATTGTTGATTCCTTGATAGACATATTTAATCTGTGCATTAAATTCTACTTGGATTGGACATTTTAGCGGGAAATGAATGATTTGTTTCTTGAATCTGATGAAGTTATAGTATATTTAGAAAACTGCTATTAAATAATGAGAAAACATATAATGCCCATCAAAATAATTTATGAGCTCCCATACACTTCTATAAAAATTGTATCGGCAGATCAAATTTAGTAAATGACCACCAAATCGAATTGGCGCACCTCACTCTTCCGTGGTCCAACTCGCTCTTACCCCTAGAGTGTATATAAAAAGCGCGGAGCCAGAAGCTCGCGAAGGAGGTCCTGAATGAAGCGAGCCTACGAGGCCGAGTCGAGCGAAGGGAGGTGGCGAGCGAGTCGGCGACTTCCGCAGCGGAGCGAAGGTCAAGTAGGGGAAGCGACATGAAGGGTTGACGAAAGAGACGTCTGGTGGAGCATACATTGGTGATCATTTACTATGTTATTGGTGATTATAAGAATTGCCCATTTTATTAATCAAATTTTTAATTTCTATTTTTATTTGTTCTTGTTATGTTTTTGGTGTACAATAAAGTGTTATCAATCAATCAATAAATTATATATATTTATTTGGTGATCATTTACTATTTTCGGCAATATAGGTAGAGTAATTTTTTGCCGTTACATTTTATCTGGTGGTTAGTTAAACATAAGCCTTAATTAATTACTTCACAATGACTTGGTGCACAAACCGTGCAAAGCCATAAAAAAATGTAAACAACATTAATTCAGCACAATTTAAATTAGATAGATAGAGTATGTATTTATTTATTTGGTGATGTCCCCCGAGGCTGCTCGTTACATTGCGACATGCAAACAAACTTTCCGTAAAGAGAATTAAATATTAACATCTAAGCGACAAGCGTGACTGCGAAATTCCTAACAGGTTTTTTTTATGTAACTTAATGACGAGCTGGTCGTTTGCCTGATAGTAAGCAATACGCCAGCCCATAACAATAACAGCACCACCCAGAACTTTATTTCGCAAAATCCTGCGCGGCACTGCACTGCGCTCGTCACCCTGAGACAATTAGCTCTTGAGTCTCATAATGCCCAGTAATTTCACTGGTTACATTGTCCTTCAAACCGGAATACCGTTATGCTTGCGCACTACTGATTGGAGGCTGAATGACTCTCAAAGCGGTGGTAGGCCCCAGACGGCCTCTCGCATACGAGAAATTTTATAGTTACTGTAAGTTTTTGGTTGCCTAATTTATATTCTAGATATGTTTTAATTATAAACAGTATATGACAAAGTAGCTTTTCCGTACCGCGACACCCGCTACTTGAGTCTTCTCGTGACCACGGTCAATGCAACTTGTTCGAAACGTCGCAGTTAGTCACAATGTATTGTTAATAAATAAATACGTGTGTGCCAATAGACCCGATACATTTTAAACGTGAATACAATTCGCGAAAGTTTAAAAAGTACAATTTATATGCTATTTTTACATCCGTAAACGTTTTTTTGGGGAAGCGTAGGTGTATTTGTAGAGGATGAACCACCTTTGAAGGTTTCAATAGAAATATTGAAGCGGATTGCTTGATTCTAGGTAATAAAGTGAAAATAAAAAATTCTGATATTGAATGCATTAGCGCATGCGAGGCGAAAATCTTAAGTTTTTGAATAATTGGGAAGAAAAAAATGACATTGCTCGGTCAGAGATCGAACAAATACAATATGAAAACATATTGTATGTATATCAATAAATACAATATGTTTTCAAAATTCTAAATTAATTTCAAAAATAAGTTTATTTAGCTAGACTGCTCGTCTGAAATATTTTATCTTACATGATAACTTATTTGTATTATTCTGCAGTCGCAGTGCTCGCTCAGGAATGCCCGTTCAGTCCAACAAATAAAGAATTAAAATACGCCGGAGAACCGTATCTTCCGATCCTGCGTCGGATAGGGACGGCGGGTTCCGCCCGCGGGCTTCCACCCACATCTTCAAATTTACTGATTGTTGGGCCGAACGATACCTAATTGGGCGCCTTGCCTTACGATAGCGCTCTGTAATCCCGACACCCGGGTTACACACACACGCGAAAGAAAGAAGAAGTTGAACACGCTCGCTCTTGGTGCATTATTTTTTTTATGAATCTGAGTCGAGAAAAATCGTTCACCTGATGGTAAGCGCCACGCCTGCCCATAACAATTGCAGTGCCATCCAGAACTTTAATACCATAAAAGTATAGCGTAGCACTGCATTGCGCTCATCACCCCGAGACATCAGATATTAAGTCTCATATGCTCAGTAATTTCGCTGGCTACAATGCTCTTCAAACCGGAACACAGTAATGCTTGCACACACACTTGACGGCAGAATAGCGGCAGAATAACTGGCAAAGCTGTGGTATACCTCGGTAGGTAAAGCCGTCTGGGTAGACGGCCTCCCGCATACGAGAGACCTACCACTAATACTATTTGTTACTTATTACGTAGAAACGAATGAAAAAAAACACCTTAAGTTCTAGAAAAATATCCTTGATTCCTTTTATCCCTGAAAACCTCAGGAGTAATCGCGGGGAGAACCAGTTGGAGCAAAAGCTGAAAACATAGCCAAAGTTAAAAACTATCTTTTTCATCGTTTAAAATTCTTTTTCTAAAATTAATTATAATAAACCATTTCTTAAAACCTTTAGAAATGCTTTTACGTACATCGTTCGGATGCTAATTCGGTCGTTTCGTTTCTCTAGGTTTACTGTTTAGCCCTACGTTGTAGTCGTTTTTAGGCATAGAGTGCATTGAGCAAGTCTGCCTCCTTGAAACTAAACTCATCGCTGCATCGGGGCGGGGCGGGGCGGGGCGGGGCGGGCTAAGTAACCTATCGTGGTAGTGAGGCCGAAAACACGTACAATACAATACAAAATGCTTTATTGTACACCAAACAAAAAGAATCAGTAGGTACATGAAAACAACTTACAAACTAAAGTACAATGGGCGGACTTATCGCTGAGAGCAATCACTTCTAGTAAACCTTACCTACCTACCTACCTAAGGTATAAATAATTCTTGATATTGAACGCATTAGCGCAGCTAGGCAAACATCTTCAGAATTTAAATAATTAGGTAGAACAAATATAACGAGACTGTCAAGCATTATAATTTTTCTTGTTGCTAATTATTTAAAACCTTTGAATAATTCATTAGTATACTAATCACTAGGTACTCCAGAATACGGAGTTTTTAACCGACTTCAAAAAGGAGAAGGTCCTTAATTCGACTTTTTCTAAATGTTTGTTACCTTGGAGGTTCATTATTTATAAACCTATAACGGAAAACCTTTTTTTATTAAAAGATAGTACATTATGTAGTGGCCTATGTGTTAATTTAGGGTATAAGCTATCTTCGTTCCGAATTTCACTCAAATGTGTTGAGTCGTTACATTTCTTTTTTGCATCAGGCTAGGCTAACAGTTGACCACGATCTCACCAGGGCCCCAATTCACTATGACAACTTGGCGATCCCTTGCTTCGAAATCACGTCGATTCCTTGCTTCGAAATCACGTCGATTCCTTGCTTCGAAATCACGTCGATTCCTTGCTTTGAAATCACGTCGATTCCTTCATTAATAAACGACATCTCTATTCATATAATATTCATATATATGACGCGTCATAGAGAATACAAATTTCGCAGATGTCGTTTATTAATGAAGGAATCGACATTTCCTCGAAGAAAGGAATCGCCAAGTCAATTACGATGTGAAGAAGCGTGAAGAAGACAGCGTGAAGAAGTAACAAACACACTTAAATACAAACTTCTGCATTTATAAATAGAATGTGATATAACATGAATTTTGGTTGTTACGCGACACCTTTGGGAACCATGTGTTATATTGGGAGGAAAATTATCTTGTGTTTTTCCGAGTTACAGGCTATCCCTTTGCCAAATTTCATCATGATCGGTTTAGTCGTGAAAATCTAACAAAACAGACATAATTAATTTCGCATTAATAATATTAAGTGTACATAAATATGTATGGAATATGATGTTGAGGTAAAACACACTAATGTTCCGTGAGTGAGGGGCCTCGGTATACTTGTCTAGTGATTCTTTAGTCTTTGCTTTAGGCCTTGAGTTGTAGCCGTTTTTGCTAAAAGCGGCCTTTCGGCAAAATGGAAAACGAACTAAAATATGACCGAATTAGAACAGCTGGCTGTTCGTTGTTACCAAATTCGTCGAAATATCTTTATTCTCTTTAACATTTATTTGTGTGGGTTATCGCCTACGGCTTCGCCAACGTATTTTTATTTTTTCAAGTAATGCTAATATAAATATTAAAACATAATAATACCTATCTTTTTTATTAACCTATTTGATCCCACTGCTGGGCAAAGGTTATATGATATTAAGAAAGCCGTAGGCACCGAGTGGTGCAGAATGCTAGCCTTACAGGGGTAGCAAGACATCGTGTTTTATTTCTGTATTGAGACTAGCAGGTTGTTCTACTGATAACTCGTGGTAGGTCTCTCGTAAGGGAGGCCTGTCTGATCTATATCTGATGTCTCGGGGTGATGTGCGCAATGCAGTGCTACGCAGAGCTTTTATGGTATTAAAAGTTCTGGGTGGTACTGCTATTGTTATGGGCAGGCGTGGCGCTTACCACCAGGCGAACGACTTGCCCGTCTTATCACTCAGTTCCTTAAAAAAAACCCGCCTGCTCATACGTATACAAGCTAAAACAAATGCATGCGCTTTTCTGCATGTGTACAAATATTTGTTCCGTTGCGGGAGTCGAGCCTACAACTTCTATGTGCCGCCGACCAACCAAACTACTACACCACAGAAGCCATCCCTGATGATGGTGGTGATGTTCCTATCTTCAAACTCAGAATATTTCTCGAAAATCATATTTCATTTTTTTTTTACACTTAATATGTCTATGTTTGGCCACTATCTCGCCTGATGTGAAGCGATGATGTAGCCTAAGATGGAGCACATAGATCTAGAGAGAGACGGCAGTTAAGCGGCTGCTCAGACACGTCTCCCCGATGGTTCACCAAACATCATCCCGAAACACGACTAGGTCGCTTGACTGCATGGCTTTCGAACAAGTTGGCGAACAAGCTCGCCCGCAAACCCTCCCCGCTAAGGATATTAATAATCCCCACTTAGGGAAATAAGGAAGGAATCGCTGTTCTATGCTAATTTTAATTTAAGATCCGTTTGCGTTGGGGGAGTGGACGGGAGAGTCAATACTCATTTTTATAATCACTTATGTTTTTCATTATCATTTCTGACTTTAATTTGGAACGATATGAAGCTCCCAATTACAATAAAGCGTCTAATGAAATAGCCATTTCCGTGGATTCCTTTGATTTTTTTTTCTAACTTTATGATGGCGTCATATTGAATACTTAAATAATGTATATTAATCTGTGGTAACATATTTGAGCCTACTTTACAGGTACATTATGGTTTATTTTGAACACTTTCTGAATGAATTCATTTTTAGAAAAAACTAGAACCGACTTCAAGACCAAACTAATATTTTTTGTTTTTGTTAGGTATTTTTTTTTTAAGTGCTGAATCAATTTCGGTAAAATTTATATGGGACCACCTCTGAAGCAAAGAAAACTAAATATTACTACGTAAAGAAGCGACACCGCCAACCCCCCCCCCCCCACCCTCCCTAATTTGTCATCACCCGCAACAAACCGATGAAAAAATGGGTAATGCCGTGCTTGCGTCACTCGGTTGTCACCGCTCGCTGCGAATGACTAATGAGTGAGATTCAAATGTTTATTTTATATGTGCGATCAATTGATGTTATTTGAGGTTGTTATGACCTTTTTGGATGACGACGACGACCTGCTTTACAGAGGTAGAGCAGGCCGGCTGACTATTTGACTTTGACATATAGACGAAACATATTAAGAACAAGACGGAGAACGGCTGAAGACGGTGGAGCTGACCAGGACCTGACCTGACTGACGGTGGTCTGCCTATCTCTTTTAAAATGGTTCGTTATTGTTCTGTGTATGGATGCAAAGAAACCACTTACACAAATAAGAATCGAAGATTTTTTGGTTTTTTCGCGTCTCCCAGCCAAACGATAGTGGGTGTGAAAGAGATTTTTTTTTTTATTTTTTTTTTTTACTGAATGACGAGGCGAGCTTGTCGTTTGCCTGATGGTAAGCAATACGCCAGCCCATAACAATAACAGCACCACCCAGAACTTTGTTTTGCAAAATCCTGCGCGGCGCTCTACTGCGCTCGTCACTCTGAGACAATTAGCTGTTGAGTCTCATAATGCACAGTAATTTCGCTGGCTATAATAGAAGAAACACTTAGGTTGCTTACGTATAGCGTTGTCCTTGTCGCGCTCGATTCGTATTAGCTCATCCCTACAATAATTACGCACACACACAAAACGTGTGCGGACAGGCCGCTGCGTCAGTAGTAGTACTAGACAGTTAGCTCGGCGAATTTGTATGAAGTGTCGGGGGTCTGTCTGAAGTATGACCTACAAAACAAAAAAAGAATCATCAAAATCAATTCATACCTAATTAGCGGAGTAATCGCGTAACAAACATACAAAAAAAACATACCGTAGAATTGAGAACCTCCTCCTTTTTTGAAGTCGGTTGAAAAGTTGTCCGATCCCCTATCACTTACACAGTACTTGCTGGAACTGTAAACAAAGCATGGCACATTAGCATCGTAATTTGAATACTTTTATTTACATAGCTCGAGAAACGGGTCCAACATGGCAGCGGCGGCGGCGGCGGCGGCGGCGGCGTGCGGCGGCCATTTTGATTTCTGTTCACTCATAGCGGCATTACATTGTTTGTTTGGGTATTTTATTAGGTTTAATTTTTCGAAACGGTGCTTTTATTACAAACTCTATTTGGGTTACTTTCCGCAGACAAATACTGAACGGATAATATTGTAATGTTGCACGTAGAAGGCATTTTAGGTCCGGTAAAAAGATATAAACTACTTTTTACACTATTACTTTTTTGCCGAGTTCGATGAAATTGCCTCAGCACATTAAAGTCCTGCCGTTAGAAAAATTCAAGTATGAATTAAGAGCATGGTTACTGGAAAATAGTTTTTATTCTCTGAACGACTACTTTGCTATCAATTAAGATGTAATGTCTTTTTTAGTATAAATAATGTGTTGCATATCATAGTTAATTTTAAGTTTAAAATTTTTGCATGCTGCTCAGTTGGCGAAATGTGTACAGGTTCTTTGCATTGTTGACATCTTTTATACTCACTGTCTTCGCCAAAAATGAATATTACTCTATGGTATATTATAACTGTATCCGAACTCATTCCACGCACACAAACGCACAAAACGCACACTTTCAAATTTCCTCCCACAACCCCCGCATCCTAAGTACTCCGCACTTCCGAAATAGCCAGTGTCGCGCACGGTCGTGTTCGCATCTCACACGAAGTCACCCTAGTTCTCACCCCGGGGTGAACACGCGATCGTGACACCGATCCTCGAAGAAGACCTTGTGAGGAGAAGAGCAGTTCAGAAACCAGTGACCTCGTAAAGCCGTAAGTCCCTTCCTCTATCCTCACAAGTGTGGTCCACCGACCCGATACCTTTCGCACACATCTCACTTTTACTCATCTCATCACGCATATTTCTCACAAATATATACCTACTCATCTTTATTTATCATATTCACACGCATTATTACCGCATTCACGCATATATAACGCTTATTTTATGCAAATTATAATTTTTACTCATATATATCTACCCTCACATCCGCGATCTTAAATTGCATATTTTACGCTAATCCTTATATATTTTACAATTTAAACGCATTTTTACGTATTTACACACGTAATATTGTATACGTAAAATAATATTTTTATTCTAAAACTTGGTTTAGACAACTTAGCAAATTTTTTTTGTAACCGTTAACGCCCTCCTCGTACATTCCAATAATCTTTGCTTCGCGCGTCCTATTGTTTTACATTTACGATTGTATTGTGATCTAATCGCTGTCCGTTCGTTATTTATTTAAAATGACGAAGGGAAAGAAGGAGGAAAGTACATCGTCAAATATTAAAATATCGCTATTAGAAGCAAAAAAGGAAAGATTATTTGAAATAGTGCAAGAACTTTATAACCTAAGCCTAAAGGTCTCTGACCCTTTATCTAAATCGCAATTTTTAGCACGAATTCACTCGTTAGATAAAACTCGAACAGAATTCCATGAGACACTCGATTCTTTAATAACAGCTTATTTGGAAGATGATCCGACGGTTAAGCCGAACTACGCTTCTCTGAGTTCTTTTGACGAACTATATTGTTATATTAAAAGCACCGAACAAACACTTAGTGCGCAAAAGTCTGAGAGTTTTAACTCTGACGCTTACCGTCACAAGCTTCCTCCCTTATCACTCGTACAGTTTGAGGGATCACCTAGTAAATGGCCTTTGTTTTATGAGAACTTCAAAAGTGTGATTCATGAAAATCCACGGTTGAGTAACGCTGAAAAGGTTCAATATTTGATAGGTAATCTTAAAGGCAAGGCGTTGTTGGTATGCTCTGGATTCCCTGCTACAGCAGAAAATTACGAATTAATCTGGAATGCTCTTGTCTTTAAATTTCAGGACCTTAGGGTACAAGCATCCCAATTACTCGATCAAATGTTAAACTTTAAACAGAATGAGAGTATAGATACATTTATTGAACAATTTTGCTCGGCCGAATGCGCCCTGCAACGCTTGAATATATCAAATCTATCTGATTTTATTATCTCTCATGTAGCCCTAAGCAAGCTTGATAAGGAGTTAGTCAATTTATTTGAACAAACTCATAGACACATAGAAATTCCCACGTTCAAACACTTATCACAATTTTTAAATGAACAAAGTAAAATTCAATCATTACGCAAACCCTCTTTAAATAAAACATATAGTGTACAAAAAGAAATAAAACCAACTCGCACTCTTCTCGTTAACAATAACAACAATAAAACTTATAACTCGCACTGTGTTGTATGCAACGGAGCATCAACACACCCGCTATTTAAATGTCAACATTTTATACAGTTAGATCCCACACGCCGTGTTGATATTGTTAACAAAAATCGCTTTTGTAAAAATTGTTTAGGTTTCCATGATATATCGGTTTGCAAATCGCAGAATAAATGCTTTGTATGCCAACGGAACCACCACACGTTGCTTCACATAGACAATTTTAAAGAACGATCTAGAATCGAACCCCCGACTCGCCGGGCGACACCGCTCACGCACTCAGCTGGCGTAAGCGCGTCAAGCGGTATGAAGTGCGCCGCGCACGCGCCGCGCGCTGCCTCCACTGATAAGGAATGCAACGATGCGAACAATACAAATAGCGCTTTATCGCTGCATACAGCGGAGCCGTCTAATGATATAAATAACAACTCAACTGTTTTGATTCCGACCGCGATTGTAAATTTGTGTAATAAACATAATAATACACGTTCTAATATTCGAGTTTTGATCGATTCAGGCTCAATGAGTAATTTTATCACGAAACAATGTTGTGATCGCTTAAATCTCAATATTCACCCCTCTTCTTCGCCTGTCCAGGGAATAGGAAATTCCAAAAGTATGACATTAGGTTTTACCTCTTTTAAGATTCATTCTCGATTTGATAAAAGTTGCGAATACACTATCAACGCAAGGGTCATTAACACGATAACAGACAAATTACCTAACGTTCGCATAGAAACCTTGCAATTAAAACACTTCGAAAGTTTACCGCTAGCTGACAGTTGCTATTATGAGCCCGGAGACATTGATTGTTTACTCGGTTGTGAGATATTCCCCGAAATTATTGGCGGACATAAAGTTGCCTCGCCATGTTCATCAGTTGTCGCGATAGAAAGTACTTTGGGATATCTTATAATGGGAAAAGCAAACTATGCTAATGACTTAACTTTGTGTAACCTTTCACGGTCAAAGGTCAGTGATAAGAATTTCTTCTGTACAACGGAAGATTCTAAAACGCTTACGCAATTAACCGAACGCTTCTGGGAACTGGAAAGTGTCCCAAATAAGATTCATATGAGCCCAGACGATGAGGCCTGTGAAAATCTTTTCGCTTCTACCTACACTCGGAATGATACCGGCAGGTTTGTGGTACAACTGCCATTCAAGTTTGATCCTTCCGAACTAGGTAACTCGTACGCTATTGCAAAACGCCGTTTACTCATTTTAGAAAAGAAACTTGATGCTTCATCGGAATTTCGCGATAACTATAACGCTACTATACAGGAATATATCGATCGAGATTATTTAACAGAAGTTAAGGATTTAAAACCCAGTCATGAATGTTGTTATCTACCTCACAGACCTGTGTATCGTCCTGACAAATCTAGTACAAAAACTCGCGTGGTAATAGACGCTAGCTGTCCCACAGAAAGCAAAAAATCTTTAAATGATTTACTTTACAAAGGCCCGAATCTTCAAAGTAATATTTTTGATCTGTTAATTAACTTGCGAATGTTCTCAACTGCGCTTACCGCTGACATCGAAAAGATGTACTTTCAAATTGAATTGATACCAAAACACCGCTCCTTTCAACGCATCTTGTACAGGTTTGATCCGAATTCAAACATACGCATATTTGAGTTTAATAGATTAAGCTTTGGTTTAACCTCCTCGCCTTTTTTATCGTTACGATCAGTTCGTCAACTCGCCGCTGATAACCAAAGCTCGTACCCTCTCGCAACTTATGAAGTTCAAAACAATATGTATATGGACGATTTTATAACTTCCGTAGACGGGTTAGAAAAGGCTGAACAGATTTACCACGAAATGGTGGAGATGTTCAAGGCCGGCGGATTTAATATAACTAAATGGATCTCAAATAGCTGTGAACTCATGAGTAAGATACCGTTATCGCATAAAAATCCGGATATCATTAAGTTCGATGATGATTCACCCTCGGCAGCAAAAACAAAGATCGTAGGTTTGCAATGGAAACCGACTGAAGATAACTTTCAATTTAAAATTAACTCAGATATACCGGCATGCTCAAAACGCACTATTCTGTCGGTTACAGCTCGCTTACATGACCCTCTAGGTTTCCTAAATCCTGTGACTACCTACATGAAACTTCTCGTTCAAGAGTGCTGGACGTCTAACCTTGATTGGGACGATCCTGTACCGAGTTCAATCCATGACAAGTGGATAAAGTTTCGCGATGAACTACCTTGTCTGGAGCGAATTAAAATTCCGCGACATGTAGGTATTTATTCTAGCGCCCACGTAACAGTTATCGCTTTTGCCGACGCCAGCGAGGCATGTTATGGAGCCTGCGTATATATACGAGTTGGCTCAGATGCGCACACTAACGGAGTTGTGAATTTACTTACCGCAAAGTCTAGGGTAGCTACGCTTAAAAAGATATCCCTCGCACGCTTAGAACTCTGTGCTGCCCTACTTTTAGCGAATCTTGTTAACTCGGTAGTCGAAACATTGTCGAAACGTTGTAAAATTGACAACATTTACGCATTCTCAGATTCCACAGTCACTCTCACATGGATTCACTCGCCGTCTTACAAATTTCATACGTTCGTCGCAAATCGCATATCGGAAATAAACTCGAAATTGCCCGCTCATCATTGGTATCATGTAAGAAGCCAAGAAAACGCCGCAGACAAAATCACGCGACCTAGCCCACCGAGCTCGTTACTAAACTGTGACTTCTGGTTTCACGGACCGCAGTGGCTCCGCGCACCCATCTCAGAGTGGCCCATAACACTATTTCAAGTGAACGGAAATGATTTCCTAGAATCTAAACCGGTTGCTCTGACAGTAAACATTACGCTACCACCTGAAGCTCCAGTTCAGTCATATTCGATCGGCGAGATAGCAGAACGCGTCTCCGATTGGTTAAAATTATTACGAATAACGGTGTATGTTTTACGATTTATAAAACTATTACCTAAAAATACGGAAATTACCGTCGCAGATATAGAATTCGCCGAAAATTATGTAATACGCTATGTTCAACATAAACACTTCACCGCTGATTTTGATGCGATCAAAAATAATAAAACGTGTAGTAAACGCATTTTTAAGCTCAATCCCTTCATTGACCAGAGGAACCAAATCTTAAGGGTAGGAGGGAGGCTGAAACACTCTCAACTAAACTTTGGTCAGAAGCACCCTATGTTACTTCCCGCCAAAGAACGCGTCACAGAGTTGATCGTTGATCACTTTCATAAATCGAATTTGCACACTGGACCCTCTTTGTTGCTTCCATTACTTAGACAAAAGTTTTGGATACTATCAGCTCGAAATTTAGTCCGACAGCGCGTTCACGCGTGTAACATTTGTTTTCGACTAAACCCTAAGTTCACTACGCCGCAAATGGGTGATCTGCCTTCATTTAGGGTCTCGGAAGCGAAAGCTTTTGTTAACACAGCCGTGGATTATGCTGGTCCATTTCACATAATGCATATACGTCATCGTGGTGTCAAGAGTCAAAAGGCATATATTTGCTTATTTGTTTGTCTAACCACGAAGGCTGTGCACTTAGAATTAGTATCCGACTTAAGCTCAGACCTATTTTTAGCTGCATTTAAACGCTTTGTGAGTCGCCGCGGACCTGTATCAATGATCTATAGCGATGGAGGTACAAACTTTGCTGGCGCGAGAAGAAAACTAGACGAAATTTACAATCTTATACAGTCCACTACTTTTCACAACTATATTAATCAAGAACTCTTATCTCATCGCATTCAGTTCAAGCGCAGCCCCCCTTATGGTCCACATTTTAATGGACTCAGCGAAATAAATGTTCGCTGTGTTAAAACTCACTTAGCGAAGGTGGTTGGCCTACATACGCTAACTTATGAGGAATTTTCAACTGTACTCGTGCAGATTGAAGGTCTATTAAATAGTCGTCCTCTGTGTATACATCCGAATTCATCAGATCCATCGGATATAACCGCTTTAACGCCAAACCATTTCTTAAATGTAACGCCACTCAAATTTTTACCTTCTGAGGATTTAACTACTATAGCCGATAATCGCTTAACTCGGTTTCAACTTGTGAGTAAGTTAACACATAACTTTTGGCGCCGTTGGAGCCAAGAATACTTAACTTCTTTACAACAACGCGAAAAATGGAACACGCCTTCCAAACCCATCGAGTTAGGGTCTGTGGTCATCATCAAAGATCAAAACGCACACCCACTTTCCTGGCCGATTGGGGTGGTGGAAGAGTTATTTCCCGGTCGAGACTCCGTAATAAGAGCTTGTAAAGTGCGCACGACTACAGGAACTTATGTAAGGCCCGTAGTTCGGTTGGCGCCACTTCCAAGCCAGTAACAATATTTTAAGTTGCTATATCCGGTGTCTCCTGGATTCTAGTTTAAGTACGCATTCACTCTTATAAAATAAAATATTTTTTTAACTATGCAACAATTTATTTCTTATCACGCTTACTCAACTTAGAGGAAACCTCTAGGCCGGCGGAGTTGTCTTCGCCAAAAATGAATATTACTCTATGGTATATTATAACTGTATCCGAACTCATTCCACGCACACAAACGCACAAAACGCACACTTTCAAATTTCCTCCCACAACCCCCGCATCCTAAGTACTCCGCACTTCCGAAATAGCCAGTGTCGCGCACGGTCGTGTTCGCATCTCACACGAAGTCACCCTAGTTCTCACCCCGGGGTGAACACGCGATCGTGACACCGATCCTCGAAGAAGACCTTGTGAGGAGAAGAGCAGTTCAGAAACCAGTGACCTCGTAAAGCCGTAAGTCCCTTCCTCTATCCTCACACTCACATTTTAAGCAAATAAATTCTATTGTATTCGCCAAGCACAGCTAAGTGAATTAACAAAAAGCCTAACATACATAGATCATCATCATCATCAAGCCCCATCTCGTTCCCACTGCTGGGACACAAGCCTTCTCTCATAGAGAGAGTACGGGCCATAATCCACCACGCTGCACTGTGATTCACGTAGAACAAGCTAGCTAGACAAAATTATTTTTTGCTATTTTCTGTTTCATGGGGCTTTCTTATAACTTGTTATGACTTCCTAATTAGGTCTAAGGATATGGGGCCCTAATTCGGGGATAGGTGGAAAAAAACTTTTTTGAGTTCTTTTTTTATAACGTTTTATGAGTACCTAATTTGGTTTTAAGGTAAGGAAACCAATTGGAGGAGGGTAGTTACCGGGTAGGTAGAAAAAATAAGTATTGCCAAATTATTTAAAGGTAAATATATTTTAAAAAACTTAAGTAGGTATATAGTAAACACAAATAATATGTACAAAATACGCAAGAGCCAGATAAAAATATGAACATCAAAAATATAAAATTTAGCGAAGTAATAAACAAAGTACCTACACAAGATTACAAGAATATAAAGCAAGTATTTGGTAATTGGCACCTATTAGGTGTATGTACCATGTACTTACTAATTACCTATACTTAGAACTAATACAATTAACTTAGACACTTAAGTAAACAAAAATGAAACAGAAAGTACTTACCTACTGTAAATCCCCAAATGTAATGACTACCGATTATACCTAATGTTACCTTGAAGGACATACAGGTAGCTAATACCTGGAATTTTTAATTCTAGGTATTAGCTACCTGGTACATACACCTAATAGGTGTATGTACCATGTACCTACTAATTACCGATAACGCTATCTATACTTAGAACTAATACAATTAACTTAGACACTTAAGTAAACAAAAATGAAACAGAAAGTACTTACCTACTGTAAATCCCCAAATGTAATGACTACCGGTTATACCTAATGTTACCTTGAAGGACAAACAGGTAGCTAATACCTAGAATTTTTAATTCTCGCTATCGCTAATTTCTTCTTCCGATGAATCGTCCACGGTATAGTCCTGCAAGCTAACATCAGGACTGGTAATTGTAACATTTGGACAAATATTCACAGTAGGGGCTATGATTAAATCTAAAACTTCGGAAGGGAGCTGACCAGTTTTTTTTTTAGGAACCTCTCTATGGCTGTTTACTACGGGATCAGATGTGATCAATAACATATGCAATAAATCTGTATTCGTAGCAATACGTGACTGCTTTCGAGTATTATGCTCTCGGAATCGTCTGCAATCTTTATTGCGAGCTTCCTGAGCTTCCTCAGAAAGCTGCCCGATTGGCAGCAGAGCCGACTTTATAATATCCGTACTGTGCACAAGAATTTTGTGCACAGTAGCAGGCATGTAATACCATGGATACAGACTTATGTACATATGTCTTGTTTCCTGTGCCAACAATTCAAATTTATCAGTATTTATGTCATATCCGGAAGCCAAGGTACGAAGTATGGTATCAAAATTTTTAATAAGTTTCACATCTATTCCCGTAATATCAGCACTCAGCTCAGGGTTCCCAAAAAACCTGCGGGCAGTATTTCCATCATTTGTATTACCAAACCCTGGCTTTGGTTTATCCACAATCAAGCCCATTTCGGATTTGAAACGGTTCTGAATGTTGGTGGAACGTTGCTTCATATGAGCCTTGTCAGCAGCATCTCGTATTTGCCATTTTTGACTTCGAGACGATAGCTAATATGAAGCAAGCACTCAAAACAACGAATCCATGCATGCAGTGTAGATATACCAAAACCAAGGTTGTCCCTATTAACTACATACTCCCTAGACTCATCATTCATCAATTTAGGGGTAGCTCCACATATATAACATTTTTGCGATGATGTAGTCTCGGTCACTGCATTGCACACTTTACCGTCAATCATGGTAAAAAGCAGTTTGTGCTTGACAGATACCTCTTTATCATCAATGTGACATATTGTCGGCACCAATTGGTTTATTTCCTCCAACACTTTATTTGTTTCAGCAACGGTAAACTCAGCGGTTTCCTTGGAGAAAATAAATTTAATCGGGCGACAATACATGGTAGATGAAGACCGAGGATTTTGCCAAGCGATATTACCACTTTCGTCTTGCAATTGAAGCGGTACAAATGAAAATACAAACAAATATTCGTCAGTAGCTTCAGCACTGGCAAACTTTTGTTTGTAAGTGCTGTGACCGGAACTGCCATCACAACCCCATTTACTAACAAGACTAAATGATGACCCAAGAGATGACGATTTGAAAACTTCTTGCTGCGCATGAACTAAACGTTCAACAGTTTTATTTAAAACAGCTTGAAGTTTAATATCTGCGCGCGTCTCGTCAACAAAAATGAAATCTTCGAGAGGAAAACAATCTCTTTTAGCTTGCCTAATGCTATGAATTGATGGAAATACCATATGCCCTACCTTCATGCTCCACTTCCGAGTCAGCTTGTAGGAGTGGCTTGTACACTTCGAGTCCACATAATAAGCCAAAGCTTCCTCCTTCGTTAGGCATCTCTGACTGCTTTCACCAGCACTGGCACTATTTCTCATTTTTTTGCACTTCTCGGGACTTTCGCTAGCGTCTCTGATGACAGCAGCCAGGTTTCGGTGGCCAGATAACCGTGCTGAGACTTCCGCTGCAAGCAGTAATTGATTCGTGTCGCGTGTACAGAGCAGATCTTCAACTCTCCTCTTTTTTGTTTTGTCGCTCGAATCGTCAAACTTTTTGCTTGGACACCCAGGGGTGGTTGAAGATGCTGCGGATGTAGATGGCGTATGCACGTGACTAAGGGACGATACATTAAACACGAAGTTTTTTGACGTCCACTCTGCGTTTTTGATAAGGAAGACATCGCGGCACTTTTTGGATTTATACCAAATTGCATCTAAGTTTGAAGAAAATGCACTGATTGCCTGCTTCAGAGTTCTTAACGATTCATCAGTAATGCCGGAGAAATCATATCGTGATGACAAAAAGGCAAACAATCCGGTATTTCGGTTTTCTTTTCCGTGTTTAACCCATTCTTCAAAAAGTTCCAATCTTGAGATTGAGTAAACGTGTACTGTAAAAAAAAAAAAATATATTTCCACAAAAGTCCACAGCCTAGATTTATCATATTTTGAAAGAAGAAGGATTCAGTCACCATATGTATCGATTTTAAGTCTGTTGCATACCATTACATGTCTTTCCGGGACCAAGAAACGTAAATAATGGTCAAGTTTTCGGCAAGTTGAACTTTGGGTAAATAAAAAAAAATAACTGGGGGCATCTAATTCTTTTTCATAACAAAATAAAATAAGACTTACCGTTAACTTCCAGATCCATCACTAAGATACACAAAAACTACGAATGAAACACTGTTTTAAGTAATCGCGCAAAAAGCAAAATTGCAAATGATTACTGGTTCACTTACCCCTTTCCTTATATACTTACCTGATACCCTTATCAAGGGTGACCCATTGTTCGAAATATTCTTGGAAACGAAGTTCGTGGGTGTTGTTTACCATATTATTAAATAATTTCCGGGAAACTCGGGAACGACTTTTGTCTCGCTAGCTTGTTCTAGGTGAATCACAGTGCGCTGGCCCAGTGCGGGTGGATGTTACTTGTCCTTGAATTTTTGTGATTAATTCTTGGACACGCCGGTTTTCTCACGATGTTTTCCTTCAACTTTTTTAGCCGCAAATAACTTAAGAAAGTCAGTGGTGCAGGGCGAGCGGGATTGGAACTTGGGAGCGTCGGATTGAAAGTCACACATGCCCCCACTAAGCCACACTCTCACTCGCTGCCTACATACCTATGTATGATCCTGGCCCCTAACTAGGATTCCCTGTATCTAGGGAACCAGGATCTACGGCGACCATGCTCCCACAACACACAGACACAAACAAATGCCCAAAGGTCCAAGGTACTTTTTTTTATGGCACTCAGTGGTGAGACGACTAAGTCGTTCGCCTGATGGTAAGCGCCACGCCTGCCCATAACAATTGCAGTGCCACCCAGAACTTTTAATACCATTAAAAATCACTGCGTAGCACTGCATTGCGCTCATCACCCCGAGACATCAGACTATCTAGATCGCTACTGCTTTCTTCCAATGGGAAATCGCTCAATTCCACGGGAAAATCGAAAGCCCAAAAGGTTAATTGGAAGCTGATAGCGCGAAATAAAAGCACGCTTATGTTTCTTGTAATATTGTAATGAACAACAGTTCGGTGTAAACAAGAAGTAATGTATTAGCCGGCGCGTGGGGCTGACGTGAGGAGCGTTGCCACAAAAATAGGGCACCTTTTTCTGTTACATTAGTACGATTTTTGTTTTATTCTACTTCATACTCCTATAATAAATGCGAGTGTTTGTGAGAATGATAGATGGATGTTTGTTATTCAATCACGTAACTATTACAGCCCCCTTAACACAGACCGGAGACAAAACAATTTATCCCCTGCTTTGTCCACTTTTGACAAACAAAAAGTGGTTAAAAACAGGGGATAATTTTTTGTCTCCAGTCCGTGCTGAGGGAGCAGAACGGATGTTGACGGAACTAATAACTTTATAATTAGGTGATCTCGTAATAAATAGGATAGAGGATAATGTTTATTTCGGAAAATGGTCTGCGAGAGAAGCTGCAAACAGTCCAGCGTCGCGCTGGTTTTTTTGCAGAAAGTGAAATGTGGAATAATATAATAGCATTTTAAGAGCTACGGTCCCACAGACACCGAGTGGTCGAACTAATAACACCCCTCCTTATTGCGTGGGGGGCTAAAAAAAGGTTTTATAAACCTCTGCGTTTCTCCGGGATTAAAAAGGTAAAACGCTGCTTGATGTAGATACCGACCGTACAATACGTAACATCTGCCAAGATCTCCGCAAGTTAACCTTCACCTGTACCAGTTGACTCAATTGAAACTTCGCTCCAGAACCAACCAGACGCTTCAGAACGCGTTTCGTTTCAATACAATTCAGAAGTTCTTTATTCAGTTTAGGCACGCATTGCCAACGTCTGTGTCTCCTGACTACAAGCTGGGAGTCTTCAATTCGAGAGTGAACAGGTTTCTTCTAGGCGAGCGTATTACATCTTAGACCACATCATCGCTTACCATCAGGTGAGATAGTGGCCAAACGCAAGCCTATAACTACTAAACAATAACCGGCCAGGCGGTAAGGCGCACTCGTGCAGGAAGGGTTCCGTACCATATCGATAAAAACGGCAAAAAAATCACGTTTGTTGTATGGGAGCCCCCTTAAATATTTCATTATTCTGTTTTTTAGTAAGTATTTGTTGTTATAGCGGCAACAGAAATACATCATCTGTGAAAATTTCAACTGTCTAACTATCACGGTTCATGAGATACAGCCTGGTGACAGACGGACAGACAGACGGACGGAGCGGAGTCTTAGTAATAGGGTCCCGTTTTACCCTTTGGGTACGGAACCCTAAAAAGGCGTTTATGAAGGTCAAGTTAACCCAATGACTATATACTGTACTATATGTATATTTAACGGCACTTTCTTTTTTTTCAGATAACTAAGCAACCATGAAGCAATCGACACCAACAAACTCAACGCAAGCAACCCCACACCACCAGTTATGAGATTCGACCGCTAGATGGCGCTAAACTAAATATAGTGAAACAGTAGTGTAGCGTTAAGAAAGTGATTTAAGCTAAAATACCGCAAAATAATCAATTATGAATAGATGGCGTAGCAAAATTTAGTAAAATAGCACTTTACTTTTAGAGGCGTGTTTCACAAACAGCGTGGCAAAATTAATTATGACATTTCACCGATAGATAGCGCAAAACGAAATTTAGCGTAAGGAATGTGTGTAAAATCAATGAACACTGCGATGACATTAGTTAAGACAAACGACCTATAGCTAGCGCTAAATAAGTCAGTTGTATACCGTGACAATTAGTAAGACATTCTCCCGATAGATGGCGCTATAAAAGTGAAACAGTGCAGTGTTTTTCGTTTTAGTCATGACAATCACTCGATAGATGGCGCTTAAGTAAAAGTGTACATAGTGCTCATTTGTTTCGGAAGGAGTTTCGGTGGTTGTATGCTATGTTTTGAGGAAAGTGCCGTGAGATGCGAGACGGGTCCAGGCCTGGGCCGAGTGGTGCCAGCGCTGGCCATGAGTTCGACAAAGATGACGATGGTGAGTAATAAATACTTAACGCTTCTTCGTCTTTATTTTTTATCGCTAGATTGTCTACTATCTCTCCGTCGATGTAAAGCGACGATGCTTTGGCGAGGATGTAGCACATAGGTGTGTCGAAAGACGGCAATTAAGATGCATAAGAGAAATTGGAGGGTGGGGCGTCCAGCTTCGAAAATTCAGTTTTTTGGCGCTTTTTGATAGCGAACGATTAGTGGAGACCGCGGCGTTTTCTCACACATAAGAAGACTACTAACATTAAAAAAAAAAAAACAAAATGGCCGGGCCCACTCGCATCTTACCAACTTAAATTATTTTAAATACACACCCTGTCAACAGATGGCGCTAAGAGTTTCAAAATATATAATTTTAATGACGTATTACGTATACAAAATATAATCATAAAAATCACAAATAATATGGCGTGCGTCGCATCGTCCACACCCTGTAATTTAATTAATTATACCTAACATTCAAACGGTAGAAACACGGTCCGAAGTCGCGAGCCGCAGCTAGTAACTCCATAACTCCAAAAACTGTTGCATTTTTGGAGTAATTTAGAACTTTCCCCTCCATAACAACATAATAACTACCTACTCGTGTAAACTAGCGGGTTAGGTAGGAGTCCTCACAGCAGGATTTATTTTATATTCATCTGTGCCGCCGGGTTGCCGCAATATTTCAAACTAGAACTTGTAGGGCTGCTACCTACCACACTAATATTGAGCTGTTCACCTGGTGGTAAGCAACACGCCTGCCCATACCAGTAGCACCGCCACCTAAAATTTGGTTTTCCTAAATCTTGCGTGGCGCTGCACTGCACTCATTACCCTAAAACAATTAGCTATTAAGTCTCATAATGCCCAGTAATTTCGCTGGCTACAATGCCCTTCAAACCGGAACATAGTAATGCTTGCGCACTACTGCTTGGCGGCAGAATAACTGGCAAAGCTGTGCCTACCTAGACGGCCTCTCGAAACGAGAATACGAGAAACATACTACCAGTACGAGTAAAAAATTAAATACAAAAAGTGTAAAACTAAAGAGAAAAAGCAGACAGGCAACCCTGCGTGTTACGAACTCTCGGATATGCAAAGTTACTTCCACAAGTTTTGTTTCGAACATATTGAAGAGCGGTGGAGTCTTACCAAGTTTTGCAATGCATATATCGCAGCTGGGATGCTTAATCGGCTGTTTTATTGTCACCCATCCCGTTGCAGCACGCTCATATAATGACGTGGCAAAATAATTTGAAGCTAGCCAATGAGAACGGGCTTGAAAGTCATAAATACCAAAAAAAACCAGGAGAAATATACCACCGAACAAAGCCATACCGTCAAGTTGTTGTCACCGACAAGTTGTTGTCGCCGTCATGTTGTTGTCACCGACAAGTCACGGCAACAAGCCACGGACGCATTATTATTATTGTAGACATTGTTTGTTGTTGAAGGACCCGTGTATTTGTGTGTTGTTGTGTCCAGTTTATGCGTTAGTGCGAGAATAAATAATTTTCTTTCTTCTTTCTTTCTTTCTAAGTTAGATGTATGTTCGGTGAACCATCAGAGAGATGATTCTGAGCAGTTTTATTCAATTGCCGTCATCTGCTAAATCTATATGCTTCGTTTTCGGACACATCAGCGCTCAACATCAGGCGAAATATTAGTGAAACATAGATTTACTTATAAGCAATAAAAGTTTAGAGGGACATGATTTTACTTAAATTGCTCGGGCAGGATTGGAGGCTGTATCTTCGCAATTTTTCTCAACGTCTTAACCACTTGGCCATCGAGCCTATTGCTAGAGCAACTTTATTATAAATCATCTGTTGTCAAAAACAGATTAAGTCAATTAACATATTTTTTGTGAAATTAAAGATTTTTGCTAAGCATGCGCTATACTGCATTCGATATGAAATGAATTTACTCGTGGTAGGTACCACCGCTTTGCCAGTTATTCTGCGGCTAAGCAGTAGTGCGCATTGCTGTGTTCCGGTTTGAAGCGCATTCCAGCCAGCGAAATTACTGAGCATATAAGACTTAATATCTGATGTCTCGGGGCGATGAGCGCAATGCAGTGCTCCGCAGTGCTTTTTATGGTATTTAAAGTTAAGGGTGGCACTGCAATTATTATGGACAGGCGTAGCACTTACTATCAGGCGAACGAATTGCTCGTATTATAACCCAGTTCCATAAAAAAAGTACCTATAACAATGTATGTCCCACAGATATTGAAAGGGTCTTTAATCTGATCTCTATGGTATTTCCCAACAGGCTCCCTACCAGACGAAGGCACTTCCGAGGAGCTGCTGGCACTGAGGAGCCTGCTGCACTTCCCCGAGGAAGTAGCCCTGCGGCTCACCGACACGGAGTACCAGCTGTTCTACCAGGTGAGTCAAACCCTCGATGTGTATATATTCCCGGGATAATCATTAAAAAACCCTGACAATTTACCTATAAAAAGTAAAAAACGACTAAACTGATTTTGATAAAACGTATCTAAGAATCACCGCTAGAAAACCTGCTTTCAAATAAAAAATATCGCATCCAAATCGGTTCACTCGTTTAAGAGCTATGGTGCCACAGACAGACATAAATAGTGGTCATTTTTGCATCGTACATAAGTAACATAACATTGAAGAAAACTAAGAATATACGTAACAAATTCTCTAAAAATATGCCCCTCAGTTTCTTGCCGTATGTTCTGAGTAGTGGTTCTTTTTCCGATACGGCGGTAATCATTGTGATAATTGACGTTCATAAGTGCGTCTGTGACGACGAAACTGAATAAAGAACTTGTGATTGATAGAATTGTACGTTTTCCAAGATAAAAAGTACCCTATGTCCTAAAATTAGTTAATAAACATCCATCCATTGTGGTGTAGTGACAGCCTCTTTGGTATAGTGGTTGGGCAGGTTGGATCAAATCTCATACACCGCTGAGGTTGCGGGTTCGATTTCCGCGACGGGACAAATGTTTGTGCACAAAGAAAAAACGCTAGCATTTTTTTTTTACGCTTAATAGTTCTATGTTTGGCCACGATCTCACCTGATGTGAAGCGATGATGTGGCCTAAGATGGAGCACATAGTTTCGTGTCTGTATCTTGTGGGAGCATGGTCCTCGTAGTTCCTGGTTCCCTAGATACAGGGAATCCTAGCGAGGGGCCAGGATCTATGTATGTGATCGTTGGACGTGTTTATTTTTTTCCATTCTCACCAACTTTAGGTCCTAGAAAACGTCAATACTTTTTATCACGGAAAATTGCGGGTGAAACCGCGGGGTGAAGTTAATAAAATAAATGTTGGCTAAATTTCCGAACCATCCTTTCCGAGTCTGCAATCAGATTCGGTTTCGGCGCAAGCAGGTGCCTTCACTAAAACATGTAGATATTTTGAACCAAATCTATAGATCTGGGACAAGGGTCGACACCAGAATGGATCGGAATAGGTAAACAACGCAGGTTGGAAGGGATTTCTCTTCCTTAAATCTTAGATAGCGATGCATAGAACACTTTTTTATATAATGGAGTGACGAGACAAGCAAGTCGTTCGCCTGATGTTGAGCGCCACGCCTGTCCATAACATTTGCAGAGCCACCCAGAACTTTTTGCCATAAAAAGCACTGCGTACTCATCACCCCGCGAGATCAGATATTAAATTTCATATGCCCAGTAATTTCGCTGGCTTCAATGCCCTTAGACACCGGAACACACTAATTTTTATAAAAAAAAGTTTGCGCACTACTGCTTGGCAGCAGAATAACTGGTAAAACGGTGGTTTCTACCCAGACGGCCTCCCGCATACGAGATACCCTACCACGAATATTTATATATATATAAATATTTATATACTTGAGTGCTGAGACGAAGAGGTTGGTTGCCTGATGGTGATTTCATCTTCTTTCTCTTCCCTTGATTGGCTCACGGATGTCAAACAGGGTAGGCCTCTTCTGCAATCCGCAATAGTCCGCCTTGGGAAGTACCACACTACTGTCAGATACTCAACCGCCAAGCAGTATTGTGCGAACATTATTGTTCCGGTTTGAAGGGCACTGTTTCCAATGAAATAACTGGTCAATTACAGAGCTATTGTTTCAGAGTGACGAGTGCAGTGCTGCGCAAGATTTTACAATGGAAGTTCTGGGTAGCGCTGCTTCTAGGCAGGCGTGTTGCTCTACCATCAGGTCAAAGACCTGCTAGTCTTACCACTTGGTTACATTTAAAAAACTTCTTTCTTTTTGAAATCGCGTCGCGTCGTGTGAAATCGATCTAAGTGTGAGCCGCCGCGCCGTGAAACGTCGACCTCCGCCAAATGTGTTGGAAATGAGATTACTAGAGATTTGGCACAGCGCAAGAAGAGCAGAATGCAAAGTTAATATCATCACCGGCTCCTTACGTTCCTGTTATGTATGCTTACAACATTTTTACATACTATAGGTATGTAACCTTTATTTAGACAAATTAAAAAAAAAACCTTCACGCACTTTACTTTGCACCGCTACCATATTTCCTTGCACTTCCTGGTTGACTGGTAGAAAATGCTGTCTAGCATTAAGTCCTCCATGTACAAACTGTTTTGTACTAAAGTATAAATAAATAAAGAAATGTGTTTTTTATTGGTAAATGGGCATACGTTTGATGACATAGCGCCTGATGGAAAGCGATGATGCGGCCTAAGATGGAGGTTTCCTCACTCTGGACTTAAAGAGACACAAGTTGTATCCGTTTGTGAAAAAAGACGGTGGCAGAGCGTTCCACTCCTTAGCAGTTCGCATGATAAAGGAATCTGCGAAACGCTTAGTACGGATAGGTGGGATACTAACGACGTACGGGTGAAACGACTCTCCCCGCCTGGAAGTCCTTCAATTAGATAATATAGTTATATCTTCTCTCTCTTTCGCTCGTAATAAAGTCAGTCTCAAAAATGTGGTGGTTTGACTGCGTGCCGTGTACGTAGGCATCTCTCAAATAAAACAGTTCCCACTGCTGGGACACGAGAATTCTCTCGCAGAGAGAGTAAGGGCCACAATCCACCACGCTGGATACTATTATTTATTCAGTGACGCTGGACCAGTGCCGGTTGGTAGATGTCACATATCCTCGAACTTTGTCATTCTTGGACATGTCGGTTTCACGATGTTTTCCTTCACCATTTTAAGAGTAAGTGCTAAATCCGCACATCGCAGTAATATTATGAATGCGAAGGTTCGTGTGTTCGTTACTTCTTCTCGCTGTAACGGCTCAATGGATTTTAATAAAACTCAGAATGCAGATACTTTTTATTCCGCGAAACCACGGGTGAAACCGCGGGGCGCAGATAGAAATATAAGATAGTCAGTGATGCGGGGCAACGGCCAAATTAATGTAAAAAATAATTAATATAACCGACTTCAAAAAAGGAGAAGGTTCTCTATTAATTTTTTTTTATGGTTGTTACCTCAGAACTCCGTCATTTAAGAACCGATTTGCAATCTTGCGTTGGGTTCAGTATAGATACGAAGCGGTCCCATATAAATTTAATCGATATTTGACCTTGGACTTCGAAGATACATTGAAGTCGGTTTTTGTTTTTTTTTTTAATATTATTTAGATGCGGTATCATATGATATTTTATTTTAATTTAATAAGAAAATGACATAATGTAACCTACCGTTGAATGAATCAATAAACTAAGAACTAATACACAGGTCGCCTAGATACAGGTAGCCAGGATCTATCTGTGACCGTTGGGTAAAAAATCAACCAGACCCGGACAATCTTTACCCAGTTATATTCACTATTTTGTGTTCTCGCGAATTTCTGTGAGGTCGTGCCTTATTCAATCGAAGGCTCACTTGTCCTTCTGTTATTTCCCTGTGGCCCTCTGTAGCCGTTATTGGCTTTATTTATTGACTACCCAGTTATTGGAGTCTCCAGCGCTCGCTTCGGGGTTCCGTACCTGAGAGAAAGGAAGGAAATGTACCGATTTATATATAAAACATACAAACCAATCGAGCGGGTGTGGCGCAGTGGGCACTCGTGCGATGATTCAACGTAATGAAGTTCGAATCCCATGTTACAGATTAATAGTACATTATGGTACTAGTGTGTAATGTTGGTGGTTACCGCTGGGGCGCCATTGAAACCCGAGCCGTTAGGTGAGGGTCTTAAGAGAGCCGAGGACGGTAATCATCAATACACACGTGTATCATACAACGTTTTTCAACACACTTGTGAATAAAATAACAAAAAAAACTCATTTTCAACAGTGAAAACGAGTTGTGAAAAATGATTCGCTATGGCGGGAAAAATTAATCAGTTTTCCTATGATAAGAACAAAGCATCTCAACCAATAAACTTGGGTGTTGTTGTTTAAAAAAATGGTTAAAAAAAAATTATAACTCACTAGTGAGTTATAGCAATGAAAAAGTCACAGTTTGATTATGGGTGTCATTCTGTGCCTAATTGCGGTGACCATACGTCTCTACATAGTATAAAAAATGTAGCATCCCGCCGTCTCGTCTGTACGCTTCGATCTTTTAAACTACGCAGCGGATTTTAATGCGGTGTTCATCAATACACAGAGTGGTTCAAGAGGAAGGTTTTATATAGAAAAGAAAGAAAGGAAAAAAAGACAAACAAAATATAAAAATTAAAACTTAAATAATAAATACATGTACCAAATGGGCTCAACTCAGCATAAAATACATGCATAATAACCTTCTTTTTGTTCCGTGCTTGCCGAGGCGGGTCGTACCTTCCCTTGATATGTTTATAGTGTTTAAAGATTTTCACTCGCACTCGTAGCACCCGAACTTTAATTTGAGTTTGGGAAAGAAATGGGTACACATGCTACCTTTTTTTTCAAACTAATGATATTTTGTTACAATTTTTAACGTATTTAAATTAATTTGTATGATATGTATATGACGTTTAAAAGTGCATTCTTTGTGCTTATTTAATAAATCTCTTATGACTTTTTACTTTATTAGTGCTAAATAGTTCGTTTAATAACGTAGAATTAGATACATAGCAATTCCCTACGTACGGAACCCCCGGCCGTGACGTCACACCATCCGGCACACACCTGCCCAGCACACCAGGACTAACAAGTTGTTGTTGTTTCGTTCGGTTGAAGGAGCAGCTGGTCGGACTCGCGCGTAACTTCGGGAGCTGTGTATTTATACGAGAGCGATACGAAGTTTCCGATAATACATTGTTATAATGCAATAACATACTTGGTACTAAGTGGTGAGACGAGCTGGTTGTTCGCCTGAAGGTTAGCAATACGCAGGCGTATTGCTAACCTTCAGGTAACAGTTGCATCACCACCCAGAATTTTGATTTGCAACATCCTCCTCGACACTGCACTGCGCTCGTCACCCTGAGACAATAGCTCTTAACTGTCATAACGCCCAGTAGTTTCATTATCCTTCTACAACATCCAAACATGAAACAAATGCTTGCGCTGTTTTTGTGCCGCAATGGGAGTCAAATCCGCAACCTCCGAAGTGTCAAGGTATGTGATTATTCGCACAACCACTACACCACAGAAGCTGTCCTTTTAACCGACTTTAAAAAAAGAAGAAGGTTCTTAGCATGATTATACTTTTTTTTATGTTTGTTAACTCAGAACCCCGTCATTTATAAACCGATTTGGAAAATTATTTATTTGGGTTCAGTATAGCTACGAAGTGGTCCCATATAAATTTCATCGATATTTGACCTCGGACTTCGAAGATACATTGAAGTCGGTTTTTAGGTTACCCAAAGGGTAAAACGGGACCCCAATACTAAGATTCTGCTGCCCGTCCGTCTGTCTGTCTGACTGTTCGTCCGTCTGTGACCAGGCTGTATCTCATGAACCGTGATAGTTAAACAGTTGAAATTTTCACAGATGATGTATTTCTGTTGCCGCTATAACAACAAATACTAAAAATCTGAATAAAATAAATATTTGAGGGGGCTCCCATACAACAAATGTGATTTTTTTGCCGTTTTATAGACAATGGTACTGGACTCGCACTAGTCTGGTTTTTTTTTTATAATTAAATGTGTACTTGCTTATAATATATTCAAGTTATTATTTGAATAAAAATTCATCAAAAATTCATCAAAGGCAGCGTAAAATCGTTACTTGGAATGCTTCACTATTACAATGCAAGATTTCATCAAAGAACGCAACGAGTTATGTTCAATATCTGGAAATATCCAGAATAAACCGCTCACGTTGCACGTGGTTGATTGGTTCTCGCGTTCCATCAGTTCACAAACCAAGTTTCAAATTAAAAGTTTAAGAAGCTAGTTTGTAAGTTACGAACAAAACTTATTGAAAAAGGTCGAACTGGGGCCTTACTCTGTACTGTAATACGGTCTTCGTTCCGTCGAATATTTTAATAGAAATAATTTTTAAGGGGTGTTTAGGATGGGCTATTCACCCCCGCGGAGACGGTTGGCCCATAAAAGTTACCGACTGCCACCGTGACAGTAGACCCAGTGGCAAACGATAATAATGTATTACTGTCTGCCCCCATTTTTCATACGTGGGGGCCGATAGCCATAAATGTTACCGTCTACCACTGCGTGGGGGTTATTTGTGGGGGCAGACGGTAATAAATCGAATGAATAATAATTGACATTTTACGTATCGTTTTACCATTTAATATTGTAATATTATGTCTAATGTTTTTTTGTAACTTACAATAAGATTACATATCATAGATGATATAATAAGATTACATATCTTATTTTGTCGTGACTTTTAATTTAATTTTTGATGTCATGTAATTAATTCTGTAATAACATTATCTTGTTATATTTAATTTTAATTTCATATGTAATAATCTTATTTAATTCATTTTTTACTACAATATGTGGAAATATTTAAACGCCTACAAAGGCAGAATAACAGACCTTTATTTAGACATCGACACCAGTTCCGTACCTTATTTATGGCAATTATATGGTTATGATGAAAATAAGCGCTATGCAACAGTCATAAGGTTTGAAGGGCATTGTAGTCAGGACATTACTGGGCATATGAGACTTAATATCTGATGTCTCGGGGTGACGAGCGCAATGCAGCGCTACAGTGCTTGTTATAGTACTAAAAGTTCTGGGTGGCACCGCAATTGTTATGGCAGGCGTGGCGCTTACCATCAGGCGAACGATTTACTAGTCTCATTACTCAGTTATTTATTTATTTTAGGAAAACTTAAAAAAACCCATAAATACCTCCCTACATCTCGCCGTATCTTCTGAGTAGTGAATTGAATAGAATATAAATATTTTTTGGCCATAATATAACTGAGTCCGTTACACGAGGCAAGTCTACTACACAATAATTATAATAACACGAAATGACAATTCATTTACATTTCTGTTTGTATGAGATTATAGTATTCGTATCATAATTAATTACATTTCAGATATTGTTATTATAATTAACTACATTTCAGTTTTTGGTTCTTTTTCCGATACGGTGGTAGTCATTGTGATAATTGACGTTCATAAGTGCGTCTGTGACGACAAAAATGAATAAAGAGATTTTCAGTTTGAGTTTGAATTTCTCCCTTATTCCGCACGATCGCGATCGAACGAACGAAAGCAACTCTGAGTAGGCCCCCTGCGCGCTGGTCTGCGCTCACTGAAACTTTTATCTTAAAACTTTTGGTTGGATTTCGTGAAAGAGCTAACGAAAAACTTTAAACGCTTTAGGACCGATTGAACAATCAGACAAGAGCTTTCTTTTTATGTAACTGAGAGACGAGACGAGCGGTTCGTTCACCTGATGGTAAGCAGCACGCCTGCCCATAAGACTCGCGGCACCATCCAGAACTTTGTTTTAAAAAATCCTGCGCGGCATTGCACTGCGGTCGTCACTATGAGAAAATAGCTCTTGAGTTTCATAATGCCCAGTAATTTCATTAGACCAAAGATGACAACGCTACTAGGTAGACTTCTGGTAGGTATGCGAGAGCCCGTCTGAGTTGGTACCTATGCTTTGCCAGCTAATTTTTATTATTATTATTTCTTTATTTTAGGTAATTTAAGAAAACATTAGTGACTAAAGTAATTCTAAGACCCTAATTATATATACAGATTAACATACATATTATAATATTAAAGCTATGCAGCCGCCAAGTTAGCGCACTACTGTATTGCGGTTTGAAAGGTGTTGTAGACAGCAAAACTTTGTAATACAACTTACTATCCGTAGGCCCCTTCTGTAAGATTCCGCCTTGGGAAGTACTACGCCTTTACCAGGTATTATTATATATTTACCTTAAGCGGTAGTGTGCAAACATTACTTGCCCACTACTGCGTGACGCCTTGTCGTATCTTCTGAGTAGTGCTTCTTTTTAACCGACTTCAAAAAGGAAGAGGTTTACAATTCGACGGTATGTTTTTTTTTGTGTGTTTGTAACGCGATTACTCCGCCAATTATGCTTTGATTTCGATGATTCTTTTTTTGATTGGTAGGTCATACTTCAGAGGTGGTCCCATATAAATTTTATTGAAATTCATTCAGTACTTTTTGAAAAAAATAGCAAAAACAAAAAATATAAGTTTGATATTCAAGTCGGTTCTTGTTTTTTTTTTGTAACCGACTTTCTAAAGACAGTCAGACAGTGTAGTGGTTTAGTTTTTTTTGAAAAATAATTTATTCGTTGTAATAATTGATGCTCATAATTGCGGGGCGCAGCTAGTCCCTAGTATAATAAATGCGAAAGTTTGTGAGGATGGATGGATGGATGGATGGATGTTTGTTATTCAATCACGCAAAAACTACTGAACAGATTTTCATGAAATTTAATATGTAGGTACCTGAGCTCTTGGAAAAGGACATAGGCTACTTTTTAACCGACTTTAAAGAAGGTCTTTAAAGGACTTTAAAGAAGGTTCTCTGTTCGATTGTTTTTTTTATGTTTGTTACCTTAGAACTCCGTCATTCATAAACCGATTTGGAAAATTATTAGCTACGAAGTGATCACATATAAATTTCATCGACATTTGACCTTGGACTTCGAAGATACATTGAAGTCGGTTTTTTTTTTATAAAACGTATACTTGTAATCCTAAAACGTAGAACTCAAGCTATACTCGTACTACCTACGTTTTTCACTCGAAAATAATTATAACTGAAGCTACCTAGCTTCCATTGAAAAAGGGAAAAATTAAAAAGCGAAAATACCGGGAGCCTCCGTAAAAACGCAAAGTATCTGTGCCTTTGAAACGGAACTCCGAATTCCGATGAGTTCAATTTAATTACACTACAAAGCTCGTCGGCTTCAGAATACCAGACGGAAAACTGGACAAGTGAGAGTCGGGCCACGCGCCTGGATTCTGTAGTTTTCTGAAAGTATTTGGGGTCGTAATGCGAGTTGTACTGTCACAGAATACTAAGGGACAGAAGCATTATATTGCAAAGAAATTTAAACAAATAGCGACTCTTGGTATGACGCAATAAAATTCAATTCAGCTCGCGTAGCGCTGCATACCTACCAGTCATATTAACCGACAGAGCGGCTCTCTTTCTATCGCGCCGCTCTTATCTCTTCTGACGCGGCACGTGTAACGACGCGCGACCCGCCGTCGGTGTCCGGCTATGTACTTGTAGCTTTGTATCTACAGTGCGGAGTGCGCTAGGCCTGGTACTGTGCAAATATTACTGTGTTCGGATTTAAAGGTAATATCCATAATGCCCATGGCCAGTACTGTCGCTGGCTGCATCCCCTTCAAACCAAAACATAGTAATGCTTGCGCACTTCTGCTTGGCGGCAGAATAACTCAAAGTTCAAAAGTACCTACCTTATTCAATTTACAGACGCACTTATGAACGTCAATTATTCAAATCAAATCAATTGTTTATTTGCAAGAATACATACAATAAAGGTCTTAAAACTAATTACAATAGTCAAGTATTCAGCCTGCAAGCAAGCGTGCAAATATTATGTCAATTCTCTAATTACTATAAAATGTATTTAAAATAATAATTGTATTTAATTTAATTGTATTAATTTAATTACATTCTCGATTAAAATATTCTATCATGCTATAAAAACAATTGTCCATTAAATAATTATTAAGTCCAGTTTTGAATGCATTGCCCTGCAACGATTTTATATTGTCGGGTAGTTTATTATACACTAGTATACACATATTAAAAACATTTTTTTCATATATATATTTACGGCAAGGAGGTTGATATAGTAAGTTTTTAAACTTTGCTCGTTTTTGTCTAATTAAAACTTCATTGCGTTTTGTAAAATAATTTGAATGTGTTCTAACAAAGATGCATACGTCTCTTATATACATGCATGGAAGTGGAAGGACTTTACATTTTTTAAATAATGGTTTGCAACTGTCCAAGAACCATGCTTTGTTTATCACCCTGATACACCTTTTCTGCACTTTAAAAACTGACCCAGACTCTACGGAGTTTCCCCACATTATAAGACCATATATATATATTACAATGACTACCACCGTTTCGGAAAAAGAACCACTACTCAGAAGATACGGCAAGAAACTGAGGGGTTTTTTTAGATCTTTTGTTAGAACTGGCAAAGCGGTGGCGCAAACCCTGACGGCCTCTCGCATTTGAGACCTCCTAGTGATCCGTTTAAACCTTACGGAACCCAAATAACTCAGGTGCTAATAGAGAGAGCGCTCAGGTTGGCATTGTTGGCTTTTATACCCGAGATGGAAGCCAGTTCAATAAGCTTTGGAATGTATTGGATTTTTGTAAAGTTTGCATAATCTTCATAATTTGTAACGACCTACCTGGTTACCTGGTGGTAGGTTTCTCGTATGCGAGAGGCCGTCTGGGTGGGTACCACCGCTTTGCCAGTTATTCAGCCGCCAAGCAGTAGTGCGCGACGTAATGCTCCGGTTTGAAGGGTATTATAACCAGCTAAATTACTGGGCATTATAAGACTCCACAGCTATTTGTATCAGGGTGACAAGCGTAGTGCAGCGCCGCGCAGGATTTTGCAAAACAAAGTTCTGGGTGGTGCTGTTATTGTTATGGGCTGGCGTATTGCTTACTATCAGGCAAACGACCAGCTCGTCTCGTCACTAAGTTACATAAAAAAAGTATTCCTTATTGGATACTAGCCGATACCCGCCGCTCCGCCCGCGTAGTATTCAGCTTATAGGTTTTCCCTGAGGAACTGTTCGTGTTTTCGCGATGATAGTAATATTTATCTATTCCAGGACCCATAGCATCTGCATACCGAATTTCATCACAAACCGTTCAGTCGATATGGAGTTATGTGGTTACAAACATACGCACACACCCTCACATTGCCATGTATATTTGGGTCAAATCTTCCTCTGAGGGTCAAATCCTTTAAGTTAAAATCAGAATCACTTCCTCTTATTTTACGGAGTTGAAATTTTGCACACTTGTGTGATGCACACAAGTCCGATGACAATGCAATATTATGGTTGGATGGACCGGCCATAGCAACACGTTAGTTTTTAACCGACCTCTAAAAGGAGGAGGTTCTCAATTCGACGGTTTGTTTTTTTTTGTGTGTTTGTTACGCGATTATTCCGCCAATTATGAATTGATTTTGATGATTCTTTTTTTGTTTGGTAGATCATACTTCAGAGGTGGTTCCATATAAGTTTTATTGAAATTGATTTAGCACTTTTTGAAAAAAATTACAAAAATAAAAAATATAAGTTGAGTCTTGAAGTCGGTTCATGTATTTAAAAAATAATAATTATTAACTGGTGGGTTCCCCACGAGTCACACCCAATCGAGTCACAGTTTTGTTATTTTTCCTTTTGATGTTATAAAATCTGGTGGTGTAACAATAAACAGTTACTAAACCAATCTATATTCTTAGTATCTTCTGAGTAGTGGTTCTTTTTCCGATACGGTGGTAGAGTCATGATTTTATTTTTTATTTTATTTTATTTTATTTTATTCGGGAAACTAACAGCTAGTTAGAAAACATTGGTAATTTAACTAAATTCTTATGGCTAATTAAAAGTTTCCACTTATAAATACTAACTAAGTATACACGTACATAGTTGACGGGCGCGTACAGTGTTGGTGGAAAATAAAAATAAAACGTTAACAATCAACAGAAAAAACAAAAATGAATCGATATGATATAAATTTAGGAATTAAAGAAACGATCGTTCAAAAGTCGCTTCAGTTTACACGCCGAAGTATTGAATAGATCAACATCTATTTCTTTAGCCATAGTATTGTAACACCTGCCTGCTCTAATGAAATAACTATTCTGCCTGTAATTAGATTTTACCAAGGGAATGTGAATGAGGTTGGGTTTTCTAAGTGAAGCCGCGGGAATATTAAGCCCTATTTGTTCAAGCAGTTCGGGACAATCAATCGTACCATTCGCTATATTGACTAGAAAAGCTAGGTCTGCCACACGTCGCCTTTCTTGTAATGGTAAGAGGTGAAATTTTTTGCAACGGGAATTATAATTGTTTAGGTATGTTTTTGAACGGAATTGTAAGTAACGGAGAAATCGTTTTTGGATACCCTCAATGCGGTTAATATATATGTTGTAGCATGGGTTCCAAACTTGCGATGCATACTCAAGGTGGCTTCGTACATATGCGCAATACAAAATTTTAAGGGTTTTTATAGATTGAAATTCGGAGGACATTCGTAAAACAAAACCTAACGCTTTCGAAGCTCTTTTAATAATGTTATTAACATGCTTATCAAATAAAAGTTTTGAGTCAAAAACAACTCCTAAATCTGTGACACTAGAGACAGTACATAAAAATGAATTTTTTATTTGATACTTACCGATGATAGGTTCAGGCTTGCGTGTGAATGAGCAAACATAACACTTGGATACATTTAAATCTAATTTATTGAGAATGCAATAATTTTGAAAACGGTTTAAATCATCTTGGAGGCGCAAAGTATCTTCAATGGTTTGAATGGGGCAAAGAATTTTCATGTCATCTGCATAAAGAATAATTTTTGAAAAGTGAAAGCAGTGCGAGATGTCATAAATAAATAAAATAAAGAGGAGTGGACCAAGCAATGAACCTTGGGGTATTCCAGAAGGGATGTTCATTGGAGCAGACGTGAAACCGTTGAGCACCACCGTCTGACATCTGTTTTGCACGTACGACGAGAACCACCTGTAAAGATTACCTCTAATACCAACCTGTTGGAGTTTTTGCAATAAAATTACATGATCAATCATGTCAAAACATTTGCTGTAGTCAGTGTAAATAATGTCCACCTGCGCGGGTTCGGACATATGTTTTGACAAAAATTCACTGCATAAGATAAGATTGGACGTAGTTGACCTGCCTTTAAGAAATCCGTGCTGTTCAACACTAAGCGTATGCTTGAGTGAGTAATAGAGTTGTTTATACATGATCTTTTCTAATATTTTGGCAAAAACACACAATTTAGAGATAGGCCTATAATTTTGAATATCATCCTTAGGACCTTTTTTGTGTATAGGGGTAATGTATACCGACTTCCATACTGAAGGGACTATTCCTTCATTAAGCGAACGCCTATAGATCATTGAGAGTGGAACCGCTAAGCTTTTCGCACAATTATAAATTAACAAAGGGGGTATGTCATCAGGACCGGCTGATTTTTTTAGATCAAGCATTTAGAAGAGTCTAAGAACTTCCGCGTGTGATACTACAATATCCCCTATGTCAATGTTAATATTAGGTAACTCGAAGTCACGTGACGGACACAAGCTATGTGAAGAGGTAGGCTGCAAGAAAGTGGAATGAAAATACTGGCCAAACATATTACATATTTCTTCCCCTTTATCAGAGGACTTATGTCCCAGTTTTAGCACAGAAGGGTAAGCATTCGCTTGTTTTTTAGTCTTTATAAAAGACCAGAACGCTTTTGGATTATTTCCTATGTTACCTTCAACGTTTGAGATATAATCCTGGAACATCTCTCTTTCCATTAGTCTGGCTCGCTCCTTTAAAGTAATAAATGAATTGAGGTCACTAACATTATTGTATAATTTATGTTTCTTGCGATACTTTTTTCTTTTAGTAGTCTAATCAATGGGGACTTATACCAGGGAGGATACCTACCTATGATAATTTGGCGTTCATAAGTGCATCTGTGATGACAAAACTGAATAAAGAACTTTTGAACATTGAACTGCTGAGGCCCGTCCCCTTAAGTTAGGACATAATTAGTCCTTCCTAAACGGATCTTCTGTACGAAGGGCGCTTTTAACCTTGCAGTAACCGCGTTAGAGCCGCCCTCGTCCTGAGTCACCGCTCAAAGTGACCAATCGATAACCCAATACGGCCGGTAATCGAGTCACAACTGCCTCTATAGTGATGGGATCGGCACTCGGTCAACTTGTTGAGTTTTTCATCAACTTTCTAAAACCTTTAAAAAATTAATTTTTAGAAAAAAAAAGAAAAACAGAAATCAATGTATCTTCGAAGTCCAAGATCAAATATCGATCTATTTATATGGGACCACTTCGTAGCTATACTGAACCCAACGCAAAAATAATGTTCCATATCGGTTTATAAATGACGGAGTTCTGAGGTAACAAACATAAAAAATACAATCGAACAGAGAACCTTCTCCTTTTAAAGTCGGTTAAAAATACAAAAAGGATTTTGATGTTAGATCCTCCAATAGATATTTGAAATATATATTTGTTTATTGAGAAGGCATATATTAAGCGTTTGATGTAAGAGATTTACCATAGGATTAGACATAATAGTCGATTCCTATGGTTGGAGGCAGCTTGTGCACATTTTGATGTTCCCTTCAATCTTCAAATGGCTGAACCTATTTTTATGTGGTTTCGGTATAGCTCCTATGAAATTCAGTTGATATAGGTAGTTCTTAATAAGTTATATTGTACCAATCCACCAGAGGGCGCTGCAAAAGGTTCAGATATCTTGGTTTTTGAAAATGTTCAATTTTGTCAATTATATCCGCGAATATTATCCTCGTGGCTGAAACCGCGTGCCGCCGCTAGTCAGTTATAAGTCCCTCTGATACAATGATAATAAAATAATCCACTCTTCATCGTAAACAGTTTATAAGTTAAATTAGTTTTGTAAGTTGTAAGTGACCGCCAACTGCTCGAAGAGATAAGTTCAAGCACAACTTGGAGCGCTAAGTTTTCAAACTTACTTTTTAAGTACACTCAACGTCTCTACTGATACTAATTATTATAAATGTGGCGACTTTGTGGCGAGTCGACGGCGCGTGGCGACACCGAGCCTACCCCGAGATTCTCCCTGGGGCTAAAAGGGACCCCTGACCCCGGCTTGACTTAACTGGCCGTCCGGGGGCGGAGATGCAAAATCTAAGAACTAAGCTCCAAGGGTGGAAGTGTTAAAGGGCATAGCGCCGGGAGTAGCGTTGAAGTGAAACTGCAGCACACCTCTCGACACCCTTTAGCCACGGCGGCCCTTAAAGGGGGCCCGTTTAGTGGGTGGCGAGTCACCACCTGCCTAAATATTTTCTTATGAGGCGGAAATATTTTCTTAAGGTGCTGAAGTATATATATCATAGACCGGTTCTCATCCATTAACATTCACCTCAACAGCCCAATCATAAGTAATTTCGATACCTCCAATTCCTCAAACTTATCGGGGGCTGTCTTTGATTGTATCTTCTTAATAATGCACTTAGAGACAGTCTCAGATAAGTGTTGCCCATTACATATGTTATTAAATTAAATGCTCTAAGAGGCCTCTACGTGTTGGACTCATATCCCCGCGCAAGCCTTCCAAAGGACCGGGTGTATAACCCGTGAGAAAGAGCGACATAATGACAAAAAATCGTTGAAAGGTAAAATAAATAAATAAAATTAAGTTATATAAACAACTCTATTTGACGTTAGATTTAAATAATTAGGAAGAAGAGACATGATACTGCTTGGACAGGGATTAAACCTGCGTCTTCGGAAGTCATGATGCCTTAACCACTGGGCCACCGAATCAACTGCTCGAGCATCCAAATTTCTTCTATCCTTCTTATATCTCGTATATATCGTCTCACGGGGGTCTAATTATTTAAAATGTTAAGCATGCACAATGTCCATTTAACATGTCCCATCGCTAACTACAACAGATCAGTGACCCAAAGAATCAAGTCTTGGTCACAAGACTGTAATCTCTCGTGTCTTATCTCTACGAATATACATTTGAGTGGCATCATAAATTGTCGTGCCACTTCAAATATGGAGGAAATAGAATTTGTCTTTGATTAGTCAAAGGAGCGGAGAAGAACGGCCCGGGGGTCTTACAACGTTCGATCAGAAGCATAATTTTATTATACTAAATAAATCTATTCAAATTTAAGTTGCGATCTAGTGTCGACCTCATGGATGTCACAAATCTGTGACAGAGAAAATAGAGAGACGTAGTCATTGGACTATAAGAACTATAGAGGACACACAAAATAATAAAAAAATGAGTAACGTCCGGCCACAATACAATACAATACAATACAATACAATACAATAACACTTTATTGCACACCAAATAACATATACACAACAATGAAAAATGGAGTAACATCCGGCACCTTCTAGTACTTGCAATATCAACTGATGAAATCTTACACACTTTATTCATTGTTTGCCTCTAACCACAATACATATAAACATCAAATATTCACAAATTATTTAAATAATCGCTAGAGAATTCTACGAGCCGAAAGCTGAACCGGAAATCGGTTCCGTACTTTTACTATGTACAAAAGAGACAGAAAGTATTTTGGTACTTCTGTGTCAAATTGCATCACACTTGTACAGCACACAAATGTATATACGCCTGCACACATTACATTACATTTGTCCGTATATCTGTACATTTGTGTGTTATATTTGTGTGTAGTCAAGGAGTGGTAACATAACATATGCGACCACTCCTTTACTTGTTCTGATCTCTTTGGACGACAATTATAATTTTAATATTAGCAGAATACCAATTTTTCTTCAATTCACAATATAGTTTCGATTCAGTCAACTCTCATTTAAATTGAACGGAATTGGCTTTCTGTATTGTGAAGCTGTCCCTTTGTTCCAGGTCCCTCCTATCGACTACCTGCGTCAAGTGACGCTGGACCTGGGCGGGGAGGGCGCGCTCGGGGCGGGCGAGCGGCACATGATCCGCCGCCCGCCGCCCACGCATCAAGCGAGCCCCAGCACCAGCGTGCGGACGCTCATCAGGAGGTTCAACGAGGTAGGTGACCTGTGATCAGTGCAAGCGGTTATACGAGTATAAGTGCGAATGTAGCGAGCGCGAAACAAGCGAGAATCAAGCGCGAAACAAGCGAGAATTAAGCGCGAAATAAGCGAGAATCGAGCGCGTAACAAGCGAGAGTCGAGCGCGAAACAAGCGAAAATCGAGCGCGAACCAAGCAAGAATCGAGCGCGAAAAAAGCGAGACTTGAGTGCGAAACAAGCGAGAATCGAGTGTGAAACAAGCGAGAATTGAGTGCGAAACAATCGAGAATCGAGCGCGAAAAGATAGTGACGTCAACGAGCATAAGTATTTAACGAGGTACGTGGAGTGTTGTGCAGTGTCAGAGCATACGATTACACAAGAGAGCGCATACAAAACAAACGCAAACGAAGCGAGCACGAAACAAGTAGAATTGAGGGCGAAAACATAGTGACGTCAGTGACCTTAAGTGTAAGTGCGCTTATTATGAAGTTTGACGAAGTACGTGGACTATATTTATTCTATGTGGGACGATAAGTGCTTAAAGCAAGAGGAATGCAACAGAAGAGAGCCTATAATGAATGAAAATCGAGCGCAGTCGTTCTTGATGAACCAAGCGAGCAAGAAACTAGCGCTAAAATGTATGGCGCAGAGGTTTAACGAGGTAGGTGACTTGTGTGTTGACTGTTGAAGCAAGTGCGGTTACTAAGTGCGAAGTGAGCGCGAACAAAGCGAGCAAGAAAGAAAGCGGGAGCGCATACTTTGTTGCTTTACTACGGTAGTTAGACCATGTCGGAGGCCTTCGGTCTACAACCCCGGCACCAGGGCTGGCCACACACACATGAGAAAAAAATATAAGATCAATCTTTCAGATCATCCATTAAAATGAGCAAACAAAATCTCCGCTCTTTCCGCTCGATTATTCATCCAAGCGCAGCTCGGAACGAAATCAAGTGCTCTCCTCGCGCCACCCACGCAACGAAAGCCTAAGAATTCTTCGATAATCGACTTCAATGTGAATTATAGCTATTTTTAATAATCATGCCACACTGAAAAAGGGCCGGAGAACGCATAAATACATAATTATTTCTTCTTTCGAAATATGAACCGTGTAACAAACCTGTGCAACCACTACGCCATAGAAGCTTCAATATTGTTGGACTAAATTAAATTGTAACCTTCTGTTTTGGAGCGGAAACGACTTGAAAACGAATTAGTGAATTGAAACAACTTCTGCAGGTGTTCTATTGTAATAAGTTATAACATGATTAAGGCTCGGTTTGGCAGTCGGTTATTTTGTTACTAGCTCCGCCCCGGGGGTTCCCGGGATAAATGTAGACTATGTGTTAGGGTGTAAGCTATCTCCATTCCAAACTTCACTCAAATCTGTTGAGCCGCTGCAGCGCGCAGAAGTAAGAAACACACTTACATACAAAATTTTGCATTAATAATATTTATTGTGATATGACTTCACCGCTTGTAACAGCGACATTTTTGGGCATTATGAGACTTAAGATCTATTGACTCAGGGTGACGAGCGCAGTGCAGTGCCGCGGAGGATTTTTCAAAAGGTTCTGGTTTTTTTTTTATGGAAGTGATGATACGAGCAGGTCGTACGCCTGATGGTAAGCGCCACGCCTGCCCATAACAATTGCAGTGCCACCCAGAACTTTTATTTAATTATTTATTCTAGGAAAACAAACAGCTTATATGTACAGTATAAAATAAATAAAAAAAATGTTCTAAAATAAATGTTGAGAACAAGTCTGCCTTAAATTGTTTTCACATGTAGAATTTGTACTTTTAGTTCACATTCTAACATTTTGGTTGAGAATGGTTATAACAGGAATGGAAATCATATTACAAAATACCATGTGTCTGAGGGACTTGCCCATAGAATTATTATTAAAATGCAAATAACTTTTAAACGGTTAGGGACAGATACAGGGTGTTCGTACAAATGTCGACGAAGGGGTAAAGTTGGAAAAAAATATAAAAACGGCGGCCATTTTGAAAGTTGCTCCGATCTCATTGAAATTGGCATCAGGGTGTTTTTGGGGTCGTAGATTACGAATATCAAATCATGTTTATGATTCCGCCATTTTCCAAGATGGTTGCCATACAAAAGTTTTTTCCGAACAAAAAGTTGCAACGGTTAAAGACAGGAAGCCTGCATTTAAAAAAAAAGCCACGCTAGCTGCTTTAGCAGCGTAATCATCAATAGTTATTTTATGAACATGCTGGTTGTCTGGAAGAGATCACTATAAGCGATAAGACCGCCCATTGTTACACCATTGTAAACATTTAACTTGTACTTTATTTCTATGTTTAAGGTGAATAATAAAGTGTTATCTAACTATCTATCTATCATGCTAGTGAAAGCTTAATGCTATGCCCGTATCGGCTGGCGCAGACGAGCTGTCCAAGCTGCGCTCAGCTGGACAAAGCTCGGTAATTAACCACAATTCCGATCGGACATATTTGAACGTCATTCCACTAGGTATTGTTAAACTAAACACAAACCATTATATAACTGTACTAGCGACCCGCCCCTAATAGGGTTATTTCCAGGTTATTTCGGCTATGGAATTGAATTACTTAAATAAACTCTTCTCTTGCTGTATTCATTTTGTTTTATTACGTCTCTTCAGCGCTCTCCTGCCGAGCCCAAACAATAGTAGCTTACGAGGAGGAGGAGTTCCATTGCCCATCTTCCGTCCCCGTCATCAGATCAACTGTCACCATAATATTGCATTGTCATCGGATTTTGACAAGTATGCAAAATTCCAAACGCATAGGATAAGAGGAAGTGGTACTAATTCAACTTGCAAGATTCGAGAAGTTAAATGAAAGCTTGTAAAAAAGAAATTCAAGACATCAAAAGCGAGATTTCTACTGAACGAAGTGCCGACTGACTTCATATTAACATAGGACATTAATACCCTTGACGTATATTACTTTAATAAAATGCCGGCGCCGTTTATAAGCAGACTGGCACGAATTACATTCGAGAAGGAAATGGGGGAAGAGTGGATACGCTTTCGGCGGGAATTGAAAAGTGAAGACAAATTAATGTACACAAGGGCATGCTGCGAACCAGGAACTCTTCGAAATGGATGGCATGTCGGTTTGTAGAGGAGGTGATTCAGAACACCATAATCAAGGGTAAAAGAGTTGGTTGAGGGGGGTGATGGCTCCACAAGTCATACTCGTTAACGGGTGCTTGCGGGGTCTGGTCTGTTCTGGTCACTAACTGCTACTGTCATACCTAAATAACAGAAAAATATAAATGATATATAAATATACATATATCATTTATATTTTTCTGTTATTGATACTATGACATATTTAGTTTTCTTTGCTATGACTATGGTATATCTCGCACTTCTTGTTATGCGTTTTGTTAATTTTAATTTATACTTCATTGTTCATTGTTATAATTATATGTAAATATGATATACTATTAAAAGTATTATATATCACATTTATTTAATTTAATTAACACCATGCCCTTCAACTTCTCCACTGGGAATGAGGGAATCCCTTCTCTGGCCATCTCTTTTTCTTTTCTTACAACGGCAGAAAAAATAATTTTGTTTATTTTCCCAAACCGTTTCGGTGCAAATAAATTGTCTACATATTCGCCATGTGCGACATCCATAACCAGTTGTAACTACAATGGAGTTAATACACGAATAACGCAGATTATTTTACTGCACCATTTCCCACAAGAAAACTCGCCAAAGACCCGAGTGATATCTATACGATCGTTTACGAAGTGTCCCAGCATTTTTGTTTTCAAAGACACGTATACAAAGATACTTTCAACTTTGACTGAGGGACCGATAGAAATCGATATCAGTCACCTGGAATCCAGTACACCAACGACTTTCAAGTCGCACAAGCTGAGGATTCCAGCAGCACTTACGACGATGATCCTTAGTCTGGACTTCTGGCCAGAAGGTGTGCTCTACCGACGCTACAGGGAAGCGAAGCCGCCACTGAAATTCCCTAAATTTAAGGATTAGTGTTTTATAAACTTTATATATGTTAGTCTCTAATGTATGTATTTGTGATATGGGCCTCTAATATGATTACTCTGTGTTTGGTTTAGTATTGCCTGAAATAAATGAATTTAAAATTATTAATATGAAACTCCAACATAGCTATCGTAAAACGAATCAAATCGGAGCCGGACACGAGTTTCCTTGTTAGTCCAAACATCAAAAGACCAAAACCACAGAATACTAAGGGACAGAAGCATCACTCCGCAAAACAATTTAAACAAATAGCGACTCTTGCTATGACGCAATAAAATTCAATTCAGCTCGCGTAGCGCTGCATACCTACTAGTCATATTAACTTACAGAGCGCCTCTCTTTCTATCGCGTAGCTATTATCTCTTCTGACGCGGCACGTGTAACGACGCGTGACCCGCCGTCGGTGTCCGGCTATGTACTTGTAGCTTCGTGCTTACAGTGCGGAGTGCGCTAGGCCTGCCAAAACACAGATTTACGGAGAAATCAAGGTACTGCATTTATCCGTATACAGAACTCAATACAAGAAGTCAATACAATCTTTTAGCACGAACGTCTCCGTAGAGGTACCTCATGTCGATAACTTAAATATTAACTAAGTATAAGTAAGACTGCTCAAGTATACTTAAGTAAGGCTTAATATCCTTTGTAACAATCAAAAGGGTCAAAACCCACAGCTTATGAAAACTTTATCTGTAAACTTCTTCAGTCCAGCCAGTGTAGCGGTGGGGTAGCTCAAATCTCGTATACCACTGAGGTAGCGGGTTCGATTTCTAGTGTAGCATAAAGAACTTTGCGTAGCACCGCACTGCACTCGTCACCCTGAGATAATAGCTCAAACTCTCATAATACCTTAATAATGTCACTTGGAACACATTAATGCTTGCACTAGTCAAATTTAGTTTTCTTTGCTGAGTGCTGAGCGGTTGAATATCCGACAAGATTGTACTTCCCGAGGCGAACTCGTGCAGAATCCCTTGTCTGGACTTAAAATCTCCTCCGACTTAATTTTCAAATATTTTTTGCTTTAACCGGCCTTTGTTACGACTAAAACCTGAATTTATCGACACGATAAGAAATCTTCCCCTTCCTAATAACAATTCCTTACAATTATCGACTCCAATCATCCCCTATTAATTAGGGTTGTTTTCTGAGATAAATTCAATATCTTATCTCTTGCTTCGAGATTAAAACTCGAAGATGCTTTTGTTTCTGCGAGATATTTTTGTAATACTTCTTTGTACAATTTTTTGTTTCATTTCTGAAATAATGGTTCATCGTGCATCTCGAGGTGAAGCTGTATAATAACTTAAGTATAATTGCGTGTTAGTTCATTTACTTAGACTGAAACATGCCGTCCTGGTGGCTTCCCTGCCTGCCTGCTTACTGGTGGGTTTCTTGAGAGACCGTCTGGGGAACAAATGGTATAATGCATTGGTTCTCCAATAAAGCAGTCTGGTGGTAGGTTTCTCGTATGCGAGAGGCCATCTGGGTGAGTACCACCGCTTTGCCAGTTATTCAGCCCCCAAGGGGTAGTGCACAAGCCTTACTGTATTCCGGTTTGAAGGGCATTACAGCCAGCGAAATTACTGGGCATTATGAGACTTAAGAGCAAATTGTCTCAGGGTGACGGGCGCAGTGCAGTGCCGCGCAGGATTTTGCAAAACAAAGCACAATTCTGGGTAGTGCTGCAACTGTTACGGGCAGGCGTGGTGCTTACCATCAGGCAAACGAGCTGCTCGCCACACCACTAAAGTAAATAAAAAAATCTCAAAGTAACATTACTCTAAGTTCTATAACTGTGGGACATCTTAAGAGGGAACGGCACGCTGAAATACAAATACAATAAATTATTTTTCAAAAAAAACTTAAACCGACTTCAAAACCACAAATAGGCACTCAAAAGTGAAAAATAAATTAATATAATTATCATAAGCGCTGCCCACTCATATACTTGAAGTCGGTGCCAGCCAAGTCTATTAGGTAGCAGATAAATACTATGTATATAGTAACTATTGTACTACTGTATTGTACTGTATTGTATTGTACTACTTGTAGGTAGTATCTATCTACTACCTTTTAGACTTGGCTGGCACCGACTTCAAATATATGAGTGGGCAGCGCTTATGATAATTATATTAATTTATTTTTGACTTTTGAGTGCCTATTTGTGGTTTTGAAGTCGGTTTAAGTTTTTTTTGAAAAATAATTTATTTTAACCTTTTTAGTGCAAAACAAGTTTTAATTAAATTAATTTAAAAAGTTTTTAAAGACAAGCATTTATGATCTAGCAGCCACATCGTGACGAAGTTTAAAACGGGCTATCATAATTAAATTTATGTACAAAAAAAATTCATGACTCTCCTATTCTCTGTTGAGGAGTTCCCTCGCCGGAAGTCATTCCTGGGTGTATCAGCCATGTCATGGTGGAATTTAGAACAGGCTATTATGGTTAAATCCATTTACAAAATTTTGTGTCTGTACTATTCACCGTTGAGGAGTTCCCTCACCGGAAGTCAACCCTGGGTTAAGCATGTGAAGCAGTCGAATACAAACCTCCACCTTTAGAAAGTCGGTTACAATAAAAACAAGAACCGACTTGAAGATTAAACTTATATTTTTTTTTGTTTTCGCTATTTTTTTCAAAAATTGGTAAATGAATTTCGATAAAATTTATATGGGACCACCTCTGAAGTATGACCTACCAATCAAAAAAAGAATCATCGAAATCTATTCATAATTGGCGGAGTAATCGCGTAACAAACACACAAAAAAAATTTAAAAAAATAAAAACATACCGTCGAATTGTAAACCTCCTCCTTTTTGAAGTCGGTTAAAAAGAGAAAACGTTTTTCTACCCTTAAACATTAACCAAATTCGATGAAATTTGGACATGTAAGAGATGTTACTATTATTGAGGTTTGTAGGTTTTGATTTTTTCGATAAATCCTATAGAATTTGAATAAATGGACCCAAAAAACTCGATATTTACTCGAAAATATTTTTTGAAGTTTGGAATCTGTTAACTTTAAAAATAGACATAAACTCAGAAAAAGGAAAACCTAAAAACCTAGTTTATTCTTCATTTAAGAAATTGAGACAAATTTACCAAATTTGGTTGAGATTTAGTGTGGTAGAAACGTTTTCTCCCAAAACGCTAATTTTAACAAAAATCTGAAGTTGATACGAATTTAGTTAAATTATTATTATTATCATTTAGTTAATTTATTTAATTTAACTTACGCATTTTCTGCGAGACCGTAAACCATTATTCAAATACCTAGTGCTCGCTGGCCGCGGCTGTACCATATCCTCTTAATCACGCTTCTAGTTTGATTTGATTTTCTTTTATTATTATATTATTTATATTCTCTTGGTCTGGGGTGTCGCAGACCTACTCGCACAGCCATTTGATTTTGCATTTCAATTTAATCAATTTCACAACAATTTTCAACAAAACTGTCAACAATTTCAAAATTCACATCAAAAATACTTAACAAAACAACCCCAATTCCAATAATAAAAAACCCTGTCGTACTGACAAGTTTGATATTTGCTTCTGTCAAACACCGTGTTATTAAAATCTTTATTTCGATACGGTTGTAAAACCCCGGGTTCGGCACCACAATACCTTAAATACAATATTCCGTTGGTGTCATGCAAATAAGTCGGTATTCGCATGCCAGGGTGACTATGAGCCGGTTACGTAAGTAGGACGAGTCCCTGGGGTTGGGTAGGGTCACTACGAATTAGTATTTTTGTGGGAATTTCCTAGTAACCAGTGTTATTAACCTATCTACACTATTTTAATACAAGCTTTTATTAACTTTCTATGTTTGTTTGAGTCAAATCTTGCAAGTTGAATTAGACACATTTCCTCTTTTACTACGGAGTTGAAATTTTGTATACTTGTCAAAGTCCGATGACGACACAATATTATGGTGACAATCAGCTAATCTATCAGCAGATTAGCTGATTGTCACCATAATATTATATAGAGGAGACGGAAGGTGGGCAATGGAACTCCTTGAAGAATAATCGTAAACTACTAGTGTTTGGGCTCATTTTATTCTGCTCGCGGTTACAATTACGAATTTGTTAAAAGCTGGTCTTGAAAAATAAAATGTTCAACAAAAATGTTGTTAATTAAAATTGTTACTGAACCATGTCTGTACATTGAATATAATTATTTTTACATATCTAAGTAGGATCGATTATTTAAGCGTCGCCAATGAAAATATTATTTAAGTTATTATTTTTGTCTCATTGTTTGCTCGTTTGTTTGTTTGTTTGTTACCTAAAAACGACTAGAAAAAAGGTTACCATGTTTTTTTCTTTTATCCACGCGGAGTCGCGGTAAAAAGCAAGTGCACTATGAAGCTGTTGAACAAACCAACTGACATTCAACAAGATTATACCAAAATTGTAAATAATTAAGAAGAAAAAAAATGATATTGCTCAGGCAGTGATCGAACCTGCGTCTTCGGAATACCGTCCCGACGCCTTAACCACTGGACCACCAAGCCAACTGCTCGAGCAACCAAATTAAAATCTTGAAATGTTCGCCTAGCATGTGCAATTTTTTTTTTATGTTACGGATTGACGAGATTAGCTGGTCATTCGCCTGATTGTAAACAATACGCCAGCCCATAACAGTAACAGCACCACCTAGAACTTTGTTCTGCAAAATCCTGCAAGGCGCTGTACTGCGCTCGTCACCCTGACACATGTAGCTAATGCATTCAATATCCCAATTTTTCAAGACAACGTGCAGTTACCCTAACATCAAAGGGTTGGAGATAAGGCCGCCGCTCGTCAAATCTCGTTCTGGACTTGACTGGTGTAATCCAGTTTCCTTATTCTGAGAATCAGCTTTTTCGATAAGCTTCTACACCGAATAATGAGTCGTGCTTTGCCTAACAAGGAAAAATGCTTTATTTGGCTACATAGCTATTATTTATGATATTTTTACAAGCTTTTATTTAACTTGCAATGTTTCTTTGTCAAATCTTGCTAGTTGGATCAGAACCACTTCGCCTTATCCCACGGAGTTGAAATTTTGCATCCTTGTCAAAGTCCGATGACAATGCAATATTATGGTGACAGCCAGCTGATCTGATGATGGAGACGGAAGGTGGGCAATGGAACTCTTTGACGGATAATTGTAAACTACTAGTGTTTGGGCTCATTTTATTCTGTTCGCGGTTCCGATTACGAATTTATTAAAAGCTTGTCTTGATAAATATATTTTTAAACAATAACCTTGTTTTAGCTTCTTCTTCTTGTCATGTATAATTGTGCGTGTCGCCATCCTAGTGCCAGAGTTATAAGCCGCCGGAAGGCCTCCGCCATCATCAAACGACTATTGTCCTAAGACACTGGAACCGACGTCTTAACGTAAACTCCGAAACACGGTAGCGCTAATTGTGAATACCACACAAACGGTCAACCTACCACCAGTAAAGTTCTTTCGGTGTATTTAGAATCAAAGCTATTATATTAGTGATAATTACTGGCCAAAATATACTTGGGTAGTTTGTTTGGAAGAGATTGCTGCGAGTGATTAGACTACCGTTTATAACTTAGTTTTTACCGTTGGCCAGTAAAGATAAATTAGAATAAACTCGTCTTATTTTAGAAAACAGATGTTTCTCAAAACCCACGTGCAATTGTCTAATGTATTCCTAAACCGTTTTAGAACATTCTCTAGCGAATTGAGCAGTTACTGAAAGTTTAACCCGTAAATAATATATTACGCTGTTTCGCGGCCGCGGCTTCCTTGTGTGGTTGGGGTGTGGACAGACATATAGAGATTTATTTTAGAATAAATAATTTTATGTGCTTATTTTCATGTTACTGATACTATGACTATGGGACATCTCTCTCGCACTTCTAGTTTGACATTGTGTTATGTTAATCGTAATTTATACCTCATTGTTTAGTGTTATATTTTTAGACATTTTAAAAGATTTAAAAAAGGAGACATCCCCTTGTAGTTTCTCTATGCTATCTTTTCTAGCGGGCGTATTTCCTGTGCACTGGTAGAGTCAGTTTTCGCATTTCTATTCTCCACCCGGACTTCAACTCGTATTTTAATTGATTTGTATTATGACGTTTGAAAGTGCATTTTTGTGCCTGTTTAATAAATATGTTTTGAGTGTTTCGACACCTTATCAGCATCTTTGTTTCCCGATTCTTATAATCTAAGTGTCGTCAAGTTCTAGGCAAGATTGATCCATCGTCGACCACGTCGTCACTTTCTATTAGGAAAGACTGCGGTCAAATGCTCGCCTATAGGGTAACAAAACACGTGGTTGAATCCACATTTTCTTGTTATTATTTTAATGAAGAAATGTTCGTATTTTTACCTTGTTGCCTTGTTCCAGGTGTCAGCGTGGGTGACGGACCTGGTGCTGTCGCACAACTCGTGCCGCGAGCGCAAGGCGGCGCTGGCGTGCGTGCTGCGCGTCGCAATGTGCTGCTGGCACTGCGGCAACTTCAACGGCGCCATGGAGATCGTGGCCGGCCTCAAGTGAGTACTCTTTGATCATTATACTCTTTTCTCAATTTTTTTTGGCTGAATGGGTAAACCGTGCGAAGGAAAATATTTTAAACTAGATTTTTCCCGAGTAAATTGATATTGATACACCGTCTCGTATATTAAGCCAAGTTTACGTTAATAATCACATTTTCTTAATAATCTTTCTTCTTGTTTTCCGCATTCAGTCTGGCTCCACCTTTTGCGGTAGACATTCCTCCATTAGGGTAGGATACGTCATGTATCAATTTAATGTTAATCCAATACCAGAATGGGGAACGAACAATACTTGAGAATAGAGGCTCTTATTTATAAAAACCTTATTTGATGTTAAACATTTTGTCTCTTTCTAACATATTCACTTCAACGCAAGTTGAACGGTGACAAAACATGTAAAACTTTTTTGAACTCTGATTCAAATTGAGTGTAAGAAATATTCTGAGCATACAGTTAGTAATTACATAGAAGACAAAGATGCATGGAACATTCCGCTTCTGCCAAGTACCTAACTGGCACATAAGAAACAATGTTGTCAAAGACAAACATAAAATATTGTAACAAAAGTTATAAAAAAATGCCCCTCAGTTTCTTGCCGTATCTTCTGATTAGTGGTTCTTTTTTCGATACGGTGGTAGAGTCATTGTAATAATTGACGTTTATAAGTACGTCTGTGATGCTAAAATTGAAAAAAGATTTTTTTAACGTTCTACTTTTGAACTGAGCTGCCGTTCAACTGTCATCTTCCTCTGGATCTATGTGTTCCATCTATGGCCATAGTGAAAGAGATAGTTGGCAAAAATAGTAAGATTAATCAAAAACGCCATGCTTGTTATGGGCAATAAGGACTTTGGACGCCCAACGATCTACGATCGGAAAAAGAACCACTACTCAGAAGATATGGCAAGAAAGTGAAGGGCATTTATTTAAGAGACTTTATAAAAAAAATTTGGTTCTCTATAATGTTATGTTTCTAATGTACCAGTTGGCTACTTAGCAGAAGTGGAATGTTCCATGCATTTTTATCTTCTATATAATTACGAACAGTATAGTATGCTTTTCCTATTAGAACAGTCTTTACGCGTAATTTTAATTTACTTTCTGTGAACTCCGTTATACATTTTAAGACTTTAAAAGGTCTCACTTGTTCATATTCTACAGTATACTTAGTTTTTCTGAGCAGAGGGAATCTGGGACGCGTAGAAAAGTTAAGTCGTTCTATGGCTGGCGACAGTGTCATTAAAATCACAATGCAGCAATGTACCTATGCACAATACTGTTTGACGGTAAAATACCTCTCCCTTGTTAGTCACATATTATACCCTTACCATATGTAGGTACCGCATATTCTCCTCACCATTAAAGATTTCACTATTCTGCTACCACTTAACCTCTTTCTTCAAAGAAGAAGACAGAAGAATGAAGCCTGACCAAGAAGGAAGACAGTAGACAGGTGTGGCCTGTAGGGGTTTCTTTCGGCCTTCAGCTGTTTTGGAGACTGTAGGCCGGCGGAAACTACTTGCTGGCTGCACCTAACTCAGCGACAGAAGAATGAAGAAGTATCCAGAAGAACTAAGAAGTAAATTGTAATTTTTTTTTATTTTATTCCTTCATTTTATTTCATTCCAAGTCGCGGCGGCTGCTGTAAACGGACAGACAGAGAGAAAGGTAGCTTGTTAAAGGTATAACCAAAAATCACAATTTTTAATGGAACTGAGCAACAAGTTGAGCACGTCGTTTGCCTGATGGTAAGCGCCACGCCTTCCCATAACAATTGCAGTGCCACACAGGACTTCTAATACCATGAAAGCACTGCGTAGCGCTGCATTACGCTCGTCACCCCGAGACATCAGATATTTATTCTCATATGCCCAGTATTGTATCTTGATATCGGCTGCCCGCTACCACGAGGCCCCGCCTTTACCTAGCGGTTGTACAATCGCTTTAAATCCTGAACCCATTTCAACTGTCATTTTAATCACTACCCTCCGTTATTTGTGTGTTTAGACTTAAATATAAACACCATGTTATGTTGGTACTAGCTGAGCCCTGCGGTTTCGCCCGCGGTTTCTCAGCAAAAATATATTAATTAAAAAAAAAATCAATAACCGACTTCAATGTATCTTCGAAGTCCAAGATCAAATATCGATGAAATTTGTATGGGTCCATTTCGTAGCTATACTGAACCCAATGCAGAAAGAATTTTCCAAATCGGTTTATAAATGACGGAGTCCTGAGGTAACAAACAAAAAAAAATACACTCGAGAGCAATGAATCCGGGTCACTTAAAGAATGTTAAAAATCTCGGAAACTAAAAATGATAGGTTAATGCAATAAATTGTATTTAATAGACAATGTAATACTCCTTAAATGAAAGTAAAAAAAATATGAGTCACCATACATTTTATTAACACAAAATTACATAAAGAAAAAAACTGCTGATCTCTCCTTAAAACAAAAATAGGAAACATGAAATTTTTGAACTTTATTACGATTTTCTTGAATTTTAATACTTCGTATTGCCTCCTCGTGCTTCCATTACTGCGTTTACGCGGTTTGGCATGCTGTACACCAAGTTCCTTATACGATTTTGGGGAATATTCTCCCATTCCTCTGTGAGAGCAATTTTGAGCTCACGAAGCGTGATTGGGGGAGGGTTTCGTTGTTTTACGCATCTGCCTAGCTCGTCCCAAGCATGCTCGATCGGGTTGATATCCGGGCTGCGCGCTGGCCACTCCATACGAGTAATGTTCATCTCTTGAAGGTAGTCATTCACAATCCTACCTGTATGAGGTCGGGCATTGTCATGCATAAATATAGCATCCTCACCTAAATTGACCATAAATGGACCAACGTGATCATTGAGGATTTCTTCCACATATCTTACGCTAGTTAAAGAGCCGTTTTCTATGATCACCAGCTCTGTGCGACTTTCAGAAGAAATTCCGGCCCACACAAGTACAGACCCACCACCGTAGGCTACTTTTTCTTCGATGCATGCTTGCTTGAATCTTTCCCCTGGTCTTCGATACACTCTGTGTCTTCCATCGTGCTTGTAGAGCATAAATTTTGATTCGTCGGAGAACATAACTTTTGACCAATCTTCAATACTCCAATTTACGTGGCTCTGGGCATATCTTAGTCTCGAAATACGATGCCCACGCTCCAGTTTAGGGCCGTTTGCAGGTCTAAGGGGTTTTAAGTTAGATTCAGTAAGCCGACGTCTTACTGTCCATGCACTTGGGTTACTTCCTCCGAGGCGTCGAAACTGATTGGTGAGTTCAGTTCCTGTGAGAAAGCGATTTCGAAGCATGGTGTTCACCAAGTATCGGTCTTCTCGTGCTGTGGTACACCTGGTTCTGCCCGTTCCTGGTCTGCGTAGGTTAGAACCAGTTTCTTCGTAACGTCGGAGAACTCTTTGTACTGTTGACAGCGACACACCGACAGTCCTGGCTGTATCGCGCTGACTCCGGCCGGTTTCCAGCATTGTAAGTATTCTGGTGCATTCTTCAGGCGTAAGCGACATAATTTTAGCTTGAATAATGAATATAGAGCACTATCAACATGGTTTATGTACCCACATAAATGACAGATTACAAACAAAAGCAAAACCAAATGCTGTAATTTCGTAGTTCCATCTTCGAAAGTGGCCCTTTTTCAAATTTGATTTTTTTATGATATAACTTTACAATAACTAAGAAGTTTTAATACCTTCATTTAAGGAGTATTACATTGTCTATTAAATACAATTTATTGCATTAACCTAGCATTTTTAGTTTCCGAGATTTTTAGGATTCTTTAAGTGACCCGGATTCATTGCTCTCGAGTGTATTATCAAAAAAATACAATCAAACAGAGAAACTTCTCCTTTTTTGAATTCAGAAAAGTATCATTATGTGTAATACAGTGTTTAAACTATCTTGGTTTTAAATTTCATCAAAATCCGTTCAGTTGTTGCAGCGTGAAGAGGTAACAAACACCACAAAAGAAAATACTAAATTTTATATTTCCACAGTCGGGTAAGTCACTACTACAGGTACACCAATTTTTTACACAATTGGTCTAGTTTTTAACCGACTTTAACAAAGGAGGAGGTTCTCAATTCAACCGTATGCTTTTTTATGAAGATTGAAAGCACTGTTTGAAAAAATCAACAACACAAAAAATATAAATTTATTCTTGATGTCGGTTCTTGTTTTTTTAATACATACATCCTGGACTCTAACTAGGATTCCATGTATCTAGGGAACCGGGAACTACGAGCACTATGCTTCCACAACACAGACATGAAAGAAACACTCTATTCCATAGTTTGTATGTAGCATGGTTCGCGTAGCATTTTTCGTAGCCCTTCGTAGCGTTTCCGTAGCTGTTGTACCTGAGTTCGTAGCTGCGTAGCAATCAATCAATCAATCAATCAATCAAAAGTTCTTTATTCAATTTTGTCGTCACAGACGCACTTATGAACATCAATTATTACAATGACTCTACCACCGTATCGGAAAAAGAACCACTACTCAGAAGATACGGCAACAAACTGAGGGACATAACAAATGCATATTTACCACATTTTTATTAAGTCACTTTCTTGTCTGACTGTCTGTCTGTAGTTCCGGGAGGAATTCTGCAACTCAAATTTCGAGCACTTCCCGATTAGCTATCCGGCTGAAACTTTCAGTGTAGCTCAACTCGATGGCAATGCATTAAAACGTTGTTCTTAGATATTTTTTTACTCAGTCTCTTTCTTGTTTATTAATTTGTTTATTGGAGAATAATACAGTAAGTAAAATCACATAACATCACACACAGATAGCATAGATAGGTAGCATAATATAGAATATTGTGCTGACTGTACATGGTCGCTATGAAGATATATTGCATATCGCGCGCTAATAGTACAGCTTCTTCTTTATTAGAGCTCGGAACTTATTTATTGCGTTAATAAACCTGTTCCGCTTTGAAAGGCGATGCTCCGAGAGAAATTACTGCCATTATGAGAGAGCTTTGTAGACCAAGTGTGGCTCAGTGGGAGCACGTGCGACTTTCGATCCGACGCACCCGATTTCGTATGTTACCCCCCGCATTAAGTGCGGGTTTAACACTCGCTCTAAAAGCGGTGAGGAAAACATCGTGAAAAAACCGACATGTCCGAGAATTCATCAAAAAAGTTTAAGGACATGTGTCATCCACCAAACCGCTCTGGGCCAGCGTGGCGGATTATGGCCCATACTCTCTCTATGAGAAGGACCGTGTCCAAGCAGTGGAGACGTCATAGGCTGATGGTGATGAGAGAGATGTTTGGTGATGCTGTAACTGCTATGGGTCGTGTTGCTTACCACCAGGCGAACGACTTGCTCGTCTCGTCACTTATTTAAGTACATTTGTGAAGAGGACTCGTTTTGACAAATGTAATGAGCCCCAACTCGATGGGTTTACTAATACCCATTCAATGGTTCCGTAATCACCTTCCAGCTCCATCATCAGACCAGCTCGATGGTACGATACTGTCTTTAGAGTACACACAATTGCCAAGTTTCATGTTGATACAAGTATTATAATTAGGGAAAATTCAGGTCCTTAGATTCCATTATATAGTTACAGTTCTGGGCCCCAATTCACTATGAGAACTTGGCGATTCCTTGCTACAAAATCACGTCGATTCCTTCATTATTAAACAACAATTAATTAAATAAATTTAACAATTAATTATAAATTTTATCAATCAATCAACATCCCTATGACGCATTCATATATTCATATATATGACGAATCATAGAGAATACAAATTTCGCAGATGTCGTTTATTAATAAAGGAATCGACGTTGCATCGAAGCAAGGAATCGCCAAGTTGTCATAGTGAATTAGGGTCCAGGTCGTTCTAATAATAAAAACGATTTGTGTTGGCTTTAGAACAAGGTTGCACGAATTTAGGGTTGATAGTGGTGTCATTTTGAAGGGATTGGTGTCACCTTTCCATTGATACCCTTCCCTGTCTGCGAAAAAGAGAACAGAAAAATTGACACAGAACGGACTCTGTCAGCCCTGACTCCACGTGGCACTTCTCTGTCCTAGCCCTGGAGTGTTTATAAATACCGGACACGTGGAGTGTAACTCTGCAAGCTGTAAGCCGGTGAGAGCCGCAGTGGCTGAGGTTACCAAAAAGCTGAAGCTGCGCAGACGAGCAAGGGAAGTCCTTATATCGAAATTTCATGGTTTCTGCCAAGATTATAAATAATTAAGAAGAAGAAAAATTATATTACTCGGGCAGGGATCGAACCTGCATCCTCGGAATACCGTTCCGACGCCTTAACCACTGGGGCACCAAGCTAACTGCTCAAGCAATGTCTTCTATCCTTTTTATATCGTCTTACGGAGATGATTATGGAGGGAGGCTTGGTCCTTGTCCAAGCAATATCGATTTCTTCCTAATTATTTAAGATCTTCAGATTTGCGCCTAGCATACGCTTGTTTCTAGGAAACTTCAAATTGGTATATCTTAAGAAGCATTTCCGCATGTGGGGAGTTCAAAGGGGTCAACAACAAACCCCCTCCTCCTCCCTTCCACCCCCAAAATCAAGCAGCCGTATTTTAAAGTTTTACCATCATGTTACCTAAAAAAGTTCCCCAAGTAATTCCGCCTCTTTCTCAATCATCTAAAAACACTCTAACAAAAGATTTATTACAAGAATTATTATCTGGACGGAGCATTTGTTGAAATACTCCAGTTTTAGATCGGGAACAATGGGCACAGCCAGGGGCGGATTAAATACCATGCACGTCTTCTACACAACAAAAAGGGGACCTCTTGTAAGTTACCATAGGTTCGACAGTTATTCTGCCAACGAGCAGTAGTGCGCAAGTATATAAGTATACTATATTCCTTTGATTTTAGATAAGGTTTTTACTGGAATTTTAACAAGTATTAACATGAAACCTAAGCCATTCAAATCAATCAAAATCAATTCAATCAAAATGGGAATTAATTATAAACTTTAATATCCACAAAAATGAGCATTTTTTAAATACGAAGACATTTTATAGTCGTAGAGGCCTCTCCTACCTTTGCCAAATATTCAATCGCCAAGCAGTAGTGTGCTCACGTAACTGTGTTCCGGTCTGCAGGCCGCTGTTGTGTTATGTATTATGAGACAGAGCTATTGTCTCAGGGTGGCGAGCGCAGGCCGGTGCTTCTGGGTGGCGCTGCGATCTGCTGCTACCATCAGTTGAACGACGTGTTCGTCTCACTACTTACAAGGGAAGGTCGCGAACAGGAATTCTCCAAAATGAATGCAATTAAAGTTTGTACAGTAGGTGATCAGAACTCCATATTTTTCATCAGAAAAAATATTAATTAGTGATGGACTTAATTACCTTTGGAAAATGTACATTGGAAATCGATATCCCCGCAGAGGTTCTTGGTGATATGTTCGTTATATTTTTTATTGTCCACTGTTATAATATTTACATCGGTGATTATAAACTAAATGTACAAAGGCGAGCTTAACCCTAAATAGAGTGTTCTCTAGCGGGCGTATTTCCGAAGCACTGGTAGAGTCAGTTTTCGCATTTCGTTTCGGAGCCCTGACCTCAATTTGAGTATAGAAAAGAAATGGGTAGAAATGCTTACCTTTATTCAAAGTCATGATATTTAAGTTACAATTTTTAACGTATTTTAATTGTTTTGTATTGTGTGTATGACGTTTAAAAGTGCATTTTTTGTGCCTATTTAATAAATATCGTTTTACTTTTGACCTTTGACTACTTCAATAAATGACCTGTCCTACTTAACATATTGTAATATTCCCCCTTCAATCCTAGATGGACCCCTGGCTCCGCCCACGTCGGCAGCAGAGCACAGCCATTTGCATTCATTTCTTGGATAATGAAACTATACCCCTTAAGAATTGCAATACACTAGCTCGTGCTAGCACATTTTATGCACAATATCCTTACAGATCTGTTAGGTTAAACGACGATCGCCGCGGCCAGCATTTAGATGGGTGACTGTTTGTGTGTTGTAAACGCTAAGCTTACGTATTCCGGTAAGCGCTACCGTGCCTCGGAGAGCACGGTATACCGTCGATTCCGGTTGCTGTCGGACAAAAACTATTAAGCCATGTCGGAGGCCGTCGAGAGGTCTATGATCTCCGACACCAGGGCAAGCCCACACGACGTCGAGACGCCTTACTAACTTGGCCACTGAGTCATCTGCCTCTCACCGGAACAGTCGCTAAATCTGTACCAAGCACAAATCCGGTCGTGTATAGAGTACTGCTCTCACCTTTGGAATGGATCAACTAAGTACCAGTTTGAGGCACTAGAGTAAATCGAGAGGCAAGCCAAGAGACTCATTGGCGATGACGCGCTATTCGAGTCAAGACTCCACAGTCTTGAATATCGACGCAAACTAGCCAGCCTATCGGTCTTTTATCGGATACATTTCGGAGAGTGTGCGTCGGAATTACACCAACTAATTCCCCCGTCCCCGTTTCATCATCGGACTACTAGACGAACAGCAACGCGCCTCCGTTGTATGGTGGACATTCCTCCTGCGCGCACTAAGCGCTTCCGGTTTCATTGAACGCACCGCTAACGAGTGGACCTCCCTGCCGGGGTCAGTCTTTCTCAATAATTACAACGTAGGAGTTTTCAAATCTCGGGTGAACAGGTACTATCTTGGCAAGCATGCTACATCGTCGACCGCATCGTCGATTACCATCAGGTGAGATAGTGGTCAAACACAAGACAATAATGCCTGGTATATGGTTGACTTAGTTATATGGCCAATAAAGAATTCTATTCTAATAAAGAAAAAAATGCTCTTTTAGAAATTACCGGTTTATTACGATACTCCCTCTCTATGAGAGGAAAAGACCACACTGACTGCCAGTGCTGCGCAGTACTTTATATGGTATTAAACGTTCTGGGTGGCACTACAAATGTATTGTTTTGGGCAGGCGTAGCACTTACTATCAGGTGAGCGACATGCTAGTCTCATTACTCAGTTCCATAAAAAAAGACCCGTGTCCCAGCAGTGGAAACATAATGGGCTGATGATTTATAAAAAGTTCTTATTCAAAAAAGCAACTTTCCCGCGCACATCTATTTATTCTCAATAGGGGTGGCAAACTGGCAATCGTATCGATCTCGCGCGCTTTACAAACGGCTCGCACGTGATTCACAAGGCAAGTGGAGCGGCAGGGTTGTCACACACCATCTTTCCACCCATCATCATATATGTACATTTATAATAGGCTTTAGCGTGACAAGGGCCAAAATTGAAACTAACACTCTTTATGTAATTAAATAAAGAGACGAGCATCGTCTGTCGTTTGATCATAAGAAACATAAATAATGCTCAGTAATTTTTCTTTAAAATAGTGCCTTTTGGGATGTTGTTCGGTAAACCATCAGAGATACGGGTCTGATCAGTCGCTCAACTCCCGCCCATAGCTAGATCTATATGCCTCATGTTCGGCTACAACGTCGCTTAACATCAGGCGAAATAGTTGCCAAACAGATCTACAGCAATAAAAAAACTTGATCCGTGTTAGTTCCCGCCAAAAAGTTCAAAGCCTGGTAATTCTAATTTTAAATCTAAAAAAGCGGGATATTCTTAAAGAAAAAAACATCAATCTTCCACAACACTCAGGCCCGAAACGAATCCCAATATTCTCACAAATATTTCTCCCCAAGCATGTCTTAAAAAATCCCTGTAAATACAACATTATAAATCAGTTCAGTCGTGCGCGCCAGCTAGTGTTGCCAGGTGTCCCAATTTGCGCGGGAGGTCCCGATTTTTAGAGGTCTGGTGACACGTCCCGCTTCACTTTTGATCGGGACGCCAAAGTCTCGATTTTTCATTAACCTCTTTAGTCAGTACTTTATCCGATAGGTAGCTGCGAGATTGATGTGTCGCAAGTGAAAAAAGTATTCGGTTGCGCTGTTATAATTATTTCCGAATGAATTTTGTTATATTTTAGAGTTGTACTTGTTCTATTCTAACATATATAAAAAACTGACTATCCGATAAAAATGTACACGCTGATTCACAAAAACCAGTTTTTTTTGTAGCCATTGTAATTGTCCCGATTTGAAAACCAAAATCCCGATTATTTTAACCTTCCGTTCTGAAATTTGACATACTGGACCTGGCAACACTGCCAGCCCTGTTCAGAGAGTAAGCACGTGCTGGAAATGCTTAACTTTACGCCCTAGGGCTGCGCTTTATTCAGTTTCCTTTTATACTTTCGAACCTATTTATGGAAATTTGTGGCGAGACAAGCAGTTCGTTCGCCTGGTCACGCAACACGTCTGTGCAATAGGTGCAGCACCACCCAAAACTGCTGCGCAGAACTTCCTATGTTTCTGGTTGGTAATGCAATTTTTATGTGCGGGCGTGGCGCTTGCCATCAGGCGAACGACTTGCTCACCTCGTTGTTCAGCTTCATAAAACTATGTTGACTTCTTATATTCTTATTTCAAGTGTTCTTGACGAATTGTAATACTAATGTTTTTTTTTATTTTTGATATCTGAATGACTTTATAATTATAATTTTTGACATACATAATTCATTGTTCATTATGTCATTTAATATCTTTTTTGTGTACATAATTTATGAGCGGAAGTGCCGTTCAATCATTGTTACTCCGGACGCTGATTAAATCATCTCTTTAGATGGAACAGGCCTATGATGATATAATTTATTGTGTATTTTAATTATATATTTTTTCTAATAATTTATATTGGTATGATTACAATAAACAATTCCATTTCATTTCATAAAAAAACTAAACCATCACAATATGTATTTACATTCTGACCTAAAAAAACGTAAAATATTGGTTTACATGCGGAAGCCATGTTTTCCCGCGCATTCGCGTTTTTTTATTGTACGGACATCTGACGATGAGGATAATCTGTACTTATGAATGTACAGACAGTATTACTACACATTTTCTGGGAGGGGTGTATTCAGGGTTAACGGGGGGAGGAGTGGTCGAAATACACATTGTTATAAATATCAAATATTCACTAACTGCGCTTCGCGGTTGCACCGGCGGATTTCCGGGATAAAAAGTAGCCTGTCTTTTTCAAAAAAGGATGAATGGATTTTGAATAAATTTGGTGTGTAGTAAAGAATCTTCATCCATCCGTCCACACAAACTTTCGCATTTATTATATTAGTAGGAATGCCTCAAGCCATAATACCGCCAATTAGACCCTAGATAAGTTTTATTTATTCATGTTTTTATGTATGTAATATACACTTATTTCTTTTCAATTCTGTTATGTATGTGTAAAATAGATCCGCAAGTTCTTGGCAGATTTCGTCACGATGTTTCCCTTCACTACTTTTAGAGTGAGTGCGAAATATTTGAAACTTTACTAAACAATTCATTTATTGACCAAATTATAACACGTACTATTAGGCATGACATTTTTATACAAAATTAATTATAGTACAATTGGTTAAATTAATTAATTATTTATAATCTACAATTTTTGAATATAGGTATGAGATTTGAAAATGAACATTTCTGCTTTCCAGCATTCCGTCATAAATTCGTTTATTGTGTAGAAAGGATGTGTTTCGAAGAACGCTTTGGTTTTTGCTTTGAATTCTAGGGTAGGTAATTTAGTTACATCAAGAGGTAATTCATTATACAAAACCTTCATCAAATTTTTCAACTGTTCATTAATCTTCCAACCATTCAACGTGAAGGGGTTTTAAACCCCTAAAACCTGTCCTTAATACGCCCCACCTCACGGCTCTCAGGCCCTTTCATGTTATGAAAATATTCGGCTAAGTGCCGCTTCGTTAGAGATAGAAAGGTCCACTTTAATAGTGCCTTCATATATTTTCAGCGCTTTTTCTCACTGTGCCGTTGTTTCGACGCTCGTCATGGGAACTTTATAAGGCTCTCAGTGTAATAGTACATTATGGTACTAGTGTGTAATGTTGGTGATTACCGCTGAGGCGCCATTGAGACCCGAGCCGTTAGGTGAGGGTCTTAAGAGAGCCGAGGACGGTAATCATCAATACACAGGTGTATCATACGACGTTTTTCAACATACTTGTGAATAAAATAACAATAAAAACTCATTTTCATCCCCCCATCTCGGAAAGAGTATTTTTGCTCTTCGATATCTGAGTGCAAAAGTCGTTTTTATCCGCTAGAGGATAAAGTAAATTTGAATTTAGAACATCGTGTGCACTAAGTTTGTGAATTCGAAACATTATGAAACCTATTTACTTCTACCTCCATGGTGCCAAATTCATCATACAACTTTTTTTAATTTGTTAAAAACTCAGACTCGGAACCTCCTTGGTATACTTTTTTTTTAATTTGCTTTGCGCGCGCGATGTATCTTGTGATTGTAGAGGATCTTTTTGTATTTGGTTATTTCCTCGCTGAGGTGGGATGAGAAGTTACGTGTTGCACTCGAGTGCAAACATTTTTCACCTCGTGCTCTTTTGATTCCCACGCTGACGCTCAGGATTCTAATTTTAGAATCCTTCGCTTGCTCGGTTATCAAAATTGAGCACGCGGTTAAAAAGCAACTTTGCACTCTTTTATAACAAATAACTATTTCAACAGTGAAAACGAGTTGTGAAAAATGATTCGCTATGGCGGGAAAAATTAATCAGTTTCCCTATGCGCGCGCATTGCGATCAGCCACAGACTAAAGGGATGAGGTTTTTTTATTTTCCGCGCATACGGTTTGCGCCTATTCTGCCTCGTACAAAATGGGGAATTTAAAGTTTTTTTTTATTACAGAGAAAACAAAATTTATATTTGAGTGAAAGTTTTATTTAAAATTATCTATTTAAATAAGAAGTTGCATGAAATGATCAAGCAATAGAAACATTAATTTATTTGTTCTATTAAACACGATCTTTTTTTGAATAAAACCTTTTTTATGAACAAAGCACCACAACCAATAAAATTAAAAAAAAAAAACTATAACTCACTATGTAGTGAGTTATAGCCATTGAGGAAAGACCTCAATGGTTATAGCAATGAAAAAGTCACAGTTTGATTATGGGTGTCATTCTGTGACTATAGGTGACCATAGAGCCACTTTATGAGCAAGTGTGTTGAAAAATAAGTTAAATTCGCTCTGAAAACGGTGAAGGATGTAACGTGAGGAAACCGTAATGTCCAAAATCACAAATATTAAAGACAAATTCCGTTAAATTATTTATACCATACAATACAATACATATAAAGAAAGAAAGAAAGAAACTTTGACTATGATATATTTTATGTATTCAAGTAGTGTAATTTTGATTTCTTGTTTCCTTTTTTTATGATATGTTACTATTATAACACATGACCGCCACCGTCCGCGCCTTTATATGTTACTCCTCTCCATCCTCGGTTGTCTAGAAGAGATCGCTTTAAGCGATGAGGCCGCCTTTTGCGACACTTATATTGTTTGTATTGTGGTGTTACCAATAAAGAATTATTCATTTATTATTCTTTCATTTTTAAATTCGCCCGTTTGGTCAGGCTTACGTCTCTAGGACCATACCGCCATGTCTTTCGTTTTTACTACATTGTTTAATATACTATTTATTATAGTTTTGATGATGATTGACTTGAAATTGTCTTGAAAAATATATTTTAATGAGGGTCATCAGCAACAAGCCGGACCCTGTCCTAGTGCTTCAATAAAGTGGTGGAATTTTATTCAAGCTTTCCATGGACTTTTTGGGAGATCATAAAAGGCAATGTTTTTCTCTATTTTGTTTCATTTGCCTACACTCGTGCACGTTTACGAACACATAATGGTTAATATACCACCGATATTACACATGATCACTCGAGATAACACTTGTTTGGAAAATAAAACAAAATCGTACGGGATCACTATTCGATTCCCGCCAAAAAGTCGTCATTCATTCATTCATTCCGTCTGTTTGTTCATTTTTTTCACGGTTTTTGCGATGAATCAGATGAACCAATCTTGATCTTTGGCACAGAGGTAGCCTGCAGCCCGGAGAAGAACATGTGGTTTCCCAATACGATGTAACCATATACCATGCACATGAAGTCGCGGCCAGCAGCCAATCAGTTATCTAAACATCCACCTGTGATCATGTTGTGTTCCTGATACGATCCTCTCAGAAACATCACGCATCGAGAGGCTTCCATTGTGTTACGGAATGACAACGTAGATGTACATTAAGATACGGTAACGTCGTCGCCGCCATTTCGAATGTATCCCGTTACGATGGCGTTAACAAATTACAAAAGATATTTAGGGCCCATTCATACGTGACACACCACCGACATCGCCGCGATAAAAAGAGGGGCAAGCAATCGTTTCGTGTGAATAGTGTCGCTGCGGAAGCTACTGTAGTTAGTTTTTTTTTGTGGATCAGTGTGATGAGACGAGCAAGCCGTTCGCCTGATGGTAAGCGCCACGCCTGCCCATTACAATTGCAGTGCCACCTACAACTTTTAATACCATAAAAGCTCTGTATAGCTCTGCATTGCACTCATCACCCCGAGACATCGGATATTAAGTTTCATATGCCCAGTAATTTCGCTGGCTACAATGCTCTTCAAACCGGAGACACAGTAATGCTTGCACACTACTGCTTACTTGTGTTATTGGTCAATTAATCTGCCACCTTTCCCCTGTGCGCCTCTCAGCGGCTCTGTGTTGGACCTCTTTCTAGTGTGGTGGTCGCTGTCCCCTCTGCTCTCTTCGTTTTCTTCTGGTGGTGGAAGAATGTCGCGGGGCAGGGCGCGCTTCTGGGGTTTGTCGGGGATCTAAAAAAATTTACCTACAAATTTGTTTGTACAATAAAGAATTTTCTTTCAATCTATCTATAGGGCGACTGCGCAGTCCAGTGCAGTGATAGTGAAAAGAAAATTCTATTAATTCTGTAACTGTTATGAGCATGGCATGTCGCTTACCATCAGCTGACCTGCTCGTCTCGCCATTCAAAATAAGAGTTCTGGCTCAGTCAATCCTCTGTCCCCAGGTCCCACAAGCTGAAGTCCTTCTGGTGCAGTATATCTGACGAGCCCCTGCCGGCCCTGGAGTTCCTGTCGGCGGCGCTGCTGTCGGCGGAGTACGAGCGGGCACTGGGCAGGGCACTGGCCATGCCGGAGTGCCGGCTGATACCGTTCTTTGGTGCCTTCTTGAGGGAACTGAGGTAATTCTAATAAATCAGGTAATATTACTTGGCATTATGAGACTCGACAGCTAATTGTCTCAGGGTGACGAGCGCAGTGCAGCGCCGCGCAGGATTTTGCATAACAAAGTTCTGGGTGGTGCTGTTATTGTTATGGGCTGGCGTATTGCTTACCATCAGGCAAACGACCAGCTCGTCTCATCATTCAGTTACGGCGAAAAGAGTCTCCACCCTTACGTTCTGCACCACCAGTCCGCACAAAGCGGACTTCGCTAACTCTTGCATTAAATGTACTGTTCAGAAGTGGAATTCTCTACGGAAATCCTTATGTTCTTCCAATTACAACCCGGGTCTCTTTAAGACAAGAGTGAATAGGCACCTCATGGGCAAACGTGCTCCACCTTAGACCGCAACTACGCTTACCATCAGGTGAGTTGTTGTCTAACGTGAGCCATCATTTTTTATAAATATTTTTTCATTTATTGGGATAAACTAATGTCGCAACAGGCGGACTTATCGCTATATATTCCAGGCGGAAAAGCGGCCCAAGACATTATCAAGAGTCAACTGCCCAATAATTCTTAAAAAAGACCTGCATTTTTCCTACGTGTTCCAAAACAGGCTGTTGATAAAAAGAAACATTATTACCATCATGCAAAGCGCTTTTGTAATTATACGAGGATCGTTGCAAGCTCGCGAAATAACTGTATAGAGCTGTTACAACGCACCTGAAAATCTCTTCTCATAAGCGCTAACACGCGCAATGTAGCTACCGCATTCGACGACTTGATCCCTTTCCGAAAGCTTCTCGCAGATACTACTGTACGCTTCTGTGCACACTATCGAACGTTTTTTTTTTTACACTTAATAGATCTTTGTTTGGCCACTATCTAGCCTGATGTGAAGCGATGATGAGGCCTAAGATGGAGCACATAGATCTAGAGGGAGACGGCAGTTGAGCGGCTGCTCAGACCCGTCTCCCCGATGGTTCACCGAACATCATCCTGAAACACGACAAGATCGCTTGACGGCATGGCTTTGTGGGTATGGTGGACGGTATGGTGGGTGGTATTACAACCACGGCCAGAGCCTACCACTCGAAAAAGCCCGTCAGCAGTGATATTGATACTGCGGTCGAATCGCGCAGTCGAGCGACTTTGTATTGCGGTCGTAAATAGCCCATCTGGGAAGAATGCTAAAAGTAGCAATCACTAAAATGCGCAACTGTGCTATTCGATCGCAAATTCGCCAATCGCAGATTCTAAAAAGAAAGAATTATGTCACCACCTACTTATGCCTGTTTGTCCATTTATATTACAGAAAGTAATGTACGAATACACGCACAGACGCACTTATGTTTGATGTAGTGTGTTGCCAAAAAAGAATAAAGAACTTTTGAACTGTGAACTATAATACTACTTCACAGATTTTTATGAGATTGTCACCATCATTCAGAGACATTTTTAAGAAACTTTTTTAATATTTAAAGTACGAATCTAATATGCGTACTTCATATTATTATCGTAAATAGTCCGAAAAAAATAATGAATTCAAACGGGGCTTACTAATTGACATGCATGGTTGTTGAATTTAAAGTCGACAATGAGTCAACTTCAAATCCAACCCACGTAGACCCTAGCATATTTGTACAGATTATAAAATTAGACCCAAAAACTCAACTTTGTTTAGCCCTAATTTTATCACAAAAAAGGGTTTCAACAGCTCTATAAACATATTAATCATTCCCTTTCCCCTGAGTCGAGCAACCACTTCAATGTGTTATTTTTTAATTACGCCCCTAGTGTTTATGAAACTACCCTTGTGAGAATTGAGTTGGGGATGATTTTCTGACTAAACAGAAGCTGTTAGTTCGAAGCTCAAGGTTAATTTTGCTTAGATCTAGGACAGTACAAATTTGATATCCTATCCTACTAATAAATGCTGATAGATAGGATAGTATGGATAGATAGGCTAGAGAGAGTATGGGCCATAATACACCACGCTTGCCCAGTGAGGGTTGATAGATATCCCATTTCCTTGAATTTTTGTGACGTGACGGGACGTGACGGTTTCCTCACGATGTTTTCCTGTATCGTTTTTAGACCGACTGCTAAAACCCGCACATAACTTAAGGAAGTCAGTGGTGCGGGGCCAGCAGGGTTCGAATTCAGATGTGTCGGATTGAAAGTCGCACGTGCTTCCACTGAGCCACACTCGCTCTCGTTGTAAAAATATACAATCAATAATAATTTGTTTTCAGAGAGATCCTGTCGGCGACCCCGTCCATAACGAGCCACTCGGCGGCCGCGACGCCCACGCACCGCCGCGACTTCAAACGGGATTCCACCAAGGATGACAGGTAACCTAATGGCAGTTCTTCTTCTTCTTCCTGCCCATGTTCCCAGGAGCTAAGAAGAGCGAGTGTGGCTCAGCGGGAAATCATGCGCCTTTCGATCCGGCGCACCTGGGTATGAATCTCGACTCGGCCCTGCACCAATGACTTATACTTAAATGCAGATTTTGCACGCTCGCTTTAAAACGGTGAAGCAAAACATCGAAACGAAACCCGCTTACGCGCTTTGGAGTGGTAGGCTCTGGCCGTGGTTGTAATACCACCCACCGAACAAAGCCATGCCGTCAAGCGACCTAGTCGTGTTTCGGGATGATGTTCGGTGAACCATCGGGGAGACGGGTTTGAGCAGCCGCTCAACTGCCGTCTCTATCTAGATATATGAGCTCCATCTTAGGCCACATCATCGCTACACATCAGGCGAGATATGGGCCAAACATAGATCTATTAAGTGTAAAAAAAAAAATGCTGGTGCAGGACCCCGCCTCTTTTAGGCGTCTTCGCGCATTTGCGCACAAGTGGCGCGCGAGTCGAAGGATCCGCCCGACGATAGAGGTCGTTTGAGGAGTCAAGCAGCCCCAGAAGAAGAGAAGAAGAGAGTGCTCGTAGAGTAAAGGGACAAAATATTTGTAGGACATATTGGCGCAAGTCGGTATGCTCCGCAGTTTCCGTCCGTGTAACCGCAAGGCTGGCAGGACGATGGGAGGTGGAGGGATTCCTATGTTCCCAGTTTATCCAGGTTCGGGCTTTTTCGTAGTTCGGCACCAGAAGACTCTGCCCTGGGTTGTCACATGGATTAGGTTCTTTTCTACAGTAAACCACCACGTAGCTAAATGTCTACCTCGTCCCCTAGGTCTACTGGGCATGCTCATGGCTCTCTTTACGGCTTAGTCATCGTCTCGCCTCATTACGTGTCCATACCATCGTAATCTAGCCTCTTTCAGTTTCTCTACGATCGGTGCCACCTTTGTGGTGTAGTGGTTGGGCAGGTTTGCTCAAATCTCATACATTATTGAGGTTGTAAGGTTATTCTCGCGACGGAACAAATGTATGTGCACAGAAAAAAACGGCAAGCATTTGTTTCGTGTCTGAGTCTTGTAGGAGCATGGTCCGCATTGTTACTGGTTCTCTAGATACAGGGAATCCTAGTTAGGAGCCAGGGTCTATGTGTGTGATCGTTGGGCGTATTTATTTATAACTAGCGAGCCGCCCCGGCTTCGCACGGATGCAATTTACGAATGTGACGTCATTTTTGACGAGTTCATAACATTGAGTTTTCTCTCCTATACAACAACTGATTTCGAATATTTTGTATTTATATTAAGCTTCCGTTAAAAAATCTCTAAATTACGTGAAAACCGTATATATCAAAATCCGTTGCGTGGTTATTTTTTGACACGGAGAAACAGAAATGAGAACGTGGATAGCGACTTTGTTTTATTATTCAGACATACATTATTTATTTGTATTTTAAAATTTTTAAACGACTTCAAAAAAGGAGGATGTTCTCAATTCTATTGTATTTTTTTATCTTTGTTACCTCCGAACCTCCGTCATTTGTAAACTTCATAATATAGGGTTCAGTAGTAGTTCAAGGTGGTCTCATATAAGTATTCAACCTTGGACTTCGAAGATACATCAGAATTGAAGTCGGTGTTTTTGTTTTAAAATGTATTATTTAATAAACTAAAGCCACTTTATTAAAACATTCTTGTATCATAATGCTTGACTTTAGACAACTGAGACTTACTGACACGTGGTTAACCCACAGGTTAACGAAAATTGCCGACTAACCAGTCATGTTGAAGCAAGTGGCCCCAAAATTAATTTCATTCCGCAGAGGGTCGTTGAAACGAGAGGCGAGGAGGGAGAGCGGCAAGCGAGTGGACCAGGGCACCACCACTAGTCCGCTCCGAGACAGTTCTAAAAGGGACGCCAGATTACCCGAGCCTAACAGACAAGTGGTAAGTACACCCAGCGACATATTTTTGTTTTTAACGGGCGATGCCTTTATTACTGAAAACAACTCAACGCTCTACTTACTAAAACTAAACTAACTCCTTACAAGGAGAAGCAATTAGACAACCCACAGACCATTAAAGGCCTATAGACAGCTCAAATGCTCCAACCCACTACCAGTTGGCAGCGTACCCAAGATGCTGGCAGTATTGCCTCGTTGGATTGCAATACTGATACGTTGAGCCAAATAAGTCCCAGTGACATAATTAGCTGAACTTACACAATCTTTCAATGGTCAATAATACCAAAAATATACAAACTACATGCCATTTTTTGCAATTTTCCTATTCGCACAGGATATTAACAGACCTTTATGTAAACAATATCTTTAGCGTTACGATTAATGCTTAATAAGATGTGCGAAATAGAAAGAATGAAAGAGTTACGCATATGTTAGAAAGAGTGAAAGGATTATAAATGAAATACGTAACAACATGAAAAGTGTGAAAGAGATGCATAGATGTGAAATAGTACGAGTATGAAAGAGTTAAGTAATGTAGATAGCGTGTGAAAGGAATAGAATGATAGTATAGGCCTAGGAGTAAGAGAAAAAAAAAATAAAAGACAATTAAAGTGAACGTCTCGTTTAATTCACCCTTACATTTAAAATGCAACAGTCAGAGATATAAGACCAATATTGAAGGTCAATCAAAGATTCACAAATGTTCCACAACTTTTTAACCCACTCCAAAAAAAGGAGTAGGTTCTCTATCCGATTGTATGTTTTTTATTTTTTTATGTTCGTCACCTCAGAACTCCGTCATTAACAAACCGATTTGGAAAATTCTTTTTGCGTTGGGTTCAGTATAGCTACGAAGTGGTCCCATATACATTTCATCGATATTTGACCTTGGTCTTCGAAGGTACATTGATTTGTCGGTATTTTTTTTATATATACTTATTTTTGTCTTTGACCAAACTACGTTTTTTATTTTTCTCAAAACTCTAGATTTGATGGCTTAATTTGGGGAAAATATTCTTGGTGAGAAACAGGGTCGATTAAGACTTTGTTGTTTTTTTTTTTTGTAATGTCATTTTTCTGCCTGACTGTACCTTTATTCAAAAATACAAATAAGCAGTTTTTATTTCGAGTCGTTTCCTCAGACCAAAACTTCCTCACTGGAAGGGAAAGGGTATCCCTGCCCTGGACTCAAAATTTTGCCACGCTATGTACCTATATGTATAAGTAATTTATGTAAAGATAGTAGGTAGGTATATTGTATCAGTTTTAACACTGGTCGATGTATTTTACTAATAATCCGCGAAACAATTGATTTACTGTAACGCTACAATTTTTCTTGCACATCCTGGATGACTGGGAGAAAACTCTACTTAGCATTAAGTCCTCCATACAAACTGTCTTTTTGCTAAGGTATAAAAATTAAATCAAGTTTAAAAGTTCTTTATTCAATTTTAGTTTCACAGACGCACTTATGAACGTCAATTATTACAATGACTCTACCACCGTATCGGAAAAAGAACCACTACTCAGAAGATACGGCAAGAACTGAGATTAGGGGGCATTTTTTTAGAACTTTTGTTACATACAATATGTTTGTTTTTGACAACATTGTTTCTTATGTGCCAGTTGGCTACTTGGCAGAAGCGGAACGTTCCTATAATTCCTCCTTACCATTAGCCGTGACCCCGACCCGTATCGGTTCTGCTGCGGTTGCACTGACTACGACGGCACTTTGCCTCCTAATGAATTCCACAGAAATAGTCACCTATATAGAAACCAAAGCGTGTCTGCGGTCAGCCACGGATCTTGGTTTCATAACCCTGTTCTAAATTAGGTTTAAACAGTTTAAACGGGAATTAAGAGAGCATCTCTCGTCTCGTTTAAAATTTAAAAACAATTTAATAGAAAGGTAATTGATAAAGGACGTACGGCAAGCCGTCATCAATTTATGGTTGACATCCCTCCTGCTCGCACCGAGCGCTTTGCTTCGACCTTCATAATGCGAGCGGCCAAGGAGTGGAGCTCTCTGCCGGCATCTGTGTTTCCGGATAGATATAATCTGGGTATCTTTAAGACAAGAGTGAACAGGTTTCTTCTAGGCGAGCGTGCTACATCTTCGACCGCATCGTCACTTAACAACAGGTAAGATAGCGGTCAAACGCAAGCTTACATAAAGAAAAAAAAGTTAATTACAACAAAATCTTATCCTATGTTCCAGTACATAGCATCGTTCGAGGAGGGGGCAGAGCAGAGCTCCCCGGGGTGGCGCCGCGTCGGGCCCGAGGGGCTCCTCAATTTGGAGAAGGTGTACCGAACGCAGGTAACTTGCACTTCACAGTGAATCATCAGGGAGGGGGGTCTGAGCTGCTACTCAACTGCCGTCTTCATCTATGTGCTCCATTTTCGCAATTCGACTGTATGTTTTTTTTGTATGTTTGTTACGCGATTACTCCGCCAATTATGAATGTATTTTGATGAAAATGGTCGTGCTTTGCGCTCTATCATCACGGACAGGACTATTGCAGCCAATAAGCCTGATGTCGTGGTGGTCGACCGGTCCCAACGCTGGGCAGTGCTCGCCGATGTTATGTTTTTTTTTTTCCTTTTTTGTTGGGTAGGTTTCAGAGGTCCCATGTAATTTTATAGAAATTGATTCAGCACTTTTAGAAAAAAATCAACAAACACAAAAAATATAGGTATAGTCTTGAAGTCGGTTTTTATTTTTGGTTCTATAAATTAATTCTAATTCTGTACTAGCTGCGCCTCGCGGTTTCATCCGTGGTTTTCCTAGATAAAAGTAGCCTATGTGTTAATCCAGGGTAGGTATAAGCTATGTATCTCCATTCCAAATTTCATTCAAATCCATTACACGTGAAGAAGTAACAAACACACTTACACTAACACACAAACTTTCGCTTTTACAATATTTGTGTGGCGATAAGTCCTGCACTGACGTGTCTCGGAATGTGTTGTACATTACCCGCCAGCATCTGCCGAAGCCATCACAACTCTTCAAAGTAAGGGATAGCGGCTTTGGGGCGCAGGCATGCTGTCCCAGTGGTAATGTTGATAAAGATGATGGTGGTGATGAAAATGATAGATAGACAGAAAGATAGTTTTAAATCGACTTTAATCAAAGGAGAAGGTTCTCTGTTCGATTGGTTTTTTTATGTTTGTTACCTCAGAACTCCGTCATTTATGAACCGATTTGGATTGATTGAATTTGGCGTTGGGTTCAGTATAGCTACGAAGTGGTCCCATATAAATTTCATATTTGATATTTGACCTTGGACTTCGAAGATACATTGAAATCGGTTTTTGTTTTTTTTTTGTTAAAAATTATTATTATCATTTATTGTCGTTTATCATCAGGCGGGATGGTCCAACATATAACATACATAAGTAGATCTTTTACCATCGATTTGCCAGTTATTCTGCCGCCAAGCAGTAGTACGTAAGCATTACTATGTTCCATTTTAAAGGGCATTGTAGCCAGCGAAATTACTGGGCATATGTGACTTAATATCTAATGTCTCGGGGTGATGAGCGTAATGCAGTGCCACGCAGTGCTTTTTATGGTATTAAAGTTCTGGGTGGCACTGCAATTGTTATAGTCAGGCGTGCCGCTTACCATCAGGCGAACTCGTATCATCATTCAATTACATAATTAGAATTCCAATCTAGAAGTGTATATAATCACAGAATACTATGGGATAGACGCATCACTCCGCAAAGAAATTTAAACAAATAGCGACTCTTGCTATGACGCAATAAAATTCAATTCAGCTCGCGTAGCGCTGCATACCTACCAGTCATATTAACCTACAGAGCGCGTCTCTTTCTATCGCGCCGCTCTTATCTCTTCTGACGCGGCACGTGTAACGACGCGCGACCCGCCGTCGGTGTCCGGCTATGTACTTGTAGCTTCGTACCTACAGTGCGGAGTGCGCTAGGCCTGGAGATTTTTTAGCCAAAATGCTACATCAGCGGTTCTACGTGTTCCCCCCAGGCTGTGATGGACCACATCGCGAGCTTCCACCAGCACCACCATACGCTGGCCAGGACGCACCCTCCGGGGTTCGGGGACTACTTGAGGTGATGAACAGTTACATACATTATCACAAAAACCATACATGATTTTTTAAGTAGGTACTTAAGTTTTTTCCTACAAAATTAGCTTCATTGAAAGAATGTCCCGTGATGTTTGAAAAAGGCAAAATAGCTCTTATTTACCATTTTTTTTAATTCAAAAGAGATTATGAAAGACGGCCTCTGTGGTGTATTAGTTGGGCAGGTCAGCTCAAATATAATTTGTGAAGGTTGCGGGTTCGATTCCCGCTACCATATAAATTTTCTGCGTAGTAATAAAACCCTCGTAGGTCAGTTCCCCAGATACAGGGAAGCCTCGTTAGAGATCAATATGTGGTGATCGTTCGGCGTTTTCCTGTATTATTATAAGAAAAATGGCAAATAGTGGAGAACACCAACACCATTTCAAAATCAGAATCAAAATCTCATTATTTATTTAAATTTTGGCATCACAGACGCACTTATGAACGTACAATGACTACCGCCGTATCGGAAAAAGAACCTCTACTCAGAAGATACGGCAGGAAACTGAGGAGCATTTTTTAGAGGTTTTGTTACAATTTGTTGGTTTTCTACAATATTTTTCTTATGTACGTACCATAGATACAATGGTTCGTGAACATCCACCTCAGCCTCCTCCTAAGTAACCCTCGTCTCTCCAGAGCAGCAATGTCAGCCTGCGACCAGCCGGTGTTTACGCACCCCGAGCAGAAGACCAGCGGCGGGGACTTCGAGAACGAGGCTCTGTACGAGCTGGAGGGGGGCGGCTACTGTCCCGTGCAGCCCCTGCCGCACGACCACGGGGTCACCATGTTCCCGCTGGCGCCGCTGAACGGGGAGAGGGTGGACCGGCATATACTGCAGGTGAGAAGTTATTAAAGCCTTATTTCTATCCTCAAATTAGCTGATAGTGGAACGGTCCCATACAATGATATTTTTTTTTATTACCTGATAGGCTAGCATTTGACCGCTGTATCACCTGATGGAAAGTGATGACGCGGTCAACGATGGATCATGCGTGCTTAGAAGATACCGATTTACTTTGACCTTGAAGACAACTAGATTATAGAGATCGGGAAACAGAGACGCTGGTGTTCCATTCCTTAGCTGTTATTTATTATTAACGTTGAAGCGAAACGCTTTGTTCTGGAGGAATCAAGTCAAACATATTTTCTTTTAATTTTGAATGATTTTTTCTGAAATTGAGTGACGAGACTCGAGACAAGCAGGTCGTTCATTTGATGTTAGCAAAACGTTAGCAAAACGCCTGCCCGTAACAATTGCACCATTAATGCTGCAGTAATGCATCTCACTAAATGGTAAGTCTGTCGCATGCGAGAGGCTGACTGGGTTGGTATCAAGTATAGTATAGTATATCAGTTATTGTGACGCCAAGCAGTAGTGTGCAAACCTAACTGTGTTTCAATTTGAAATTACTGAGCATATGAGACTTAATTTCTGATGTGTCGTGGTGACGAGGGCAATCCATTGTTACGTACTTTCTTCTGCTCTGGGTGGCACCAGGGCAAGCGTGGCACGTAACTTCTTGGTTCATCTAGAATGTTCTCGTCCTTGTAGATAATGCAGCACGGCACGGCGTGCGTGGCGGGCGAGGCGGAGTGGGGCGCGCTCGTGCAGCTGAGGCTGGAGCGGGGCTGCGCGCTGCTCGCCTGGAGCCACCCTGCGCACGCGCCGCACTCGCTGCACGGTACGAACTGTCGCATATTGAGGTCAAGGTTAAAGGACAAGGTCAACACTAAAGATCAAAGGTGAAGGTAAAATGTTTTGGTCGAATCTGGGAGCGATGTCAAAGGTCAACTGAGTTAATACAAAAATGCAAAGTTCAAGTTTTGTGGTCAAATATTCATTTCAAATGTCAAAGGGTGAGATCAACCTCGGAGGTCACTCGAGTCATTTGTCTATGCCAAATATCATAGACGCAAACTGCATTTTTAGTAAAAATTTTAAGGGTCCACGTGGACGAACTCGCGGAACAAAGCGATATCATAATCAGTTAATCATCCTTCTTTCCTCGACAGGAGAAACCCCATCAGAGAACGTTCAGCAGCCGGAAGTGAGCCTATCGTACAACCCGGAAGAGGTGATTCCGCTGAAGTACACGTCGCACCTCGCGCATGAACACGAGGCGGGGGTGGTGGGGGAGGAGGGGTGAGGACTGAACTGTCAAAATATTGTTTCTTATTATAATGGCTTTGCACCATTGAGGTCTTACACTACTCAAAGCTTTGCACGGTTCGTTCATTTAGCCAGTGTCAGTGTCAAGTTACGTAATACTAAAAAATAAAAAAAAAAATTTGACTTTACTGTGGTCATCTACATCTAATACCTAGATAAAAATTGTATATCTAATATCTGAATCTAGAAGTTTTTTTAAGCAAGTCGTTCGCCTGATGGTAAGAGCCGCGCCTGCCCGTAACAATTGCAGTGCCATCCAGAACTTTTAATAACATGATAAGCCCTGCGTAGGACTGCATTGCGCTCATCACCCCGAGACATTAGATATTAACTCTCATATATGCCCAGCAATTTCGCTGGCTTTAATGCCCTTCAAACCGGAACACAATAATGCTTGCGCACTACTGCTTGGCGGCTGAATAACTGGCAAAGCTAAATTAATTAAACTTTTTCAGCTTCATCGACCTCCAATGCGTAAAAGACATGCGTATCGGCGGCGCGTTGGTCGAACAACGCGACATCGCCGACGTGATGTCGTTCGCGAAACGCTACGGGCTCCCGGGATGCGCCAGGAACCCTTACAACATGATCTCCCTGGTCTATGGCAAGACCTTGAGCGACAACAGGACGCTGCACTTCGTAATGCCACCGAATACATTTAGGTAAGTAAAAAAAGTCAAGGTCAAAGGACAGGGCCAGAGTTGGGGTCAAGGTTAAGGTCAGGGTCATGATCATCATTATCAGCCTATTATTGCTACTGCTAGGATGACCCTCTCATGCTGATATATATGTCATTTGAATAAAGTTTCGACCTCACGAGCTTTGCCAGAAATCCTTACAACGGGTTCAAAGGTCAGGGTCAGAATTGAGGTCAAGGTCAGAGTAATAATCGTCATCATCAGCCTATTATTCCCACTGCTAGGATGGCCTTCTCATGATTGTTTGTTTTTTATAACGCTTCAGACTTCCGGATTGTGCTAGAAACCTTTACAGCTGATCTTACTAGTCTTATGGCAAGACCTTAAGGGATAATAGGACCTTGCATTGTCATAATTTTGTTATTGTCAAAACTTTCGTTATTTCGATAGCATTTTTCCTCGTTATCTAGTCATGTCTATCGTGCCCGCTATTATCATTTATCATAGTCTATGTCTATGTCTGGTCATCTCCACCGTCGCGTCGTCATTATTGTTATCGTATTGTATTACGATCGGTTAAGACTGCTTTTGAAAAGAAAATATACCACCGGCACAGGTCGGGACTTGAGCTCACATCACAATCTTCCCTAGGCGCGGGAAAGGCCCTGCCTGATTGAGCTACGACGGGTCACCAAGTCGAATGGCAAATTTTTTCTTCCTTTATTTATACGTCTTGTTAATGTCCTGTAATTGAAAGCTAGACAAAAATGCTTGTTAAATACCGTACCCGCCCTCGTTCCAGGGTGTGGGCGGTGGGGCTGCACAGCGTGATCCGCGCGTTGATGAGCCAGGCGCGGCTCGCAGACCGGAGCCTCGCGTGGCTCAAGAATAAGTACATCGCGCTCTACTACGAAGACGGCTGCTGCTGCGAGCCGCTCGTCTCGGACGCCATACGGGTGAGTTATATATACCCGCGCGCTGAGGAGCCAGGCGCGGCTCGCAGACCGGAGCCTCGCGTGGCTCAAGAATAAGTACATCGCGCTCTACTACGAAGACGGCTGCTGCTGCGAGCCGCTCGTCTCGGACACCATACGGGTGAGTTATATATACCCGCGCGCTGAGGAGCCAGGCGCGGCTCGCAGACCGGAGCCTCGCGTGGCTCAAGAATAAGTACATCGCGCTCTACTACGAAGACGGCTGCTGCTGCGAGCCGCTCGTCTCGGACGCCATACGGGTGAGTTATATATACCCGCGCGCTGAGGAGCCAGGCGCGGCTCGCAGACCGGAGCCTCGCGTGGCTCAAGAATAAGTACATCGCGCTCTACTACGAAGACGGCTGCTGCTGCGAGCCGCTCGTCTCGGACGCCATACGGGTGAGTTATATATACCCGCGCGCTGAGGAGCCAGGCGCGGCTCGCAGACCGGAGCCTCGCGTGGCTCAAGAATGAGTACATCGCGCTCTACTACGAAGACGGCTGCTGCTGCGAGCCGCTCGTCTCGGACGCCATACGGGTGAGTTATATATACCCGCGCGCTGAGGAGCCAGGCGCGGCTCGCAGACCGGAGACTCGCGTGGCTCAAGAATAAGTACATCGCGCTCTACTACGAAGACGGCTGCTGCTGCGAGCCGCTCGTCTCGGACGCCATACGGGTGAGTTATATATACCCGCGTGCTGAGGAGCCAGGCGCGGCTCGCAGACCGGAGCCTCGCGTGGCTCAAGAATAAGTACATCGCGCTCTACTACGAAGACGGCTGCTGCTGCGAGCCGCTCGTCTCGGACGCCATACGGGTGAGTTATATATACCCGCGCGCTGAGGAGCCAGGCGCGGCTCACAGACCGGAGCCTCGCGTGGCTCAAGAATAAGTACATCGCGCTCTACTACGAAGACGGCTGCTGCTGCGAGCCGCTCGTCTCGGACGCCATACGGGTGAGTTATATATACCCGCGCCAACGAAGACGACGCTCTACGACAATGTCATACGGGTGAGTTATGTATATACCCGCGCGTATGGTTTTTGACAGAATTCCGCCAAAATTAACTCATAAAACATCTGTTTCAAGAGTCGTTATTTTACGTGAAATTCGAAATATATTCTAGTTTCTAAGGCTTCCTTTTTTTTTAAATTGATTTTTCCGCCTAGGCGACCTACGGTACGAGCGCTACCTTAGATACCTTAATATCAATATTTGTGGGACGAGGTCAACTGAATCTCAAAAACTATTTCCAATTATTGCAGGTGTTCGGCGGTCGCGACTCAACATGCGGAAGTTCTTCCCACTCGACTCCCGTCAAAGGAACCTTCACCGACTCACACTCGGACTCCATTAGGAGTACCGGAATTAAATTCAAGGTAATTACAATGATAACAGCTTAAGTGGGATCTTGTCCACTACGTATAAGTGGCGAAACGAGCAGCAGGGGCATCGTGTAACTCCAACAGCAATCCCGATCGTTTTCAATTACAAATGTATTTTTTTTATGGTACTGAATGACGAGACGAGCTGGTCGTTTGCCTGATGTTAAGCAATATGCCAGCCCATACAATAACAGCAATACTCAGAACTGTGCTTACAAAATTCTGCGCGGCGCTGCACTGCGCTCGTCACCCTGAGACAGTTAGCTGTTGAGTGTCATAATGCCCAGTAATTATAATGCCCTTCAAACTGAAACACCGTAATGCTTGCGTACTACTGCTTGGCGGCTGAATAACTGGCAAAGCGGTGGTACCCACCCAGACGGCCTCTCGCATACGAGAAACCTACCACCATATTTGGCAGGCGTTAGCATCTTTCAAAGTCAATGTCGATCATTTTTAGCGATCGTGAGCGGTATAGGGATTGGGACGTTGAGTAGAAAAGTCCGACAAAGGTGTACTTCATGTGTTCCAGAAGAACAAGTCGACTTCGGAACTGAAGAGCTCCCCGCGCGGGTACGGCTCGTGCCACGCGCCGGGCGCGCGCGCCGAGGACGACGCTCACGGCTCGCCGCTCAGACACAGGTATGGACGAGTGGGTTGTTAGGCAGGTAAAGGTATCCTCTATAGAACCGGCTCCATGCAATAAGAAAGATCTTCCGACCAAGCCAGGTGTTGTCCCGGGGACAGTCCGACAGAACCAACTTGGAGCTTGTTTAGGTGTCATCTGTCGTGCGAACTTCGTTTGCGCGATGCAGGGTTTGTATACAAATCTGCGACTTTGTATGGACGTTTATGTTACTTTATTTCAGCGCCATCTGTGAGCATGGCGTTGATATATGTGTGGCGGTTGAGGTCGCCACACATATATGTCGATCTCTGAGTTCTGACTTGTTGCTGTACCTTACTTAGCTAAGTGTTTCAACGGGTGTTGTTCATAAATACGAGTGTAAGAGAATTCTTCTTAACGGAGCCTCACCAAATTGTCATGCAAGCATTTTGACATTTTATTTGAAATCTTGATCAATAAATGTTTATTTGGCGAGGATTGGGTCCCTGGGATTATGCTACACAGATATGACAAAATTTAAGGACCTTTAAAGTTTATATACCTTTAAGGTTTATATACCTTCTCCTTTCAGCACCTAGATGAATTTTAAAGAAAATAAAAATATCACCTGATGCTACGTTCTACCAGTCAAACCTACCCTGAAAGTCCTAAAATTTTATCCCACCGTGTATATATTTTATCCCACCGAGTATTGCTCATAATCAGGGTAAATATTGGCCAAACAGATAAAAAGAAAAAAAATACATGTTTTGCTTTTTCAGCTCATACTCAGCCACAATGAGCTCCTACCACCCGTACCCACCACGCCACAGCAGTCTCACAGCGGCCGCTACCAGCATCATGGTCGGCTCGCCGAACAGGAGTAGGTAAGTGACCTCGACCTCAACTTTGACCTTGACCTTTGTTCCATTTAAAAATATTTTCATTGATTTTGGCAAATATCGTGACAAAATAACATATCTTAAAAGTGACCCAGACCTTTGACCCCGTAAATGACCTTGACCTTGTTGTGACCTTTTTTTGCATTATTAATGATTTGAACTGCTTGATAATAATAGTATGACATCGTCATTCAGTTATTTGTATTTTTTTAGCAAAATGCCTCTAGTGAAGAAAATGTTTTTTTTTATTCCGTATACCGGTGACCTTGACCTAATTTTTGAATGACCTTTGAATGACCTTCGAATGACCTACTAGTAGGCACTTGTTTCTGCGCCCTTGAAGGTGTTAATATGTTTTTGTTTGAACTCTGATTTGAACAATATTCTTTGACAATGAATATACCCTTGATCTTTTTTTTAACCGACTTCAAAAGTGAATCTGCAAAAAGGGGTTTTCAATTCGACTGTATATATTTTTATGTTTGTTACCTCTTCATCATTATAAACTGATTTGGATATTTTTTTAAAGAATATACTTCCAGATTGTTCCCATTTTTATTAACCGACTTCAGAAAGGAGGAGTGTTATTTTTTAAATAATAACTTTAAAATAATTTTTGAACGAATAAACAATGTTCGTAGTTCTAAAAATGTTGTTTACCGATTTTCTATATCAAAACACCAAATTAATAAATCAAGGAAGAATGTTTTTGTAGAAGATTTTATGCAGTTAAAATCCTTTTCTGTACCTATAACAATACCTATAATATAATATTATTTTTAATGAGAAAGTTATCATAAGATAAGAAAGTCTTTATTTCTATAAAAATAACAAGTAGTACACGGCTTCTTGACGTACGTAGTATCCACTAGGACCAAATCCGAAGTGTGTGTTCCCCCAGCCTCCGCAGACTAGAGACCAGCTCCAGGTTCTGGGAGAACTTGAAGCACCTGCGCACCGGCTCCGTGGGGTACGACACCCAGCTGGACTTCATGGACTTCGTCGCCTTGTTCAGGAGTTTTAGGTAAGTCTCTGTGATACACGCGGAGTGGTGCTCCAGCCGGGGTTGTTATATCACATAACATAACATAACATAATACGTTTAGTAAGATGAGATAGATTGGTTCTATTCCTCTTTGACAAACTCACGAGATGTTTTCGGTCACTGATGGTCGTTTATGTTAACCGAGCTATAGTTTGAATCTGTTCTGTGTCCAGCCTAATGATGCGTTCGGAGCTGCGCGATATATTCGAGCAGCTCGCCGTGCCTCGCAGCCGCTCGCCGCTGCTCGCCGCCGAGCGCAGCCGGAGCTCGCCCGAGCTGTTCCGCGAGCGAGCCGGCTTCACTACCGGTACGTACTGGTTACAGCTGGCTGCGTGCTCGCAGCCGCTCGCCGCTGCTCGCCGCCGAGCGCAGCCGGAGCTCGCCCGAGCTGTTCCGCGAGCGAGCCGGCTTCACTACCGGTACATACTTACAGCTTGATACATCTGGAAGGTACAGCAGTAAACTTCTGTATACAATCTAGATTTACCTAGGTATGTTTGAAATCTGATATAGGTAAGTATCTTTACTCGTTGTTGTCGTTGTAATGAGATTGTTACAGCTGGATGAAGTTCTAAAAGGAACTGAATGAGATTGCAGGACCTAGATAAGATTTTATATCTGAATAAGAAAAGTGTCAGGTCCATACCTGACATTTTCTATATTCAGTCCCTCAATTCTCCGCTTGCCCATAAACTTCTTTATTACTTCCAGGTCTATTAACAAGGAACGGGTCGCTAGACCTGGAGCCTCCGAGCGACAAAGCGAGCAGGAAGAAGGCTTTCGACCTTCTCGCGGCTGCAGCGTTACCAGGTCAGCTGGTATTTAGCACAGAATAGAAGAACTTTTGTTACTGTGCAGGTTTTTGATCGGGTGTGGCTGAACGGTCACTAACGACGCACCTAACTACGAATCCCAAAAAAAAGAATTGCACACTCGCTCTAAAAACGTTAATGGAAGAGAGACAAGACGAGCAGGTCGTCCGCCTGATGGTAAGCAACACGCCTGCCCATAAGAGTTGCATCACTACCCAGAACTATGATATGCATAATCAACCCCGGCACTGCACTGCGCTCATCACCCTGAGACAATATTATAATCTCGTCTCATATGCCCAGTAATTTCGCTGGCTACAATGCCCTACAAACCGGAACAAAGTAATGCATGCGTACTACTGCTTGGCGGCAGGTTCTTATGAAAAATCTTATGAAGAATTTTGTAGGGATGCAGGAACCGGCACGGTTACCATGTAGAGATGCAGGGTCGCCTGTGGAGAAGGTGGTCCCAAGTTCGAGGTTATAGCTCTGGTGATGATGGTGATCCAGCGGAAGGCCGGTTGTCTGTTTACGTGTGTATTGTCTGATCACTACATCATGACTAACCAAGCTAGGTACTCACGTTCCCAATGCTGGTGCACGGGCATTCTCATAGAGAGATTATGGGAATATCCACCACGATGGTCCAGTGCGGCTGAATGTAACATTTCCTTGAATTTTTGTGATAAATCCTCACAATGTTTACCTTCACCGTTTTAGAGCGAGTGTTAAATCCGCACATAATTTAAGAAAGTCAGTCTGTCGAACTCGGGCGCGTGGGATCGAACGCACGTGCTCCCACTGAGCCTCACTCGCTCTGCTTCACTCAGCTCTGTGGCGGTCCTCATAAGGAGGTCGTGTGCTTACACACTACTGCTCCCCGCAGGCGCGTGTCCGGAGGCGAGCGGGCGCGTGCTCTCGATGCCGACGCTCGGCAAGTTCTGCGAGACGCGGCAGAACCAGCCCAACACTGAACAACAGCTGCGGGACATTATACAGGTACCTTTTTAACCGACTTCAAAAAAGGAGAAGGTTCTATATTCGATTCTATGTTTTTTATAATTTTTTTTTGACCTCGGACTTCGAAGTTACATTGAAGTCGGTTTTTTGTTTGATAAAACGTAAGCTTATGTTAGTAAAACTTATTCTGAGATAGTAAAAAAATAAATATTTACATAAACACTGGCATTATTGAGACTCACACATTGACATCGGCTTGTGAGCCGCCGCCGTCCAGTGTCTCAGGAAGTGCAAAGCCACACACTTGGCAAAGATTGGTAACAAAGTCGACAAAACTGTTGGTACCTACTGCCCCACACGCGGCGCATCAGGGAAGCGCTTCTTTTACGCATGATGGCGTAGAAGTCGTCTGTGCGTTCTTCAGCGAACATCCCTGATGCACTGCATAATCGTGGCAGCCCCAACAGCATCCTAAACCTATTATTTTATTGGAATCGCAAGGCATTGTAGGATTTTTGTGTGTACTTGACCTATAAGCTGCACGTGTGAAACGATTGGCAATATGCTTTAAAATAAAGTAAGACTATTTGTAGAGACACGAGCCGGAGCCGAGCCTGCGCGCCGAGGGCTGCCTCTCGTTCGAGGGGTTCGTGCGGTTCCTCACGGACAAGGACAACTACGCGTTTGTGCCGGAGCAGAGGAGGGCTAACTTCGCGAGGTAACTACGCACTGTTTTATATATTACCTACCAGGCCTAGCGCACTCCGCACTGAAGTACGAAGCTACAAGTACATAGCCGGACACCGACGGCGGGTCGCGCGTCGTTACACGTGCCGCGTCAGAAGAGATAAGAGCGGCGCGATAGAAAGAGACGCGCTCTGTAGGTTAATATTAAAAAGTTCGCCGAAGCTCACGAATGTAGACTTCACCATCACGTGAACGTCGAGGCTATCCAGCTCCTCGACACCACAGACCTAGTGAGAAGGCTCAAAAAGACAAAACCTTTTGAGTTAGTGTAGTGAAGTGACAGTGTACCGTAGTACCTATACATACTTTAGTGCTACCCGTAAAGAACACAACAACAAAGTGTCTTCGCCTAAATAGAGACAGTAAGAAAAGTGTTAATGGACACATTCTTAGTTATACTATACTTAGCAAAGTTAAATTAATTTTTAATTAAACTTAAGTCAAAGTTAAATTACTTATTAGTCTTAGTAGGCTAGATTGTAATATTAATGGGATGTCTTTTTGAGACAGATAATTAAAAAAAAAAAAGCAAGAGTCGCTATTTGCTTAAATTTCTTTGCGGAGTGATGCTTCTGTCCCTTGGTGTTCTGTGGTATTACAGATAGAAGACAAGTCGTCAGGAATTGTCCGGCGATTGAAGATAAATTAACTTATTCTGTATAGCGATGCCCATAGATAACTCTAAGAATTAAAATTACTAAGAAAAAAAATGTTAACTTGAAATTAAGCACAATGTGTGACAGAGGATGTCTTCACTCTTGATGAATGATAATATTACCTACAAGCTATTATTTAACTTGCAATGTATGCATGCATGTATGTATGTATCTATGTTTGTTCGGGTTGTAAGTTGAATCAGAACCACTTCCTCTTATCCTACGGAGTTGAAATTTTGCATATTTGTCAAAGTCCGACGACAATGCAATATTATGGTGACAGATCTGATGATGGAGACGGAAGGAGGGCAATGGCCTTGACGGATAATTGTAAAATAGTGTTTCGGCTCATTTTTTGCGCTCGCGATTCGGACTACGAATTTGGTAAAAGCTTGTCTTGAAAAATAATTTTCACAACAAAAACTTATTTTGTAATTAATATTGTACGAGCTCGTGATAGCTCAGTACATTAGAAATAAAAAGAGTCTTGATTTAGTATAAAACTGTATTAATTAAACTTGATAATTTGATGAAATGTAATGATCGCGAGCACGCGCGGCGTTCTTGATAGCCAATTGCGAACTGTCTTTGATTTGCATAATTAGGTCGCGCGTGTCGCGTAAATTGATGATTTTACAAAAGATGAACGGTTGCACCGTACATCCCAGGGGAGAAAGATGAAAATGCAGTGTGAGGATGAAAATGAGAACAAGGTGATCCACTGGTACTTTAATCTATTTCATTTAAAGTCCCTAAGGAAATATAGTTTTTCTTGGCATGGGTGTTAAGCACTTATCCACTTTAGGCACATCACTATCTTTACTTGTGCTTGGTTCACACTGATCACGAACACGCGCACAAACCCTGTAAATACGAGTGACCGACACTGGGCTAGGGGGCGAGGTGTGGGGCGCTCGGCGCTCGTCGGCGGCAGGCAGAGGGCGCGCCTGTGCAACCCTCGCCGCCGCCTGACGTGCTGCGCGCTTGCTGCGGACTCGTCGCACTTATATATATTAACTTTAAATGTTGTTACACGTGACGTCACACGTGCTCCCACTGCGCCACACTCGCTGTACACTTTGTTTCTTACGATACAAATTGATTTGCTTCGCTCTCCGCGCAGCAAGTGGTCGTGCGAGGAGGACGAGGCGATGTCCGGCCCGCTGAGCCAGTACTACATAGCGAGCAGCCACAACACGTACCTCACGGGGCACCAGCTCAAGGGCGAGTCCTCCGTCGAGCTGTACAGCCAGGTCAGTGCCTCCCTTTACATTTCGAACACTTCGCGACGGAATTACATAAATGAATGACGACCTGCGCCACAATTCACTATGACAACTTGGCGAATTCACGTCGATTCCTTCATTAATTAACGACATCTCTATGGCGTATTCATATATTCACAAAGATAAAATATAGTTATATTCATATATATGACGCGTCATAGAGAATACAAATTTCGCAGATGTCGTTTATTAATGAAGGATTCGACGTTTCCTTGAAGCAAGGAATCTTGCTTCAAGGAAACGTCGAATCCTTCATTCGCCAAGTTGTCATAGTGAATTAGGGCCCAGACATACGGCAATTATTTAAATTATTTGTGAATGTTTGATGTTTAAATGTATTGTGGTTAAAAGTTAACAATGAAAAAAGTGTTATGAATTCCTCAATCAATCCAAAGTTCTTTATTCAGTTTCGTCATCACAGACGCACTTATGAACGTCAATTATCACAATGACTCTACCACCGTATCGGAAAAAGAACCACTACTCAGAAGATACGGCAAGAAACTGAGGGGCATATTTTTTAGAACTTTTGTTTCAATATTTTATGTTTGTTTTTGACAATATTATGTTCCTTATGTGCCAGTTGGCTACTTGGCGAAGCGGAATGTTCCATGCATCTTTGTCTTCTATGTGATTACTAACTGCATAGTATGCTTTGTTCATTAGAATATTTCGCTGTCGCAATCACAATGGCTAGTTTGTCGATCTGAAGTTTGTGAATATCTTCAGGTGTCAAATTGGAGAGGTTATTGTTATAATTAAAACAATTTCTTGATTGGACATTTTATCTTTATAAATTTTCTTACAAACTAAGGAACACGCACTCAAATAAAATTTACACACCCTTTGAAATCACAAATTAAAGATATTTCTATTGTTTAAATAGTATTTAAACACGCACGACTTTCTTAAACATGTTTTAGCCGGTATTGTTCTTGTAACAGCTTTTTTGTAGCCATCAAATTTACTGGGCATTATGAGACTTAAGGGCTATTGTCTCAGCGTGACGAGCGCAGTGCAGAGCCGCGCAGGAATTCGCTAACCAAAGTTCTGGGTGTTCTTACGACTGTTATGGGCAGGCGTGTTGCTTACTATCAGGCGAACGACCAGCTCGCCTCGTCACCCAATAATAATAAAAAGAAGCTTAGAAAAAAATAAACTGTCTTTAATTATAATTACAAAATTTTAATATTCTCCACTTTATTAATTCTGACAAATGCGTGGGACCATGGTCCTCCAAATATATAAAGCTGTATATAACTTATGAATAAACTTAGAAAATGCTACTTAATACAAAATTCACTTAAAATAAATCCATTCACACAACTTGAACTAAAGAATCTTTCAAATTCCTTTTCCAAACCTCCAGGTTTAATCCCGGGTCTTTTAACCGGCAAGCGCTATAACCAATTAAGCTTAAACGTTATGAGAAAGGTAGCTACATCTTGGATCCTGTTAGATACTTAGAAACCCTAGGTCCTCCAACTATATGAGGCAAATAGATTCAAACCCTAGGCAAGAAATCACAGGTTAGGAAACCCTATATTAGAAAACCTTAGATGAGAAAACTTGCTAAAGAAACGATAAGTCAGAAAACCTAAAGTAAGGAAACTCTCTGTTTGGAATACTAGGTCAAAAATCCCTAGGTTTAGAAACCCTAGGTTCACTGTAGGAAACTGTAGTCTTGGAAACACTAGGTTAGGAAACCCTAAGTTAGAAACCTTAGAAAACCTTAGATCAGAAAACCCTAACATAGGAAACCCTATTTTACGTAACCCTAGGTTAGAAAACCCTAAGTAAGGAAACGCTCGGTTAGAAAACCCTAAGTAAGGAAACCCTAGGGTAGAAAACTCTAATTAAGGAAACCCTAGGTTAGAAAACTCTAATTAAGGAAACCCTAGGTTAGAAAACTCTAACTAAGGAAACCCTAGGTTAGAAAACTCTAACTAAGGAAACTAGGTCAGAAAACTCTAATTAAGGAAACCCTAGGTTAGAAAACTAACTAAGGAAACCTTAGGTCAGAAAACTCTAATTAAGGAAACCCTAGGTTAGAAAACTCTAAGTAAGGAAACCGTAGGTTAGAAAACCCTAAGTAAAGAAACCCTAGGTTATAAAACCCTAAGTAAGATACTAGACGTGGTACCTAGTGCGTGTTGCGCCTGAACCAGAATCTGGCGCGGTAGTCGTCGCTGCACGTGAGGAAGGCCGGCGCCGTGCCCGAGTGAACGATATGCCTGCAAATGACAACAAATAACTTGTTTAACAATAGAGCGAATGTGGCTCAGTGGGAGCACGTGCTACTTTCGATCTGACGCACCCGAGTTCGAATCCCGCTGGCCCCGCACCACTGACTTTCTTAAGTTATGTGCGGATTTAACACTCGCTCTAAAAACGGTGAAGGAAAACATCGTGAGGAAACCAGCATGTCCAAGAATTTATCACAAAAATTCAAGGACATGTGACATCCACCCGCACTGGGCCAGCGTAGTGGATTGTGGCCCATACTCTCTCTATAAGGGAAAGCTGGTGTCCCAGCAGTGGGAACGTAATGGGCTGATGATGAGGAAGTAGGAAGTAAGATAGGAAGTAGAATTACTACGATCAGTAGAAAGTAAATGTTTTTTTTTTTATGTAACTGAATGACGAGACGAGCTGGTCGTTTGCCTGATGGTAAGCAATACGTCAGTCCATAACAATAACAGCACCACCCAGAACTTTGTTTTGCAGAATTCTGCGCGGTGCTGCACTGCGCTCGTCACCCTGAGACAATTAGTTGTTCAGTCTCATAATGCCCAGTAATTTCGCTGGCTACAATGCCCTTCAAACCAGAACACAGTAATGCTTGCGCACTACTGCTTGGCGGTTGAATAACTGGCAAAGCGGTGGTACCCACCCAGACGGCCTCTCGCATACGAGAAACCTGCCACCAGTAGAAACCTACCACCAATGTATTAATAAAAAGTATGATTCGTAGGAAGTAGGATCACTAGGATAAGTTTATTATGTATGTCCACGCGAGTCGCACCTGACGGCGCCGTTGTGCCCCAGTGACATGAGCTGGCAGCGGCTGGCACTGCGCGAGTGCCACGTGCACAGCGACGTGGTGGCCTCGTCCGGGAACATCACGTAGTCCTCCGTGTGGTTCAATATCGCCTGCGCGAAGTGCTCCTGTTTACCTACCCACATGGAAAACGGAAAAATTTTATGACCATCAAAATAAGCTTTGAGGTACACTTCTATCCAAAAAATTTATCGACATATCAAATTTAGTAAATGACTTCGAATTGGCGCACCTCACCCTTCCGTGGTCCAACTCGCTCTTACCCCTAGAGTGTATATAAAAAGCGCGGAGCTAGAAGCTCGCGAAGGAGGTCCTGAATGAAGCGAGCCTACGAGGCCGAGCGGAGCGAAGGGGGGAGGTGGCGAGCGAGCGGCGACTTCCGCAGCGGAGCGGAGGCGGAGAAATTGGTGACCATAAATAACATATCCGCTTCGTTTTTAAGTCGGTAAAACAGCGCAAGCATTTTTTTGTGTCTGATTGCTGTGGGAGCATGGTCCTCGTAGTTCCTGGTTCCCTAGATACAGGGAATCCTAGTTAGGGGTCAGGATCTATGTATGTGATCGTTGGGGGTAATTACTTATTTATTATATTACCTGTAGTACCAGCGCCTGTGTACTGTATGAGACATCGGCTGCTCGCCAGCTCCCACAGCTTGATGGAGGAATCCATGCCGGAAGTCAGGAGATACTGTGGCGGGAAATTATATACGGCATGCGTTTAAAAGTACATCAAAATATATTAGTGCTGCGCTCCGAACTAAGCTGTACTTTTACAGAGCGAAGCGAGCGTAAATAAAATAGCTTGTTACCAATGTGCGTTACATAACACATGATTCTTAGATGTTTTAAATGTTGACACATAACAGGCTTCTATTGAGCGAAGCGAGCGTAAATATAATTCACCTTTTATACCTAAAAAGAACAATTCATACTGCCACGCCCTTTTATTTTATTTTACAATTTTAGGAAAACTTACATCTAGGTCCTATAACTAGGATACTTAAATATTTTACTAAAGGACATTAACAAGTTTCCACATATAGGCGACAGATTATTTACAACATGGATGCACTTAATTATAAATAGTATGTCTCTGCTTCTTCTGTGCAAAGCGAGCTTAAATATAATTCTCGCTTTATACCTTAAAACATAATAATATACACTGCCGCGTCCTTCTTTTGCACTGTTGATTATAAATAGTATGCTTCTCCTTCCTCTAAGCGAAGCGAGCATAATTATAACTCACCCATTATACTTAAAAACAACAATTCACATTGGCGCGTCCGTTTTTGCACTGAGTTAAATATGAATAGTATGCTTTTGCTTCTTCTGAGCGAAGCGAGCAAAATAATCTCACCTTGCTATTCCTAGTGAAGGTTACGGAGCAGACCGGGGCGCCGTCGTGTGCTTGAACAAATGTATTGAAGCAGCGGTTGGACACTGTGTCCCAAAGTTTGACACACCCGTCGGCACTGCCTGACGCGAAGTATTTACCGTTGGGGGAGAATCTGGGGGAAAGGGGGATTTGCAATTAGATTCGACCCAAAAGGGTCGATAAATAAAGACCCATAAAATAAGATAAGATAAATAGAAAAACATAAAGAGAGAAGAAAACGAAGATAAATAGAAGACGATAAAGAGAGAAGAAGAAGATAAAGGGAAGGAAAGAAGAAGAAGACGAAGAGAAGAAGACTAAATGACTTTATTAATGACTCACAAATTTAAGCATACTTTAAGATGAATCGGTTCGCTCCTACCACTACACCCTATGAGGGTCATGTATATGTTATAACATCTAGTACGCTTGTGACACGACATGTTCCTATGTATTTAGGATGAATAGATGCAGGTAGTTACTTGATGGAGTTGACGTGCTTCCTGTGGTGGTGGCTCGGCACGGGGCACACGAAGCACTGGCTGGTGGTGACGTCGTACAGCCGGATGACCGGGTGCATCCCGCACGAGATGATGTGCTCGCCCAGCGGGTGGAACGACACGCACAGCACCGCCTCCGAGTCCTGCCCGAGACACGAACTAATGTATTTCAAATTTAAAGATAGCAACACACGCCTAGTCGGTGTGTAACTCGGCTCTAGCCGGTTCAAATATACAGATCACCAATACTCGAGCTGCCGACCTGCGGTTCAAAAGCAAAACAGACGGCTCGCGGCTCGCGGCTCGGCTCGGCGCTCGCAAAGCTTTGAGTTTATCTGTGGTAGCCAATTTGAGTGAGTTGTTTATCTGTGGTAAGTCTGATTTATTTTGTGAGCTGTGAGCTGACGAAACTTTGTGAGGAATATTCATATTATTCCCACCTCCACGGACAAAACGTCGTTAGCGATAAAAATGTCAACTCCACTAAATCAACAGCTTTGGTGAGTTCGATACAATCTGGAAAAAAATAGCATGAACTACTTATACTAATAGTACTTTTTAATAAATAGACGAGCGAGTCGGAGGACGTCGGTGTTGAAATAGAATATAATTTATTTGCTTCAAATGTCAGTATAATAGATGTCAACAATGCAAAGAACCTGACACATTCCGCCAGCTGAGCAGCATGCAAACATACATGTTAAACTTAAGAAGATATGGCACAGCCGCGGCCAGCGAGCACTAGGTATTTGAATAATAGTTTACGGTCTCGCAGAAAATGCGTAAATTAAATTAAATAAATTAACTAAATAATAATTGAACTAAATTCGTATCATGCTTCAGATTTTTGTTAAAATTAGCGTTTCGGGAGAAAACGTTTCTACCACACTAAATCTCAACCAAATTTGGTAATTTTGGTCTCAATTTCTTAAATGAAGAATAAACTAGGTTTTTAGGTTTTCGTTTATCTAAGTTTATGTCTATTTTTAAAGTTAACAGATTCCAAACTTCAAAACAAAAAAATTGAGTAAATATCAAGTTTTTTGGGTCCATTTATTCAAATTCTATAGGAATTATCGAAAAAATAAAAAACCTACAAACCTCAATAATGATAACATCTCTTACATGTCCAAATTTCATCGAATTTGGTTAATGTTTAGGGGTAGAAAAACGATTTCTCTTTTTGTATGAAAATTTCAGCGTGCCGTTCCCTCTTAAATGAACTATCTCATGCAACACATTTATATTAAAAAAGACATTAACATGAGCATTACATCTTAATTTATAGCAATGTAGTGATTCAGAGAATAAAATCTATGTTCTAGTAATTTTTCTAACGGTAGGACTTTAATGTGCTGACCCAATTTATTATATAATTTCATAGACACCGAATATCTGCTTTATTGATATATGCCGTTCTATGTGCACAATTATCAACCAGCCTGTCTCCGTTTCTTGTGTTCCGAGGGAAATTGACGCTAGCTTTTGAACATATAGTTATGTTCTGCAGGGCGATCATGTATCTTTTATTTCAATCAATTTCAATGAGAAACCAGTTACCCGACAAATTTACAAAACGAGATTGTGCTATGATTGATAGAGATTGTGTTATGTATACGGCCAATCTATTCAATTTTACTGTGTAATACGGCTCTTATTGAAATTGATTGAAACAAAAAGTACATGATCGCCCTGCTGATGTCTGACGTCTGTAATGCCCGATAATGACGTTGATCGTACGTAAAAGCGGTAAAAGCACAGGTTAAAGCTTAAATTGGACCACAATCGATCCAACAAGCTGTTTGCAAAAACATCCAAAACTACTGAACAGATTTTAAACTTCGCGCCATCTCGACTCCGGACTTGCGACCCGCGGACATCTCGCTTGCGTGTTTTAAGATACTACTAACGCCATCTAGTTTAGTTCCGTGTATCTAAATTACTTTGTAATAGACATTACATATCAATAGATTTTTAGTTAATATATAATAATTTTGTTAATATTATTAGTTAATTAACTTACAATTATAAAATTTGTTATGCACACACGTTAGTGCGTAAACACGTTAAAGTTTTTGAGCTAGACTGGCATATGATTTGATTAGAAGTGTTTTTACGTAATTTAATGACGAGGCGAGCAGTTCGTTCACTCGCCGACAAGCAACCTGCCCATAACAGCTGCTGCACCACCCAGAACATTGTTACACAAAATCCTTTTCGGCACTGCGCTCATCATGCTGAGACAATAGCTGTCTCATCATGTCAAACCGGAACACAGTAATGCTTGCGCACTACTGCTTGGCGGCAGAATAACTAGCAAAGCTGTGGTGCCAACCTAGATGGCTTCCGGCATACCAGATACCAAAGACCTACCAACTCGGAGACACTCACCGTGATAGATTTGAATGCCTTCTTGGCGGATGCCTTGGTGATGTCGAACAGTTTGATGCAGCAGTCCCGGGAGGCTGACACCAGGATCTGTTCCCGGGGGTGGAAGTCCAGCGCTGTGATCTCATCCGTGTGGTCGTACCTTGAAATAATTATTACAATTTCACACAAATTTTGACCGAACTCAAAATTACAGTATATATTTTTGGTCTCTTTTCTCATATTTGTTTAAATTTTAAATATTTTAATTACCTGAGTAATGACTTATTTTTCGAATGTTTTTTCTCACATGTACAGGTGCAGTAAGAAGCACACAAAATGAAAGTCAAAACTAAAAGATATTTACTAAATAGGGAATACACTTTTAAACGTCGTAAACAAAAAATACAGATAAAAATTGAAACTTAAAACATCTTTAAAAACAAAAGTTAAGCATGATCTATGTGCTCCATCTTAGGCCACATCATCGCTTCACATCAGGCGAGATAGTGGCTAAACATGGATCTATTAAGCGTAAAAAAAAATGTCTCCCCATTTCTTTCCCATACTCAAATTGAAGTCTGGGTGCAGAAAAGAAATGCGGAAACTGCCTCTACCCGTGCACAGGAAATATGCCCGCTAGAGAAGATAGCACCGAGAAACTACAAGGGGATGTCCCTTTTGCAATCTTTTGAAATGTATAATTATATATTTAGTAGTAGAACTCATACTGACAGCGTCCTGATGACGGGATGGCCCTGCTGCTCGCGCCCTGGATCCACCTCCTCAGGAGCTGACTTGGCCAGCATTCGCTCCACATCTAATATCTGGAAACATCACTACATAGTATAAAACAAAGTCGCTTTCTCTGTCCCTATGTCCCTGTGTATGCTTATATCTTTAGAACTACTATAGAGTGATTGAAGAGGAAGGTTTATATGTATAATAACCGTGCGAAGCCGGGGCGGGTCGCTAGTTTCATATACAATCGTTATTTTTGGGATTTGGTTTTACAGCGATCCCTCGGGACCCGTTGATTACGTCCAAAACCAGGCTGAAGATGCATCATCACCTTTCATGTACAAAAAATATTCTGACTGTCTGTATATCAGTCTTCTTTCAAAAAATTCTCTAAATGGTGAAAACTGCATTAAAATCCATCAAGCAGTCTGACATACGGATACACAGACAAACGCGGACACTGAGTTTCTGACACGCGGATACACAGACAGACGCGGACTGTAAGTCTCTGACACGCGGATACACAGACAGACGCGGACTGTAAGTCTCTGACACGCGGATACACAGACAGACGCGGACTGTAAGTCTCTGACACGCGGATACACAGACAGACGCGGACTGTAAGTCTCTGACACGCGGATACACAGACAGACGCGGACTGTAAGTCTCTGACACGCGGATACACAGACAGACGCGGACTGTAAGTCTCTGACACGCGGATACACAGACAGACGCGGACTGTAAGTCTCTGACACGCGGATACACACGTCATTACCTTGATGCTCGCGTCCACGCTGCCGGTGGCGACGAGTTGTCCGCACGCGCTGAACGCGCCGGCGCGGCACGCCATCTTGTGTGACGTCACGTACGCGGTCTCGTACGTCGCCGGCTCCGGCGCGAGCGACGACGCGTCCATTTCGAACTCCAGGTCTGGAAGGTGCGGTTTAGGTGTTAGGTCGATGTCAAGTCCTTTTGACTTGACAATTAAAAGGGCATAAAGAAATGCGCGTCATATACACACAATTAAAATAAATTAAAATAAATTAAAAATTGTAAATTGAAATATCATGACCGAAAAAAGGTAAGCATGTCTACCCATTCATGTGGTTCAGCCCTTACATTTTATATTTTATGAAGTCTAGTTTAAAATTAATTAATCGTAATTTTTAAATAAAAAAATTATATTAATTCGCTAACCCTTTTCATACAATTTCCTTTCGTCTTCCTCAAATAGAGGGCATCTTATTTGTACAAAACACCTTAAACAACTGTGTCTAAAACACGTGAAATTTAATAATCTTACCGAAGCCAGTGGTCCCCAGCAGGTGCTCGGCCCCGCTGGAGGCGGCGAGGCGATCCTTGCGGTCCGGCTCATGCTGGAGACCTACCATCATCAGGTTGAGCAGTCTGGAACATGTTTCACACCACAACTACTTCACACCATCCTTTTCAAGGCCTCTTATCATTTTATACAAATGCCTAAATGAATTCAGTCAATTGGAATCGAGAAACACAACAAATTTGATTACATAATTGTATTACAGCATTTTTTCAATGGGCAACATGGTAATTTATCATAATCACTCATTTTGAAACAGTTGTCCTGATAAAGTCAAAGTATGCGACCGCTAACTGACTGTTCTCACAACAATCACATACATAGATCCCGGCCCTTAACTAGGATTCCCTGTATCTAGGGAACCAGGAACTACAAGGTCCATGCTCCAAACACCCAGACAAATAGGTACTTGCGCTTTTTTTTGTGCACAACATTAAATTTGTCCCATCACGGGAATTGAATCCGCAACTTCGGTGGTGTATGAAATTTGAGACAACCTGCCCAACCAATACACCGCAGAGGCTGTCACTATCATATTGATACCATGTTGCAGAATCAGAAAGCTCCAAGACTATTATCAGTGTTGCCAACTTTATTATTTGCCAATGAAAAAAAGCTTGAAATATATATATTGGAATAAGCACACATATGTCTCATGTATCAAATATGACAAAACACAGAAACCTAACTTTCAATCAAAAACCAACTCTCATAAAAAGACTATTTCCTAGCAGTGGGAATGCTTTGACTTTACCTATCACTCGGAGGGCACGGCGGGTCGGCATGAACTGCCGTCGACAAAGTAGCTCCAATAGCTTGGAATCCATCGTAATGCAACTGACTGGAAAATAGATAAAAATACAGTTAAACTTAACCTCTTTATCAAGTCCCAAAATTGTGCAAACTGCAGTAATTTCTTGTCCAACACTTGTCTTAGAAAAGGCTTTAAACTAAAAAACAAATCCATGAGAATGGTTCCAAATATTTTGCACACCATAAGCAGAAAGAATACAAGGAAATTTATGTTTATCTAATAAAGGAACAAAACAAGCAAGTTCCTGCCCCTGATGGTGAACGCCACTTCTATCCCATAACAGTTCTGGCACTGCACTAAGCTTGTCACCTTGAGATTAGGTATTAAATCCCAAATGCTGATTTCACAGTCAGGGAAAGGATTGAATAGTAATGGCATTTCTTAATAATGGTGTACTGTGATGTTTTCTACACTTTACACAGAAAAACCAGATTATTACTCGTGACTTTGTAGGGTGAGAGGAATCGAAGAAACGTTTCAATAAAAATACTTTTGTATCAAAATATAACCTCAAAATTATAAGGCAGTAATTTGTGTCGTTGGCTTTACTCAATAGCAATGAATCATTAGATTGTCCTTAAGCATTGTGTATTACAAACGCGTGTAAGTTTTAGAGTATTTCCTTCGCGATATATGTGAATTTATGTGATGGTAAAACAAAATTATTGTTTTACGAGCTTTTACCTGATTATCATGCGATAGAGCAACTCCCTGTTCTTCACAACGTTCCTGGTGTCTACATCTCCAGTATTTTCTTTCATTTTTTCGTAATTGACGTTGATTCGTAAACGAAATAAGCTTTTTTTTGAGAACCCGGCACAAGAAGATGTTTGTAAACTTTGAGAAAAAGGTTAGGAAATGGAAAAGTCAAAATCAAAATGACGTTTCAATCGTTTCGTACGTGCGTCTCACCTACGCGAGTTTTGAAGAAAATCGACTAAAATTCATCCACCGGCACAAGAAATGCCTAGACTAGAATAGATAATCGATACTTTCGCACTTGCGCAAAGTAACTTAACTAAATATTCAAGAATTTACAAATACGCGCTAAGCTTGTGTTTAAAATATATACAGTTGAGTAATATTATTATGTTTAGAATTTACCAAATTCGATCGATTTGTTTTGGAAGATTGTATATTATGTCCCTCCCTAAAGCTGTCATTTGTTGTGAATGTCACTGTCAAACAAAAAAAAAAACAAAAGTATTTGTTTACCAACAAAAAACAAACCGTAATAGTTGATATTTTATTTAACATCATTTTTCTCCGTTTTTCATCAGGTATTGCTAACAGGATGCCGATGCGTGGAGCTGGACTGCTGGGACGGCGACGACGGAAGCCCTGTCATCTACCATGGGCACACTTTCACCACAAAAATACCATTTCGAAGAGTCGTCGAGACGATTGCAAGGTAATGAATGCCTGATATAAACTATTGCAGATAATTCACATGTAACCAGTTTAGCTGTTACTTAACGTAAGTAATCCGCGTACCAATAGGCGGTCTTACCGCTCAAAGTGATCTCTTCTATAAAACCTTTGAACAGAAAGAACTAATAGAAGCAGGTAGGCAGGTATTGCATTAGAAGGATGGTTAAGTAATATTTTTATTTAGCAATAAAGACATTAATCACATAATAAATAATCTAATTCCATATCCAGCGAGTAGCTAGCATGCTGTCGCTGATAAAACAACATATATTATCTTTTGTTCTAATCCGTCATGTAACTGGCAGGAGTGCGTTCGTGACGTCTCCGTACCCGCTGATCCTGAGCATCGAGAACCACTGCAGCCTGCCGCAGCAGCAGGTGATGGCGAGCACGTTTGAGGTCAGTTGTCCATTGTATACGCTATTTCCATTGTTTTATAAAACATAGCAGCTACCATAGTTCACGGTCGTTGTTAACTCAAAATATCAACAAAGATAATATTTTTATCTATATAATTCATAATTCAGGTTTGCTTTCACATACTTTATTTTGTTATATATAAGCCTTAAATATATTATGGTAGGTAGGTACACGAGCCCTGTACAGGCGTTTGCAACTGAGTGCGAGTTTTATACCTTCTGTGATGATTAATATAATTATATTCATTATTAGAAATAATTGTCTAAATTAAATTAATATTATATTTCAATTATTTGGAATAACCATATAGTCAGTACCAATGTCAGTTCAAATAATAATAATAAACATATCTAGTCATTTCATACATTGCATTGTTCATAATTAGAATTGCAATTAGTAATTCCAGTTTATTAATGGTTATTATTATACCAAACTAAATTATACTCAGAGTAAATTTAAAAGCTCCAAACTTAATGGTCCGGTTTTAATATATTTGACACTATGGTTTTACTAAAACCTTTTACGTCACAGTTGAAAACAAAAAGTTGCTAGATTTGACTATACATGTGGGTATGCAAAATATCTTCTCCAGCCAAAACTCGAACTTGCTTGAGGTTTGGCCAGCCATCATTTGAATCAACAAATGATTCCAAAGTACAATGCCCACCTCCGTCCAACCGTGTCACAACGTGGCCCAGCTGCTTTACAAGCCGAGTATTGCTCCAGGCAGTGTTTGGAGACAAGCTGGTGACGCGGTTCCTCTTCGAGCCAGACTACACGGACGAGCCGCGGCTGCCGGCGCCCGCGCAGCTCAAGTACAAGGTAATACTCAAAAGTCCAACACAGAATGCACTTTTAAACATCATATACCGATCATACTAATTAAAGTACCTTAAAAATTTAAAATAAATAAATAAATACTATGTCCTTTCTACCATCGGACAACGTGGCGTACGGAAACTCGGCATCCGTTTATGGTTGACTTTCCTCCTGCCAGAACAAAGCGTTTCGCTTCTACTTTCATAATGCGAACAGCTAAGGAATGGAACACCTTACCAGCGTCTCTGTTTCCCGATTCCTATAATTTAGGTGTCTTCAAGTCCCGAGTGAATCGGTATCTTATAGGCAAGCATGATCCATCGTCGACCGCGTCGTCACTTTCCATCAGGTGAGACTGCGGTCAAATGCTTGCCTATCAGGTATTAAAACATAATAATAATAAATACGCCTAAAGATCACATACATAAATTCTGACCCCTAACTAGGATTCCCTGTATCTAGGAAACCAGGAACTATGAGGACCATGGTCCCACAACACCCAGACACAAAACAAATGCCTATATGAGGATACCTATATACGCAGTACTTTGGTATTAAAAGTTCTATGTGACGCTGCTATTATTATGGGCAAGCGTGGCAGTCACCATCAGGCGAACGACTTGCTCGTCTCATTGCTCTATATCACATTAGCTTTGTGCTTTTTTTCTCTAATAGAAAGAAAGAAGAAAAAAGAAATAGGTTTATTGTGGCAAAAAATAAAAACAGGAACATTAATAAAAACACTAAATTACAATTACTATAAATCTAAACTAAACTCTTAACTATAAAATTCAATTTCAATAATATAAATAAGTAATTTTTTTTCATTAAATTAATCCATCCATCCTTATATTTCCTTTCATACATTCCCAGGTGCTGATAAAGAACAAGAAGCTGCTGCCCACAGAAACGAGCCCAACAGTGGGCCTCACCGGGGCCAGCTCCGCACAGGGCTACAGCAGTGTACTGTCCAATGCATTCAGGTGAGGAGCGATTAAATAACAAATAAATACCCCCAATGCTCACATACATAGACTTCCCTGTATCTAGGGAACCAGGAACGAGGACCATGGTCCCACAACAGAGAAACAAATGCTTGCGCCTTTTTTCCGTGTACAAACATTAGTCCCGTCGCGGGAATCGAACCCGTATGAGATTTGAGCCAACCTTAAATAATTAGGAAGAAGAAAAATGATGATGATCGTCCCCGTAAGACGATATAAGAAGGATAGAAGAAATTTGGTTGCACGAGCAGTAGGCTCGGTGGCCCAGAGGTTAAGGCGTCAGGACGGTATTCCGAAGACGCAGGTTCGATCCCTGCCCGAGCATTTTTCTTCTTCCTAATTATTTACAATCTCAAGACTTTTGCCTAGCATGCGCTGATGCATTAAATATCAAAAATTTGAGCCAACCTGCCCAACCACTACACCACAGAAGCCTTCAATATGACGATTGTTATCACAGTAATCACGGTATTTACTTTGAAATGACGTCATGCATGTGGTTGGTGTTTCGTTTAAGATATAGAACAGATAAAAAATGTCAGTTTGTTTTTATTGATTAAATAAATCATTATTATTTTACACAAATATTGATTGAATGGTCTTTCGGATTCGACGAAAATTTGTTCTAACTACATTTAAGTATATTTTCGATGAGTGTCCGATCCCCTATTGTTATTGTGTTGGCAATTAAATTCATTATGTGTCTTGTTGTTCGTGTCCGGCGCAGGTCGAACGGGCTCCGGCACACGAGCACGTCGCTCCCGGAGGCGGGGGCGGCGGGGGCGGGCGGCGCGGGGGCGGGGGCGGCGCGGGGCGGCTCGGAGCTCACGGAGTACTTCTCCGACGAGGACTACGACGAGGACGACGACGAGATGGACGGTCAGACACTACTTTACACACTTTTAATTAGTTGAATTTTGTAGAATTTAATTGAGCTTAATTTAATTTGATTGAAATTAATTGTATTTAACTGAAATTAATTGATTACTATTGAATTTCAGTAAATTCGGTTGAATTTAATTTAATTAAACTTAATTTAATTTAATTAAACTTTTGTCCCATTCGGTGTCGAGACCCTTGGTCCGTGGGGTCCTAGCGCTATAAAGCTTTTTAAAGAAATAGCAAAAAGGTTAGTCGACATCACAGGAGACCGAAGAGCTGGCAGCTACCTCGGACAAAGAATTAGTCAAGCTATCCAAAGGGGGAACGCTGCCAGTATCTTCGGGACCTTGCCTAAAGGGACTCCTTTTAATAATATATTTTAGTATTATATTTTTTAAGGTTTTTAGTTTTAGTGTCATAATATAAAATTGTAGATAATAATTATAAAATTAAACTTAATTGATTATAATTTAATTTAAGTGAATTTGATTAAGTTTATTTTAATTTTAAAATTTCCCTGAACATTAGCAAACATAAATTAATTTGAAATAAATTAATTTCACATACACAATAAATTAATTTGAATTTGAAACATTTATTGAAATCAATTGAATTGAAATGAATAAAATGTTAGTGAATTTAATTGTTAGGAATATCTTAAAACTGTCAACAAATTATGATTCTGTTTTCACATTTGACCATTATCTCAAGTCTCCTTTTGAATAAGTTTGCTACTCGTCACATACCTATTCTTTTTGCCTTCTAGAAAAGGAGCTCCATAAGATACTAAACTCTATGGAAGACAAGTGGTCGCGCGCGTCTGTGTCGCTGTACGGGGGCGCAGGGGCGCGCGGGGGCGCGGGCGTGGGGGCGGGCGGGGCGCGCGGGGGCGACGCTCGGGGGCGCAAGCGGAGCGAGCAGCTCGCGCGGGAGCTGAGCGATCTCGTCACTTATGTACAGGTAACTAACTTTTTAACTTTTGTTGGTAGGGTCTTGTTAAGTCGACTATTATATATATAGAAAGAAAGAAAGAAATAACATCTATTCCAGACATCACACAACATTACACTTAACATACTAAATTAGGGTATATAACAATGAATTACTCTTTTTGATATATGTACTTATTATTATAAATGTTTTTAATATTGAATGACTTGATTACCTTTGCATTGAATTTAGAATATTGACTGACATTTTATTTGATTTAAAATTCGCACATTCATTGAAAATACACAGATTGAAGGAAGTCAATCAAACATTTATAAGTGTTCAGCTAGTTACGCCGCTGACTGCACCCGCTGTAGTACTCAACGAGAAAGAGGTCAATCTTCGAACATGTTCATCCCAGGCTATAAAGTTTCTAATTACCTTATTGTCAAGCAATAAAGTTTCCGATTACGTTATCCTCAAGCAATAAAGTTTCTAATTACGTTATTCTCAGGCCATAAAGTTTCCGATTACGTTATCCTCAAGCAATAAAGTTTCTAATTACGTTATTCTCAGGCCATAAAGTTTCCGATTACGTTATCCTCAAGCAATAAAGTTTCTAATTACGTTATTCTCAGGCCATAAAGTTTCCGATTACGTTATCCTCAAGCAATAAAGTTTCCGATTACGTTATCCTCAAGCAATAAAGTTTCTAATTATGTTATTCTCAGGCCATAAAGTTTCCGATTACGTTATCCTCAAGCAATAAAGTTTCCGATTACGTTATCCTCAAGCAATAAAGTTTCTAATTATGTTATTCTCAGGCCATAAAGTTTCCGATTACGTTATCCTCAGGCGATAGTTTCTGATCACATTATCCCCAGAGGTTAAAGTGTCTAATGACCTTGTCCGCAGGCGATAAAGTTCCGTGGTCTAAACCCACTGTCCCCGCGCAGCTCGGTGAAGCTCTCGAGCGTGGGAGGTGCGTCGCGAGACAGCGCGCCTTCGAGCAGCTTCGAATCTTCGGAGAGTAGTGACACTACTGTCACGGTAAGATATCCTTTGAGTCATACTTCCTACTAATTTTATAAATGCGAAAGTTTGTAAGGATGGATGGATGGATGTTTATTTGTTACTGAACGAATTTTGATGAAATTTGGTACGTAGAAAAGGACATAGTCATAAGTCCTTTATCCCGGAAATCTGCGGGTGAAACCGCGAGGAACAACTAGTAGGGTTTATGACGAGTAACAAATGCTTTTCAATGTCATTAAAATATAATGGTCAAGTGCGTGTCGTGACACGCATAACGTAGGGTTCCGTAGCCACTGCTTTTATGGTCTATTCAGATAGAAGACTACTTGAACTGGATTACTTTAGGTTGTTTCTGATGTCCCCCATTTTCCGGCCCCAGTGGGGAACAAGAGGAAGAATTTTCACTCGAAAGGGGGGGACAACAATGATGTAAAAAAGTAGGGGACAATAGGTAAGATTCTTCCTTTTGTCCCCCATTGAGGTCTAAAAGTGGGGGACATCAGGAACAACCCACTATAGTCACTATTAACATAATTACCTAAATATGTTTTATTTTTTCTCCTCCAGCAAATAACAAGTAGCCAGCCCCGCGCGCGGTGTCTAAACGCACCGGCCGCCCACCACCCCTGCTACCGATGCTCGTCCGTCAACGAAGCGATCGGAAAGAAGATATGCCGGAAACACTCTGTGGCGTTGATAGCGCATACTGAGACGCAGCTCGTCAGGACTTATCCGGCTGGGTAAGTAACTGGGGCTCATTCAACCGTTCCACTCGATCAACTCGATCACTCGTTCATTTAATTCTTTCGCTCAACCAACTCGCTCACTCGTTTATCCAATTCTTTTGATCCTGGAATAGTATATAGGACACCTATTGTTCACGCGGGCAAACCGGCGGAGAGCAGCTAGTGTGTCATATATCCTCCCTACTTTCCTTCAAACACTTTTTACACTACCATATTTTGTTCCACAGACTAAGAATAGACTCGTCCAACTTCGACCCCATAATGTTCTGGTCGTGCGGAGTGCAGCTGGTGGCTCTGAACTACCAAACGGAGGACGCCGCGATGGCTATCAACGCAGCCATGTTCGAATCCAACGGGAACGCGGGATACGTCAGGAAACCTTCGATCATGTGGGACCCTAACCATATCGCCTATAGAAGGTAGGAAAGATCAGCAAACTATCCCAATTCGCTCATCTTACATTCCCACTCATTCAACTCATCCACTCATCCAACTATCCCACTCATCCCACTCATCCAACTCTCCCACTCATCGAACTCTCCCACTCATCCAACTCTCCCACTCATCCAACTCTCCCACTCATCGAACTCTCCCACTCATCCAACTCTCTCACTCATCCTACTTTCCCACTCATCCACCTCTCCCACTCATCCACCTCTCCCACTCATCCAACTCTCCCACTCATCGAACTCTCCCACTCATCCAACTCTCTCACTCATCCTACTTTCCCACTCATCCACCTCTCCCACTCATCCACCTCTCCCACTCATCCAACTCTCCCACTCATCGAACTCTCCCACTCATCCAACTCTCCCACTCATCGAACTCTCCCACTCATCCAACTCTCTCACTCATCCTACTTTCCCACTCATCCACCTCTCCCACTCATCCACCTCTCCCACTCATCCAACTCTCCCACTCATCGAACTCTCCCACTCATCCAACTCTCTCACTCATCCTACTTCCCACTCATCCACCTCTCCCACTCATCCACCTCTCCCACTCATCCAACTCTCCCACTCATCGAACTCTCCCACTCATCCAACTCTCCCACTCATCGAACTCTCCCACTCATCCAACTCTCTCACTCATCCTACTTTCCCACTCATCCACCTCTCCCACTCATCCACCTCTCCCACTCATCCAACTCTCCCACTCATCGAACTCTCCCACTCATCCAACTCTCTCACTCATTCTACTTTCCCACTCATCCACCTCTCCCACTCATCCACCTCTCCCACTCATCCAACTCTCCCACTCATCCCACTCTCTGAAGTAAATGCAACCAACTGTATGATCCGCAGACTGAACCCGATGGACAAGGAGTTCGACGGCATCCACGCGCTCCAGCTGACCCTGGGCGTCATCTCCGGGCAGTACGTGGCCGAGAACGTGTACTCGTTCTACAACGTGTTCGCGGAGGTGGAGGTGCTGGGCGTGCCCCCCGACTGCACCAAGATACGCACCAAGGTGGCGCGCAGGAACGCGCTCAACCCGCGCTGGAACGAGACCTTCACTTTCAAGGTCACTACTTGGAACTTGTCATTTATCATTTTTAATTCTTGATTTGTGCATGAACATTAATTGATAAGCCGTTCTTGAGTTACAAATGGTGTAACTAAACAAAATGGTAACAAGAAAATATATTTATTTAAATACGTAAGTAAGAAAAAAACGGAACATCCCAAAATGTAGAAAAGCAGCTGAACCGATTGTTTAGGCGCCTGCTGCCCCCCTACCCATATGTCCCTCGAACGCCAATCGTATATCGCGTCGAGGTCAAGTTAAGGTATAGCTTCACTACGACTAATGAGATACGGTCTAAATTATTGTCGATTCAGCAAGAAAGCGAATAAAACGCATTCATTTTTACCAAAATACGATAACTACAAGTTTATATAAACTTAATGGAACGATATATGGCATCATAAGACTGTCGCAGTGAATCTATACCTTAATATGAGTTCATCACGAGTTCAGAGCGAGTGTGACTCAGCGGGAACTCGTGCGCCTTTCAATCCGACGAACCTGGGTTCGAATCCCGAGTCGGCCCTGCACCAATGACTTATAGTTAAGTGCAGATTTTGTACGCCCGCACTAAAACGGTGAAGGAAAACATCGTGATGAAACCCGCTTACGCGCTTTGGAGTGGTAGGCTCTGGCCGTGTTTGTAATACCACCCACCGAACAAAGCCATGCCGTCAAGCGACCTAGTCGTGTTTCGGGATGATGTTCGGTGAACCATCGGGGAGACGGGTCTGAGCAGCCGCTCAACTGCCGTCTCTCTCTAGATCTATGTGCTCCATCTTAGACCACATCATCGCTTCACATCAGGCGAGATAGTGGCCAAACATAGACTTATTAAGTGTTAAAAAAAAAAACACGATATACGATTGGCGCTTGGGGGACATATGGGTACAGGGGCTGAAAAGGCTGAAGCTTAATTTTCATTCATCTGTCATTCTTCTTTTATTACAATCGCCATGTTGGCAATACCAAATTGTATTTTATTTACTAAAAAGGAAATAAGTCTGCATAAGAAACAAAATCTACTCTTCTAAATCTTTGTTGTCACACCGATTTTGATAAAACATATCGAGGAAACTTGCTTTCAAATAAAAACAACCGCATTTAAGTACCTACGTGAGTAACTACGAGTTTTGAATTAACTTTCATCAATGCCAAAACGAGCATGTGCCACTTTCACTGGCCCCGCACCACTGACTTTCTTAAGTTATGTGCGGATTTAACACTCGCTCTAAAACGGTGAAGAAAAACATCGTGAGGAAACCGGCATATCCAAGAAATTACACAAAAATTTAAGGACATGTGACACCCACCCGCACTGGGCCAGCGCGATGCCTATAATCTCTAGGTATGACGGAAGGCCCGTGTCCCAGCAGTGGGAACGTGATGGGCTGATGATGACGATTAATACCAAAAAAGTTTCTGTATATATATATATATATATATATATATATTTTACTTGTTAGTTGGCTTGCGTTTGACCACTATGTCACCTGATGGTAAGCGATGATGCGGTGGACGATGTATCACGCTTGCCAAGGTAGTACCTGTTCACTCGAGACTTGAAGATTCCTAGATTGTAGCTATCGGGAAAGACTGACTCTGGCAGGGAGTTCCACTCGTTAGCAGTACGCATAATAAAAGTAGAAGCGAAGCGCTTAGTACGCGCGGGAGGAATGTCCACCATGAAACGGTGGCGTATATATCCAGTCTTACGTAACCGTTCCATTCGTTACCTTCACATATTGTTGTCGAGTGGGACGCTGGGTCCGCAGGTGAAGTTCCCGGAGCTGGCGTTCGTTCGGTTCGAACTGTTCGACGCGGACACCAACTACATGCTGTCGCAGCGCGTCATCCCGCTGCAGTGTCTCCGGCCCGGGTACAGACACGTCCGGTTACGGTGAGGACACACGTCGAAACATATTTATTTAGTCGGCACAAACAATGCACTTTTAAACGTCATATGCACAATACAAATCGATTAAAATAAGTTGAAATATGTTAGATGTCATGACTGGAAAAAAAGGTAAGCATGTCTACATGTCTCCCCATTTCTTTCCCATACTCAAATTGAAGTCTGGGTGCAGAAAAGAAATGCGGAAACTGCCTCTACCCGTGCACAGGAAATATGCCCGCTAGAGAAGATAGCACCGAGAAACTACAAGGGGATGTTTTTTTTTCAACTCTATTAAAATGTCTCGAAATATAACAATGAACAATTAGGTATAAATTAAAATGAACAGAATTTCAAACAAGAAATGCGAGTGAGATGGTGCATAGTCATAGTATCAAAAGGCCTATCGCACTCCGCACTGTAGGTACGAAGCTACAAGTACATAGCCGGACACCGACGGCGGGTCGCGCGTCGTTACACGTGCCGCGTCAGAAGAGATAAGAGCGGCGCGATAGAAAGAGACGCGCTCTGTAGGTTAATATGACTGGTAGGTATGCAGCGCTACGCGAGCTGAATTGAACTTTATTGCGTCATAGCAAGAGTCGCTATTTGTTGAGTGATGCTCCTGTCCCTTAGTATTCTGTGATATCAGTAACAGAACGCGTAAATAAAATATAAATAGCTATGACAGTAGCGGACCAGACAGAAGTAGAAAGTAGATGATTAGGAGTGACCAGACCAGACAGAAGTTCTGTACGTAACTGACGCAGGTCGGTTCCAGGTCGCCGACGAACCAGCCCCTCAACATGGCGTCCCTGCTGATCTTCTCGCGCTGCGCGGAGGAGGCCGGCCCCGCGCGGCGCGACCTCTCGCCCGGCGCGGCGCGCGACCGCGCCAAGCCGCACTTCCTCGTCGTGTACGGCGTGTCCCGACACGAGCCCTACACCATACTGAAGGTCACACAGCACACCACGGCCAACGAGGTGAGGGTTTAGGGCTTATGTTGAACTGACCACCAGATACGGGGAGACGGGTCTGAGCAGCCGCTCAACTGACTCTTTAGATCTATGTGCTCCATCTTAGGCCACGTCATCGCTTCACATCAGGCGAGACGGTGGCCAAACATATATATTTTAAGCGTAAAAAAAATATAGTAAAATGTAACCCCAAAAATAGTAAATGATCACAAAAAACATCACCAATAAAAAAAAATATAATCACCAAAAATATTGTAAATGATTACCAAACTAGGCTCCACCAGAAGTCTCGACCGTCACTCCTTCACGTCGCTTCCCCTACTTGACCTCCGCTCCGCTGCGGAAGTCGCCGCTCGCTCGCCACCTCCCCCCTTCGCTCGACTCGGCCTCGTAGGCTCGCTTCACTCAGGACCTCCTTCGCGAGCTTCTGGCTCCGCGCTTTTTATATACACTCTAGGGGTAAGAGCGAGTTGGACCACGGAAGAGTGAGGTGCGCCAATTCGATTTGGTGGTCATTTACTAAATTTGTTCTGCCGATACAATTTTTGGATAGAAGTGTATGGGATCTCAAAGATTATTTTGATGGTCATTATATTTTTCCCGTTTTTCACCAGGAAGAGAAGTTAACAACATATTTTACCACGTTTTTATTAAGTCACTTTCTTGTTTGTCTGTCTGTCTGTCGTTCCGGGCGGGATCTTGCAACTCAAATTTCGATCACTTCCCGATTAGCTACCCGGCTGAAACTTTCAGGGTAGCTCACAACTCGATGCATTCTAAATCCATTTATTAGCATGCAATACCGGCTTAACCTCAAAAGGCGCATAATAACGTAGTTTTTGGATGATTTTTATAATCTGTCACTTTCTTGTTTCAATTTTAAAGGACTTGATGGATTTTCCATACGTTGTTGGCCCCAAAGGCACAAAATCAGACAAAATGCATGCGTCACGATCTAAATTAGATTTCTGGTTAAGTCTTACATTGTTTAAATGAGCTCCATATTTGTTTTTCCTATTCTTAGTGGGGTTTCATATTATCCGGCAATATTAGGTGTGAGCACCACGTTGTGAAGCCTTTTTAGCGCCTTTAAAACGCGAGATTAAAGGCACTTATTCATATAAATGTGAAAGGAATGCAGGGATATTATGATATATACCTGTTTGCCTCTGCCCCAAATAATAAGTAATAGTCTTTTCTTGTTAGGATGGTTCGAATTTGACTAGAACTTAGAAGGCCCCTCGGTCTTTTTAGGTATTCAAACATGCCCCGACTAGGGCCAGTTTCCGGCCATGTCCTTTATAATCACTCGTCTAACATTCTTAAGGTGAGACGTCGGTTCCATTCCAGGCGATAGCGCAGTGCCTGTCGAAGTCGGGGTGCCGCTCGAGTGCGGGCGCCTGCGTGCTGGTGGAGGAGGATTGCGGGCGCGCGCCGGCGCAGCGCGTGCTGGCGCCGCACGAGCGCGTGCTGCGCGCCGCCGCGCGCCCGGCGCGCCTGCTACTCAAGCGCGTCGGTGACGACCCCAGCAGCCGCGCCTGGCTCTCCAGCGTCAGGTAGCACGAGCACGTGGCGCGAGCGCGGCACGTGGCGCGAGCGCGTGGCGCGTAATACTTTTCGGGGATTGCGTATATTAACAAATATCTAAATAAAATGCTATAATTATAAATGTTTACTTGTGTAAAATCTTTAACTGAATCACTGAATCACACACACACACACACACCCTCTCACACACACACACACACAACCAACTGATCATATTTAATATATCTATAAAAAATTACTGAAGATAAACCCTTAAGTTCGCGCTCGCTTCGCTCGCGTACCCACATGACTCTGGAATTATCTTTTTCACTGCCTATATAAAGTTTTCTTTTTTATTCTGCAGGTCGGCGTCCTCGGAGCGCGTGTCACGTGACCCGTGCCCCGGCGGGGCGCGCGAGGAGAGCGCGCCGGAGGAGCGCGGCCCGGACACGTGTCTCGTGTGCGTGCACAACGTGTCGCACGAGATACCCTACGCTATACTCAAGGTGAGCGGGACACGTGACCCGTGCCCCGGCGGGGCGCGCGAGCCGTGACCCAGCGGGACACTTGACCCATGCCTCGGCGGGGCGCGCGAGCCGTGACCCAGCGGGACACAAGATACCTTACGCGATAGTCCAAAAGTGACACACGAGGTTTCCTACGCTATACTCAGGGTTAGAAAGGCACAGGTCACACGCCCCAAAGCGTGACACACGTGACACACGGGGCCAAGTACGTGATACGCTGCTGAGTCTATCTTTGGCTACTGTCTTATTACTAATAAATTTTAAAAAAATTGGATAGGATGAAAGTTTATCTTCATTTTGTAGCTTCTCTATTTTGGTGGTAGCAGTGCGACACTGTAATTGTTTTGGGCAAGCGTGGCGCTTACCATCAGGCGGATTACTTGCTCGTCTCTGAGAAGTTAGGTAATATTGTGTTCATTGTATTGGTTGTCATTGCAGGTACCCCTCAGCGCGACCGCGTCGTACGTCGTGTACCAGGCCTTGACCAAAGCGAGATGCCACGATGACCCTAAACGGTGAGCGAAAATTAATAATAATAATTCATTTATTTTCTCTCACAATAAGTGTTACAATATTGAGAATCTATGGCTAATTTATTTACTAATACCTATTCTTGTGAGAGACTGGTACCTGTGGTAGGTTCATAAGAACCTGTATTACAGGTCACCAGTGCCCTCCCGTCGTTCGGTATAGTGGCTTTATACAATACATAGTTTGTAACGAGAAAATATATAAAAATACAAAAAAGGAAAGTTAAAGTTAAAGTGCAGAGCAGACTAATAAAATACATGTATATACAAATTTATGTGGGGGGGGGGTATGCGTGAGTGTGCGAGTATAAATGTGTGGAAGGAGTATGTGTGTGTGTAGAAATATAAAAAGATGTGTTATATGAGTGGGAGAATGAAAGGCAAGATAAATAGGTAATAGGGCTCGATAGCTTTTTGTAGTCATTTTATGGTGGTCAATACTGTTTCAGTTTCAAGATAGTTAAGCGATTTGAGATATTTCTTTACTACCCTTTTGCAGGCAAAGGAGGGAAGGGGATATATGTTTAGCTTAGAGTTGAGTTTATTATAAATGTGCTCGCCCAAAAAGCAGAAAAACTTGTGGGAGAAGGAAGTGTTACCTTTAGTAAGGTTAGGGTCGTAAATCATTTCAGAGTGTTTCGTAAGTATTGTTTGTAAGATGAAGGTTTGTCTGACCGTCAGCACCTCCCAATTCGTATAGAGGTCGACTGTGGGATACCGGAAGGGGAGACCAGCGGCGACCTTAAGTATTAAATAAAAATCGCTAAAATCAATAACATCACATACATAGATACTGACCCCCAACAAGATAATTTTGAAAACTCTATGGTTTTTTAGCTACGAGTGGTGATTTTTGGAATTTCGGAAAGATTTTCGGGAAGAGTTGTACGAATATATAAATAGTATCGATTTTTATGAAGTAGCAACATTAGAAACCCGGAACACAGCAATGTTTGCGCAATACTGCTTGGCGGCAAAAGAACTGCTAAAGCGGTGGTGCTAAAGCAAACGGCCCCTCAATACAAGAGAACCTATCTATCAATACAAGAGAATCTATCTACCTCTGTATTCTGTGCCTATACTTAGTGTCATTTCGTCCTTGTCACTCCTGAGAGTGACAAGGACGGAAATAAAGTCATAAAGATTACATTGGAGCGGTCCCGAGCGCAGCTATTGTTATGATTTTTATACATATTATAGTCAATACTACCTACTATTATATAATGTTACTATTTTAGAAGTAAGAAATAGAAGAGGAATGCGACACCCAAGACAAACCTGTTTAAGGTTTATAAGGTGTTAGATATTTATGAAAAGTTGTAAAATTTATAAAAACAAATAAAAAAAAATCTAGAATATATTATTTATTTCGACAAAAACATACAGATGACCAATATTACATAGTAGATAGTGAACGTATAGTAAATAGTAGTTTACTAAATTTATGCATCTGTTGTAGGTTTGTGCTAGTCACTAAACAAATAACGCGGCCAACGCAAGGCCTTGAATTTTGACCGCCTTCAAAAAAGAGAATGTTCTCTATTCGATTGTGTTTGTTTTTTTTATATTTGTTACCTTAGAACTCCGTCATTCATGAACCGATATGGACAATTCGTCGGAAAATTCTTTGGACTTCGACGATATAGTGAAGTTGGTTTTTTTGTTTGATAAAACGTATACTTGTTACTTTACCCTGTTTTGTTGTCTTTTCGTGGAGATAAAGAAGACAGCAGCAACAACCCCTTCAGGGCAGTATGATTGTACAATCATCATCATCATGATGATGTACAATCATTTTGCCCTGCTATACTGCCCTGAAGGGGTTGTTTAAGTTTATGTGTTTTAATATGACAAGATTTTAAACAATTAGGAAGAAGAAAAATGATATTGCTCGAGCAGGATCGAACCTGTGTCTTTGGAATACCGTCCCTACGCCTCAAGCACTGAGCAACCGAGCCATATATCGTCTTACGGGGACGATTCTGTCAACTGTCGTCAATGTTTACATTGGTCAACCGAACAAGTGTAATGTTACAATTAGCTACATGTTCTAATGATAACGCAAGCCTTATCAAATTATCTTCTTTCTAATTATGTAAAATCTTATAATTTTCGCCTAGCATGCGCTAACGCATTCAATATCAACTTCAAAACACAAAATATTGTAACAAAATCTCTAAAAAAAATGCCCCTCAGTTTCTTGCCGTATCTTCTGAGAAGTGGTTCTTTTTCCGACACGGTGGTAGAGACTTGTGATAGTTTGACGTTCAAAAGTGCGTTTGTGATGCCAAACATGAGTAATGAGATTTTGACTTTGACTTTTGACTTAACAAAATTTGTACGAATATGGTTCGTTCCTATAGGTTTGTGCTAGTAGAGGAGCTTGAGTGGGGCGGGCGGGCGGGCGCGGGGCCGCAGCAAAGGGCGCTGGCTGACGACGAGCTCGTGTACACCGCGCAGGTGAGTCTCATCATCAGCCCATCACGTTCCCACTACTGGGACACGGGCCTTCTCTCATAGAGAGTATAGGCCATAGTCCACTCCGCTAGCTCGGTGCCGGTTGGTGGATGTCACATGTCCTTGAATTTTCGTGATTATTTCTGGCATATGCCGGTTTCCTCACGCAGTTTCCCGTCACCGCTTTTAGCGAGTGTAAAATCCGCACATAACTTAAGATAGTCAGTGGTACGGGACCTGCGAGATTCCAAATCGGATGCGTCGGATCGAAAGTCGCACGTGCTCCCATCGAGCCACACTTGCTCTTTAGAGCTTAGAAACCAGTAAACTCAACTATGGGTGAGATTTTTCGTGGGTAAAGCCCCCTAAGCCACCTGTCCCCTACGTCTTCCTTTATTAGACCTGCACTAGTTCCACCAACATCCCTTCTCTATTATTTTCTCACATTGTGAGAAAGAGAGGGATCTCTTTCTCAATTTCCCTCTCAATTTGGCCCTTCGTCTGTCCCCTTTTCTCACTATATAGATAGAGAGAGAGAGCTATATCTCTTTTTATCGCTTTTTAATATGTTTTTCAATTATCTCGCCCGATGTTAAGCGACGATGAAGTCGAAGATGGAGCACATAGATCTAAAAGAAAATGGTAGTTGAACGACTGCTTAGACATGTCTCCCTAATCTATTTGACCGCCACCTCCTGTCTCTTCCTTGCCCTCTAGCTCCCTTTCCTCCGTTCTGTCTCCTATCTCTCCCTTTCACTCCACTTTTCCGTCCTTATATCTCTTTCTGTCTACCTGTATCTCTCACCCGAGTTCTTTCTCCACGTTGTCTCATTTTCAGTCACTCAGATTTTGATTTATCTTTAACTGGCGCTTGTTTACGTAAAGAACAAAAGGATCATACGTTTTAATGACTGAAAAGTGTGCATAAAACACTTGCAGGCGAGCTGGAAGACTCTCGGGCGCTTCGTGCTGCAGGAGAAGGGCAGCACCGCGCCGGTTCCGCGGCACAGGGCGGCGATCGCGCGGATACAACGCGGACTCAGCATAACGAGGGGCGCCATCACAGGTGATACCACCACACAGTGGCGACCGTCGCAGGGCGGCCATACACGGACATTTTGAAGCAGTCATGATGATTACTGGTGGTAGGTTACTCGTATGCGAGAGGCCGTCTAGGTATCACCGCTTTGCCAGTTATTCAGCCGCCAAGCAGTAGTGCGCGAGCATTACTGTGTTCCGGTTTGAAGGGAATTGTAGCCAGCGAAATTACTGGGCATTATGAGACTCAACAGCTAATTTTCTCGGGGTGACGAGCGCAGTGCAGCGCCGCGCAGGATTTTGCAAAACAAAGTTGTGGGTAGTGCTGTTATTGTTATGGGCTGGCGTATTGCTTACCATCAGGCAAACGACCAGCTCGTCTCGTCATTCAGTTACTTAAAAAAATGACCACGACTGCATAGCGGACTACAATCTTCTATTTATTGGAACAAACACGTCCGCTTGAGCAGTCGCGACCGCTCTCAGTGGTCAGCAGTATGACGAATTTCCGTCGCGCAGTCAGTTGCATAAGAATAGAATAGAAAAACTCCTCCTTAACTATGGTAGTACAATGGGCTGTCTTATCGCTTGAAGCGATCTCTTCCAGGCAACTTTTAAAGTTCAACCCATAAGTTCAAAGTTCAAAAGTTCTTCATTCAGTGTTGTCATCACAGACGCACTTATGAACGTCAATTATTACCACCGTCTATTATGACTACCACCGTATAGGAAAAAGAACCACATCTCAGAAGATTGGGCAAAAAAGGAAGGGCATTTTTTTTTAACAAGTCGTTGCTTGGGCGGTTCGTGTAAGTTGTACAATGACTAAACGCTCGGGCGGTCCGTGTATGGCCGCCCTTACCCTAGCTGGAATGTTTCTAGGTCTCATACTTGGCAGATTAAAATATTTTCTGTCCGAACTTCCGGTTCCGGTATCAAGTAAACTTACCGAGCATTAAAGATATTGTGTCCGGGTGACGAGCGCAGTGCAGTGCCGTGCAAGATTTTGGTATACAATTGTTTCCGGGCCCGGACTTCAATTTGAGTATGGGAAAGAAATGGGTACACATGCTTACCTTTTTTACAAAGTCATGTTAATTAAAACAATGTCCAACAGCAGCCGCTGAAGGAGCGGAGAACGTCAAAAGGCGCAAGTATAGCAGCCCAGATAGTGGCTACATGACAACGTTACTATACTTCGGTTATCGAGATTGTGTCGAAGCAACGCGTGACCGAAATGCTGGCCTACATTTTGGCTAAAGGATAATGCTGCCAGCATTTTGGGAACGTTGCCCACTGGTAGTGGTTTATTAGATTAGATTAGTTTTGATAGATAATGCTTTTTAATTTAATTTCTATTTATTTAGGTGTATAATGTATTTTTAATTTGTAATTTATAATTTTTAATTATTGATTTGTAAATATTGCAGTAATGTCTAACATATTTTATATTCGATTTTATATTCGGTTCAAATGTACATTTTTGTGATATTTAATATATGATTTTGACTTTGCTTTCTATCAGGTAACGGACCTGCTCGTCTCGTCACGGAATTTTGTAAACAAAGTATATTTTTTTTTTACATCTGACTGGGTCAGCGTTTGACCACGATCTCACCTGATGGGAAGTGACGATGCGGTCGAAGATGTAGCACGCCTACCCAGTAGATACCTGTTCACTCTATATAATAATAAACATAAAAAGCAGTTTTGCAAAGGTTGTCTGGAAGAGATCGCTATAAGCGATAAGACCGCCCATTGTAACACTTTAGGTTTAAGTGTTGTTTCGTAATTATTTAATGTTGTTGTGTGACAATAAAGCGTTACCTAATGTATATTTTTTTAAATTGGAGGCGCGGGAAGCTTCCCTCTCGGCGGGCTCGGCTCGGACTCCGCTAGCGAAGGGAAGACCCCGGTACAGACGGCGTACAGCGACCCTACTCACTGCAGGTAACTAGGAGGACCATGGTCCAACACTCACACAAAATACTAATAGGGGGATTTCGTTCTAAATTAAATAGCAGAGCGTTGGCATACTGGTGGTAGGTCTGTCGTATATATTACACCCCTTCTTTTTGCGTCGGGGGTTAAAAATAATCATTTTTTTTACGCTTAATAGATCTGTTTGGCCACCATCTCGCCTGATGTGAAGCGATGATGTGGCCTAAGATGGAGCATAAAGATCTAGAGAGAGACGGCAGTTGAGTGGCTGCTCAGACCCGTCTCCCCGATGGTTCACCGAACATCATCCCGAAACACGACTAGGTCGCTTGACGGCATGGCTTTGTTCGGTGGGTGGTATTACAACCACGGCCAGAGCCTACCACTCCAAAGCGCGTAAGCGGGTTTTATCACGATGTTTTCCTTCACCGTTTTAGAGCGAGCGTGCAGGGCTGAATTGGGATTCGAACCCAGGTGTGTCGGATCGAAAGGCGCACAAAATCAAATCCGGTCAGCTGATTATTCTTCGTGTATATTCTCAATTGTAAACGGCACCGTGTGTGTGGCCGAGGTGTTTACAATCAGGCGCACGACCATACGTTCCGCCCTGTCGACAGGAGGGCGTCGCGAGCCCCCCTGGGGCAGGGCGTGGGGCGCGCGAAGGGGCACTCGGACAAGGACATGCGGAGCTACGTGCACAAGCGCGCCGCGACTAGAGAAGTAACAAACATTTTTATTATCTGTTTTTCAACGTCATATATCTCATAAATTCTCATTATATATATTAATAGATTATATATATTGGTAGATATATAATATGTAGTGCCTGGATGACCGAGCCTCGCTCGGTATTTTTTTAAAAAAGGTTTTCTAAAAATGAAATTTAGCTAGATCGATTTATCGCCCCCGAAACCTCCTGCATAAATTTCATGAAAATCGTTGGAGCCGTTTCCGAGATTCAGATTATATATGTATATACAAGAATTGCTCGTTTAAAGATGTTAGATAGATAGATAGATATGTACAAATTATTTTGTATATTTTATATTTAATGTTTTTATGTCCCTTTGAAGCCAAGAATATCCATTCACCTAAAGAGGTTACTCTGAAACCAGCGTCTGATGTCATCGACGTCGGACAATCTTACGTGTACCACAAAGAAATAAATAGAAAATATATTTTCTTCTTATATTATACGTGTAAACAATTAACAAAAACCTAACTGCTGGGATTCGAACCCACGTCACATTTCACTCCTAAGTAAGCTGAGCTCTGGATTTTCCTATTGAAACTGACATGGAGGAGTAGGGTATTGAATATGTAGATAGGTAGATAAAGGTATCCTCTGTAGAAGCGGCTCCATTGAATAAGGACGATCTTCCGTTCGAGGCAGGTGTGGTCCCGGGGACAGTCCGACAGAACCTACTTGGAGCTTGTTTAGGTGTTATCTGTCGTGCGAACTTCGTTTGCGCGATGCCGGGTTTGTATACAAATCTGCGACTTTGTATGGACGTTTATGACGTTTGTGTTATGTCAGCGCCATCTGTGAGCATGTTGTTGATATATGTGGCGGGTGAGGGCGCCACATTGGGTATCAAGATCTGGTATTTTTTAGGTGCACTCGGAGGGCGAGAGCGGTGGGAGCGGGGGCGGGGGCGGGTCGCTGGGGGCGGAGGCGCTGGGCGCTCAGGTAGCGCGCTTCAAGAGAGTCTCTCTGCGGAAACTGCGCGCGTGGCGCTCCTGAGTGTGGCAGGTCAGTACTCCCCCCCACTTTTGGAGGGGAAGGGGTTTCACATTATCCCACGAGTGGGAACACTCGTCACGGGCCTCCTCAAAGAGAGAAGAAGGAAAGAGGCCCGGTGCAGGTTGGTGGATGCTATATGTACCATATATCAATCTTTCGTCGTTTCACAAATCCTCTCAATCCAAAGGTTGTCTGGAAGAGATCGCTGATTAGCGATAAGACCGCCCATTGTACTAATCAAATTTTTAAGTTGTATTTTTATTTGTGCTTGTTATGTTTTTGGTGTACAATAAAGCGTTATCAATCAATCAATCAATGAGATTGACTTGTTCGCTTCCTTCTGGGAGGGTCTTCTTAATGGAGGTGTCATATACCTCATATGCAGCCTACAATGATTTTATGATAAACTGTTGCACACTGGCAGTTAGCTGTTATTACCTGATGTCACGTTGAGTTGTCTAAAGAAATGATCTCGCTGTAACCATCGTAACATAAAGTACCTGGATGTCGGAGCTTTGTTCGGTATTGTTGAGATAGTTTATTAACAACGCCATCTATTGTCAAGTAGCTCGAGTGTTGCTGTGTCGGTAAAGCAGTTCGGTTGTTTAAGCTGATGGCTCTAGTTGCCAAAGTTAAAAAAACAGTATTACTACTCGCCAATAGATGTCAGGAAGAGTCAAATTTTTCAGTTTATGTTTAAACACGGATAAAACGATAAAACGGATATACCAGCTTGTTTTAAGGTATTAAATAAAAGTATTAAGGGATTAAAGAGCTATGGAGAGAGCTATGCTTGGGATTTCTTTGCGAGATAAGATCCGGAATGTGGAATCAGCAAAAGAACAAAGGTAACCGACATAGCTCTCAAAATGATCAAGTTGTAGTGTCAGTGGGCCGGCCATAGAGCTCGTGGAACCGATGACCGTTGGGTAGAAAGGTTCTCGAGCGGCGACCACGGACCGGGGGGGGGGGGGGCGTGGGCCCCCACGGGGGGGCGGCGGCTGGCGGGAGGCGCGGGGGCGCTGGGTGCAGCGCGCGGCCGCGCCTTGTGGCGGTCGGGGGGAGGCCTATGTTCGGCGGTGGACGGCTTCCGGCTGATGATGATGATTAAAGAAACAAAGAACTTTCTTTATTACGTGCTCATCGGGGACGTATGTGGCTTGTTCCCAATGTTATTTTGTTTTTCTTTTTTGTGCTTCATCTTTAGTCACACAGTCGCTTAAAGTCAGCCGAGATGAGGGTGACCGAGAATACCCTGACGAGCGAGTGTGGCGCAGTGGGAGCACGTGGGACTTTCGATGTGATGCACCCGAGTTCGAATCCCGCTGGCCCCGCACCACTGACTTTCTTAAGTTATGTGCGGGTTTAACACTCACTCTAAAAACGGTGAAGGAAAACATCGTGAGGAAACCGGTATATCCAAAAATTTATCAGAAAAATTCAAGGACATGTTTCATCAGCCAACCCGCACTGGGCCAGCGTAGTGGATTATGGCTCACACTATCTCTATGAGAGAAGGCCCGTGTCCCAGCAGTGGGAACGTGATGGGCTGACGATGAGGGCGACCATTCATAGAACTAACAGAACATAATATGTTCGTTACTGTTGCAGATGTTCCGGCGGCTCGGCTCGTCGCTGGCGTGGCACCGCGCCTCGCTGTCGTCGGAGCTGGGCTCGCTGTGGGACTTCCTCCGCCCCCGCGCCGCCCCCGCCCCCGCCCCCGCCGCGCGCCGCCGCTCCGCCCCCGCCGCCTGCGCGCAACACGACGCGCGCTCGCCAGCAAGACTCGCGAGGGACCTCTTGCAGGTAATAACTGATCAGCTACACAACATCGCTGCGGTCATCACTTGGATGGGTGGCCGTTTCAAAATACAATACAATAACACTTTATTGCACACCAAATAACATAGACACAAAATAGAAAAATAAAATAAAAGTACATCGTAGTTTTGTGTTGACGTACAATGGGCGGTCTTATCGCTTACAGCGAAAATATAAATACAAAATGCTACATGAAAACTGACTAACTAAAGTACAATGGGCGGACTTATCGCTGAAATCGATCTCTTCCAGTTAAATAACGAAGTGAGAGAGGTCGGCGGTGTAAATAAAATAATAATAGATTATATGTTCTTATCCTAAATTCAAATGCATCATCATCATCATCATCCCATCACGTTCCCACTGCTGGGACACGGGCCTTGTCTTATAGAGAGAGTATGGGCCTTAATCCACCACGCTGGCCCAGCGCGGGTTGGTGTGGATACAACACCTAGTGATTTTACTACACATTCTAAAAGATTTAAAAAGAGACATCCCCTTGTAGTTTCTCGGTGCTATCTCCTCTAGCGGGCGTATTTCGGCAGCCCTGGTAGACTCAGTTTTAGTATTTCTATTCCGGGCCCGGACTTCAATTTGAGTTTGGGAAAGAAATGGGTAGAAATGCTTACCTTTTTTTTCTCAAAGTCTTGATATTTTAAGTTAATTTTAACGTATGTATTTCAATTGATTTGTATGATGTGCATATGACGTTTAAAGTGCATTTGTGCCAATATATAAATATTTATCACAGCAAATTAATCACATCATTTTTTTAACCTTTCAGGTGGTCCAAGAAACAGTATTTGCTAAGAAATTTGACGAGCGCCGCTGCCCCTTAGTCAAGGAAGAATCAGACCTGAGCTCCGACGAAGGTAACGACAGGAGAATAGCCAATCTCATAGATTTCTTCTTCACCATAGTTAAAAGTCAGAAGGACGATAGGAAAGGCAGCAGTGCAAGCTGCTTCAAAACCGAAAGTCCAACGGAAGTCAAGCCTAGGAAGGTTAATATAGAGTTAGAGAAGAAAATGGAGACGCTAATGGAGTTTCTAGCTACGACAGGATGTATGGAAGAAGATGCTGGTAAAGACGAAAAGAAAATTACTCTAATGGAGTTCCTCTTCGGTCCAGAAAGCAAAGTTTGTAAGCCTATTGTAGAAATCAATGCCCAAGCCGAGAAGAGAATGACTCTATCTGAATCGAAGATTAATGTGAAACTTTCGTATATAGACGAGACGCCCGTCGAAGAAACGAGTAACTTAGTTGATATGTTAATGAAATACATGGACACTTACGACAAAGAACCGAGTAAGTCATATTCGCTGACGCCATCTCTGTCAGAAAAGTCAAAATCGGACGTGACTCTAAGCAAATTGGAGACTTTTAGCGATAATATAAGCAAGACCAAGTCAGATTCAACTTTAACTCACACGCAAGATACGGTGATAGAAAGAGAAAGCGATTTTAAAACTGACAGCCGACGGATTTCAGAAACTGTTGTTGATTTGAGCAATATCAAACAAGATTTAGAAGAAATCTTTGAAGAAGCCGTCGTCAAAGTCTGTGAATTGAAGGATATACCTTTAGAATATGATGATGATGATGACGATGATCATGATATTGATGATGAGAATGATAATGACACAATGTCAGAAGCGGAAGATATGCAAAACTTCCACGCTTATACCAAACCACCTCTTCTTTACACTGTCTGCATGCCTTACAGCGTCGAGCTATCTGATATTCTAGAAGAAGACGAAAGCCTTGAACCGTCTTCTAGAGCGATGCAAGAAGATAGAATGTATATGATTCGAGAAACGGCCGAAGACTTGCTAGATTACATAGAAGATAAGATTCAGAGACACTTCGATGAAAGCTCTGAAGATGAATTCGATGTAAGCGCGAGTCTGAAGCGATCATCGATCAGTTTAATCGATTTACGATTGATACCAGATCTTCCTCCGAGCATGATTATAAAGCCTAAAGTGATGAGAATCGATAAATCTACGTCGACGACCGAAATTTCTGATTCCATATCAGATTTCGATAGGAGAATCGATGGTAATATAACTGAAGACACATCACTCTCCAACAGTGAAAGACACGTTGAAAGAGCTTTAGACAAAATAGAGTCTCTACACAAATTCTTCACAAATTCAAGATCTACCAGACTTGGATCTATAAAGGAAAGTAACGAAGAAGACAAAAATGAAAGAAAGAAAATACCAAAATCAGTGCTGATTTCCGAAACAAGAAGTTCAGACATGAAACCTGGACAAGCCAGTCTTGACGACGTAGAAGAATTGCAGGATGAAGTGTTAGAGAATAATGAAGTAGAGAGGATTAGTGACGATGTCATCATAGAAGAGAATGAAAGAGATATATCTTATGAAGAAACTGAAGACTTCATACAAGATCCAAAAGACGAAGAACATGATATAGGTGAACATGAACGTCAGAAAGAGGATATAATTGAAGATAGTATCAAAATCGGTACAGTGAGTGAAGTAAAAATACATGAAGAGACAACTGAAGATTTGGTTTTTGATGATCAAAATGAAGATGTCATAGATAATATTGAAAACATACAAGATAATGAAGAAAATAATGAAAATTTTAATACAAATGACGCTTGTACATCAGTTAATGAAGCAGACAAAATGTATTTCGCTAAATCTGATCTTTACAAAATAAAATATGGCAAAAAATCTGGTAGACATGCTAGTTTACGTGAAGAAGTGAAAGCGCGGAATAAATTAGTCAGGTCTCAATCCAGTTTTGATATAGTTAAATTAAATACACAAGAAAAACAATCAGATGATGATCAATATAAACCAAATAAACAAGAAAAACAACGAAATATTGACAAAATTCAATTAAATACAGAGACAAGGCAATCAAGTGTAGATAAGCATGAATTAAATGTTCCCCGACAAGAAAAAGATATTAACGAAACAGATTTCACTGAAATTGATAACATAATAGCGCAAGCTGTCAAAATAATTCTAGTTAACGAACTAGAGTTTCACGAGACGGAACAAAAACTGAAAAAAGAAACAGGTAATGCTGAAAATAAAAGCAGCAATGATATTCCCAAAAACTATAAGCTAAAGAAAAATCCTTTCGATTCCGACAAAGAATTAATTGACCACAAGAAAGAAATAGATGAATTTAAATCCAAAAAGGACAAAACTTGAGAATTTATGTAAAAATACGTAAAATTGGCCTTATATACGAGTACACTAAAAACAGTAACCTTCGCCTTTCTCAGTGTTTGTAATTACAAGTCCGAAAGAAAGAAGTCGAAGTCCGAAGCAAAGTTTTTCCAGAAAAAAGACAGCCAACGTAACGAAATCCTGTTGTGGGAATCGAAGCTGTGACTCCGTGTAAAGAGCCTGCTTAACCACCGTGCCGTGGAGGATTCAAAAATCTACAAGCTAAATCTAAATTTGAAATTCTAACAAAATATACTACGGACCACATTGTATTTCTACATATCCAAAATACATATTTTCAAATATTGTATTTGAAAGACAAAATACATATTTTAATGTACCTACAAATATGATGAAAACTCAGCTTTTTAATCAACCAAACATTAAATAGCCGGCCAAGTGCGAGTGGGACTCGCGCACGAAGGGTTCCGTACCATTATCTATAAAAACGGCAAACAAATCACGGTTGTTGTATGGGAGCATTTCAATATATATTTTATTCTGTTTTTTTTTAGTATTTGTTGTTATAGCGGCAACAGAAATACATCATCTGGGAAAATTTCAACTAACTATCACGGTTCATGAGATACAGCCTGGTGACAGACGGACAGACAGACAGGCAGACGGACGGACAGACAGCGGAGTCTTAGTAATAGGGTCCCGTTTTACTCTTTGGGTACGGAACCCTAAAACTCAACATATTATTAAACGAAAAAGTCGTTTATGCAGAAACGAACATATATTTTAAAAAAATGCACAAAAATCGCCAAATATCATTATTTAAATGCCAAAATAACAAATAATAGCGGTAGAAGTATGCCTCATTTATTTTAAAAATTATGGAAATCCGCAATGAAATTAGTTACATTTCTATCTGGCAATTACCACGTCTCTTTAGATAATTTTTAATATTAGTTTAGTCGTCTTTCCGAATTTTAATGCAATTTCTTTTTATTTAGAATCTTGTCAGTTTACAGAGTGAGTTTTATCAAGAAAAATGCAAAATTAAAAACAGAAAAATTCCAATTTTGCATTTTAATTAATAATATTATGTAATACATTCGCCACCATATTAAAGAGAAAAATTATTATACGAGCTCAAAAAACGGCACGCTATGAAAAACAAACTCACTTTGTACACCGTAACAAGTAATACCCTACATTTTGAATTTGGAAAGGAATAACACGCCCGATAGATGGCGTGTACATACATCCGCCAAAGAACTAATATTGTTATCGCGCATAAGTTTATGTTCGCCACTATTTCGCCTAATGATAAGCTACAATGTGACTGATGATGCCCGATTCATATAGGAAGACGGCAGTTGAGTGACTGCTCAGATCCGTCTCAGTGATGATTCACCGAACACAATTAAGTCGCTTGACGGCATGGTTTTGTTCGTTCTTTTCCATCTATCATCTGCTTTGCCAGCATGAGACTTAATGTCTGATGGGGTGATGAGCGTAATCCAGTGCTATGCAGTGCTTTTTATAGTATTAAAAGTTATGGGTGGCACTGCAATTGTTATGGGCAAGCGTAGCGCTTACAAAAAATCTAGCCTTGATATGTCACACAAGTGCCGATGGTACTTTGTTGGCTGGCAGCAACTTAGTCTTATTGGCTAGGGGACTAAGGTGGCTGCCACTGCGAGACAGAAGGTTCCGGGCTCTAATCCTGTCGAAGTGTGTTATTCTTTTCCAAATTCGAATATTATCGTTAATGCGTAACTGCTTTACACGTGAAATTGTAAACTACATTACCAGCGCTAAATATGGCACGCTAGAAAAAAAATATACACATTTGACAAAATCACTATCCAGTAGTGGTGCGACAAGTTATAGTGAGATTTTTAATATTTAATAATAATCAATTAGATTTAATAGTAAATTAGTGTGTTATGTATAAAAATATGATGCAATCAAGGAGAAAAAAGTTTTTTTAATATTTCCTGTGTCACTTTGATGCAAATAATAAACTTTAAATACGTCTATGTAAGAAGCGGACGTACATAGATCTCCTGCTAAATACTCGTATCAAAGTTTGTTCATTTATATGTGCGCATTTGTCATATTTTTATTTATTTTAATATAAACTAGACATTTTTCTCGTTGACTGCATTTATTATATCACAAGTTGAATTTATATTATAGATATAGAAAATTTTATACTACTAGCTGTCTGTGGTTTGGTCTAAATAAATTATTATTATAAAAATATTAACATAGTGTAGTAGTTGTGTTAATTCATTTCATATTTTAATGTTTACATGTTCATAAATTCAATAATATATGATTGTCTATTATATTTTATGTACTTAGCGAATCTTAAGTGTTGCCTTAGCGCCTCTACCGGTTAATAATAGAATTAATAAATTGTACCTTGCTTACCTAATTTATAATTCTGTTATAGTTAGATTTTAGTGGCGACATAAATAAAAAAACAATATTAAAATCATAAAAATGTCTCACAAAGTCTTTGTAGATAATATCAATGACCACTCCTAAACCAACATAGCCTCAATATTTGTAAATTAATTTTACTTCTTAAACTTAGAAGTAATTATTTTTTCATAATCTTTTATTTATTTAATTTAATTTACACTTTCCAATGCGCTTTTCTAATCGGAGCTTTAAAATATATAATTTAACAATATAAATATATATTTTATTAAAATGCGTTAAGCACTAAATCTACACTATAATGAATATTTCAGAAATTGTATTTTTAATATCACAAAATGTATTTAAATAGCTAAATCAAGTGTTACGTTTAGGATGTATTTTGTACACAAATTATAATCATACCAATAAAAATTGTTTAATATCAGTTTTTAAATGTTTATTTTTTATTCTTATTATTGAATTTTTCATTATAAATAAGCAAACATCAGTCGGTTCGGAACACATGTGTTAATATCCTTAGCTAAAATCGTATATGTTAATTATATGTTATATTAAAATAAATATTTGTGTTATATATATAAAACAAAATAGTATAATAATAAGTACGAGTCAGAAAATTGGCAGGTAATTTGTATGAAGCCATACAAGAAGTGAAAAAGGACACTAAAGTGGAATTGTTAAAATATTTCGAGTGTGCCAACATTTCTGTCCCGCACTGTAACATTTTTGTTTGTTTCAGTCAAAGAAGTTTCCCCAAAATATATAAATGTGTTTATATTTTATGAATAAAACAAGTTTATTTTATTGTGACATGGTGTTATCATTTCCTAAATACTTTCTTAGGTATCTCTAAAGTATAGGTTTCCCTAAATGTATGATCTATGTGCTCTATCTTAGGCCACATCATCAATTCAATTCAGTTCAATTCAATTATTTATTGCAATCCATAATGTAATTAGATGATAGGTAAAATAAAAATAAAGTTCATCATGGACCCTGTTGGGCGCAGCAATTAGGAGAGAGGAAGACTATTTGTGCATTTGTATTAAAACATGTCAAATTAATTAAGGAATATAAAAAAAGTATCATAGAAATAGTATTATTAAGTCAATCAAAAGTCAAACAAAAAAAAATAAAAAAAAATGTCAGTATCATCGCTTCACATCAGGCGAGATAGTACACAAACATGGATCTATTAAGCGTAAAAAAAATGTTTTCATCATTTCTTCTAAATAAGGCTTCCTCATTGGACAGACACGACAGCGACACGATCTGTCGACGTCGCACCGCTGTCGTACTCGTTACATCTTCTATCAGCCTCTGTGGTGTAGTGGTTGGGCAGGTCGCGGGGTTGCGGGTTCGATTCCCGCGACGGGACAAATGTTTGTGCACAGAAAAAAAAGCGTGCGAGCATGGTCCTCGTAGGAAATCCTAATTAGGGGCCGGGATACATGTATGTAATATTCATAAAATAGGTGCTCATTATGAAATATTTTAATGAACATATTTTGGTGCACAATCAGTATATTTGGCGGAAAAACGGGAACAAATTGAGGTACAATTAAATACGATCCTTTATTTATCCCTTATCTAATTTGCCTTAAGTAAATAACCACCCGTAAACAGTTGACCACGCATACATTTAGGCATTTCTACTATTCAGTGAACAAGTTAATAATGATATTGAATGCATCAGCGCATGCTAGGCGAAAATCTTAAGATTCTAAATAATTAGAAAGAAGAAAAATGAAATTGCTCGGGCAGGGATCGAACCTGCGTGCTCGAATCGTCCCTGTAAGACGATATAAGACGGATAGAAGAAATTTGGTTGCTCGAGCGGTAGGCTCGGTGGCCCAGTGGTTAAGGCGTCGGGACGGTATTCCGAAGACGCAGGCTCGATCCCTGCCCGAGCAATATCATTTTTCTTCCTAATTATTTACGTTAAGTTAATAATGGTTGAGTTTTGTATGAAAAACGAACCGTAACGTACCAACTCAAGTTGTTCAGGTTTTGAAATAAAGCCTTTATTCATCATCATCAGCCCATCGCGTTCCCACTGCTGGGACTCGGGCCTTCCCTCGGAAAGAGAGAAGGTATTGGCCGTAATCCACCACGCTGGCCCAGTGCGGGTTGGTAGATTTCCTTCATCGTTTTTAGAGCGAGTGTTAAATCCGTTACTTAAGAAAGTGCGTGCGAGGCCAGTGGGATTCGAACTCAGGTGCGTTCGTAAGTCGCACGTGTTCCCACTGAGCCACACTAGCTCTTATTAGGTATTAAGCTTATATTATTATTGTTATTATCAACAAGCCCCCGGGCCTCGCTGCTCGTCCGGTGAACTCCAGCGCCTCGCGCCTGTCTACTCCCTTATCTAATGTCACGCGCTATCAGCGAGGCTGGGTTCATTTTGTTCAGCTGTGTGCTCTTGTAATAAAATAACCAACCAAGTGCGAGCTTACTCGCGTACGAAGGGTTCCATACCATTATCTATAAAAACGGCAAACAAATAACGTTTGTAACGTGTGTTTGTAATAACGTTTGTTGTATGGGAGCCCCCTTAAATAATAATAATAATAATTAATGCTTTATTGTACACCAAACAAGAAATTAACAAGTGAAATTAAATATTAATTGTATTCTGTTTTTTAGTATTTGTTGTTATAGCGGCAACAGAAATACATCATCTGTGAAAATTTCAAACTGTCTAACTATCACGGTTCATGAGATACAGCCTGGTGACAGACAGACAGCGGAATTTTAGTAGTAGGTTCCCGTTTTACCCTTTGGGTACGGAACCCTAAAAGCCCGCTAGCGACTGTTTGTTGCCCCGCGGGTGATTTAATTATTAATTAGTCGGTTACTAAGCATTACTTTGTATTTTTTATGAAACTGAGTAATGAGACGAGCTGGTCGTGCGCCTGATAAGCGCCTCGCCTGCCCTTAACCATTGCATTGCCACCCAAAACTTATCCGTTTTACCCTTTTAACCTGTACACAGTAATGCTTGCGCACTACTGCTTGTAGTGCTGCTTCAGTGCGCAAGCATTACTGTGTTCCAGTTTAAAGGGCATTGCAGCCAGTGAAATTACTGGGCAAATGAGACTTAATATGTAATGTCTCGGGGTGATGAGCGCAATGCAGTGCTACGCAGTGCTTTTTATGGTATTAAAAGTCTGGGTGCATTATTGTTCCATTTTGAAGGACATTGTCGCCAGCGACATTATGTCAATTATGAGTTAGAGCTATTATCTCGGGGTGACGAGCGCAGTGCAGTGCCGAGGGTTTTGCATAACAATGTTCCTGTGTTGCAACTGTTATGTGCAAGCGAGTTGCTTACCATCAGGCGAACGACTTGCACGTCTCATAACGTCAAAGCCAGCGTTTATACAATGATTAAACGCTTAATTATCTTAGGAGAAAATCCAATCAATCAATCAAATTACCTGTAATCCTACATAAATATTATAAATCTACATCATCACGTTCCCACTGCTGGGACACAGACCTTCTCTCATAGAGAGAGTATAGGCCGTAATCCACCACGCTGGCCCAGTGCGGGTGGATGTACATGTCCTTGAAATTTTGTGATAAATTCTTGGACATGCCGGTTTCCTCTGTTTATTTTTGTACTCAAAACGTGGCTGCACACCCACTGTTTCTTTCCCGACCTGGAACACTGGTAGATAATGCTAAATAATATTCAAGTCATTCCTTGTACCATTTTAGTGCAAAACTTTAAAAAAAAAAATTACAAAAAAAAAAATCGACTTCAATTCTGATGTATCTTCGAAGTCCAAGGTCGAATATCGATGAAATTTATATAGGACCTTGTAGCTTGTAGCTTTTGCCTTCTAGCTTGTGGCTTTAGCCTTGTAGCTTGTAGCTTTAGTCTTGTAGCTTTAGTCTTGTAGCTTTAGCCTTGTAGCTTTAGCCTTGTAGCTTTAACCTTGTAGCTTTAGCCTTGTAGCTTTAGCCTTGTAGCTTTAGCCTTGTAGCTTGTAGCATTTGCCTTGTAGCTTGTAGCTTTAGCCTTGTAGCTTGTAGCTTTAGCCTTGTAGCTTGTAGCTTTAGCCTTGTAGCTTTAGCCTTGTAGCTTTAGCCTTGTAGCTTTAGCCTTGTAGCTTTAGCCTTGTAGCTTGTAGCATTTGCCTTGTAGCTTGTAGCTTTAGCCTTGTAGCTTTAGCCTTGTAGCTTTAGCCTTGTAGCTTGTAGCTTTAGCCTTGTAGCTTGTAGCTTTAGCCTTGTAGCTTGCTTTTGTATTTTTAAATTGTTATAATTTGGAACAATTAAAGGTCCATATTTCCTTATTACACTATTAGAGTGGAGACCGTATGGGCATCAAAGGCCAGTAGGGATAGTACAGGTGAGATTGAAAGACGACATCAAAAATGTGGCGCGCAGCAACTGAACTCTCACTGCCCAAAACCGGGAAAAATTGAGAAGTTTAAAGGAGGCCTACACCAGTCAATTGGTCTAAAGAAAGAAAAAGAAGAAGAAGATAAAGGTCCTTATTTACAAATTCAGAATAACACATGACAAATTACAAATTAAAAATGAGAAAATAAATATAGATAATAATGATGATTATAATACCTAGGTAGCTAGTATAGCTATACTGAACACAAGAATTTCCCAAATCAATTCATACATGACGGAGTTCTGAGGTACAAGGATAGAAAAACAATCGAATTGAGAACCTCCTCCTTTTTAAGTCGGTTAAAAATACCTACTTTGTTGTCACTTCGTTATCAGTGGCGTGATGTCAACAACAACACGAGCTGTCAAAACTCAACTCTTATCATTTATTATCGTGTAATTTGCACTTATACCTACCTACCTATAATAGTCGATACTTTCTACTTATCGATCTGTTTTTGGTTATTAGGTAATCATTGTTTCTTGTTACCCTATAAATATAATTCATAATTCATTTATTGATTGCATTCATATATATTAATTTGTCATAATATATATGTATGTCTCAAATAATATGGTAGGTAGGTACACGAGCTCTGTAAGGACGTTTGCAATCGAGTGCGAGTTTTATACATCCGCATCCGTCGTGATGATTAATATAATACAATACAATACAATACAATACAATACAATAATACCTTATTCATCACCAAACACAGGAAACAGAAGTTTACAGTTTTAAATAATAGTGGTAGAATAATGGGCGGCTTTATCGCTATGTGCAATTTCTTACAGGCAACCTTTGGATGGACAGGAATAAAATGGTAAATATTGCGGTCAGTTGGTGTATGAAGTAATTAATATAAAAGGTATAATGACGTAAATACAAAACTTCTAAAATATAATAGTGTTAGCTGTCAAGTAGTCAGTGAGCAGTAGTGGAGCGCAAACCCTATAAAAGCCAGCGCGGGAAGTATTAGCGTTACTTCTCTCTTTACTGCGGTCGCGTCGGAAGCTCTGTCGGTTTGAGGTTCAGTGATTCGGTGTGATTTGAAATAGTGATTTGTGAGGGTACCTAATTAAGTATTTGATTTGTTCTGTTGATTTGAGTAAACTGTTAATTCGGTGTTTGTTTTGCGATTTAAAATGTGATTGTGACAGTTTTTTATTAAATTTGTATTTTTTTATTGATATTTCACTTCTTACCTAAAAATAGTATATATAGACATAATAATAAATCATCATCATCAGCTCATCACGTTCCCACTGCTGGGACTCGGGCCTTCTCTCATAGAGAGAGAATAATAAATACAACCAAAATAATACATATATATAATATAATTATTTCCATTATAAAAACAATTGTCCAATTAAATTATTTTAATATCATCTTTCAATAAAATGTTATTAGAAATAATAATAATAAATATTTGTAGTCACTTGTATACCTAGGTACTTACTCACCTACTGATGTCACGTCATGTGTGATAGAATTCTTACTAACAATATAAATGCGAAAGTTTTTATGTGTGTTTATTTACTTTATTTACCTCTTCACGCCGTAACGGTTCAACGGATTTCGATATAATTTTTAACACAGAGTAGGACATAGGATAAGTTTTATCCCAATTTAACACGTGGTTACCGAGGGATCACGATTTAATAATAAAAATAAATACGCCCAACGATCACATACATAGATAATGGCCCCTAACTAGGATTCCCTGTATCTAGGGAACCAGGAACTACGAGGACCCACAACACCCAGACACGAAAGAAATTCTTGCCCTTTTTTTGTCCACAAACATTTTCCCGTCACGGAAATCGAAACCGCAACCTCAGTAGTGAGATTGAGCCAACCTACTCAACCACTACACCACAGAAGCTAATTTACACGCGCACGACGCCGCAGGCAGCAACTAGTTCTAAGTAAACTCTTGGCAATGGCATTTCTTCTCGTGACGTCATTTGATGTTGAGCCTATTATTTTTACAGGATACAAGCTAACCACCCGACTTCTATCGAGTGCGGCTTACATTATCATTATAGAATAGAATACATTTTATTGCATAAAAATTGTGTATAAAGATGTTATTACATGATATAAATGATGATCCAACAGTTCTATCCTCTCGGACGTACAATATTATGTACAGTTAGTAATTGGTACCTATACCTACAACACATTTATTAAGTATACTCTAATGAGATCATAAACCTTAAAATTAATTGCTATCAAATAATTTTTAATAATTATTAATATTTACAATTTACTTAACATTTATTACAAAACTACATTACAAAATGAGTACTAGTTCGTGCACTCAAATTACCCGGTCATATTATAAAAATTAGTTTATATTAGTTCATTACGTTCCCACTGAATCCCACTAGTGGGCCTTCTCTCATAGAGAGTTCATAATCCACCACGCTGGCCCAGTGCCGGTCGGTGGATGTCACAATCCTTGAGTTTTTCTGATCAATTCTAGGACATGTACGTTTCCTCACGTTTTCCGTTTTTAGAACGAGTTTTTAATCCGCACATAACCACAGAATACTAAGGGAAAGAAGCATCTCTCCGCAAAGAAATTTAAACAAATAGCGACTCTTGCTATGACGCAATAAAATTCAATTCAGCTTGCGTAGCGCTGCATACCTACCAGTCATATTATCCTACAGAGCCCCTCTCTTTCTATCGCGCCGCTCTTATCTCTTCTGACGCGGCACGTGTAACGACGCGCGACCCGCCGTCGGTGTCCGGCTATGTACTTGGAGCTTCGTATCTACAGTGCGGAGTGCGCTAGGCCTGACATAACTCAGGAAAGTCATTGATGCGGCGCCAGCGGGTTCGAACTCCGGTGCGTCGAATAGAAAGCCACACGAGTTGCCACGTGTAACCCGGCGTGGAGTAGTCTTTGCTTCTATAGCGCAGCGTTCAAATGGTTTGTACCTATTATACACCTAAGTAAGTAAGTAAGTACCTACCTATCATCATCATCATCAGCCCATCACGTTCCCACCGCTGGGACACGGGCCTTCACTCATAGTGAGAGTATGGGCTATAATACACCACGCTGGCCCAGTGCGGGTTGGTGGATGTCACATGCCCTTGAATATTTTTTTTGTGATCAATTCTTGGACATGTCGGTTTCCTCACGATGTTTTCCGTCACCACGTAGAGCGAGTGTTAAATCCGCACATAAATTAAGAAAGTCAGTGGTGCGCGACCAGCGGGATTGCAACCCGAGTTCGAACTCGGATGTATCGGATCGAAAGTCGCACGTTCTTCCCACTAAGCCACACTCGCTCCTAAGTACCTATGTTTGATTATATTATACCTTACTAAAGTATTTTTTTTAAATGATAGTGAAAATCCCCTCAAAATACATCAAGTATAGTTTCAAAATTCTAAGTCAATAAACAGACAGACGCGTAAAACGAGTTTGTCTACCTCTCTTCTAGAACTAGTTATACAGTTGTAGAATTAGCTATGAGTTAGCAACTACTATAATGAGATCAGTCAAGATTTCTGGCTAGGATATCCGCCATTTGATGGATTGATTGATTAAAATTTTAATTTCATGTAATACATTATTAACACAAAGTTTTGATTCTCGTTATAATATCGACGGTGGGTGACGGTATCTTGCTGAGACCGACTACATAATTGAAAAAACGCCTGAACAATCGAACGAGCATGTTAACTAAACAACCCAATCGAAAAACACCTGGGCCCTAATTCAGACAACTTGGCGATTCCTTGGTTCAAGGAAACGTCGATTCCTTCATTAATAAACGACATCTGCGAAATTTGTATTCTCTATGACGCGTCATATATATGAATATATGAATGCGTCATAGTGATGTCGTTTATTAATGAAAGAAACGGCGTGATTTCGAAGCAAGGAATCGACGTGATATCGCCAAGTTGACATAATGAATTGGGGCCCTGTAAGATAAACAACCTTTCTTAAACTATAATGTTCGGTGAACTATCAGGGGGACGGATCTGAGCAGTCGTTTAACTGCCGTCTTCTTCTAGATCGTCTTGCTCCATCTTCGGCCACATCGGCGCTTAACATCAGGTAAGATAGTGGATAATCATAGATCTTCGGAAGCGATAAAAAACTAGATATTACTGTGTTTGGTTAACTTATTGCAGTACTTACTTGGGTACCTACTTAGTAATATACAGCTAATAAAATAAAACAAAAATATATTAAAAATCATTATAATATTGCAAAAATATATCTATTATAGGATCTGTCATTCATTCGCTTAACATTTCTTTTATTTACTTAAAAACATATTTATATAAACTATTTAAGTAAACTATAATTATTCAGTTCTTTTTAAAACCATAATTCATATAACATTTTCATATATTATATTACAAATTATATATCCTGGCGTATTCAGTTATATATTTCGTTGTTTATTGTATAAACACTCACACAGACAATAAATTACATACACTCATACATTTTACTGGAATAGACAACACTTAGCTACCAGATCCACCATATTGTAACGTCATTGGACTTTTTTTTAAATACAACATTAAAATATATTAATCACAAAATGGCGGTTGTATTATTATGACTTATTATAATAAATAGCTACAACACACGACCACATATTTTTGCATTGACAAAAATATTGTGTGCATGTCTAAAATAATTAATAATAGCATAATTATAAATATATTTTATTAAACAACATTATTTAAAATTGTTACACGTTTTGAGCTATTTAATTCTTTCTATATTATAGTAATTTTATTTCTCTTCTATATTTAATTCTTATGATATATTTATTTACATTCAAGGCACAATCAAAAGGTTACAAAGCATGCAAATATGAAAACTTTACGAAATAAATACATCCATTTCCTATAACCGTAACTCTTTCGTCACTCCGACAAACTTCATCCCGTTATCATATTATTTTCAACCTCTTCACAAAGTAACATGTTCTAATATTCAAAAAACATTTATAAGAACATTTTACCTACACCGCATATAAAACATATACAAGCAGTGCTCACCCTTGACTAGATACGAGAACATTCCTGCGAGACATTCTCGCTCAGTGGATTTTCAACTGATATCGACATAATGTGGCAAGAAAACGCGTTTTGTCTACTAAAAGTGTATAAAAAGTCGACATAACCGCGAAATTATATAATGTCCATTATATACCGTCTACTGAGCGAGGGCCCTCCCTCTCATTCGTAAAATAATCACATTTACTTACAACAAAAATCCGAGCCGAGACTCGTCAAAACTCGTGACATAAAACATGGAAATTATCACATTTTATACATACAGTTTTGACTCATGCGACTTGAATATTTAAATAACAATGCATTGTTTGAACAACTGCTTAAAAATACCTATTCATTAAATACTCATTCGATTAACATTTTAAAATTGAAACCAAAACATTTATAAAATTACAGTACAAGTTTACTTGAATACATTTCTTTTTATTACCGAATAGGCAAGCATTTGACCGCAGTCGCACCTGATGGAAAGTGACGACGTGGTCGACGATAGATCATGCTTGCCTAGAAGATACCGATTCATTCGAGACTTGAAGACACTCAGATTATAAGAATCTGGAAACAGAGACGCTGGTAAGGTGTTCCATTCCTTAGCTGCTGGCATTATGAAGGTCGAAGCAAAACGCTTTGTAATGCAAATGCAGGATGTTTCGTATCAATTTGAATGAAAAGCAACTTAAAAATGTCAGTTTTGCATACTATAGTTAACAATATCACACTTATATTAATGCGAAAGTTTGTATGTATGTCTGTTACTTCTTCACGCTGTGGCTCAACGGATTTGAGTGAAATTCAACACGGAGATAGCTTATACCCTGGATTAACACATAGGCTTTCAATCCCGGAAAACTGGGTGAAACAGCAGGGCGCATAGTATGAATGAATGTCATATTCTTCCACAAGATCTTTAACAATGGTATTCAATATCTGCTTTAATTTATGATATTTATTGTTATACATAAAACAGTTCATATGTTATTTAAATATTCACATCTTCAAAGTTTATCTCCGGACGAAAATAAGTCGTTGTCCTCAATGTCAGTGAATAGACGCTTTATACAAACACAGATATATAATGTACTTTATGTAAACACAGATATATAATGTACTTTATGTAAACACAGATATATAATGTACTTTATGTAAACACAGATATATAATGTACTTTCATGATAATATGTAATAACAATAACATAAAGATATCACTTAAAATTATACCTCGGGCATAAAATACTAGTAATATAACAACTACAATGCTTTCTAGAACCTTGAATTGCAATGTCTTATATACATCACCGCAGTGCATTCGTCACCGAGATATCTGATGAAGTCATTATCTAGTAACTTCTCAGTATTAGAGATACCTAGAAACTTGAAGAATCAAGCATATTTAAGCACATATCAAACATTTGTTGATTCAAATATTTTGGAGCGAGTGTGGTTTAGTTGGAGTGCGACTTTCGATGCGACGCACCCGAGTTCGAATCCGGCTGGCATTGAACCACTGACTTACTTAAGTTATGCGAATTTACAACTCGCTCTAAAAACGGTGATGGAAAACATCGTAAGGCAACCGGCATGTCCATGAATTAATCACAAAAATTCAAGGACATGTGACATCCATCAACCCGCACTGGGCCAGCGTGGTGGATTATGGCCCTCTATGAGAAAAGCTCCGAGACCCAGCAGCGGGAACGTGATGGCTGATGATGATGACGATACAAATATTTGATTCAGCTTAATATCTTCTAACCCTATGTGATGTAGAATTAGGCAAATTATATATTAATGAATGTTTATATTTTTTATATCATTATCTGTGTTTATATAAATCGTCTTTAATTGACATGTGACATTGTTTAGAAGATGCCGAAACAGTTATTTGGCAACGATTCTCAGATCTTTATATAACTGCGTTTATTTTCTATTTATATTTGGAATCTATCCGAACTGACTAACGTTGAATGTCACATACATTATATACTATATTTTGTTAAATATTCGTCATAAAATATAATATATAAAGTATAACAATTACAGATGGTATTTCTTCAAATGTTGAATTATCCTTGAAATACTAGGCTGTTTTATAAAGTCCCTAGTTCCACAAGATATGTGCCTACCGGTGTAGTATGTAAACAGCTATGTTTAAATACCGTTTTCAATACATAACTGTTTTTGAAAACCACTTGTTTACTTTACACAAAATGGTGGCCGACGAAAAGTTGTAAAACAAGTGGCTCATACCTACATAGCTTGAATGTAACACAGGTTTTTATATAACAACATGACAACTACTCAAAGGAAGTACATATATCCAGAATGCATTTTTTGATATATTTAATATAGTTTGCATAGTTACTAGGTGACGTGTCCCGCCATATTTACGTTTTGACTGACTCAACATTTCATAATTTTACGATGACTTATTATCGTTATTATACGTATAAGTCGGTATTATTATTATAATGGGTAGTTATAATAAATCGAGCACACAATTGAGTATCATATAAATGCAGAATTATGAACCACAAAAATGAGAACCATTCGCAGGACATTTTCGTGATTCCTTCAAACGTAAAACATCGCTTGCAAGGACACGAAAATGTTATTGTAACTGGACAACGCAGTGCATTATTATCTGTTATTATTTATAATAATGAACTCGAGTTGTCAGGAGCTCATATCTTATTATTGACACGTCTAGGGCTTTAATTGATAACATTATGACCTACTGATTCTTCATAATAGGTAATAAAACATGATATTAATTTGATGACTTGTTTTTTAACCTTAAAACTAAAGGAATGACAAAATCATTGTAATTTTAGCTTCAACTTTCAATACCTACCATCATTTAAGACAAACCTATTAAAGGTTTAAAAGGTGTTAGATATAAGAAATTGTAAAAAATATATAAATAAATTAAATAAAAAATTTGATAATAACTCAATATTTTACAGAGATGTTTAAATTAATCCCATCTTTTATTCCAACAATTTTAAAGTATTGATGATAAATTAAGTTTTATTGTCCGTAACAAACAATCAACTAAAACATGACTGTTTGTACAGCTAATAAAAATATATATTTTTTAATCTTATTCTCTCTAAAAAATCAAACGCTCCAACCAAATATTGAGCATTATTATCAGTAATTATAATTATTATTTGCAATTATACTTTCCGAGATAAATAAATATGGCGGGAATGTCATCGAGCAATCTTTCAAAGAGATCACAAATAGAAGACTGAAGTTGTACACACCTCATTGCTAGGTGGCAAAGTAGCAGCGGTAGCAGTAGTCGGATTGGAGGTCCAATCCGACGCCTCTCAGGGGCGATTTGGACCTTCCGTAACACGACCTCACACGACCTCTCACGACCTCACACGATTTGGCACTAATCGTCTATGGCACAAATAACACAGACAAGATTTTGGACCCTTCAGGTTGGACCATGGTTTCACCAATAAGGCGTGCTCCCGCTGCCGTCTCGTGAAGTCCAAGAATTCCCGAACTTTATCCTAGCGCAGGACACAGCTGGTGCTGCTCTGACCGAAGACTTCTCTATGGTGTAGTTCTTCCCAGCGTTACTATCCCAGTATTCCTCTCCTCTGCATTTGAAGCAGACGCAGAAGTCCAGCCTTCGAGAATGGATGGGCAGTTGCAACCGAAATCCGAATGTGTCGTAGACAGACGTTCGATTCTGGTTCAAAGGCCCAGACTCGACGAAGGTGCAGAAGGTGTCTTCGCTCGTCGTCCACCCGTCCGCGCTTGCCCGTATAAACACTTCCTTGTTAAAGTCCAGGTTTTTGACTTTCACCGTGCCATCTGCCGCGCACTCATTTTGCTTGATTATAACGTTTTCTAAGGACACGCATTCTTCGGTGACTCTCCTTCTGAATTCGACGTAGTCTGACGCTGGTTGGTTGAACCTCATCTCCCATAAGTCTACGACTGGTTTGGGAGGCGGTTTCCGTTCCAAAGTTGGACTGGCAACGATCTTTAGCGCCCAATACGGAGGCATATGCGAGGGCTCAGTCATGAACTTGATTTGCTCCAACGCGAACCCTCGATCATCAGCGAAAACCACCTTCTTCTTGGTCTTCTCCGATGGCATCCTAATGCAAGACCGAGGCGCGGATTTCAGCGTCAACTGCACAGGTTTGAGTGCAGCTAGGCATGGTGCCGAGAAACCTCGGCTTGATAGCTTGGTTTGTCTTCTCACTGGCGGCGTGTAATCTGTCAGGAACCCAGCCGGAGGGCTGACCCCGTAAAACAGCTGTTCCGATGCTAGCATGTCGATCGCGGCGCACATCTCGATCTGTAAACGAGAGGCACGTGTTAACGCTTGGAGCGCGATAGGTGAACTAAACGGATTCCAACGCGCGGGGGGCTTTTATATGGTGCGCAAGCGCCGGCCACGCGTCTGATATGAGCTATACTACGGTGACGATCATTAGAGTTTTTTGCGGACGAGTTGTTGATAGGCTATTTGGGGAAATGGGTCAGAGGTGAAGCACTTTTGAGGTTAAGTGTCAATTTTGTTTGGCATTTATGATCTTGTCCCTGTTTTAGTGTAAAACTACATTTTAGTGCACATGTGATAAATGGGGTGTAATTTTTTATGAGTGTGTTGTGAATAAGTGAGTTCTATCACATAGTACAAGTTCAATAATATTTAGTCGTTCAAAAATTCAATGTTACAACATTATTTCTATTGCTCGGTTATCAAAATGTTCAGTAACAAAGGCATTCGCCCATTTAAAAAAACAAATAAAGAGTCATTGTTTTGAAATGCATTGACATTTTTGATGATCAATTAAAATATATATATATATATATATAGAACCTGGAATACTTTTTACTGAAAATTGTCCACGCGTTTGAAACCGCGGGGCGCAGCTAAATAAATTTTCATAATTTCAAATTATACAGTACAACAAGGTAGGTAATAATAATAAATAAATATTTAATAAAACGGCTAGGACTCACGTAGTTTGTCGGCGTGGTGGTCGGTGAGTGGTCGCCGCGATCTCGCAGCGTAAGCTCGCCCTGAAGAAGAGCATCGGATATGCTCGAAACCTAGGTCAACCAATTCGACAAATTACGTGACTCCTAGCCGCTTTATTAAATATTTATAATGAATCAAACTCACGAAACTTTCATACTAATAATAATAAATACTTAAAAAGGAATGTAATCATTAATTTTATGTTTACAATTATTATATATTTTCTTAATTTTATTTATTAGATAATTTTGTAAGTACCTTTAAAAAGCGAGCTAATCAGAGAGAATTCCAAAATCCATGAGTTTTTACATATTGTTATTATTTTACAATTCTGTAATCACGTCAAACAAGTTTATTCAATTCAAAAGGTTTTAAATTAATTTAGCCATTACAAATATTTATAAATATCAATTAATATAAAAATGATTCCACCAAGGTATCGGAGAAAACACTAACAGTAGTCCCTTAGTATTCTGTGCCACTACCCACAAGATGCGACGGAACACTAAGGATATTAGATAAATAAATAAGGCCAACGATCACATACATAGATCCTGACCCCTAACTAGGATTCCCTGTATCTAGGGAACCAGGATCAATGAGGACCATGCTCCCACAACACCCAGACACGAAACAAATGCTTGCGCTTTTTTTTCTGTGCAAACACATTTGTCCCGTCGCGGGAATCGAACCCACAACTTCAGTAATGTATGAGATTAGAGCCAACCTGCCCAACCACTACACCGCAGAGGCTGTCAAAAATGTTATGATGACACGTGTCATGACGTCATGACTCATGCCTGAGTCATGAGAACAAGCGCGGCCGACGCGAGCGCTCGCACCTACCTAACTAATATGAATTAGGACCCGTGATCCATACATGACGTTCGCACTATCGCTGTATATGTCGCAGGGATATAATAAAAACAGAGATTTGCTCAAATCACAGAGGATTAGATTAGTTTAGATAACTCTTTATTGCTTCCCACCAGATCAAAGCGATCTCTTCCAGACAACCTTTGGATGGAGAGAACTTAAAGAAACTGTAAGAGTCGGAGGTGTCATCATAAATATACAAAATATATAAGATATACCTATATATATATATATATATATACATAATGACAATTTCATATAGGTATAATATATAAAAAGAGAATGTTAAAATAATAACACGATTTTATCATTTCCCTAAACAACATCAAGTGATTTGACAAATACCTATCGCAGGAAATTGAGGACCAGGGATTTCACGAAATCCCTAGGGATACGACGTACAGTTTTCATAAATAGGCTCACGCCAGAACTCTCGCATTGTCATCCCTTCGCTCCACGCGCGCACTCGAACTTCACTCCACTCGGGAGTTCTTGCGCACTCGTTTTGCTTAGGAACTCTAGGGGTAAGAGCGAGTCGGACCACGGAGAAGTGGTCCTTCCAATACACGATTATAACGTGATTTCGTGGTATTTTTGTAATTTCACGGAACCAGTTCTGGTATTTGTTCAAATCGTGTTGTTATTTTAACACCCTCCCGGATTTGATCATCTACTTTAGTGATTTGATGAAATCTCTGTATTTATCATATCCCTGCGACATATACACATTTATAAATAGTATCGATCAGTATCGATATGCCGGCGTCGGCCGGTCATCCGACGGCATGGTCACCCTCACTCCCACGCCGGTACCACAGCGTCGACGGCTAGACGCCGCGTGATCACGTAATGCCGCCGAGCTGGCACGTTGCATGTGGCGTGGTGGTGGCACCGTGGTCCGAGCTCCTATGGCGTTTTGAAGACACGATTTGAATAGTCAAATTAAAAAAAAAATTAAAAAAATTCAGTAGGTATTTTTTTTTATGTAACGAATGACGAGACGAGCTGGTCGTTTACCTGATGGTAAGCAATACGCCAGCCCATAACAATAACAGCGCCACCCAGAACTTTGAACTTAGTTGTTTTTTATTATTAAACTGTTTATTTCAGGCAATATTTAAGTACAATAAAGTAAAACAGAGGCCCATAGAATATATATCTTACAGACTTACATACATACAAAAATATAACATCAATCATAAACCATACACACTACTTAACAGGGTTCAAAAATTTCTCTAACAACCTCGAGTATTGCAGGTCAATTACAGTCGTGTACGGGATCAGTTCCTAGGAGGTCGCAGGTTTGACTCTGGCTTTGGATAATCAATTTATTGGATATTTGTTGTGTATTGGGTTGGATTGTAAGAAAATTAGAGTGTATGTTTAAAATATGAGTGTGTAATATGAGTGTAGAGTGTAGGAAACAAAGCTTTTATTTAAAAAATATGATTTATTAGTTTAAAACATATGATTTATTAATGTTTTTATTATTATTGTAGACCTTACATCCCCGTCTTTAACATTTTGATAATTCCTCTCCATCCAAAGGTTGCCTGGAAGAGATGACACCGACGGCGGGTCGCGCGTCGTTACACGTGCCGTGCCAGAAGAGATAAGAGCGGCGCGATAGAAAGAGAGGCGCTCTGTAGGTTAATATGACTGGTAGGTATGCAGCGCTACGCGAGCTAAATTGAATTTTATTGCGTCATAGCAAGAGTCGCTATTTGTTTAAATTTCTTTGCGGAGTGATGCTTCTTTCCCTTAGTATTCTGTGCTTATACTACAGTATGCACTAACATTCACTTTTGCAGGTCAAAAACAGTTATGTAACTGAATGACGAGACGAGCAGGTCGTTCGCCTGATGGTAAGCACCACGCCAGCCCATAACAATAACAGCACCACCCAGAACTTTGTTTTGCAAAATCCTGCGCGGCGCTGCACTGCGCTCATCACCCTGAGACAATTAGCTGTTGAGTCTCATAATGCCCAGTAATTTCGCTGGCTACAATGCCCTTCAAACCGGAACACAGTAATGCCCGCGCACTACTGCTTGGCGGCTGAATAACTGGCAAAGCGGTGGTACCCACCCAGACGGCCTCTCGCACCACCAGAAAAAAATTAAAATGTAAGTCAATGGGTAATTATTGTAAGTCAATTTTTGATAGCAGTAAACAACCGGCAGCAGCCAGGTGTACGTCTGCCTTGTTTGCAATAGAAAACTCGTCACAGAACAAGTATATAGGTATGCCGTGCGTCGGCACTTGCGGTCGGGTATCCGTATGTGTAATGTGGTTTGTTTTCAACTATTTTCCTTTAAACAGCATAAACATCGCACATTTTATTTACTCTATTGACACCTTTTTAACCGACTTCAAATAGGAGGAGGTTCTCTATTCGTATGTCGTCTGCCGCCTCTCTCTAGATCTATGTGCTCCATCTTAGGCCACATCATCGCTTCACATCAGGCGAGATAGTGCCCAAATATAGACCTATTAGGCGTAAAAAAAAGAGTATTATAATTTTTTATTTTATGTTTGTTACCTCAGAACTCCGTCATTAATGAACCGATTTGGAAAATTATTTTTGCGTTGGGTTCAGTATAGCTACGAAGTGGTCCCATATATTTCATCGATATGTGACCTTGGACTTCGAAGATACGTTGGAGTCGGTTTTTGTTTTTTTCTAAAAATTAATTGATGGTTAAACAAACTTACCAAGTGAAGTTTGACCGTAATTATACAAGCCGTTGCATCCGAAGAGATTTATATAATTCACAAGGTAGTTCCACTCCATGAGCTGGGCATCAAGCACAATTTTAGAGCTGTCAAAAATAAAAAGCACAAAATGACTTATTTACAACTCCCGCCCTAGAGGGCGCCACTAAGCTCTGTCACCTCATTTGATTTAGAGACAACAACATTTCGCAAAATCTTAAGGCCACAAAACAGGTTAAGTAAACTACTAGTAGGTACTTAATATTTGATAGGGTTTGTGACAACAAATTAGGGCACGGGTGGGTTATTAGTATAAATCTCTTCGGATGCAACGGCTTGTATAATTACGGTCAAACTTCACTTGGTAAGTTTGTTTAACCATCAATTATACTTCGCCGTTGCATCCTCGAGATTTATATAATTCACAAGGTAGATGTTTAGAGCTTTTGCGAAATTTTCATGTTCCTCAGAGTAAAAATATTTATATGGGCAACACATATATGTAATATTTTAATAACAATTGTATAATATAAATTATGATTTAACATAATTTAGTTAGAATCCTACACCGCTTTAGCAAAATAGTACTCATATTATACGGCAGCTTATTTGATAAGGTCAATAGAAAACTCCGTAAGTAAGCTGCTAAGGTTTATGCATCACAAGTATGCAGAGAAAATCGCAGTGTTTATTCAACTGTCACATATAATCCTTTTGATCTATCTACCTTCTAACGAGATGCTCGTATTATGTACAAGGTTTTCTTTTCATGACAAAAAAGTTCAAACCTCTGATCGAAAGTAAAGGCAACAAACGCCTTACAACTTATATGCTTGTAAGACAAAAGTTACTGTTCCCGGCAAATTTATAATCTATTAGAAATTACTGCGTAATTGGTTACGATTTCATACATTCTATATAAAGAATGGTGATTGAACACATCGTCCTGAAACTGCCATTTATTTTGTTGTAATTTTGAGTAGTCATCGTTGAGAATATATTTGAAACAAAATTTAGAATAATTTTGTCTGTTTCTGGTTGAAGTGCAAAGGCTAACTTGTTTCCTGACATGATATGTATAAAATAGTATTGGTTCTTAACATGCCAGAGATTGGAACAAAGGATACTATGGTTGACTGTTCTAGTAAAGAATGACCATGACGCCAGTTGCCCATTGTTAATATTGTTCGTCAATTTTTAAAATGGGAAAAATAATAACTGGCTCTTGTTTATCGTATTATCACACATGATACTCCACCCAGTTAAAAGAAGTGTCAGGGAAAATCTCCAGCACATACGAGTAACGTCCGTTACTAATTATATATGACACAGTAAAATGTTGTTATTACCAAATAACGTATTTTCAATAAGAAAATTATGACCATTTTGCGGTTATAATTTATGTTTGGATTCTTTGACGGTTTTTTTTTTTAATGTATATTAATATTATCATTATTCCTTTTTGGTTATTCATTTATGAACTGTAACCCGAAAATATAATAGACATTTTACATTGTCTAATTTTAATGTGGGTAACCGTCTATGGACTTGATTGAATTTAGCCCAAATCAAGAATGTGATTTGGAACAAGCTGGTATACGTGATTCCGAGTAAGGATACTACAGGTTTGAAGAGCTTAGGAAAGAAGATTGGCACTGTCGGCCGAGCAGTCCATTTGACATTGACATTCGAATATCTGCTCCTCAAATTTTAATCACTGATTCTTGGCCGCCATATTTTTATTAGGCATTAACGCATAATTCACAAAATGCTGAAAAAAAGTTTTTTTTTTTTTTTAACAACCCATGGCTACTGAGACTTGAACCCGCATCTCAACATTAATTAGAAGGGAAGGGTTCTGCCCAATTGAACTACAGTGATCACCAAGTCAAGTTCGGAATTCATATAAAATAAAAAATATTACCTAAAGGTAAATCATTGAATGGTACTTATCACAACAGCTGCAGATATTGGACGGTTTGATTGGTTCTATTCCTAAATTTATATTTATTAGTTTTGAATCAGATAAGTTCAAGTATTGTTGGGTATTATTATATCGTATATTATACCGTGAGAAAAAAAAAATAATGGTTTCAGTAATGATATTTTATAAGCATTTTATACCACAGTTCAACTGTGCTGATAGATAAAGGGGTCTTTCGAAATTAATTTCCATGTTTGGAAAAAACCTCTAACGAGTTTTGGATTGTGGCATAGACTGTGACTTCCATGGATCCTGGTAACGACGCCGGTGCAGTCCACGTCGTGATACGATACCCCGGTGTATCCCGATACCTTTGGTTAATTTGCCTGTTCGGTTTTCTGGCTGACTCCCTGGTAACGACGCCGGTGCAGTCCACGTCGTGTTACGATACCCCGGTGTATCCCGATACCTATGGCTACTTTGCCTGTTCGGTTTTCTGGCTGACTAACTATTTACTTCGACATCAAAGCATTCATCATTTTAGCCTTCTTAACCTGAAACCCAGATTTCTAAACAGATTCATTTGCCTCAGTATTATAACTACAAGGATTTTTCCGAAGAGGAAAGAATTTATCTAGCGTTATATACGTTAAATCAGGTTGCTTTGATTTATTGTGTTTGTAAGGTGTAATCCTAATATAATAATTTGATCGAATTTTTAAGCTTTTCCATATCCTTTCTAATAAGAGAGGATGACCGACGAGATCTGACAGATAGATTTATGTATTCTTAAGCTCGCGCTGGTTTTTATTAGTTGAAGAGTCAACTTAGATGGTTTTATACCCATTAACTGAAAATTTATACAAGAACATTTTTAGTGAAAGCCTTTTTCAGGTCTGATGTCACTATATAAGATAGATACGCCCCCAACGTTTAGAGATTTCCTTTTCAATCTTCGATCCAAAAACTTCTTGTTTATCTTTCATCACACAACAGTAGGCTGCATAAAGCTTAATATAATTTGCATCAAGAACGTTCGTGTTCTACTAGTTAAAGTCTAGATCAAGAAGAAGCCACCGCAGAACGCGGTGACGTCACCATAAGTAAGTAGTATGCCACTGGAATCTATTCATTGTGAATATTAACTTGTTGTAAGATCAGTTGAGCGAACATTATACGCATACGTTAAAATCTGCTATTTTTATGGCTAGACAGTTTTCCATAGTGGGTGTATACTGGGCCTCTGCCACTGTGGGCGTATCATTAAGGAAGAAAAGTCATAATCGTGTTATGACTCCTAACTGCATGACTACGACCAAATCGTACCGCTAAAAATGCACCACTATGATCGCATTATAGTTCCAAGGCACACAATTTGTTTTAGGTATTAGGTTATAAGAAATACATCAAATGTGGGCGTCGCATGAAGATAAGGCAACCCCAAAGTCATGATAGTGGTATGACTCTTAACTCGTTGACTACGACGAAGTCGTAACGCTAAAATATACATAAGAACAATGCAAAATATCAAAAGATGACTAAATTGAATTATAGTTAAAATTAAAAATATGCATGACTATGATCGCATCATAGTTCCAAGGCACTCAATTTGTCGTTGTGCACGTCTATGATCGCGTCATAGTTCCAAGGCACTCAATGATGTGTGTGACTATGATCGCATCATAGTTCCAAGGCACTGGATTTGTTGCATTAGGCTAAAATATATATCAAATGTGGCTGTTGGGTGAAAAGAAGGTATCGCAGAAAACATGACTGTGTTATAACTCCTAATTACTTGACTACGACGAAGTCGTAACTCTTAAAATATGCACGATTATGATCGCGTCATTGTTTCAAGGCACTTAATTATATGTTGTGCACGTCTATCGTCGCTTTGATTGACAATTTGATCTATGAACGACTATGATCGCGTCATAATTCCAAGGCACTCAATTTTTGCATTAAGCTATAACAATTTATCAAATTAATATAGGCGTGACATGAAGGAAAGGCAACGCAAAAGTCATGAATATGTTATGACTCCATGACTACGACCAAGTCGTGGCCCTTAAAATGACTGTGTACGACTATGACCGCATCATAGTTCCAAGGCACTAAATTTATTGCATTTGGCTATAAAAATAGATCAAATGTGGCCGTTGCTTAAAGAAAGGCGGCAAAAATGTTACGGCCGTTTTATGACTCTTAACTATTTGACTTGACTAGACCAAGTCGCGGCACTAAAAAAGATTGTGTACGACTATGACCGCATCATAGTTCTAAGGCACTCAATTTGTTGCATTAGGCAATAAAAAATAGTTCAAATGTGGTCGTTGCACGTAAGAAAGGCAACGCAAATGTTATGACCGTGTTCTGACTCTTAACTCCTTCATTACGAACAAGTCGTGGCGCTAAAAAAGATTGTGCACGACTGTGATCGCGTCATAGTTCCAAGGCACTTGATTTTTGTATAGGACTTAATAAAAGCATTACAATGTGATGCATTCATGATATTGTCTTAGCATAATATCTATTTTTTAAGTACTGAAGTTGCATATTTAGTCGCATAAAAATTTATAACTGAGGGTAGTTGTGAAATTATTCTGTCTGGTTACTAAGCCCAGTAAATTTATTATTTAGTCAGTATTTAGTCATACGTATTATTTAAAGATGTTATGATATTAAAACATGTTTTTTTTTTTTACTTATTTTTATAAATTAAGGCAAATGAAGGCATAAGGTTTTTTTTTTATTATGACCTTTTTAATAATGAATCCTTCCAGAGTACTACACAGTTTCCTTCGTAACGAAAATAGAAATACAGAGTCAACAAATACACAACTGCATCGTTAAGTAGGTAACATAACCTACATTGTAGTAAATACTGTTTCTTGATTAACATTAAACATGAAGATTGGAAGTCAAGACGGAAAGATAGATAAGTTCTCACCCTGATAGTTGCTATCGGAACTTTCATGCCGTTATAAATGTTTCACGAGTTTTATTTCGTGTGTTTCATACCTTTATTATGGTCTTCAGATCAAGACTCCTTACGACTTCTTATTCACATTCACATAGCACTTAAACTGAAATTAACTGTTAAATAGACGATAAAAACACTAATTACTTGATTTAGAAAAAATATTAAAGAATTTCGATGCTACGATGCCCGCACACAAAAAGCGAATGAGGTGACAGAGCTTAGTGGCGCCCTCTAGGGCGGGAGTTGTAAATAAGTCATTTTGTGCTTTTTATTTTTGACAGCTCTAAAATTGTGCTTGATGCCCAGCTCATGGAGTGGAACTACCTTGTGAATTATATAAATCTCGAGGATGCAACGGCGAAGTATAATTATAGTTAAAAATTATATGGATATAAAGATTGTACAGTACACATTAAAACCTTCGACACCAGGGTTGGACAACCCTACTCGAGAGATGGCACACATATTATTATGTAAAAAGTTTATAGTCAAAAGATATTTATTAAGTAGGGACAACAATGCACTTTTAAACGTCATACACACAATACAAATCGATTAAAATACGATAAAATTGTAACTTTAAGTATCATGATTTTGAAAAAATAAAATGCTTGTTTACCAATTTCTTTCTCATACTCAAACTGAAGTCCGGGCCCAGACAGAAAATGCGAAAACTGACTCTACCAGTGCTTCGGAAATACGCTCGCTAAAGAAGATAGCACCAAGAAACTGTGCGGTGGTGTCGCTTTTTAAAAATATAACACTAAACAATGAGGTACGAACTGAGTGTGGCTCAGTGGGAGAACGTGCGACTTTCGATCCGACGCACCCGAGTTCGAACCCGCTGGCCCCGCACCACTGACTTTCTTAAGTTATGTGCAGATTTAACACTCGTTTGGTGAAGGAAAACGATAAAGGAAAACATCGTGAGGAAACCGGCAAATCAAAGAATTTATCACAAAACTTCAAGGACCTGTGACGTCCACCAACCCGCACTGGGCCAGCGTGGTACATTATGGCCCATACTCTCTCTATGAGAGAAGAAGGAAAAATGGAACGATGTGAAGGCCCGTGCCCCGCAGTGGCAACGTGATGGGCTGATGATGAATGAGGTACAAATTGCTAAATAACACAATGTCAAGCTAGAAGTGCGAGTGAGATGTCCCATAGTCATAGTATCAGTAACATGAGTAATATATAATCACAGAATACTAAGGGCCAGAAGCATCACTCCGCAAAGAAATTTAAACAAATAGCGACTCTTGCTATGACGCAATAAAATTCAATTCAGCTCGCGTAGCGCTGCATACCCACCAGTCATATTAACCTACAGACTGCCTCTCTTTCTATCGCATAGCTCTTATCTCTTCTGACGCGGCACGTGTAACGACGCGCGACCCGCCGTCGGTACTTGTAGCTTCGAACCTACAGTGCGGAGTGCGCTAGGCCTGGTATAAATGAGATTTTATTATTTATGACACGGTGCGCACAAGCGTAGGGACACAGCCACGTGAAAATTGGAATTGTCCAACAAGGTGCCTCTGTTGGGCGAAGGGAGAGCCTGTAACCACAAACCTGATTCCCACTCAGGAACTGCTAAGAGACGGGCACGGTCTGCAGAGTTAAAGCACGTATTAAGTATTTGATTCCGTACTTTTTTTTAATGTATCTGTATGACGAGACGAGCTGGTTGTTTGCCTGATGGTAAGCAATACGCCAGCCCATAACAATAACAGCACCACCCAGAACTTTGTTTTGCAAAATCCTGCGCAGCGCTGCACTGCACTAGTGACCCTGAGACAATTAGCTGTTGAGTCTCATAATGCCCAGTAATTTCGCTGGCTACAACGCCCTTCAAACCAGAACACAGTAATGTATGCGCACTACTGCTACTTGCTCTTAGAGCGGCGCATCCCAGAGCCTTTGCGATGATAATATTTGTGGGAAATCAGAGTTTGGGCAGGCTAACAACCACGCAACTCTGGCCTCGTTCAAATTGCTTATGGTTTTATTGGTTATTGGTTCGTTCAAATTGGTATTGGTTATATAAATAGGTATAATATATTTGGAGTAAACTCTGCCGAAGTCGGTTTTTCCCGATAGTTATGTAAAATCTGGGAATTCCTCGAGTGAACAGTTACTATCTTGGCAAGCGTGCTACATCGTCGACCGCATCGTCACTTACCATCAAGTGGTCAAAGCCAAGTGAGAAGTGGTCATCAATCAACAATATTATACAAGGAACAAACAGAAATCTAAATAACAATACTTACCGTTTTATTTAGATTACTGTGAGAAAAAATATACAGAACAAACCGAATAAACATTTCTAATAGAAATAAAGTTCGCAAGCCTTTGCTTCGTGTCTGTGTTGTGGGACCATGGTCCTCATTGTTCCTGGTTCCCAAGACACAGGGAGTCCTAGTTAGGGGCCAGGATCTATGTATGTGGTCGTTGGGCGTTATATATGTCTGACGCGGATTACATCAGCTTACTGCGTTCCATTGAACGTATATGAATATTTCCCTTGACGTGAATGATGATATTTTCGGACCACGAACGGAAGTAAGTGTTTTCCAGGCATTAGTCATGCGTATGCGCATAATATTGATGTATAAATTTAGAGTACGATAGTGTTGGTGGATAAAACTGTATTGATTATATTATCTATGATTTACATATAAAAAAACATAATAATGATACAAAATTACATTTTATTAAATCGTAATATTTTTTTTACGCTTAATAGATCTATGTTTGTGTACTATCTCGCCTGATGTAAAGCGATGATGTGGCCTAAGATGGAGCACATAGAACTAGAGAGAGACGGCAGTTGAGCGGCTGCTCAGACCCGTCTCCCCGATGGTTCACCGAACATCATCCCGAAACACGATTAGGTCGCTTGACGGCATATGGTATTACAACCATGGCCAGAGCCTACCGCTCTAAAGCGCGTAAGCGGGTTTCATCACGATGTTTTCCTTCACCGTTTAAAGCGAGCGTGCAAAATCTGCAGGTAGGGTGCAACTATAAGTCATTGGTGCAGGGCCGAGTCGGGATTCGAACCCAGGTGCGTCGGATCGAAAGGCGCACGAGTTCCCGCTGAGCCACACTCGCTCTTATTTAACGATACAAGGTATTTGCTTCAATTTGAGTAGGTATCGGAAAGAAGTGGGTAGACATGCTTACCTTTCTTTTCGAAGTCATATTTTATGTTAACTAAAGTTTTAACATAAATTTTAAACATTATGTAAGTATTTATGACGTTTAAAAGTGCATATTGGGGGAATCTTTTGTGAATCTTTAATAAATATTTTAGACTTTGAGACAACGTACTCTACCAACCAATTTTGCGACTGACGACGGCAGAACTTATTGTAATCCTTTTTCCTTTATTTCTTTTCCTCGTCCAGTTCTCCAGAAACGCTTTTGGCGAAAATACTCCTTTTTGCTTATTGTACGTCATTAATTTATTCAATTGTTGTTGTTTACTTTATTTTCATTTTTGAAAAATAAGTCCTACTAATATTATATATTTTTTTATGTAACTGAATGACGAGACGAGCTGGTCGTATGCCTGATGGTAAGCAATACGCCAGCCCATAACAATAACAGCACCACCCAGAACTTTGTTTTGCAAAATCCTGCGCAGCGCTGCACTGCGCTCGTCACCCTGAGACAATTAGCTGTTGAGTCTCATAATGCCCAGTAATTTCACTGGCTACAATGCCCTTCAAACCGGAACACAGTAATGCTTGCGCACTACTGCTTGGCGGCTGAATAACTGGCAAAGCGGTGGTACCCACCCAGACGGCCACTCGTATACGAGAAACCTACCACCAGTATTATAAATGCGGAAGTTTGCGACATCGTCGACCGCATCGTCGCTTACCATCAGGTGAGATAGTGATCAAACGCAAGACAATACAGAACAAAAAATAAATTGACCTAGTCGTGTTTCGGGATGATGTTTGTTAGGAAGTATATGCAATATTTACTGTGGTGAAAGAAAAATTGCAAGCGGTACCAAAGAAAATGGTGTTTATAAACTCGACACCGAGAGTCAAGTGTTAACTGAAGATCAACATAAAGAAGCTGCAAATCTATGTAAGACAAGCCCGTCCCAGGAGGTATGGCATAAGAGACTCGGACACCTGAATAAGCGAAGTATGGATTTACTTAAACAAGGTATAGCTAGTGGAATTAATTACACTAATAACGATTTTACACCTTGTGTAGCTTGCATAGAGGGGAAATCATCTAGATTGCCATTCCCAAAAAGGTCTTGTTCCCGAGCCACAGAAAAATTGGGCTTGATACATTCTGACTTATGTGGCCCGATGTCAGTTCCATCTTTTGGTGGTGCCAGATATATGTTAACCTTCATAGATGATTATACACGAATGACATTTGCTTATTTCATTAAAAGTAAAAATGAAGTTTTTGACACTTTCAAGATGTTTAAAAATTATGTTGAAAATCAAACTGATTTGAAAATCTTTAAGAACAGACAACGGACGTGAATATGTAAATAGTCAATTTCAGAGATTTCTGGGAGAGCAGGGCATCAAACACCAGATGACTGTACCTTACTCGCCACTACAGAATGGAGTGGCGGAGAGGGCAAATCGCACAATTATGGGAGCGGCACGATGCATGCTTCAGGACGCTGGAATGGAAAAGCCTTTTTGGGCGGAAGCCGTTAACACGGCCGTCTACTTAAAAAACAAGGCACCGAGTAAAGCAGTGAGAGGCACCACTCCAGAGCAACTATGGACTGGTAAAAAGGTAGATTTATCTAATTTGAGAATATTTGGCTGTATTGCATATGAAATGATACCAAAAGAAAGCCGTAAAAAGTTGGATGCAAAGAGTAAAAAGTATGTTTTTGTGGGATATTGTACTAAGTCAAAAGGATTTCGATTGGTGGACTGCGACAATCCATCTAAATGTATAAAGTCTAGAGACGTACAGTTCTTAGAAAACGTTATGTACAAGGATATAAATGATGAACTTAATATAAGTCAGCCAGAGCTCACTAGTTCTAGTCTAGAATGCAATGACAATATTGGAGATCAATCAAACGAGCCTAACAAGACAGCAAGTTCTGAAACTTCAGACTCTAGCTTTGAATATGATGATCCTGCTGGTATTACTTGGACGCCTAATATGACTTCAGATACCTCGTCCTATGACTATGATGATGGAGTGGAGTATGCAGCGATTGCAGTGGAAACGGGTGCAACGGGGACCTGCAACGACGAACCATTGACTATACATGAGGCACTTTCTGGAGCGGAAAGTGAGCATTGGAAGAATGCTATAACGAATGAATATCAGTCATTTGAGAAAAATAAAGCCTGGAATTTAACACAACTTCCTGCTGAGAAAATAACGCTGTTTAATGTAAATGGATTTTAAAAGAAAGTATGGACCAAACGGTGAGCTACTGCGTTATAAATTACGTTTTGTAGCGAAAGGGTTTACCCAAAGATACGGGATTAACTATACCGAAACACTCACCCGTGGTAAGATATTCAACAGTTACAACTTTACTTGCTTTAACAGCAAATTTAGATATGCAAATTGATCACATGGATGTGTGAAACTGTATATACAGAGCAGCCAGAAGGGCTTCAAGTTAAAGGTAAAGAGAATTATGTTTTGAAATTGAATAAAGCAGTCTATGGATTGGAACAGGCAGACAGGTAATCTTATAATCTTGGCTATATTTGTAGAAGATAACTTACTATTCGCAAAAAAAAAAATATATATATATATATACGCCAGAAAAGAAAACTGAAAAACAGATCTGATGAGAATTTTTGAAATGAAAGACCTTGGAAAAGTTACGCATATATTGGGGATGCGTTTGAAACAAGAACAAGGTAAATTCTTGATCAGAAAAGCTTCATACAGAATTATTTATAGCGATTAAACATGGCTGAATGTAAAGCAGCTTGTACACCATTTGAAAATGCAGTAAAATTTGAAAAGGGCCAAAATGATCTTCACTCGCAATATAGAAGTTTAGTAGGATGTATGCCCGCTAATTTATTTACAAAACCTTTGACGAAATAGAAATATTTTAATTGTATTTCCAATCTTTGTTTAAGGACTGTTTAGTTTAAGGGTAGGTGTTAGGAAGTATAAACCAAACAGTTAAAGAAGTGTTTTAGTTCTCACAAATGTCGTAAGGCGGCGCTTAGCCGATCTCTCTTCTCTGGTCGCGTTATACCCAACGTCATGTATTGAGTATTTTGGTTTAATAAATCTTTTATTTATACCGAAATCCTGGTTTATTTTGCCCATAACCCATCAATGTTCGGTGAACCATCGAGGAGACGGGTCTGAGCAGCCGCTCAACTGCCGTCTCTCTCTAGATTTATGTGTTTCATCTTAGGCCACATCATCGCTTCACATAAGGCGAGATAGTACACAAACATGGATCTATTAAGCGTAAAAAAATAATAACAAGTAATATTTTCCTGTCATCATGAAGCCGATTAAACCATCGAGTACTGACCCCCATATTTTATGGTCATGCATAACTAGATCATAACACCAACAGTTCCACGAGACTCGCCCATGAGGAGCAGACCGATCCAAGTTACATCAGAAACTAGGTAGGTAGGTGCTCAATCTATTATAGTGCGCCCGAACTAGACCCCGCGACCCCTGTATCTATATTATGACCGACTTGCTCTGTGGTGCAGTGGTTGGGCAGGTTGGCTCAAATCTCGTACACCACTGAGGTTGCGGGTTTGATTCCTGCGGCGGGACAAATGTTTGTGAACAGAAAAAAAAGCGCAAGCATTTGTTTCGTGTCTGGGTGTTGTGGGACCATGGTCCTCATTGTTCCTGGTTCCCTAGATACAGGGAATCCTAGTTAGGGGCCAGGATCTATGTATGTGAACGTTGGGCGTATTTATTTATTTATTTAAAAGAGATTTAACATGAATCTTTAACCGACTTCAAAAAGGAGGAGGTTCTCTATTCGAATGCATTTTTTTTACGTTTGTTACCTCCGTCATTTATGAAACGATTTGGAAAATTCTTTTTGCGTCAGGTTTAGTATAGCTACGAAGTAAAGCAAATATCACCCTTATTTAGTAGACATCCCGCCAATTCGTACATAGCGTTTTGGCTCCACGTTTATAGTGCGTACTGCTAAGGAATGGAACTCCTTGCCGTCTTCTCTGTTTCCTGAAAACTACAATCTGGGTATTTTCAAGGCCAGAGTGAATAGGTATCTTCTAGTTCTACGTGCTCCATCTTCGGCCACATCGCCGCTTAACATCAGGCGAGATGGTAGTCAAACGTAGACCTATCTATTGTAAAAAAAAAGAAGCGGTTCCATATAAGTTTCATCGATTTTTGACGTTGGACTTCGAAGATACATTGAAGTTGGTTGGGTTTTTTCTAAAAATTATATGAAAGTCATATCAACGGTATCAAGTTATCGTCGAACAAACATACGAACATACAAACTCTGATTTGTCCTAGTCATAGAGATCTGATTAAAATATCTGTGATCCTAGTAGATTCGGAGACCTCGCTTGCCTCGGTAAGTCTTTAATAAATTCTATGGCGATAGCAAATTGTCTGGTGTAATATATATATCAATGTGGATTGGCCTTTGCTGATAGATTCGTTAGAAATCTGAGGTTAGAAGAGACATCTTATTTCTATCGTAAATGTGACCCGTATTCAAGACAACGCCAAGGATTTATTCGAAAACATCCTATTTACATTCAGGGCAATTCTGTTGATATACAATCAACATTCACATTACAGAAACGTTGCCTCAGAAACATTTATAATTTATAAAACACGGATTCACTTCGTAGCATTTTCAGGGACAAAAGATTCCTAACTCTAACAGGAATTTATACTATATTAGTAATCTGTGTTTTTGTAAAAAGCAATTATGAATATTTTTTTAGTGTAAAATCTAGTCGTGCTGGTAATTTGCGCACTAAACACAAATATAACATCTGTATCCCTCAAATCAATAACACCCTGTATCATAAAAGTTCATTTATCAGTGCCATAAGGATTTTTAATCATTTGCCATGTCATTTAAAATCTTTAAACTGTAAGAAATTTAAATACCATTTAAAAGAATGGTTAATAAACAAAGTTCATTATAATCTGAACGAATTCTTTTGAGTGATGTAAAATCATTTTAGTTTGTATGTAATGTTTTATAAGTATTGTACATCCAAACGGACAGGCTGTTGGTACTTTATATATTTATTTTAAGACCTCAAATGTACACAGTTTTACACAATAAAGTTTATTCTTATTCTTATTCTTATACATCGTAAACTAGCTGCGCCCCGCAGTTCCGCAGGATAAAAAGTAGCCTATGTGCTATTCCAAGTCCTAAAGACCTACATATCAAATTTCATCCACATCGGTTTGGTAGTTATTGCGTGAAAGAGTAACAAACATACATACATACAGACAAACTTTCGCATTTATAATATTAGTAAGAATGTTTCTGTCACCCGTATTAAAGACAACGCCAAGGATTCATTAGAAAACACATTCTAATTCAATCGTACATGTCTCTGCCACCCGTATTCAGGACAACGCTAAGGATTCATTAGAAAAGACATCCTAATGATATCGTAAACTAACTTTTTCCCGCGACTTCGTCCGCGTTAAGGATAGAGTAAGCTTGTATTCGTATTTTTTCCAAGACCATCTACAAATCAAAGCACTCAATATTGTGAAAGATACCAAGAGGAAATGCATAACAAAGGTCAAGGACCACCTAAGAAAACTTAACTATAGCAGCACCGAACAATTGCTTCACATAAATATATAACTGACACACAAAAACAAACATCCACACCAATATACACCCTCACCACCAATAGGCACCTTCACCAACACACTACACAAACTTACTCACTCACAATTTATTCTTGAACTGATTGATTAACCTTAAAGAAGAACATTATGAAGGGAACTAGCTCTCACAAACACAGGGAATCCTACCGTGAGAGCTAGGGTCGCACAGATCCAACAATACGTACATTATCCAATTCTGCATGTTGCATGTTAGATTTAATATAATGTTGTTTAACTGGCACTTCTAATTATCTATAATGATCAAATTAATGTAACATAGATTAAGTGTGTATTTATCTTGTACCTATTTTCAAATGAAATAAATAAATAATAATAATAAATAAATAATAATAATAATAATAAATAATCTTAGCAAGACCTCCCCAGTATGAGAGAGCGCGTACTACGAAGAGGTCAAGCTGTATCTTCGTAGTAGCCCAACCGATTTTGATGTAACATACCCTATAATCCAAGTTAGGACTACCAAACCCTGAAAACCACATTAAAATCCGTTCAGCAATTTCCGACTCTATAGATAACAAATATACAAACAAACAGACAAAAATTCTAAAAATCGTCTATTTATGTTCAGTACCCTCTAAATAGTCGATCCCAGTAGGTTTTTCTAAAATTAATGTAAAGAATTGGCTCAATTAAATTTTTATAATAGTAATAATAGATGTCTCTGTCACCCGTATTCATGAACGACACTTGTCGCAACTATCTATCGTGTTGGCTGTGTAAGGCACGGCAACCAATCAGACCTCCACATTAAACGTTCTGATTGGTTGTTCACCTAGCTAAGTGTTTCGACAAGTGTTGTTCCACAGATATTTTGTAGATTAGGTCAGTTTAGGTCAGTCGAGGGCAATCCCGACCTCGACTGGGTCACGGCTGCCCGATACGGACCCCACGCGGTTCCCACGTGATGACGTGACTGACAGACGGACGTATCTTATCTACGAGCTCTTATTATCTGTAGCGACACAACATATCTTACTATCATTATGAATTTGAAAGTTTGTATGTGTATTTGGTATTAATTTGTTACCTCTTCAAGTCTTCACGCTGTAACGGGTAAATTGATTTGAGTTAAATTTGGAACGGAGATAGCTTATACCGTGGAGTAACATCAGAGATTTACTCTTGATAAATATAACGTTCCTGATGCGAGCAAGGTCGACAAGGACGGATTCACCCTTGTGGAGAGGAAACGTCGACCCCGGCCGGCCGAAACCAACGTGGTACCGCTCCTCCTGCAGCCACAACAACAACGCTTCGTGCTGCAGAGCCCAGGACGGCTATATACCGCTCACGATTTGACCAGAGCACGTCGGGAGACGATGTCGTTCGGTATATCAAGGAGAGGTGCGGCGGACGGATCCAGGAGCTGAACCAGTTGTCGCTGTTGAGGTTGGAGTCAACGAGGACGACGAGTTTCAAATCCTTCGTGCTCCGGCTTTTTTTTTCTTATTATTTGATATGCAAACATTTGACCGCTGTCTCACCTGATGGAAAGTGATGACGCGGTCGACGATGGATCATGCTTGCCTAGAAGATACCGATTCACTCGGGACTTGAAGACACCTAGATGGTAAGTATCGGGAAACAGAGTCGCTGGCAAGGTGTTCCATTCCTTGACTGTTCGCATTATGAAAGTTGAAGCGAAACGCTTTGTTCTGGCAGGAGGAATGTCAACCATAATGGAATATGGCTTCCAGCGAAGTATAAGGAGACGTTCTTGGCTCCTGAGTTTTGGCTCGAAGGCATAGTATTCCGGCGCTACAGGGAGGCGAAGCCGAAGTTAATTCCCTAATTACAGTTTAATTTGTTAACTGTATTATTGCCTGATATAATGAATTTATTAGTATTACTATAGGGTACTCGTAGTTCCGGGAGACCGCGAGTGAAACCGCGGGGCGCAGCTAGTTTTTAATATTATTGCATGATATTTGTGATTATTTTTCAATGACGATTTGGTTTTTTGCTCCATGTTATTTTTAGATGACTTAAGCTCGAGTGTTGGCAGCGAGATTTTTAATTATTGTGTGTTGGGGAATTGGTTGACGTAGTTCTGGATTCAAGGGCGTGTCTAATGGGCATATAGGGTTTTGAATTTTCTCAAAACTTACTTAGAGGGAAGAATTCCTGGAGGGACGTAGGGTCGAGTAAGACTATATTGTTAACCGACTTAAAAAAGGAGGAGGTTCTCAATTCGACTGTATTTTTTGGTTTTTTGTTTTTTATGTTTACTACCTCAGAACACCGTCATTTATGAACCGATTTGGAAAAAATATTTTTACTTCGTTTCGCTACGGGTTGTTTCGCTCGTAGCGTATAGCGATAAAATAGGGGAAAATATAATGACCATCGAAATAATCTTGATCCATCACTTCTATCCAAAAATTGTATCGGCAAACCAAATTTAGTAAATGACCACCAAGTTTAGTAAATGACTTCGAATTGGCGCACCTCACTCTTCCGTGGTCCAACTCGCTCTTACCCCTAGAGTGTATATAAAAAGCGCGGAGCCAGAAGCTCGCGAAGGAGGTCCTGAGTGAAGCGAGCCTGCTAGGCCGAGCAAAGCGAGCCGGCGACTTCCGCAGCAGAGCGAAGATCAAGTAGGGGATCGCCAGTTGTAAAATTTTTGGTTCTAATTTCATGCTATAATGGGGCTTTATATTGGTGATCATTTACTATTTTTGGCACAATGAAGTTATTTTTGGCCGTTACAATTTACTAGTTCTGGTGGTCAGTTGTTTAACTGACCACCAGAACTAAGATAAGACAATAAATAGTCCCCGTTTGACATAAAATAGGGAGAGGCTATCCACGATCACTTGAGGAGAGTTTAATTCATATGTCGCGAGCATTTTGTTACTATGTTAAACAACAAAACTGTATACAATCCAGGTATAGATCGACTAATTCGACAAACTACGTGAGTCCTAGTCGTTTTATTAAATATTTATATATAATCTAGTTTTTTATGAAACTGAATGACGAGACGAGCTGGTCGTATGCCTGATGGTAAGCAATACGCCAGCCCATAACAATAACAGCACCACCCAGAACTTTGTTTTGCAAAATCCTGCGCGGCGCTGCACTGCGCTCGTCACCCTGAGACTATTAGCTGTTGAGACTCATAATGCCCAGTAATTTCGCTGGCTACAATGCCTTTCAAGCCGAAACACAGTAATGCTCGCGCATTACTGCTTGGCGGCTGAATAACTGGCAAAGCGGTGGTACCCACCCAGTCGGCCTCTCGCATACGAAAAACCTACCACCAGTTGGAATGGAATTGCAACCTTTGAAGGGCTGGCATACCTCTAACAAAACACACTCCACACTTGCGAAATATTCCTCTTCAATTAAGTAGTAAGTAAGTACGTAGCTACTCGTATGAGCTCGAGCCATACAATTGTATGGTGTTTGAGGTCACCTACTTCACCTACTTTAGATTCAAGAAGCCACAACCCAAGAGACAAACACGCGTGCCTCAGTGGCCGTGACTGTACCAATAACACTGTTTTTCATACAAATGTTATCAAATAGTAGATGGTTGAAGATGGGGTATCGAGGTGAAACTCGACCTATGGCCGGCTCTCGTGTTAAATGTATTTTACCTACAATTTGAGCGAGTGTGGCTCAGTGGGAGAACGTGCGACTTTCGATCCAACGTATCTGAGTTCGAATCCCGCTGCCCCGCACCACTGACTTTCTTAAGTTATGTGCGGATTTAACACTCGCTTTAAAAAACGGTTAAGGAAAATATCGTGAGGAAACCGGCATGTCCAAGAATTAATAACAAAAAAAATCTAGGATGTGTGACATCCACCAACCCGCACTGGGCCAGCGTGGTGAATTATGGCCCAAACTCTCTCTATGAGTGAAGGCCCGTGTCCCAGCAGTGGGAACGTAATGGGCTGATGATGATGATGGGCACAGAATTGGTATGGGAAAGAAATGGGTAGACATGTAGACATGCTTACCTTTTTAAGACGATATCTTATGTTACAGTTTTCAGCATATTTTAATTGATTGGTATTATGTGTGTATTTTGTGCATAACAAACGACACCAAAAAAGGAGGAGGTTCTCAATACGATTGTATTTTTTTTGTCTTTTGGAAAATTATTTTTGCGTTGGGTTCAGTATAGCTACGAAGTGGTCCCATATAAATATCATCGATATTTGACCGTGGACTTCGAAGATTCATCAGAATTGAAGTCGGTTTTTTTTTTTATAAAATGAGTTATTTTAATAAATATTTCTATTTTTTTTATTCGAATTCGTGCACATAGCAAGCGCTATGGTTTATTATTCTGCCGCGATGTATGTAGGTCTTCAATTTTGTTTTCTCCGTTGCTTTTTAATAATTTAGCTGAATATATTTTTTTCTTTTTAACGTTTGTTTTTTAGTTATTGAAAAGTTAATTCAAATTAAGCCTTAAAGCTTAAATATGTCATTTTATGCCGCAGAATACCTATATGACGCACTTGACGCATGTCAAGTGAAAAGTACTTTTTATCAAATACGAGGAATATTTGTAATATTTTGTATGTGAACAATATCATGAAGTGAGGGCGTGGATCAGACGTTACTATCTGGGGAAAGCGCGTACATACAGATAAAACTGAGCACCTGCTCTAGTTTGTAGATAGCGCGAGGTGGATTATTACCCACGCTCTCTCTATGTGAGAGGAGGCGCGAGTCCCAGTTACAATGATGACTGATGATGAATTTATGATCAACAATGTGGTAGTTTTTAGCTGACTTCAAAAAAGGAGGAGGTTTTAAATTCGATTGTTTTTTTATCGATATTCGACCTCAACCAAGGTCCAAGGACCCAAGGTCAAATATCGATGATATTTATATGGGACCACTTCGTAGCTATACTGAACCCAACGCAAAGAATTTTCCAAATCGGTTCATAAATGACGGAGTTCTGAGGTAATAAACAAAAAAAACATTCGAATAGAGAACCTCCTCCTTTTTTGTATTCGGTTAAAAAGGTCATAGGCTAATTTTCATCTCGGAAAACCGCGGGTGACACCGCGGACCGCAGCTAGTAATACCACAGAAGACTTAATACCAAGTCATCATCATCATCATCAGCCCGAGTATCATCACGAGTGGATGTCACATGTTCTTGAAGTTTTCTGATTAATTCTTGGTCATGCAGTTGTTTTCATTCGCCGTTTATAGAGCTAGTGTAAAATCTGCATATAACTTTGGTCCATGATATAACTTAAGAAAGTAAGAGGTGCGGGGCCAGCTGGATTCGAACTTGGTTGCGTTGGATCGAAAGTCGTACGTTCTCCCACTGAGCCACACTCGCTCTTACAAAGTAATACCTTTTGTATTCTGTGGTAATTACCACAGAATACTAAGGGATAGAAGCATCACTCCGCAAAGACATTTAAACAAATAGCGACTCTTGCTACGACGCAATAAAGTTCAATTCAGCTCGCGTAGCGCTGCATACCTACCAGTCATATTAACCTACAGAGCGCGTCTCTTTCTATCGCAAAGCTCTTATTTCTTCTGCCGCGGCATGTGTAACGACGCGCGACCCGCCGACGGTGTCCGGCTATGTACTTGTAGCTTCGTAGCTACAGTGCGGAGTGCGCTAGGCCTGGTAATACTATAAATATGTATGCACGTGGTAGGCGCGTTGCTAACCACCAGATGTGACCAGCGGCATGCTATCGGTCATGCGACGGCGGCGGCACTACTACGCGCCTTGAAACGGCACGCGGTCACGCCGCGAGGGAGTGACACCTGTTTTGTCATAGAATCATTAATAGTACCACTACACTATGTTTACGACGTCTGTATTGACACAAGTTTGGAAGAGTTGTTTGGCTTAGCCGGAACTCAAATCAAATCAAATCAAAATCTATTTATTATTTTATGTCATCACAGACGCACTTATGAACGACAATTATCACAATGACTCTACCACCGTATCGGAAAAAAAACCTGCTACCCATAGCTTAGTAGTTAAAAAGATCATTCTACCAGTCACAAGGTGGTAGTTTGTGATAGACCTACCTACTAGGTGGAATCTTGTATGTTGTACGTCTGGGTTGGTGCCACCGCGTTGCCAGTAATTTTACCGCCAAGCAGTAGTGCGCGAGCATTACTGTGTTCCAATTTGAAGGGCATAATATAGCCAGCGAAATTACTAGGCATTATAAGACTTAAGAGCTATCGCCTCAGGGTGACGAGCGCAGTGAAATGCCGCGGAGAATTTCGCACAATAATTTTCTGGGTGTTGCTCTTACGTGCAGGCGTGTTGCTTACCATCAAGCGAAAGACCTGCTCAATAAAAGAAATGTTATGTTCCACAATAAAAACCCAGTTTCAACAACATAGCCACTAGATTAGATACACCGACCGCCATTTTGAATTCAATTTTTTTCTTATCTAATCAATGTTGGTAAATAGTGGCATTCTCCCATTCAACAACGCGTTGTTTGCATGACGACTCTCGCCAAGATATCGGCTGTTGTAATATGTACAGTGAAGAAATACAATGCGTTATGTATGAATGTAAATGAACACGTGTTACATTATTGCATAAGTGACTTAACTAAATGAATACGGTCAAAATAGGAAGCAATATTTATATTGTACAGATCAAGACAGATATTGAGAGAGAAATCAAGAGATTAAGAGAATATACCATGAAAGAGAGAGATTAAGAGAGATATCAGGAGGGAGATATCAAGAAAGAAGTTAAGAAAGAGATCATGAGGGAGAAATCAATACAGAGATTAAAAGAGAGATCAAGAGAATATATATATCCTGAGATAGAGAGATTAAGAGACATCAAGAGATAAATTAAGAGTGAGATATCAAAAGAGAGGTTCAGAAAGAGATTGGGAGTGAGATATTAAGAAAGAGATCAGGAGGGAGATATCAAGAGAGAGGTTAAGAAAGAGATCAGGATGGAGAAATCAAGACAGAGATTAGGGAAGAGATCAGAAGGGAGATATCAAGAGATAAGAGCTATCAAAAGAGAGTTTAAGAAAGAGATTAGGAGTAAGATATCAAGACATGGCAGGTTAAGAAATAGATTAAAGAAGAAACAGATTATCAGCGACGGACAAATAAGTTTTTTTTTTTATGTAACTAAATGACGAGACGAGCTGGTCGTTTGCCTGATGGTAAGCAATACGCCAGCCCATAACAATAACAGCACCACCAGAACTTTGTTTTGCAAAATCCTGCGCGGCTCTGCACTGCGCTCGTCACCCTGAGACAATTAGCTGTTGAGTCTCATAATGCCCAGTAATTTCGCTGACTACTATGCCCTTCAAGCCGGAACACAGTAATGTTGCGCACTACTGCTTGGCGGCTGAATAACTGGCAAAGCGGTGGTACCCACCCAGACGGCCTCTCGCATACGAGAAACCTACCACCAGTACAAGTAAGTTAAACTAATGATGAATTCTTAAATGTACCAACTCTTATAGAATTATTAAATGTCATTCAATAGAGAGTGAACCGGCGAGCGAGCGCTAGTCTCGCCATTGTGTCACAGAATAAACACTAGTTACTGGGCGATAAGATACGATAGGACGCGCCGGTGTCAACGAACGCCAGATATTATTGAAGTACAAATATTCAATGTCAAGGACTTCGGTAAATACAAATAACAAAATCATTATTCTAGGCAAATAACGGCCAAGTGAGAGTAGTCCCTTGCGTGGATATAGTTTCTGTAACGTTTTGCCAAGTGCCACGAATATTATGTCTTTAAGCACGTTTTGTTGCGGATGTGTTTTGAACGAATTCATACCCCAGCAGAAACTTTAAGTTCCTATGTTAAATATAATCTACATAAGTAGGTACCCATAGGAAAGTTTAGGTTTGGAATCTTGAGGTAACTTTTTCCTTTGCAGTAAGGACGTTCAGTTCTTAGAAAGAAAGAAAATATATTTTTTTTTACGCATTATATAGCGATGATGTGGCCTAATACGGAGCACATAGATCTAGAGAGAGGCGGAAGTTGAGCGGCTGCTCAGACCCGTCTCCCCGATGTTTCAACGAACATCATCCCGAAACACGACTAGGTCGCTTGACGGCATGGCTTTGTTCGGTGGGTGGTATTACAACCACGGCCAGAGCCTACCACTCCAAAGCGCGTAAGCGGGTTTCTTCACGATGTTTTCCTTCACCGTTTTAGAGCGAGCGTGCAAAATCTGCACTTAACTATAAGTCATTGGTGCAGGGCCGAGTCGGGATTCGATCCGAGGTGCATCTGATCGAAAGGCGCTTGAGTTCCCGCTGAGCCACACTCGCTCTAATTCTGACGCGCTTACACTGAACAAGCAAAAATGAAAAACATCAAACACAAAAAATAAAACCAAGTTATAATAAATATATACATAACTAGCTGACCCGGCAAACGTTGTTTTGCCATATAAATTAAAAAAAAATGTTAAGGGTGAACAACCCTTATCACTTAGGGGTATGAAAAATAGATAGTAGCCGATTCTCAGACCTACTGAATATGCATATAAAATTTGGTAAAAATCAGTAAAGCCGTTTCGGAGGAGTAAGGTAACTAACATTGTGACACGACAATTTTATATATATGATATACATATTTTATATATAATATATGGTATATATAGATACAATTTAATGTTGCGTGATGTCAGGAAAAGGCTCCGACTCAGCACAAAACCAAAGAATACTAGTAAAGTAAAATAAATAATGTAATATTATGAAAATGTGTGTGCCAAAAATGGTGAGACACGCACAACTCTACAAGATTTGTAAACTTTATTATGACCGTGTTTCCTACAAATAAATATAATTTCATTTAATATAATAATATTCAGTCGGAACCTAGGTATAACCGAAAGAAATCTTGGGGGAATTCTGTAGAAAATAAAAACTCTAGTAATGGATTTTAGGAAATTAAATTCTTTTGTACAGTGAAAAAAAAATGTATGAACCGAAAAAATAACATATTGCCCTTCAGGAATATTTCCATCAAAGTAACCCATCAAATCAATTAAGTTTTTGAAAAAAGATTTTTTTTTTCTAAAATTTATCCGTATTTTACTGCGGGCCGCTGGCGCTGCTTGTCTACCACTATGTTAAAATTTACAGAAATCTTAATAATAAGGTACCTTATTATTTAGTTTTAAGTGGTTACAATGCAGCGTGGCTTGCGGCTTCGGCCCGCAGCCGACGGAGTGAAAACGAACCGGTCGCCACAAAAACTTAACTAATTCATGTAACATACATATATTGTTAACCGCCGCCAGTGAAGCGGAGATAACGTAACGATTTCACGCTAATCACGTTAATTATACGTGTGTAACGTAGTCGACGCTAAACATTTACGGGCCGGCTGCAAACAGCTTGGGGTTGATTCTGCCGCTAAGCAGAGTGCGTAAGCATTGTATTCCGATTTCGAGGGCATTGTAGCCAGTGAAATTACTAGGCATCATAAGACTTTTGTCTCAGGGTGAAGAGCGCAGTGTGCCGCGGAGGATTTTGCATATCAATGTTCTAGGTGGCACTACGTGGCGCTTAACATCAGGCGAACGACTTGCTCGTCACGTTGCTCAGTTTTATAAAATAAGGCATACAATCAACCGGTGTAATTCTGAACTTCGACAGTTCTTTATTTCGACACGACCGACACTTCGAACAAATATAGTTCGACCAGTCAATGTTTCGACTAACATAATTCGACAAGTATTAGTTTGTAGGGACCTATGTCGCGTGCAAATGCAAAGTAGGCAGTTTTGGGCTTCACCCCGCTCGAAGCGCATATGTACCTCTGTCACCTCGCCTCCCCGCTTAAGAGTCATACGCTTGTAACTCGTCAGTAATCATATTTCATTCTTTTTCCGCGCAAATAAATTCAGTTCACGTATCCTAGATTCTACTCAACAAATTCTGTAGAGTTCTTTTTAAGTAAATCTAATTAGAAACTCAGCTATAGACTCAATCAAAAGTAGATAACCCAAGTACACCACGTCCTACAAGTTCGACAGAAAATACTTTGACAACACAGACATTCAATTTACTTTCTGGCGTTTCGCCGGCCGCAGCCGCGGCTTCGCGCGATGTGTGGTCAATGCTCGCACATAACCTAACCTAGTCTTTGAGGCCGTTATTGTGTTGTCGAAATATGTTTAGTCGATACATTGACTTGTCGAACTATATTTTTTCTAAGTAAGTGTTGTGTCGAAATAAATAACTATTAAAGTTCAGAGGGACACCGGTTTATTATATGCCTTTTTTTACAAAACTGAGCAACGAGACGAGTAAGTCGTTCGCCTGATGTTAAACGTCACGTAATGCTGAGAATATTGTTATGCAAAATCCTCCGCGGCACACAGCGCTCTTCACCCTGAGAAAAAGTCTCATAATGGCCAGTAATGTCGCTGGCTACAATGCCCTTGAAATCAGAACACATACATATAATATAAAAGGTAAATGAAAAACAAGTACATTTCACAGTAATCAGCATAACAATAGGCGGTCTTATCGCGCAAAGCGATCTCTTCCAGACAACCTTTGAACAGAAAGGACTAACATACTTTGGAATAATAATGCTTGCGAACTACTGCTTAGCGGCACAATAACAGGCAAAGCTGTGGTACATAACCAGACGACCTCCCGCATACGAGATAATATAACTTTATTTACAAACAACTAAACCTCATTAATATCATTAAATTAGTATACCTAGATAAACACGCATGATTAGTGTGTAATTAAATGCAAACGTGATTCTTATCGGAGGCTACGAGGGCACAACCCTTGCTCCGAGACTGATGATCTTTGCAAATAGAACGTCTGATGTTTACTTATATGGATGGAACCTGCCCCCCTACCCATGTCCCTCAAGCGCCAATCGTATATCGTGTTGAACTCAGATTAGGGTGTAGATTCACTGCGACAATGTCTTATGATGCAATATATTGTCTCATGAAGTTTATTTCAACTTGTGGTTATCGTATTTAGGTATAAATTAATGAGATTAATTCGATTTCTTGCCTGAATCGACAATTAGCCCGTATCTCATTAGTCGCAGCATGGACCATTTGGTCCATGGTCGCAGTGAAGCTATTAATTTAATAATTTAAACTCTTTATTTCAGGCAATATTAAAGTACAATAAAGTATTATCAGAGGCCCATAGAATATATACCTTACAGACAAACATATAACATACAACGCTCATATACATAGATCCTGGCCCCTATCTAGGATTCCCTGTATCTAGGGAACTAAGAACTATGAGGGCCATGGTCCCACAACACCCAGACACGAAACAAATGCTTGCGCTTTTTAACCGACTTCAAAAAAGGAGGAGGTTCTCTATTCGGTTGTATTTTTTTTTTCTGTGCACAAACATTGGGAACCGAACCCGCATACTCAGTGGTGTATGAGATTTGAGCCAACCTGCCCAACCACTACACCACAGAGGCTGTCAATTTCTATACTAAAGTGTTTATCTATCTTTCTGTCTATAATCTATCTTTTTTATATTAATTACATATAAAAAACAATAATTTGGGTTATTCCCAAAGTACTCCATTCTTTTGTTCCAAGAAGATAAGAATCCCATACATTAATTCTCAAATTACTCCAAAGAAATATTAGTTTTATTTTTTATTTTTTTTAAAGTTGCATTTTACTCCACGTGTAGCTGGTTTTATTCTCAAAATACTCCAGTGATTTTTCAACATCAAATACCTAACTACTCCATCTAGATATTATAAAATTAACAGTTTATTTTCAGTTTCATTCTACTCCATGAGATGTTGATAAGGTACAGTCAGTCTCAGTATTTATAAGCACTGTACTAAAATAATGCAGACGAAATTTTTTTTTATTGTGTTAGATGTTTACGTCTGTAGTAATTGGAGTAAACCTCGTCACACCACATATTTTTATTGCATTATATATTAAATATTTATTAAAACTAAAATTCACGGAACAAACAGAGTGCTATAAGTATCGAAGTCCCGGAGGGCAGAAGAATTTTAAAACGAAGTCTAATCTGTTTCATGGACGGAATCTTTTGGAGTTGTCCCATGCCGTTTCATCAGATCTATTCGATACATGTGGACGTGGGTAGCAATGAGAGTCAAACTCTAACATGTCCAGTTGAGTTTATTCTTCTACCCAATAAAGAGCAACACACATACGAAGTTAAATAAATAAATAAATACTCTGAGCAAAACATTTCCCAATGCCATAACCAAAGGATGGTAATTTCCACTTCAAACAGGCAATATCATAGAACACACTCCTGCTGTAAACAGAAGCCGACACCCTATAAACAGGAACCTGAAACAAGCTTTGATTTTATTTAGATTGGTACATTTCTAGAATATTATTTTAAAATTAGGGCTAGAAAGAGACTTATTGTTTTTATTATTCAAGTTTGATGTATTTTATTATTTTAGGTAAGTTCTCATTGGTTTTTTTAACTATCGTGTTAATTTAACTTTTAATCCAGATATACAATTATTTTTCAAAATATTGTGGTAGATTTATTCAAAATTATATTTATAATTTAATTTATATTAATAAATATAAACAATTACAAACCAGTTACTGTATTTTATTCAAACTTTTCCTCGTGGTTAAATAAATTTTTATAAACAGTTTTGCACCTGACTGTACGTCAACTATCTTTTGGAGTAGGATGCAACATAAAACAGTTTTTTTTAATTAATAATCATTAAACAGAAATGGTTGGAGTAGTTTGGGAACGAATATACGGTTTATGAACTCATTATACTACAACTTATTACCTAAACAACCCTTTTGAAACTAGTAGTGTGGAGTACTTTGAGAACATTTTTATATTCTCGTGGAGAAGAATGAAACTAAAATTATAAAATATATTTTTGATATTTTTTTCGTGGAGTAGTTTGAGAAAATTTCTTGGAGTACTTTGGGAATAAGCCAATAATTTGAAGTCATAAATAAATATTAAAATATGTCTCATAAACTATCTAACCAAATAACCCACCCCAAAAGTGCCCATAGCACTGGCTGCATTTCCGCGCTGGATAGCTATGGCTAACCTTTGCACAGCAGGAGCGGGGGTCGCCAGTTTCCTCCTTAATTCTACGCCCTATCTCACTCACCAAACTCTTGGCGTCATCGTCAGTGCCCCAACAGCCCATGGTCTCCACAGCAATGAGCACAACTTAATATATATCGATATTACTATCTATGTATCAACACTATGTCCATATTAGATATTAGAGCGAATGTGGCTCAGCGGGAACTCATGCGCCTTTCGATCAGACGCACCTGGGTTCGAATCCCGACTCGGCCCTGCACCAATGACTTATAGTTAAGTGCAGATTTTATACGCTCGCTCTAAAACGGTGAAGGAAAACATCGTGATGAAACCCGCTTACGCGCTTTGGAGTGGTAGGCTCTGGCCGTGGTTGTAATACCACCCACCGAACAAAGCCATGCCGTCAAGCGACCTAGTCGTGTTTCGGGATGATGTTCGGTGAACCATCGGGGAGACGGGTCAGAGCAGCCGCTGAATTGCCGTCTCTCTCTAGATCTATGTGCTCCATCTTAGGCCACATCATCCCTTCACATTAGGCGAGATAGTGGCCAAACATAGATCTATTAAGTGTGAAAAAAAAACTATATATCTATCTATGTATCAACACTATGTACATATAGCGGTCAGGCAAGTTCACGCGACCAGCATGTACTGACATAATGCTAAGTACATCAATACGGAACTATTTTTAAACCAACGTGCAGCTTTATCTGACGACGGGGTCAGATTGCCGCCGGCGGCGCCGGGTCGGGGTTCTATGTTCACATGTGACTTTCTTTCTCTGAACTACACTATTCGAGCACTGGTGGCAGGGGTCTCATATGCGAGAGGCCGTCTGGGTGGGTACCACCGCTTTGCCAGTTATTCAGCCGCCAAGCAGAAGTGCGCGAGCATTACTGTGTTCTGGTTTGATGGGCATTGCCAGCGATATTACTAGGCATTATGATACTCAACAGCTAAATGTCTGAGGGTGACGAGCGCGGTGCAGCGCCGCGCAGGATTTTGCAAAACAAAGTTTTGGGTGGTGCTGTTATTGTTATGGGCTGACGTATAGCTTACCATCAGGCAAATGACCAGCTCGTCTCGTCATTCAGTTACATAAAAAAAAAACTATTCGAGTTCTTCATGCTTACGGCATAAAGTCACTCCACCCATGGTTGTCTGGAAGAGATCGCTTTAAACAATAAGACTGCCCCTTTTTCGGTATTGTAGTATTACCTACCAATGAAAAGTTATTCAATCATTCATTCACTCAATTATTCTGCCGCCAAGCAGTAGTGCGCAAGCCATACTGTGTTCTGGTTTGAAGAGCATTGTAGATAGCGAAATTACTGCGCATTGTGATCCGATGTCTCGGGGTGGTGAGCGCATTGCAGTGCCGCACAGTACTTATTATGGTGGTAAAGGTTCTGGTTGGCACTACAATTGCTATGGGCTGACTTGGCGCTTACCATCAGGCGATCGACCAACTCGTCTACTCAGTTCCACATGCTAAAAAAGCTACATAATTAGTAGATTTTTTTCCTCAGTCATGATAATAATATGTTAAGTTACAATTTTTAACGTATTTTTAATTGATTTGTGTTATGTGTATACTAGCTGCGCCCTGCGGTTTCACCCGCGGTTTCCCGGGATAAAAAAGTAGCCTATGTGTTAATCCAGGGTATAAGCTATCTCCATACCAAATTTCATCAAAATCCATTCAGTAGTTTTTGCGTGAAAGAGTAACAAAGGTACATTCATTCTTACAAACTTTCGCGTTTATAATATTAGTACTTTGGAGTGGTAGGCTCTGGCCGTGTTTGTAATACCACCCACCGAACAAAGCCATGCCGTCAAGCGACCTAGTCGTGTTTCGGGATGATGTTCGGGGAACCATCGGGGAGACGGGTCTGAGCAGCCGCTCAACTGCCGTCTCTCTCTAGATCTATGTGCTTCATCTTAGGCCACATCATCGCTTCACATCAGGCGAGATAGTGGCCAAACATGGATTTATTAAAAAAAAATTATCTTTCGACTTTTGTCTTTTGACTAACTTTGGTTATTTCAGTGGGCGATACGCATGTGATGTAGGTACCTATACATTTTGTTTATTACTTACTTAAATCCTAAGACCCCACGTTGGGGCAGAGGGCAGACACAATATTTCGCCATTCTTCTCTGTCTTGAGCCGTGCGCTTCACTTCACTCCAGGTCAGTCCAATGGTCTTTGCTTCCGCGATGACCGAACGTCGCCAGGTCTGTTTAGGACGGCCACGCTTGCGCCGGCCCTGCGGATTCCAATCCAGAGCTTGTCTGGGGATGTGATCCATGTTCCTACGCAAGGTGTGACCGATCCAGCTCCATTTGCGACGTCGGATTTGCATTTTGTTTATACTTAATTATAATTAATTCATAACGAGCACGCCGGACACATCTAGAAAGCCGTGCCTTTTCAATAACAAGGAAAATGATAATAAATGATTTATAATTACTGATGGCCTGACACCGATTGTAAACGACGTTATGTGTCATTATTTATTTAAATAGTTAGGATCTTATTTACCCTTTAATTCAGCTTCTGCCAAGTAGCCAACTGGTACATAAGAAACGTAAAATATTGTAAAAAGAGTTCTAAAAAATGCCCCTCAGTTTCTTGCCGTATCTTCTGAGTAGTGGTTCTTTTTCCGATACGGTGGTAGAGTCATTGTGATAATTGATGTTCATAAGTGCGTCTGTGATGAAAACAAGTATACATTTTATCAAACAAAAAACCGACTTCAATGTATCTTCGAAGTCAAGTATCAATGAAATGTATATGTGACCACGTCGTAGCTAAACTGAACACAACGCAAAAATAATTTTCCAAATCGGTTCATGAATGACGAGGTATGAGTTTGAGGAGGAGTTCTGAGGTAAAAAACATTAAAAAAATACAATCGAATAGAGAACCTTCTCCTTTTTTGAAGTCGGTTAAAAATAAATAAAGAACTTTGAACTTTTTTTTAACGGACGAATGCCTTTATTACTGACAACAACTCTACACTCTACCTACTAAAACTAAACTAACAATTTACAAGGAGAAGCAATTAGACAACCCATAGACCATTAAAGGCCTATAGATAGCTCAAATGCTCCAACCCACTACCAGTTGGCATTGTACCGAAGATGCTGGCAGTGTTGCCCCGTTGGATTGCAATACTGATACGTTGAGCCAAATAAGTCCCAGCATTTTGGTCACGCGTCGCATCGATCAGGCGCTCTGACAGACTTTTGAAAATACGATGAGCTCCCGGTCCCCACGGACCGTACGAAATATTTTTTTTGACTTTGAACTTAATAGTTACCATGCCCTACCGTCTCTCCCGGTCGCCGTCGCTAGGCACCTCCGGGTTTGCTTGTAATAAGTAGATTTAAGTCCCGAATGCCTGAACCCGATTAGACGTATATAATATCTGCTGTTTCCTTTCTTTGCCCGGCCTTCAGCGAAGATAAACTGACTGAGGGAACCCGTAAGTGCTAGCGGAGCTCCTCGGGGTGACCACCCGACGGGTGCTTCGTTACATTTTAGGTCTTAGGTTTTAATTAATAAACGCCGTTTAATTTTATCCCTATTTATCGGCTATTCAAATTCAAATTCATTTATTTCAATCATACGATCATATAAAATTGTTATTTTTATCCAAACAAATTATTTAAACGATTAAAAATAAGAAAGAACAAACATACAAATAAATAACAAATAATCAATAAATAATAATAATAAATGTCACAGCATATCATATATTTATTATCATTATCATATTATTCCCCTGTCACATTTGCATCATTTGTTTATTAGTCAGTACATGAACCCTACAGCAATGGTTTATGTACTGACAGTCAAACCTGTATGACGAAGTTGTTAGGATAGTGTTGGAGCTGGCCCGGACCCTGCGCACCAGGGATGTGCACCGTTTTCGCATGGCCGTGTAGAAACAATCGACCCGCGACTCGGCAAACATTCCCGATGCGCTGCAGTGCCGGGGCAGCCCCATCACTATCCTAAACGCATTATAAAAGCGCTATAAAAGCTATAATGGCATCTACACTACGCTGTGGAGCTTACAGTATCCATCTACATCTCCCGCTTAAACCCCGAAACATCAGGGGATGAAGTGTTGAAGTACATCAAAGAAACGCTTCATGGACGGATCCAGGGACAGATAGCAATGCGACTGTCGAAGCCACAGTCGACTAGGACTACTGACTTAAAGCACCTTAAAGCCCTATAGGCTCCAAGTTCCAGCCGTGCATAAGGAACTGTTCCTGTATTCTGACTTCTTGCCTGTAGGAGTAGTATACCGGAGACACAGGGAAGGAGCGAAATTTTTGGAAACCTGTTAAGTAGTGAGTAGGTTTTTAAATTTTGAATTATATTTTTGTGTATATAGTTTTTATGTTTGTGTCTGTAAGGTATAATATTCTATGGACCTCTGGTAATTTTACTTTGTAGTTAATATTGCGTGATATAAATAAATAAAATAAATATATAAAGGCTTGATAGGCCAGATATGGAGAAATACTTACGAAATAATATCAGTAGGTGAGCGCTCCTCAAGGATGGAGCATTTCTTCTCTTATTCAAATCTGAAATAGAAAAGAAAATCTTTAGTTTTAGTTGATTTTAGGAGGAAGTGTGGCACAGTGGTATTTCGTGTGACTTTCGATCTGACGCGCCGGAGTTCGAATCCCTCTGCTGGCTCAATGACTTCTTTAACTTATGTGCGGTTTTAACACTCGCTTTAAAATGGTGAAGGAAAACATCGTGAGGAAACCGGCATGTCCAAAGATCACCAAATTCAAGGACATGTGATATCTACCCACTGGGCCAGCGTGGTGGATTATGGCCTACACTCTCTCTATGAGAGAAGGTCCGTGTCCCAGCAGTGGGAACGTAATGGGCTGATATTGATGATGAACAAAAACCATCGAAACTAATAACTTCTTCCTTTTTAATGGATCTGAGTAAGCGTGCTTGGCGGCTGAATAGCTGGCAAACCGGTACCCAGACAGCCTCCCACATATGAGAGACCTACCACCAATTACTTAGCGCAGACAACGCTTTTAAAATCCAAAACCTACCACCTAGCTTGTTTAACCACAGACTAAATATGAATTACGACCTAATAGCACAAGTGGCGCCAGCAGCCGCGGCGGCCGTCCTTGGAACTAATATTAGTTGCAGGAAGAATCGTGGTCTGCGGTTTGAAGTGTCAGGTGACGGCTGACAGGCTACTGGATGCTGACAGGCAACCGCCCGCGACTTCGTTCACGTCGTCATAAAATATATCCTATGTTACTTGTGGATAGTGTAGCTTTCTATCAGTAAAAGAATTATCAAAATCGGATCAGTAGTTTCAGAGACAACCTTTTACAAACATACTTACAATTACTTCTTTTTTTTCTAAGCTTTTATTTAACTTGCAATGTTTGTTTGTTCGGGTCAAATCTTGCAAGTTGAATCAGAACCACTTCCTCTTATCCTACGAAGTTGAAATTTTGCATACTTGTCAAAGTCCGATGACAATGTAATATTATAGTGACAGCTGATCTGATGATGGAGACGGAAGGAGGGCAATGGAACTCCTTGACGGATAATCGTAAACTACTAGTGTTTGTGCTCATTTTAATCTGCTCGTCAAATCACAAATTTGTTAAAAACTTGTCTTGAAAAAATATTTTTCTACAATAATCTTGTTATGTAATTGAGTTATGTAAAACCCTCCACAAATTCAAAGTAAATAGTGACCATCATAACATAAACACTACAAATAAGGATAGGATTGTTGTGGATTATGGCCAATACTCTCTTTATGAAAGATGGCCAGAGTCCCAGCAGTGGGAACGTGATGGACTGATGATGATGATGATGATGCTTTATTTTTATCAGGTCCACATCAGTCACACCTACACTCACCGAACAAAGCAGTCAAGCAACCCAGTCATGTTTCGGAATGATTAGAAAACCATCCGGGAAACGGGTCTGAGCAATCGTTCAACTGCCTTCCACTACATCCTCTAGATCTTTAACCTTATGAAGGGCTTTGTTTTTGCCGATATATAACAACAAGGCTCTTGTTATTGGAAGCACACACATGCGCGTCCTACGCACACTAACATAACTTAAAGTAAAGTTATCATCACATTGAGGTCGGAGAAAGTTATCTTAAGAACTCAATGGGCGTTATTGTAGGTTTATAGATTGGTGACTTGCTCACTGGCACTAGCTGCCGCCCGCGGCTTACGCTGGCATTTCTCTAAATAATAATAAAAATAAAGAAGAAAATACATTATTATATATTTTTTCCAGTTCTCGATGGTCTTGAATTTGGGTCTTGCATGTTGGGACCGCTCTATCAGCACGGACAGGCAATTGCAGCCAATAAGCCTGATGTCGTGGTGGTCGACCGGTCCCAACGCCGAGCAGTGCTCGTCGACGTCACCATCCCACATGACGAGACCTCGTGGAGGCCGAGAAGGACAAGCTCAGCATGTACCTTGACTTGGCCCACGAGGTAATCGCCATGTGGGATGTTGACTCGACGATCATTGTCCCGATAGTTGTTTCGGCGAACGGTCTAATAGCAAAGAGCCTTGACCAACATCTCAAGAGGCTCTCGCTAAACGGTTGGATTAAGGATCAGATGAAGAAGGCAGAGTACTCCTTGACACGGCACGTATAGTCAGGAGGTTCCACACTCTGCAGCCCTAACCACCGGGAGTTTGTGCCTTGCCCCACTGGTTAAGGTGGTTAAGGTTTTTTATAATATTTTTGTATATCTTTTCTTATAGAAATATTGTAAAAAACTTAGTTATAATAAAGCCTTTTTATTCCTTAACTCTTTACAAAAATAAAACTTATAATACCTATAATTAAATATAAAATTAATTTTAACCAAAGATCCCTCCTTTCAATTCAAACCACTTTTCTGTCCGGCGCAATCGTCAGCCCGCACTTTAGAGAAATGCCAAAGCATTTTTCTAAATAGTGTAAAGTCTAGGTAGCCTATGTGTTAATCCAGGGTATAAAGCTATCTCCATTCCCAACTTCCCTCAAATGTGTTCAGTCGTTGCGGCGTGAACAAACACACTTGCTCATTAATTTTGTTTTTAATTTATTTGTCTACTTAAAAAAAATATAACATTGCATATTACGCTACGCATTCTGCCAATAACAGGTTCATGCTTTTTATACATTCTGTTAAAGTCGCTATTTAATATATTCATAAATAATAAGCGTATACGTAATTGGAGGAACATATTTAGTTACTAATTATGCTTTGTGGTGAGTAGTGTTTGTGTGTGAGGAAAAGTGAATGACGCTGTGTATGAAGGTGAGCTTTGTATGTTTTAGGTATTTGTGTGTAATATGTATTACGTACTATCACAGAATACTAAGAAACAGAAGCATCACTCCGTAAAGAAATTTAAACAAATAGCGACTCTTGCTGCGACGCAATAAAGTTCAATTCAGCTCGCGTAGTGCTGCATACCTACCAGTCATATTAACCTACAGAGCGCTTCTCTTTCTATCGCGCCGCTCTTATCTCTTCTGACGCGGCACGTGTAACGACGCGCGACCCGCCGTCGGTGTCCGGCTATGTACTTGTAGCTTCGTACCTACAGTGCGGAGTGCGCTAGGCCTGGTGCTATATTAAATATATAAGATGTATTCTTATTATAAATATTTTTTATACACTAACACACAAACTTCGCATTTATAATATTAGCGATAGTGTGCATACCTACTTATTTTTATCTGTTATTTATAAACGCGATGCAATTCGTACAGAGGCGTCTCTCTGTGGAACACGGTTCAAAGTACTTGTCTGTACTTACTACCTTGGGACACACCTTTGCAAGATATCACTGTGATCCGGTGAAGGCTATGACACTGAGTTATTGTCTCAGGGTGACGAGCGCAGTGCAACGCCGCGCCGCAGAACATTTTGCAAAACATAGTTCTGAGTGGCACTGCAACTGTTATGGGCAGGCATTTTACTTACTATCAGTTGAAAGAGCTGTTCGTCTGTATAAATTGATGTTTTAGGGTTCCGTACCCAAAGGGTAAAACGGGACCCTATTAAACCTGGCTACAATGCCCTTCAAGCCGGAACACAGTAATGCTTGCGCATTACTGCTTGGTGGCTGAATAACTGGCAAAGCGGAAATTTGGATGAACAACAAACAGTTTGTGTATCATTGATCTTTTCCCGGTACTTTCTTGACAGAGTACTTAGTACATATATCTAATTACCTTTCTACTTACCTGGCAGACAAAACACAGTACATTAAGAGATCGGCAAAGGGACAACGAAACAAACTAAGAAACAAAATGAAAAAGACGTGTGGCACTCGGAGACTGCCGCGGTAAAGCTATTGCATAGCATTCGGAGTGGGGGGTGTTAGGTTATTTTCGTTACGGAATTTCTGGATTCGGTCTCCAAGCTCAAGGCCCGCGATAGAAGCTATGCAATAGCTTAATAAATAAAAAAATAACACTACCCTCCCCCAAGCCGACTGCTCCTCGTGGGGGAAAACGATCAAGACCCTTTAGGGATATATACAATTAAATAGAAAGTGCATAAAATATTATTTTGTTGTCTAAGTGAAGTATAAGTGGAGAAGAGCAAGTCAAAGTCAAGTCTTGAGTGAATCGGTATTAGGCAAGCATGATCCATCGTCGACCGCGTCGTCACTTTCCATCAGGTGAGACTGCGGTCATATACTAGCCTATCAGGTAATAAAAAAAATCAAAGATGCAATGTTCCATTTATTCCTTTGTTCTGTTAGTTTTGATCGCAATGTTTACCTCTAAAATAATATTCTGATGGATTGATGGATGTGGCTTCAGAAATCTAGCTAATCTAATAAATGCCACCGACGGTTGATCACATGTAGGTAAATGCATTTTATTTTTTTCAACAGTCTTACGATAATTCTTCTGTCTCTTACTTTCATGTTGAGAATGTTATGAAAACAAAAGAGACAAATAATATTGTCGTTATTTTTAACCGACTTCAAAAAAGGAGGAGGTTCTCTGTTCGGTTGTATTTTTTTTTTGTTACCTCAGAACTCCGTCATTTGTGAACCGATTTGGAAAATTCTTTTTGCGTTGGGTTCAGTATAGCTACGAAGTGGTCTCATATAAATTTCATCGATATGTGACTTTGGACTTCGAAGATACATTGAAGTCGGTTTTTGTTTTTTTCTAAAAATTAATTATAATAGCTTTCCATCCAACCTGCTTTTCATTGATTTAACGATACTGGGCTTCTGTCCAAGAGACGTTATTCCCGGGCGCTGACTGGTCAACACTCGCTGTAGTGAGAGGTCGAATTCTAACAAGATATTTTCATTCATTTGAATAGCTATCCAAATTTTATGACTATTTTCATAAAGTAAGCAATCACGAATCACCCAATCGAGGCATGTAAAAAAGGAATCAAAACTAACATCGAGGTGTGAATACAGTGCGAACAGGTTGATGGGTGCGCTATCAGACAAACACGGAGACAAACAATGTGAGTGGCGACAGGTAAATAACGAAGAATACGAGAGTACGTGCCAAATACACGGTGGAGAATCAATATTAGCGTTGAAGTCATCTGCAGTTTCTACGAAGAAATTATTTGGTTTCCTATTTTAGTTGTTTTGGGATGTTTGTTTTATGCACACAGAATATTTTGGCTTATGTTCAACTGACCACCAGATCTAGTAACATTTAACGGAAAAAAATCACTACATATCCAAAAATTACCAAAAATATAATCACCAAAATAATAGTAAATGATCACCAAAAATAGTAATTGGTCACCAATGTAGGCTCCACCAGAAGTCTCGCTCGTACCCCTTCATGTCGCTTCCCCTCCTTGACCTCCACTCCGCTGCGGAAGTCGCCGGCTCGCTCGCCACCTCCCCCCTTCCCATTCGGCCTCGTAGGCTCGCTTCATTCAGGACGCAGTACTTTTTATAATATTAAAAGTACTGGGTGACACTACTGTTGTTATGGGCAGGCGTGGCGCTTACCATCAGGCAAACGACTTCTCGTCTCATCACTCGGTAACATAAATAAAGTTTAAAATAGTGTGCGAGATTTGAGCCAACCTGACTAACCACTGCACCATAGAAACCGCCCAGAGGCAAGTACAGTCACCGACATAAGCAGCTGAAATATATCTTTCAATTGAAAATAATACTGAAAACATGCAATTTTTTGCAATTTCCCTATTTGCACAGGATATTAACAGACTTTTCTCAAACATTCATGGAAATATTGTCATTATTTTCGAAAAAAGCACGCGATGTATCGAATTTACGGACAAAGAAAATCAAATCCATTGCAGGAAACCGTTTTTTGAATTTGGAACATTACAACGCTCCAGCAATGTTGTATGAAACGGCGTGCTGGGGTTATTAAATACTCTTTAATTGGATCTCTTTTATCATTCTTGGCTTACCAAAGTAAGACTCTTTGCTTAGTACAAATTGCGTTCACGTTGCTGTATAGACATAAATGCGTTTGCCTTTCGGCACAGATGATAAATAGAAAATTGGCGGCAAAGCTGAAAATTCGTCTTGATTTGTTATTTACATACTTAATAAATTATATGTATATAATAAAGTACGTTTTATTTCCCTGCATTCTTTTGAGAAAAGCACCTCGGCGGAAATGGCAATTGCCTGTCTCGTATTAGTGAAGTCCATCCTGCGGCTCTCGGCCTTCAAACTCACACTCGACCTGCAATTGCCTATTTTACGGCATTTGCAATAATGTACTATTTTAAATGCAACGTTCAGAGAAATAATCCTAATATTGAAGGTGTAGTCAATAAAAGATTCACAATTGTTCAGCTACTTTTGTCGCTGACTGTACAAGTATGTCCGCCGCGTCGCCGCTGGCTAAAGGGCCAGTTCTTAAATATGTCAATTATTATTATGATCTATAATTAGTATAATTACCGACCATTCATTCGAATATTAGATTATAATCAGGAAATAACAACTTAACCACAGAATAGATAGCACTGCCTTAACCAAACCTTCAGGGCTACATTCTCAGGGCTACAAGGTCGTAATAACACATTGCCAAGATATTTTAGACTCCATCTATTTGTAATAAGGGCATTTAAGTATGTTGGTCTTGATTGCATGGGCCATTTGTCATCGTTTGGGCGCCATAAATCTATGGAAGTAGAGATGAGAAAGTTTTATCGATGTTTTATCTAACCATTGGTTTCTTGTTAATGAATGCAGTAGGGCGAAAATCAACATGCTTGCATACAACATACATGCTTGGCGAAAATCAATACCTATATACATTTAGGACGTTACTGCAACCGTTATGGACAAGAGTGACCATCGGAAGTACGACTTTCTTTTTTTTACTGTTTAAGGAGACAAGCAGGTTCATCTGATGTTAAGCAAAATCTTCCGCGGCACTGTACTGTGCTTCTCGCAAAATGTGGTTCTTGAGATGAAATGAAATAAATTGATTCTTAAGAATTTTGGTAACAATATTGCACTGTGACATAGCGTCACAATGCAATGCAAGTGCAATGTGTTTTTCTCAACAAAATTCGGACTTTGTATGTGTACAAATATTCCTAATGCCAAATAATTAGTCACGAGTCCCATAATGCCCAATAATTTGTAATATTAGGTACCTAGTAACAAAAGATATTGAGTATTATTGAGCGACCGTGTGGCTCAGTGGGAGCACGTGCGACTTTCAATCCGACGCACCCGAGCTCGAATCCCGCTGGCCTCGCACCACTGACGTTTTTAAGTTAAGTGCGGATTTAACACTCGCTTTAAAAACGGCGATGGCAAACATCGTGAGGGTCCGGCGGTCCAAGAATTAATCACAAAAATTCAAGGATGTGAAATCCACCAATCCGCACTGGGCCAGCGTGGTGGATTATGCTCATATACTCTCTCTATGAGGGAAGGCCCGTGTCCCATCAGTAGAAACATGATGCGCTGATGATGATTTGATGATTGAGTATTATCCAAAAGGTCTCGTCTACTATCGACATTTCTAAGGGCCTCATTACCCCATCCCTAGCATAACAAATGCGCGCTGTCAAATATTTCAAAATCCGAACGGTGCATGCGCCGACAGTCCGGATTATTTCTATATTCGTATTCTAACTGTGGCGTTCTTTATTTAAATTTAAAAACACGCGGCGGCCGCGTGCTCTTCACGTAGGGGAAACGTGCGTAGGTATACTTTAATTCAGTTTTAAATGCGTAATAAGTAGGTAGATATGTTAAAAGGAATTTTCCCAGTGCTGATAAATGATAGGTCAGCACGTGCGGATAATATATAAATAGAAAGTGTGATGAAATTAAAGGTATCATTATAATTGTAACTTTGACCTCGTGTGGTTTGTCATAGAGTTTACCCAGTCATATACCCTTTTAGTGCTCATGGTGTAATACAAATAACCGGCCAAGTACGAATCGGACTCGCGCACGAAGGGTTCCGTACCATTATCTATAAAAACGGCAAAAAATCACGTTTTTGTATGGGATCCCCTTAAATATTTATTATATTCTGTTTTTTAGTATATGTTGTTATAGCGGGAACAGAAATACATCATCTGTGACAATTTCAACTGTCTAACTATCACGGTTCATGAGATACAGCCTGGTGATAGACGGACAGACCGACAGACGGACGGACAGCGGAGTCTTAGTAATAGGGTCCTGTTTTAATTTTTGGGTACGGAATCCTAAAAATGGCCTACGTCCAGCCGCGAAAAAGAAATTATGAATGTTATAAAGTACCACCTCAGGGACGTAGTAAGAATCAACAACAGGGGCGGTACTTTATTATTCTCAAGACACGAGCGGCGAGACGGCTACCTATATAAGGTCGTGTGCTATTGGAAATGAAAAAAGAAATGAAAAATGAATGAATGAATGTTTAAAAGATGTCAAAAAGCGGACGGCTCTTATGGAAAGCAATCAGCGACGCACAGTGGATCGAAAACTGAGTTTCACAGTCATAGGCTTCTTCAAAAATGTACGTTGCTTGTCAAGTCGAAATCGACGCAGGACTGATACACATACTTAAAGGAAATACAGGAAAAATTATATGTACGAAAAATGTTTTTTTTTATCGAACTGTGTGATGAGACGAGCAAGTCGTTCGCCTGATGGTAAGCGCCACGCCTACCCATAACAATTTCAGTGCCACCCAGAACTTTTAACACCATAAAAAGTACTGCATTGCCCTCATCGCCAAGAGACATCAGATATTAAGTCATATATGCCCAGTAGTAGTGTTGATGGAAATATTCCTTTTATAGAAAGAAAGAAAGAAAGAAAGAAAGAATGAAAGAAAGGAAGAAAGAAAGAAAGAAAGAAAGAAAGAAAGAAAGAAAGAAAGAAAGAAAGAAAGAAAGAAAGAAAATACATTTATTCAAGACAGATCAATCAATCAACAGACAGATCAATTTATCTAAGGTCAATTAACTGATCTCCCTCCAAAATTAGTCATACAAAACCAGACGGTTTCTTATCACATCATGCAATGTTATACTATCCTTATCATTATTACATGATACAGTTCGTTTGATATCATCATAATATCAATAATGTGAGGTCGAGCTCATTAAGAGCGATTGTGGCTAGGCGGTGATATGTGCAACCTTCGATACGACGCTCCCAAGTTCACATTTAGGAATTTTTCTTATGTGTAGATTTTCTGTACAGATTTATTATTCCATCAAGCTACACTTTGTGTTGTTTGATGATTTATTATCTCCCTCTTCCTCTCCCTCTTCCTCTCTCTCTCTTTACTTATAGATTGAGTTACAGGCATACTCTAGAATTTGACAAAGTAAAGTTAAATAATGATATTCTAACCGTGATCCAATAACGTGGTTCTACTATAGTCATAGGACCCCGCGAATAAATCAAACCAATCATAAAAAAAAAAAGAAATTAAACTTCAAGAAACACACAAAATAACACAACGCAAAACACAACACGTAATACTCTAAACATGGTGAAGGAAGCGTGGTGGATTATGGCCCATACTCTCTCTCTATGAGAGAAGGCCCGTGTCCCAGCAGTCGGAACAAGGGCTGATGATGAAACACAAAGAAAAATATAGGCTTTATAACGCATCATGGCAAAACCCGTATTCATCTTAAATTTCGGGTCATCGTTTGATAAGCGTGTAAGAATTTAGTTAATTAGGCACGCAAATGATACAGTAGTAATACCCGTGACCTGCACGCAGATAAATATAGGGTTACACGTTTAATCATTATTACAATAATTAGGTCGTATCAATGAGGCATTTTCAGTGACTGCCTTCAAATACTCGATCTTCAGTCGTATTTCAATTCATTTCAGTTAAAATAATTGATTTTTATTTGGTACATCCGTACACTGTTGAACGTCAGGTAACAACAAAATGTTGTAAGCTTTTTTGGTCTACTAACATTAATAACAATTATAATTATAACAAAGTCAAAGGTTATTTAAATTAAATTATGTCAAGGTTTTCAATTATTACTACCGATAGCAAATCAAACATACACTTGTACATAAGTTGAATTACACGATTATCACAATCAGATAGATACTTAAATCAAATTTAGATCTCAATATTTTGCCATGCCTTCTTGTCATTAACGTAGTCGTGGGTAGCATTTGTTCCCACAGCTGGTACGCAATAAGCTTTTTCTCACAGAAGGAGTATGTGATAGGCCATGATCCACTACGCCGGTCCGGTGCGGCTTGGTGAATGTCTCATGTCCTTTAGTTTTAGGATATCTGGATAGTAATTTCGGCTCCTTCGGCATCTTTAGAGCTAGTGTTAACGCTGCTCATGACATAAGAGAGTCAATAATGTCACGCGAGTACTAAATCGGATAGCAACGCCATCTATTGTAGGTTAAACGAACTAAAGATGGCGCCACCTGGCCACGCCAGGTCCGCGTGCTCCCGGCCTTATTACGACTCTGATAAGTTTTTGTCGAATCGCCATAATATAGTGTGAGAAGTGCACTTCGGACTCCAGTGCATCAGGTCAGAAGTCGTAGAAGTAACCGATAGGCCAACCTCACACGACAAGCCCTCGTCAAGTCTTTACGTTCCCACTGCTGGGACACGAGCCTTATCTCAGAGAGAGTATGGGCCACCCAGTGCGGCTTGGTAGAAATGGCACATGTAGGTATATTCATTTCGGCAATAAATTGGGACATGCTTCTTCACGATGTTTTCCTTCACCGTTTTAGCACGAGTGTTGAATCCGCTTGTGAACGTCAATGGTTCAAGTTCAAGTGGGATTCGAACTGCAGTGCGTCGGATCGTATTTCGCACAAATTCCCACTGAGCCACGCACTCTCGCGCACAAAAAGTCTAACATCAGAAATAATATTAATTAAAAAAAACCGCCTTGCGATCACATACATAAATCCTGGCCCCTAACTAGGATTCCCTGTATCTAGGGAACCAGGAACTACGAGGACCATGGTCCCACAACACACAGACACGAAACAAACGCTTGCGCTTTTTTCTGTGCACAAACATTTGTCCCGTCGCGGGAATCGTACCCACAACCTCAGTGGTGTATAATGAGCCAATCTGCCCAACCACTACACCACAGAGGCTGTGATAATTTATTTACTTATCTGTCCACCTATTAAAAATAATATTTCAAGTTTTTTATTAAACCAAATCAACATAATTAAGTAAAAGTTGTCAAAAGAGGTACCTTCCAAGCTTTTATGGTTGGATCAATTTTTATTTTTTACAATCATGGCTGTGTGCCGAATGTCCTTTGCCAACCGGTCTGTAAAGAAGTCAAGTGAGGTTCCGAATTTAAATGTTTGCATTCGAATTTCGAATCATGCGATCGTCGCATGCGCAGCGTTGCTATGGAGACTCTTTACTTCAACTTTGTATGCGTGTGGACTTTTTTTGCCCTTACGTCCAGACATGAATTACTTTAATTTTTTTTGCTAATGTTCTTCATGGAGGTCGACAGTGTTTTAGTTTAATTACACATTAGGTACAATCAATTAAATTACTGTTTTTAACCGACTTTAAATAAAGGAGCAGGTTGTTGATTCGTTTGTTTTTTAATGTTGTTTGTTGCCTCAGAACTCCGTCATTTAAGAACCGATTTGGAAAATTCTTTGCGTTGGGTTCAGTATAGCTACGAAGTGCTCCCATATAAATTTCATCGATATTCGACTTTGGACTTCAAAGATACATCAGAATTGAAGTAGCTTTTTTAATATAAAAAGAATGATTTATATTATACTATTATAATATAGATATACAAAGATAATAATTATATGAATTGACAATAATAATTGGATTAAATGGTAATGGTGTTTAGGTTGGGTCCCGGGGGCGGGGTGCGAGTTCGATTCCCGCTACGGGACAAAATATTTAGCAACATCGTGTCTAAACGTGGGACCATGGTCCCTGCTGCTTCTGAGTCCCTTGACACTGGGTCTGAAGTCGATCTATGTATTGAATCATGGGGTGTATTTTTTTCCTCCCGCCCGGCCTTACATTAAATACTCCTGGTAGGTCTCTCGTATGCGGGAGGCCGTCTGGGTACCACAGCATTGCCAGTTATTCTGACGCTAAGCAGTAGTGCGCAAGCATTACTGTGTTCGGGTTTGCAGGGCATTGTAGCCAGTAAAATTACTGGGCATATGAGACTTAATATGTGATGTCTCGGGTGAGTGCTTTTTATGGTATTAAAAGTTGTGGATAACCCTATAACTGTTATGCGCAGGCGTAGCTTACCATCAGGCGAACGACTTGCTCGTCTCACCACTGAGTTCCATAAATAAATAAAAAATGTAATAAGTAAAATGTATTATTTAAACTAGTAAAAGTCAATAACCTGTTAAATGAACACTTTAACCTTTAATCACTTATTTGCAATTAAAGATTGTTTAATTTAATTAAAGTAGTGCTAATTAATTGAAAAATTGATAAAGATGACATCTTTATTGAAATACATAAGAATAGTGCAATGACATCTTCCAGGATGCGTCCGACCGCGTTGTTATTTTTCATCAGATGGCGGTCAAGTTAAAGAATGACAGATTATTATAAGATTGTTGTTGTATAAATATACTTTTTAGACAAGCTTTCAACAAATTCGTAATCGGAACCGCAAGCAGATTACAATGAGCCCAAACACTAGTAGTTTACGATTATCCGTCAAGGAGTTCCATTGCCCACCTTCCGTCTCCATCATCAGATCAGCTGTCACCATAATATTGCATTGTCATCGGACTTACATGACAAGTATGCAAAATTTCAACTCCGAAGGATAAGAGCAAGTGGTTCTGATTCAACTTGCAAAATTCACCTGTATATGATGATGATGATGATGATGATGATGATGATGATGATTATGATTATGATGATGATGATGTCCTCCTTGACGTAACCCTGTCAGCTTCGGTGAGATCTGAAATGGCTGCTAAACCAAATTTGGTTTTGAAGGTTCTATTAGGTCCCGACGTATTATACATGTGAGTAAAAAGTCAAAGTCAAATATAATTCATTAAATAGGCACAAAAGTGCACTTTTAAGGTCATAAACACATGATACAAATGAAATTAAAAATATGTTAATAATTGTAACTTATGTTAACATGACTTTGAAAAAATGGTAAGAATGTTAACCCATATTTTCCTTGTACATGAGCTCAGATAATATATCCAGCCTTGTTACAGACATAACCATATACTATATTTATTAAAATAAATAAATATATATTTCTCTATTATAAATAAATACAATATTATAAATTAATAAACCACTACCAGTGGGCAACGTTCCCAAAATGCTGGCAGCATTGCCACGTTGAATGGCAATGGAAATCATATTTAAATTAACATCTTTAATGAATGTACCAACATGTACTGCAAATAAATGATTCATTCATTTCATTTCATTTCAATGCTTATCCTTTGGCCAAAATATAGGCCAGATTTTTGTCACGCGTTGTGTTTCGTCCCGTTGCGTCGCATTTCTTTCCTATATCAAATTGAAGTCCGGGTGCGGAAAAGAAATGCGAAAACTGACACTACCAGTGCTTTGGAAATACGTAGCGACCAAGAAAGTCTTTTCCTTCAACTCTATTAAAATGTCTCGAAATATAACATTGTACAATTAGGTATAAATTAAAATTAACAGAATGTCAAACAAGAAATGCGAGTGAGATGTTCCATAGTCATAGTATCAGTAACAGAAAAGTGTAAATGAAATATAAATAGGTTTGAAAGTAGCAGTAGGAGTGACCAGACCGAGTATGACTTGTGGACCAGCCATCACTCCCCTCAACCATATTCGAGGGAAGGGAGTGACCCGAGGATATATGAAGGCTTGGGTTTTTATTTATTTATTGAGGCAATCGACAGCGTTACAAATATAGCATCAAAATATATGTACATGAAATTACTATACTACTATTGACTTAGAAAACAAAGTCATAGAAACAATGGACATCTTTAAAAAATGGTTTAAATCAAATGGTATCATACTTAACCAAGACAAAAGCATAATTATGAGATACCAACCAAGAAAAGGATTGGAGCGTAACGTTTCAGCAAAAGAAAACGTATTCTTAGGGTGTACAATTGATTACACCATCAGTAACTCAGCCCACATAGATAAACTATGCAAAAAGTTAGCTAGTGCAAACTATGCACTGCTAAAACTAAAACCGGTGATAGATAAAAAAGCGCTGATAACAGTATACTATGCCTATGTACATTCATTGATAAATTATGCGATGACGGTTTGGGGCAATGCTGCCGAAGTAAGTAGAATTCTTAAATGCCAGAAAAGAGCGATCAGAATTATAAATGGTCTACGAAAGCGCATGTCTGCTAAAAAACATTTTATAACCTGTAAAATTATGACGGTTATATCATTGTATATTTTCAACAGTCTTGTAGAAATACACAGCGAGAAAAATAATTTGACTAAAAAGATGGACACGCACAACTACAATCTACGAAATAAAGAAAAGCTATATCAACCGACGACTAGACTAACCAAAGTACAGAAACAGGGTAAATATAATAAAATAGTGATGTACAACAAACTGCCTATTGCCCTCACTCGGTTAAATTTATTAGATTTTAAAAGAAAAATAAAGTCATTTTTTGAACGAAACCCTTTTTACTCGCTGAATGAGTTTATGTTGATGCGTCTGACAGAATCCTCATTTTTATATGAGGATGAAAAAATGTGCCAAAATTTACTAATTTATACTGACAGTAGTCAGGTGGAACTAATTTAATATTAATATAAAATAAATACATAATTCTGGGTGACATATTTTATGAAAATTTAAGTTATAAATTACTAATAATTATATCTATTAATTACCAATAATATGAAATGAAATTTAAATTGTAACTTTATTTTTATTATAATTATTATGACTTGCCTTGTATAACGGACTTAGTTATATGGCCAATAAAGAATTCTATTATATTCTATTCATGATATACAGATAGGGCAAATTATAGATTACCATAATTAAAACAAACCTTAATTAGACGTAAATGAAATGTAATCATAAAATGAAATGTAATGTAATCATATTATAAATGCGAACACTTCGTACTTTTTACTTGACAATAAGCTCTCACCCATCACAACACGTAGCTACCAAAGTACTACCATCATGGTAGTCAATATCGCATAGACATCGAATGATTTTTAAACTGATGCTTCTTAGACTGACTGTACTTAAAAAGACATTTTTAAAATACAAATAAAGTTCCCAGCGAATGAGGAACACAAAATGGGAAAAGGGAAGAAAAAATTGGGAGTAATAATAATTTTCGAGGTGAATCACTACATAGTATAAAACAAAGTCGCTTTCTCTGTCCCTATGTCCCTATGTATGCTTAAATCTTTAAAACTTTGCAACGGATTTTGATGCGGTTTTTTTTAATAGATAGAGTGATTGAAGAGGAAGGTTTATATGTACAATAACCGTGCGAAGCCGGGGCAGGTCGCTAGTTAGAAATAAAATGAACATCGTGGGGCAAATGAACAAAACATACTCGCATCTTAAATTCGGAATGGAGATAGCTTTAGGCTAGCTTTTTATCCCGTGAAACCGCGAGGCGCAATAATTAACATATGTTAATTTGCCCAACGCTCACACATATATACCCTGGCCCCTAACTAGTATCCCTGTATCTAGGGAACCAGGAACTACGAGGACCATGGTCCCACAACACAGACACGAAACAAATGCTTATGTTTTGCGTAACGCTAGTATCTTATATTTACCTACATACCTAAAGCAAAGAAAACTAAATATTACTACGTACCTAAAGCGTCACAGCATGTATTTTATGTGTAACTGGAAGGAAGTATTCAACGTTCCTTGTTCGCGTCAGAAACGTGTGATAAAGAGTAAAATGGGCTATAAAACAGATCTATTCGCGATTGTGAGTCGTTGATCTGAGCAGACACGTGTACAGAACGCGGCTGCATTGTTTCAAACATTCAGTTTGAACCTGTGGTTTAATATAACAAATAAATACCGACAGCTTCTGTGGTGTAGTGCTTGGGCAGGTTGGCTCAAATCTTATACACGGGTTGCGGGTTCGATTCCCACGACAAGACAAACACACAGAAACACAGAAAAAATTTAAAATATTAAATAAAATTAAAATAATAATTATTATTTAATATAATTTATTTTTTTAATTTTTGTGCACAGAAATTATGCGCAAGCACTTGTTTCGTGTCTGGGTGTTGTGGGACCATGGTCCTCATAGTTCCTAGTTCCCTAGATACAGGGATCTATGTATGTGATCGTTGGGCGTATTTATTTATTTGTTTAAAACATGGGTGTACAAATGAAGATCTTAATAATATTATTAATGCGAAATGTTTGCTACCATATATCACCATAACTTCTAAACCGATTTTTGATGAAATTTAGAATGTAGATACTTTATGTATTTGAATGAAACAGGCTAATCTAGTTTTTGAAAAAACTTCCCCTAAGGGGGTTAAACAGGGTGGTAAAGTTCTATGGAAAATTTTATTCCTTTGTTCGAGTCACTCAAAACTCGGTACAAATAAACTTTAAACGAATAATAAAACACATATTTTTGTTTTAACCGACTCCAAAAAGGAGGAGGTTTTCAATTTGATTGTATTTTTGTTTCATTTTTTTTATGTTTGTTACCTCAGAACTCCGGGAACATTATTTTTGCGTTGGGTTCAGTAAAGCTACGAAGAGGTCCCATATAAATTTCATCAATGTTTGACCTTGAATTTCGAAGATACATTGAAATCGGTTTTTTTTTGGTAAAATGTTGTTTCAAAACTTCGCCTGGTATTAAAAAAAGATCTTAAGGCCATGTTCATTATACCTTTCGGCGTAAAAATATTTATGATAACCTGGTAATCAAACAGGAAATATTACGTTTGTTTTATTAACTGGTTTGCTGCTGCTATACGTACCAATGAGACTGGCACCCCAATGGGGTGCCAGTCAACGGCTCAACTGCCGTCTCTCTCTAGATCTATGTGCTCCATCTTAGGCCACATCATCGCTTCACATCAGGCGAGATAGTGGCCAAACATAGATCTATTAAGCGTAAAAAAAGTACCCAAAGGTGACCCTGAAGGAACGCACGAGCATCTGTTGACAGATCTCGAAGCTGCTCGTCATACTTATTGATCAATTGAACTGGAGGTCCGGCTGCACTGCATTGAATGACATCAATCATTCAATCAAGAGATCCTCGTTTAGATAATTGACTGAGACGCCATAGTGGTTTATTTACACGTGTTTTTTAGGGTTCCGTAACCAAAGGGTAAAACGGGACCCTGTTACTAAGACTCCGCTGTCCGTCCGTCTGTCTGTCCGTCTGACACCAGGGCCCTAATTCACTATGACCGTTTAGCGATTCCTTGCTTCGAAATCACGTCGATTCCTTAATTAATAAACGATTTTTGCACTTCACGTTGTGAAGAAATTTCACGTTGTGAAATGACGCGTCATAGAGAATACAAATTTCGCAGATGAAGTAATCAACGTGAAACGTCAAGGAATCGACGTGATTTCAAAGCAAGGAGCTTCGCTCTGTGGTCATAGTGAATTTAGGCCCTAGCTGTATCTCATGAACCGTGATAGACAGTTGAAATTTTCACAGATGATGTATTTCTGTTGCCGCTACTTGGACGGTTATTTTTCTTGTTCAGACGGGGCCAATCCTCGTGGACACCCGGGATGGGAAGACCCGGGTAGCGCCAGACTTGGCCTAAGCCACCTACTAGCTACAACCCCCGTCTGCCCTGCCTGTCCACAGACCGGACGTCTGCGCCGTTTTCTTCATTTCGTATTTTGTCAAGGCGTAATCACACACACACACACACTCTCTCACACACGCACACATTATTTTTTGTCACGCCTGATTCCATTGCATTATTTTTTGTCTTAATAAGTAAGTCCATATTTTTTTTATTATACAATACACAATACTTTATTGTACACCAAACAAAAATAATCAGTAGGTACATGAAAACAACTTAGAAACTAAAATACAATGGGCGGATTTATCTCTAAAAGCGATCTCTTCCAATCAACCTTTGGACCTTTAATCCTTTTTTTTTTATTATTTGTATATTTTTATAAATTTTATAAACCATCTACACGTGTTGGAAATATACAGAATGTGGCAAAATATTGGGTCTCCCAGTGTAGTTACCTGTTCCCTAGGGAAGTTTTGTTCTAATGAAACATCGGGTGCATTTTAGAGAAAATAAAATCGGCATATTTGGATATTTTAAAAAGTTACAGTCACGCAGATAGAGGTCATTTCTAAAGAAACCGTGGTCTTAATAGACCCTGTTTCCGACCAGGAATGTTTCCCCTTCAGTAGTAACCAGTCCAATCAAATCAGAAGATTATATGAAAAATCAAAAAAACGTGTTCCATACATTTTCAGCTGAAACTTGATATCATTCTGCTAAGAGACAAAATACAAGATTTTTGCTAAAATATATATTATATTAGCGAACCGCCCCGGCTTCGCACGGTTATTATACATATAAACCTTCCTCTTCAATCACTCTATCTATTAAAAACCGCATCAAAATCCGTTGCGTAGTTTTAAAGATTTAAGCATACATAGGGGCATGTGTAGTGATGATTTTTCAAGACAAGCAAGACAAATTCGTAATCGGAACCGCGAGCAGATTAAAACGAGCAAACACTAGTAGTTTACGATTATCCGTCAAGGAGTCCCATTGCCCTCCTTCCGTCTCCATCATCAGATCTGTCACCATAATATTGCATTGTCATCGGACTTTGACATGTATGCAAAATTTCAACTCCGTAGGATAAGAGGAAGTGGTTCTGATTCAACTTGCAAGATTTGACCCAAACAAACAAACAAACATTGAAAGACAACCTCTGTAGTGTAGTGGTTGGGCAGGTTGGCTCAAATTTCGTACACCACTGAGGTTGCGGGTTTGATTACCGCGACGGGACAAATGTTTGTGATAAGAAAAAGAGCATAAGCATTTGTTTTGTGTCTGAGTAATGAGGGACCATGGTCATCATTCCCTAGATACAGGGAATCCTAGTTAGGGGTCAGGATCTATGTATGTGATCGTTGGGCGTATTTATTTATTTATTGAAAGTTAAATATAAGTCCAAAATACAAAGGGTACATCGAAGAAAACATATTTATAGAAAAAGTTTTTTAAATTTTCTCAAAAATTACGATTTGATGTGATGGGTTACTTTGGGGGATGGTAATGGCAATTCGGAAGATCAGTTTTTCTGAAAGATACAATCTTTAGACAAGCGTGCTCCATTTCAGATCGTCGCTTTCCATCATGAGATGCAGGAGCGAGCGATCGACGCTGGAATGTGTACCTATCACAGGCCTAGCGCACTCCGCACTGTAGGTAGATTCAGATTCTTTATTGCTTCCATAGGTAGTACAAGGTGTAATTAAGTAAACGTACAAAGTCTCATATGGACCCCGTCGGACACAGCAACATTAGAAGAGAGGAGGACGCAATTATTGGCATTAGTCAATGATTGTATTGTATTATATTATATTGTAATGTAATGTCAAATGTGAGAATATAAAGTTAAAATAATCATTTGAGAGATAATATTTTTTTTTTAAAGAATTCGTCAATTGATTAATATGCATTATTAGTAAGGAGCTTTTTCAATTTTTTTATAAATTTAGTGTTATTTTGTTCACACTGAAGTTCCCTGGGTAACTTATTATATATGTATACCGACATAGGTAATGTACTAGATGAGTGCATCTGCAGTCGGGGCACAGGTAATAATAACCGAAGGTACGAAGCTACAAGTACATAGCCGGACACCGACGGCGGGTCGCGCGTCGTTACACGTGCCGCGTCAGAAGAGATAAGAGCGGCGCGATAGAAAGAGAGCCGCTCTGTAGGTTAATATGACTGGTAGGTATGCAGCGCTACGCGAGCTGAATTGAATTTTATTGCGTCATACCAAGAGTCGCTATTTGTTTAAATTTCTTTGCGGAGTGATGTTTCTGTCCCTTAGTATTCTGTGGTATCACTAACTAATTAAGTAAGTAGGTACTCACATAGTGACAGATTCTTCAAGTCTTCGACGTTGAATGTTATCTGAAAAATAATAACAAATAAGGTACATATGTGCCTCCTGCAAGATGGTATAGTTAGACCAACAGTTCGATAACAGGCTTTACTATCCTATAGCAATGATCTTCCTACATAAAGGGACCATTTTCTAAGAGGTGCAAGATGCTAACAGTCATGTCTTCATGTACTGACCATCTTTATATTGTTTATGTGCCATGTACGTTGCACTTTTAGCTATCTGTTATTTTGTTTAAGTGGCACCTAAAACAATGTGATTGTTTTGGCTCAGCTGTTAGCTGTAAGATATTGTAATTAAATAATGGTTTTGTAGTGATAGCACCAGGCTGATAAAACGATGGTAAAATAAATTATATTGCAGTCCGCCCGTTCACAAAATTCTAACATTATTTATTATTTATTTGTAGGGTAGATAATTCAAAAGTAACTGAACTTCTTACCTTGACAGAAATAGTATTGTTGGAGCCGGTACACTAAATTGCTCAAAACGTGTTCTGTTTATTTATTTACTAATGATTACTGTTATAAACTATTGTTTATTTCGTTAGACAACCGTTAATAAACTTAATTAGAGCTATAACTTTCGAGCTTACTACGTAACGAAACTTATCTGATATAACTATGATCCGTGTTTATAGCACTAATATAATTAAATTGATTTATGACTATCGATAAAACTAATATATTTTTAAAGTGCAAGCAATACATCCTCTCTCACCGGACGTTGCTAATGCACTATTTTTTTTATAATTATATAATTAAACGGAAGTAGTCTGTGCTACCATTCTCGGCGTATTCAATTCTTCCAATACGGTGCAATAGCACAGAATACCAAGTAGACTCCAAAGCAATATTTACTAAACTGTAGCAATAGATTGTCATACAAACACCCCGAGGCGCACCCCTACCAACCCCAAGGGTGGTGGAAGAGCAATAATGTCAATGTCATACAAAATACAATTTTCTCACTTGTTTTGCGTAAAAAATGTAATTTTTGGTAATCATATTTGATAGATAAGTAATTAAACTATCAGCTGTCGTATAATTATTGAGCTTTTGTCATTGTCTTCTCACTTGTCAGTGTAATATTGTTAGTGAACAGCAGTTATTCTGCTACCAGTAAAGAAGCTTGTTCCCAGAACTGGCAATACAAAAATATGCGTTTCGATGTTGCTTTCAAACAAGTTTTGGATGATGCTGTATATTTGGATTATTTGGCATTGTTTGGTAAACTTTGGTGACTTGTTTACTCATTGAGTAGTTTCCAGCTCTAATTTTTATCGATGAAATTAATTATTTTCGTTTATTTTGTTTTTACTATAAATATTCATCTTTTCAAATTCAACCTTCAATCAAATAATCAAAACGCAGGGAGAGAAAGGTGAAAAATGGTGATCCATCAATGAAAAACAGAATGAATTGCAAAACAAAATGGCCGATGCTCCTAGAAAGGCGTGTCGCGGATTCTAGCGAGTTTACCATCGGCGATCTTACCATTGAACTTCAGTGAAAAGTTTCGGTGTTCTCTACTGGTGCGTAACATTGTTTTGTGTTAATAATAAGGTGGAATTATATTTTGATGTCCAGCAATCAGCCAATCTTCGCTTCGAGGGAGGTGTCCAACAAGCACAAGCAACAAAGGAGTCTGAAGGTTTCCGTCATGTCGCGTTGGCCTGCCGCTAGGCCCCGTCGCGTGTGCCCGGAGGCTGTAGGCCTCGCGTGGGCGTTTCGTTCGCGACTCCTCGTCCCGGTCAGATCGAGGCCGAGTACGCGCGCCGCCGCAGCCGTGATGCTAAGTATACCGGTCCTTTTAGCCGGCGCCGCAGGACGCCGTGTCCCGCCGCGTGGCTTCGGGGCTTCGCCCCGCGCGTCCCGTCGCGCGCGTTCGGAGCCCTCGCTCCTCCCGGTCGTTTTCGGAGCCCTAGAGGTAAGTCTGTGGTTAAATCTGGGCCGCAGGAGAAAATCAATACAGGCGCCATTTTGTGAAAGTATTTATAGGATCATTGAAATTGGGGCATTCATGAGTAATTATTGAAGAGATTCTGTAGAAAGCTGTCTCAAGCGTAGCTAATAAGAGCTAGAAATGAGATGGTTACATAGCAGGCACTAACTTATGTAGCTTTTATAAATCATGCCATTACTAACTTGATCACAAAAAACCATACAACAATAACAACTGACAGGTATATGTTTATTTATTTACAAAAACTAATAGTAACTTAAAAATAATAGAAACAGATATGTATGTTTTATGTCCATGTAAACCACAATTGATGCGCTGCTATCTAAAGTAAACATGGCCGTTTTCGACTTAGCAAGTCGGAGGCCTTGGGCGGTCCATAAACTGACACTTGGGTAGGCCACACACATAATGTACGAAATAAGGATGGCCTTTTGTTAAATGCAACTACTAACATAGTCATTGCTTAGTGACCAAAGTTGGTATAATCATTACACTTACATGCAGGGAATTGCTAAAGTTATAATATACAAAATATATCCTGGGTCAGATTTTTCATGCTTTCTTTTCAGAAAGGAAATAAGACTTGGAGGATGTTCATCCTTTTCTTGCATAGCGCCACTCTCTGTGCAGACAAATGACATCTACCATTACTTACATAGCGCTACACTCTGTGCAGACACATGACATCTACCATTACTTACATAGCGCTACACTCTGCAGACACATGACATCTACCATTACTTACATAGCGCTACACTCTGTGCAGACACATAACATCTACCATTACTTACATAGCGCTACACTCTGTGCAGACACATGACATCTACCATTACTTACATAGCGCTACACTCTGTGCAGACACATGACATCTACCATTACTTACATAGCGCTACACTCTGTGCAGACACATGACATCTACCATTACTTACATAGCGCTACACTCTGTGCAGACACATGACATCTACCATTACTTACATAGCGCTACACTCTGTGCAGACACATGACATCTACCATTACTTACATAGCGCTACACTGTGCAGACACATGACATCTACCATTACTTACATAGCGCTACGCTCTGTGCAGACACATGACATCTACCATTACTTACATAGCGCTACGCTCTGTGCAGACACATGACATCTACCATTACTTACATAGCGCTACGCTCTGTGCAGACACATGACATCTACCATAACTTACATAGCGCTACACTCTGTGCAGACACATGACATCTACCATTACTTACATAGCGCTACACTCTGTGCAGACACATGACATCTACCATTACTTACATAGCGCTACACTCTGTGCAGACACATGACATCTACCATAACTTACATAGCACTACACTCTGTGCAGACACATGACATCTACCATTACTTACATAGCGCTACACTCTGTGCAGACACATGACATCTACCATTACTTACATAGCGCTACACTCTGTGCAGACACATGACATCTACCATTACTTACATAGCACTACACTCTGTGCAGACACATGACATCTACCATTACTTACATAGCGCTACACTCTGTGCAGACACATGACATCTACCATTACTTACAGCCACAAAAATAGTTCCTTTACACTATAACATTTGTTCGCTGCAACATTTCAATTCTTCCATGGCCAATGCAACTTGATCGAATTCATCAATTAAGTCCAGTTCTAATAACATAGCCTCAAAAAAACTTATCCGTACACCTGGTTATGGTTTTCATGTTTTTATTTGTTACTAAACTCGTCTCTAAATCATAGTCTTTATCTACGTACATTAACAATGGGATGGGTTAGGTTCAGCAATACAAGAAGATGGTTTTTAGAGAATGATAAACACTTAACAATCACTAAATAGATCTTGACCCCTAACTAGGACTTGTACCTACAGAGAAAATAAGATGACACAAAAGGCAGTATTAAAACATGTAGGGCTGGTCTGTCATATTAAATTCCATGGTTAAAGTGCCTCCTTCTTTAACACTGATTTGCCGCACAGCAGAAACAATAGTCAGTTTATGGTTGGCGGGCACCGGTGACCGCAGCCGCATCCAGAGAGTTAAAGAAGAATGCACCTTATGAATTTGGTGTTCACATGTTGTGTGGTGTGTTTATGTTGTGTTTCTAGATGTAAGTTGATATAAAGTAAAATTATTTTGTGTATTACATTGTATTGTATTCTGTTTCTTACATATCTTATTGTACACTTTTTTGTCTTTTATGTACTACACAAAATTTTCTCATATTGGGGAACCTCCTTTATACTTAATTAAAAAAACTTAGTCCTTAGGCTCATTACCCAATACATTCAGTTATTGACTCTTTGTACCTTCAAAATATGAAGGATGGCAATGAAACAGCTGGATGAAACAACTCGAATTAGTTATTCGAGCTATAGGCAAATATAATAGATATTCAAATGCCAACAGATTCAACGCCCATGCACATGTTAATTTTGGGAGTGTATAGCTGTTTAGTCTGTTTACGACTCATCAGGTGCGGTAACTGCCACACGACAGCCAGACTATTGTCTAAAGGAGGTCTAACAACCAATAATTCACTTACAACACACAAAAAAAACTGTTGAAATCTCTGGACAAACCCTTAGACTTACACTTCCCTTCATAGCCTTACCAATAAGATAGGTTTAAGAGTAACCCTAACATCAGTCCATAACCCCCTACCTTCTTTCAGAATGTCGTCGAGACGCAACGGCTCGGTGTCCCGGGCTGCCGAGGCGGCTTCCAAAAACCGCCTCCACATGGACCGGAACCCGCAGCATAGCAGGATCACTGGTGAGACGTTGAGGAATGCTGTTCATTTTATTTTCTGCTTATTTTGTTTCCGGTATGTTGTTAATCCTCAGATAGTACAGTCACAAAGCCTTACCACATCATTTTTTTTTTAATGGCCAACTATCACATACATAGATTCGGGCTCCTTACTAGGAATTATCGGCATGCATTTGTACACAAGCTCCTTAACTAAATGTCATAGTGTGCATAAAGACAAGCAGCACCAAGCCAAAACAAAGATAGCTCCATACTACGCAATTGTTTACAACATCAGAGAAAGTGAGTGAACGTATCTATACTCTGTATTAAATTTTTTTTTTTTTTTTTTTAAATTCTACAATTTTTTAGGGACTTTTAGTCGAGACGACCATGCCAGCCCCATTGGTACATACAAATTTATTTATTTAATACTGTGTACCAGAGACCAAAAAGAGTTTTAGCAATGTCTGACGTAGACACTGCTAACACACTCTGGAATATGCCTACATCTAAATAATTTAATCCTAAATCTCTTAATTTACATCTAATAGATTCACTCCGGGCACATTCCATCAAAAAGTGTTGAGTATCTTCTATCTTGCCGCAGACCTCACAATCCGGAGAATCTACCTTCCTCATAAGGTATTTGTATTAAATTGAAACTAACACTACAGCGTACTCCGCAGATCCATCGAACCCTGCAGGACGTCGCAAGGAAATTGACAATGTGATGAAACGAGCCCGCCAGGCTTCCCCGGGCAGCTGGGACAGGAAACTCTTGGAGGTGGAGGAGAAGGATCCTAACAGGTGAGGGAACTTGCTCTATGTCATCGTCAGCCCATCGCAGCCCACTACTGGACATGGCCTCACAAAATTGGATGACAAGGAATTCTCTAAAAATATTTTTTTATCAAATTGAGTCTGCGCTGAGCGGCACTGCAATTTTTATGGTCAAGCTTACCAGACGCTCGTCTCATCACTCAGTTATTCAAAAAATGAAAAACATTCGAAAGTTGCCCCGTTTCCACCAACAGATGGCGGCACACGGGTTACAAGCAGATGTACCTGGAAGGCTCGGGCTCCGTATCACCTCGGTCGCGCTCACCAGCGCCCGGCCGTAGGGCTTCTAGGTAAGGTGTTTCTTTTTTTAACCCCCGAAGCAAAAGGGACTCTTAAAGGATCTTAGGGCGTAATTATTTATTGATTTATGTCTCCCCCGCAGATCCCCCCTGCCCCGGCGCTCCCGCTCGCCACTAGTGCGCCGCAAGTCGCGCTCTCCGCGTCGCTCGCCGCGGCGCAGCCCTAGGCGAAGCCCTATTAGGTGAGCTGTTGCGACCTCAACCGCCACATATATCAACTACATGCTCACACATGGCGCTGACATAAAGTAGCATAAACGTCCATACAAAGTCGCAGATTTGTATACAAACCCTGCATCGCGCAAACGAAGTTCGCACGACAGATAACACTATACAAGCTCCAAGTTGGTTCTGTCGGACTGTCCCTGGGACCACACCTGCCTCGAACGGAAGATCTTCCTTAAATGGAGATGCTTCTACAGTGGACCTACCTATTTACCTATCCACTACCCCCCACCCCTCCATAGTTTCTTTGGCTAGGTTAGAAAAATGTACATTGAGGCAGAGTAATCTTTTCTTGATTGATTTGATTGATTGATTGAAGCACTTGTTTGTATTATTATTGTCTTTCTCCCGGGTTATACTCCCGGTCCTTTGGGAGGCTTGCGCGGGGACATGAGTCCAACACGTAGAGGCCTCTTAGAGCATTTAATCAGATATGTAATGAAAACACTTATCGGGGACTGTCTGTAAATGCATCATTAAAAATATGCAATCAAAGACAGCCCCCGATAAGTGCGAGGACTATTTATTGGAGATATGGAAAGTACTTATGAGTGGGCTATTGAGGTAAATTTTTAATTAATGGGAACCGGTCTACGATATGAGACCAAGGCACTTGCCAGTTCCGCCTAAAAAAAAAAGCGTATAACGTAACGCAGCGTATATTAATTTTTAGGCAGGTGGTGACTCGCCACCCACTAAACGGATCCTTTTAAGGGCCTCGGTTCATTGGCGACGAGTGGGGCAACGTTGGTGTGGGTGGCTAAAGGGTGTCGAGAGGTGTGCTGCAGTTTCACTTAAACGCTATTCCCGGCGTTATGCCCTCTAACACTTCCACCCTTGGAGCTTAGTCCTTAGCTCTTGCATCTCCACCCCCGGACGGCCAGTGAAGGCAAGCCGGGGGTCAGGGGTCTCATTTAGCCCCAGGGAGAATCTCGGGGTAGGGTCAGTGTCGCCACGCACAGTCTACTCGCCACAAAGTCGCCCCTGGCTTTATTATTATTAATACACTAGCAGCTTAAAGCAGTTGTGTGTATGTCACTTCAGTGCATTTTGTCCAATGTTCATCGAGACTATTTTTGTATCTCGAAAATAGCAATAGGCTTTCAAAAGGTATTACTTTTTATTTATGCAACTGCGCCATGAGACGAGCAAGTCGTTCGCCTGGTAGTGAGCGCCACACTTGATAACTTGAGTTGTGACTAACTGAGTATTCTCTCCGCAGCCGACGCAGCCCGCCCCCGCGCTCCCCGCGGCGGCGCTCCCCGCCCCCCGTGGCGCGCCGCTCCCCGCCCCGCGCGCGGCCCGCGCCGCCCCCGCGCCGCCCGCCCTCGCCGCCCGGGCCCAGGAAGGTAACCATACATAGAAATATATATGGGACCACTTAGTAGCTATACTGAACCCAACGCAAAAAGAATTTTCCAAATCCGTTCATAAATGACGAAGTTCTGAGGCAACAAACATATAAAAAAAATACAATCGAATAGAGAACCTTCTCCTTTTTTGAAGTCGATTAAAAACATACACAATTGCCCATGAAAGACATTATTCGTTTAACTCAGTCTATACCTAGGTACTGCAATTCCATTCCTATTTCTAGTGTTTATGTTGTGGTGGTCACTATTCCCTTGAATTTGTGCAGATTTTTGCGATACAGGGAATCCTAGTTCAGGGCCAGGATGTATGTATGTGATCGTTGGGCGTATTTATTTATTAACCGACTTCAAAAAGAGAAAGTTCTCTGTTCGATTGTCTTTTTTATTTTTTCTTATCTGAGGTAACAAACCTCAGAACTCCGTCATTTATGAACAGATTTGGGAAATTGTTTTTGCGTTGTGTTCAGTATAGCTACGAAGTGGTCACATATAAATTTCATCGATATTTCACCTTGGACTTCGAAGATACATTGAAGTCGGTTTTTGTTTTTTTGTAGAAATTAATGAATGCCCTTCCGACAGTCGACTTCCGGCTCGTCAGCGAGCAGTTGTTCCGACGAGTCGTGCTCCGTGTGCTCCGCTAAGAACAAGAAGGGCCCCCCGCCGCCGCCGCCGAAAGGGGCGAAGCCCCCGCCGAGGTAAAAAAATACAATAGTTTTTATCAAAAAGAATTATAATGATAATTTTCATCATATTGCAGCATCTTAGACACAAATTTTACAATTCGGCGATATTTATTTTTTTTCAGAAAAAGGTTTTTTTTAAACCTTTTGTTTTATTTGATTTGAAATCAAAAAATAATCTAGTTGCCACGTTTTTAAGGATTCGGAATGCATTGTCATCGGGTTGTGAGCAACCCTGAAAGTTTCAGCCGGATAGCTAATTGGGAAGTGCTCGAAATTTGAGTTGCAAGATTCCACCCGGAACGACAGACAGACAGACAGACAAGAAAGTGACTTAAAAACGTGGTAGTACAATAAAACTATATAAAAATTTGTTACAACTTACTCTGCATATAACATAACATTTTTTCTCCAACGAGTGTTACCATATGGATCCTTCTTCAAAAACTCACCTATAATGCTTTGCACTATTCTTTGTCATTTTGTGTACTCGTGGTAAGCCTCTCGTATGCGGGAGGCCGTGTGGGCGTGTGCCACTGCTGCCAGTTATTCTGCCGCCGAGCAGTAGTGCGCAAGTCTCACAAGACGAGCTAATATCTCGAGAGTGCCGAGGCAGTGCAGTGCCGCGCAAGATTTTGTTAATCAAAGTTCTGGCAATTCTGTTGTTTAGTATTTGTTGTTATAGCGGCAACAGAAATACATCATCTGTGAACATTTCAACTGTCTAACTATCACGGTTCATGAGATACAGTCTGGTGACAGACAGACGGACAGTGGAGTCTTAGTAATAGGGTCCCGTATAACCCTTTGGGTACGGAACCCTGAAAACGATGAGTTTGCTGTTCATAATGAAGTTGTATGATGTAGGGTTCCGTCGAAGTCCCCGGTCCGCGCGCGCTCCGGCGCCGGCGGGGCGCGCGCCGTGCAGCCCACCAGGGAGCTGCTCAAGGCGCGCGAGGGGAGCAAGCGCAGCCGGGAGGAGAAGGTTAGTCCAACCGACATTATGCTACGCGGAAATCTCGACGTTTTAAGTAATTGGGAAGAAGGAAAATGATATTGCTCGGGTAGGGATCGAACCTGCGTCTTCAGAATACCGTCCCGACGCCTCAACAACTGGGCCACCGAGCTGACTGTTCGAGCAACTAAATTTCTTCTATCCTTCTTATATCGTTTTACGGGGACGATTCTACGTCATCTGTCGACAATGTATAATGCCGCTAATGCATTCAATATCAGAAATGTGATAAGGCTTGCGTTATCATTAGAACATGTTGCTAATTGTAATATTACACTTGTTCGGTTGACCAATGGTAACATTGTCGACAGATGACGTAGAATGTTCCATGCATCTTTGTCTTCTGTTTGTGTGTAATTACTAACTGTATAAGTACGCTTGTTTCATTAGAATATTCCCTGGTCAGGGTTACTAACAAGACGTGCCCCCGCAGGTGCTGGAGTGGCAGCGCGCGCAGCTGGCGGTGCGGCCCGGCGGCGCGCCCCCGCCGGCGCCCCCGCACGCGCCCCCGCGCGCCCCCGTGCCCATCCCGGGCGTGCACATCAAGCGCGAGGGCGAGCGCAACCCGCCCACCGACCCGCGCACGCGCCGCCCGCGCGTCTCGCCCGCGGCCATCGCAGCCGCGCTCAATGATAGTGACAGTGATAGTGATAGTGACGGCAGCAGTGAACACCATGAGCAGAAGTGAGTGTTGTGAGCTGAGGCCGTGTTGCCATTAGGCTCACGGTGAGCGGCTAACTGACCGCTGACTGACTCTGAGCGGCGTATCAGTAGTTAACTGTTACTGTGTTCCAGTTTGAAGGGCATTGTAGCCAGCTAAATTACTGGGCATATGAGACTTAATATCTGATGTCTAGGGGTGATGAGCGCTATGCAGTGCTACGCAGTAGATATGAGCGCCGATGGCCATTTCCACGGCGGCGGCGCCGTTCAATATTGTTCACGGTGCCTTAGAAATTTTCAGGATACTCAGGGTTCCCTTTATTTAATAATTTCTTGTATGGAAATCAACATGTACCCAGAATGGTTCCCCTTTTCCTGTGAAACTCTGCAGAATTTCATGGCGCTTTCTAACGATTAGCAGATACATCTTTGGACAGGAACTCATTAAATACAGGCAGTTATTGTGTTGTGAGCTGTGCCCATTGATCGGGATGCATACGACCAATATGATCTGCCCAAACCCTCTTCTCTGGAGCCTGCAGCCTTACTTCCCACGTCAATGATGCCCGTTTTTGAGCGCAGCGGGGCGTTTCCAATCCTGTAAGTCCTTTTGATGCCCAGGATGCAGCACTTCATGACCTTTTGTGACTTTTTTGATTCGGTGAGTGACCCGGTTAGGATTGGAAATATTTAACTGGGAATCTGATGTACAGTATAGCCGGGAATCTTTAGAAATAAGAATCCTTACAGCTGAGAACGCGTTCGATTGAGAATCGTAGGTGTAAATCTGTAATTTGGAAATAATTTCCGAGAAGGCGGTGAGCGGCGGCAGAGCGCGGAGGTAAAGCTCCGGCGCGGCGCTCATATCTACTACGCAGTGCTTTTTATGATATTAAAAGTTCAGAGTGGCACTGCAATTGTTATGGGCAGGCGTGGCGCTTACCATCAGGCGAACGACTTGCTCGTTTCACCACTGCATGTGATCGTTGGGCGTGTTTATTAATTTAATTGAGTGTTTTCTCCCCACAGACTGACCCTCTCGGAACGGTTCGGCAAGATGGCGCAGTGGTCGGCGGACCGGTCGGCGCGGCTCGAGAACATGCGCATCACGCGCCGCGAGACTACCCTGCACGTGCGCATCGAGCGCGCGCCGCCCGCCGGCGCCGGCGCGCCGCGCGCCGCCTCGCCCGCCGCCGGCGCCTACCCGTGAGTACACGCGCTGCCGGCCCGAGAACATGCGCATCACGCGCCGCGAGACTACCCTGCACGTGCGCATCGAGCGCGCGCCGCCCGCCGGCGCCGGCGCGCCGCGCGCCGCCTCGCCCGCCGCCGGCGCCTACCCGTGAGTACACGCGCTGCCGGCCCGAGAACATGCGCATCACGCGCCGCGAGACTACCCTGCACGTGCGCATCGAGCGCGCGCCGCCCGCCGGCGCCGGCGCGCCGCGCGCCGCCTCGCCCGCCGCCGGCGCCTACCCGTGAGTACACGCGCTGCCGGCTCGAGAACATGCGCATCACGCGCCGCGAGACTACCCTGCACGTGCGCATCGAGCGCGCGCCGCCCGCCGGCGCCGGCGCGCCGCGCGCCGCCTCGCCCGCCGCCGGCGCCTACCCGTGAGTACACGCGCTGCCGGCCCGAGAACATGCGCATCACGCGCCGCGAGACTACCCTGCACGTGCGCATCGAGCGCGCGCCGCCCGCCGGCGCCGGCGCGCCGCGCGCCGCCTCGCCCGCCGCCGGCGCCTACCCGTGAGTACACGCGCTGCCGGCTCGAGAACATGCGCATCACGCGCCGCGAGACTACCCTGCACGTGCGCATCGAGCGCGCGCCGCCCGCCGGCGCCGGCGCGCCGCGCGCCGCCTCGCCCGCCGCCGGCGCCTACCCGTGAGTACACGCGCTGCCGGCCCGAGAACATGCGCATCACGCGCCGCGAGACTACCCTGCACGTGCGCATCGAGCGCGCGCCGCCCGCCGGCGCCGGCGCGCCGCGCGCCGCCTCGCCCGCCGCCGGCGCCTACCCGTGAGTACACGCGCTGCCGGCTCGAGAACATGCGCATCACGCGCCGCGAGACTACCCTGCACGTGCGCATCGAGCGCGCGCCGCCCGCCGGCGCCGGCGCGCCGCGCGCCGCCTCGCCCGCCGCCGGCGCCTACCCGTGAGTACACGCGCTGCCGGCCCGAGAACATGCGCATCACGCGCCGCGAGACTACCCTGCACGTGCGCATCGAGCGCGCGCCGCCCGCCGGCGCCGGCGCGCCGCGCGCCGCCTCGCCCGCCGCCGGCGCCTACCCGTGAGTACACGCGCTGCCGGCCCGAGAACACCTGCTCGATGGTCAATTAAGGTGTTAAAATACGGTACTGGAGTGCGGCTTAGTGGGAGCATGTGAGACTTTCGATCCCCCGAGGCCCCGCACCACTGGCTTTCTTAAGTTGAGCGAGGATTTAACACTAGCTGTATAAACGGTGAAGGAAAACATCGTGAGGAAACCGGTATGTCGAAGAATTGTAACAATAATACGGTGTCCCTCTGAACGACAGTTCTTTATTTCGACCCGACACTTACTTCGAACAAATATAGTTCGACCAGTCATTGTTTCGACTGAGCATAATTCGACAAGTACGTTCGACAGAAAATACTTCGACAACACAAACGGCCTCAAAAACTGGGTTAGGTTATGTTGGAGCAGTGACGCAAGTGATCGCACGAGCCGAGCGAGCGGAGCGAGCGTGCCGCGGCAGCGGCAAGCGCAGCGCCAGAAAGTAAATTAAATGTTTATGTTGTGAAAATAAAAATAGTCATTCCCAGTTGGTTTTTCAAAAATATTTTCAAAGTACAGAAGTGGCTCAGTTCCATTTTATAGACTAGTGGATATATCCACCTAACTACGCACTCCCCCCCCCCTCCGTAGACTGATGGACTGACGTATACGTGTTGCTTCCAGCGGCGTGGAGCCCGTGGCGCCCGTGGGCAGCTACCCGGACGAGCTGCCGGCGGCGCCGCCCGGCGGGCTGCCCTCCTGGGATGACGTCACAGTGCGCTACGAGTACTACAAGAAGCGAGGGTACCTGCGGGGTCAGTACACTACTCTACACAAATCAAATATCTATAGCAAATTATATCCTTCTTCAGTGTGCCTTACTTTTTATGTGTGTCTATTTAGTATCTGTTTGTGAGTACCTATAATTGACTTTATATCAATTATCCTTCTGTATATTCTTATTGTAAGCTGTTGGTCCTCCAATAAATAAATAAAAAATTGCATAAAGAATTGCAATCCGTAAGCAATCGTTTTACTAATTTCTTCCTAGAAAGAGAATGAAGCTAGCGGTCAGCGAGTCGACACCTGATGGTGCCTCGTGTATACGGCAAACACGTGTCGTACAGGGAGACTTGTTGTTAGGGATTATAAACCTTACTTTTATGTACAATATTAAAGTTATTATCGTATTGTTACAATCTGTAAATATGTTGTTGTTTCCAGGTCTGACGCTGGGTGACTACGTGAAGTGGGAGGAGTGGTGGTACAAGTACCAAGAGTGGCTCGAGAGGGAGAGGGCGTACGAGCGGTGGGCGGAGGGGGAGGCGCGCCCGGTGAGTCGCACGCGGCTTGCACACTACTACACTCTCGTAGGCGACAAATCAAATCAATCAAAATCTCTTTAATCATTTTGGCATCACAGACGTCAAATTATCACAATGACTCTACCAACTTATCGGAAAAATAACCACTACTTACTCAGAGGATACGGCAAGAAACTGAGAGGCATTTTTTTTCTAGAGATTTTGTTAATTTTTTTTGGATTTCTACAATGTTATGTTCCTTATGTACCAGTTGGCTACTTTGCAGAAGTGGAATGTTCCAAGCATCTTTGTCTCCTCAGGCAAATGAAATTCTTTATTGCCAGAATATTGTATACATGGATGATCACTATAAATTGAAAGAGGGACCAATTTCTACCGGTCCTACGACCGGTAGAAATTGGTATCGATACCACAAAGTAACGTTAGTATCGATACCACAAAGTAACGTTAGTATCGATACCGCAAAGTAACGTTAGTATCGATACCACAAAGTAACGTTAGTATCCATACCACAAAGTAACGTTAGTACCTATACCACAAAGTAACGTTAGCATCGATACCACAAAGTAACGTTAGTATCGATACCGCAAAGTAACGTTAGTATCGATACCACAAAGTAACGTTAGTATCGATACCACAAAGTAACTTTAGTATCGATACACGGATGACTGAATGTTGGTTGTTCCAGGCTCGTCGCGACCGGCGGCGCAAGGGCGGGCGGCACCGGCGCAGCTGAGGGGGCGCCGCCCCCGCCGCGGTCCTCGCTGTGGACCTCGCGCAGGGGGCGTCGCGCTTGTAAAGTGCGGCACCGGAGCGCCACGGCACTGCGCACGTATGTACACTACTATACGAGGGAGAATTCGTATTGATTTAGTCGATTTTGCGTAGTGGTAGGTCTCGTATGCGGGAGGCTGTGGGTAGGTACCACAGCTTTGCCAGTTATTCTGCCGCCAAGGTTTGAATGACATTGTAGCCAGCAAAATTCTGGGCATATGAGACTTAATATCTGATGTCTCGGGGTGATAAGAGCAATGCAGTGCTTTGTGCTTAAAAGTACCTAAAACTATGTTTAAATATTGTTTCAAATATTGCCGCGCAAAAGGTCACCTCAAAACTTGTGACGTCATATGTAGGTAGAAAACGACAAACTCTTCGAAATAAAACTTGCAAAGAGATTTAAATACGTTTTGTGAAGTTTGGGGATTATATTGTAATTGAACGAAAAAAATAGCAAAAATACATTTTATGAAAAGCAAAAACGTAAAATAAACACAAGCTTGACTCACGGCATTTACCTACAAATGACGTCATGCGCTGTGATTGTTGTTTCGTTTGAGATGAAGAACAGATTAAAAATGTCAGAATTATTAGATTTTATTTATTGATTTAAAAATATAAATCATTATTATTTCACAAAAATATTGATTGGATGATCTTTCTGGTTCGACGAACATTCGTTCTAACTACACTTTAGTTTTTTTCTCGGTTACTGTCGGATCCCCTATTGAAGTCGGTTTTTGTGTTATAAAATGAATCATCATCACCATCAGCCCATCACGTTCCCACTGCTGGGACTCGGGCCTTCCCTCGTAGAGAGAGCATGGGCCATAATCCACCACGCTGGCCCAGTGCAGGTTGGTGGATGTCGCATGTCCTTGAATGTTTGTGATTAATTCTTGGACATGCCGGTTTCCTCACGATGTTTTCCTTCACAGTTTTTAGAACGAGTGCTAATTCCGCACATAACTTAAGAAAGTCAGTGGTCTCGGGTGCGTCTGATCGAAAGTCGCACGTTCTCCCACTGAGCCACACTCGCTCCTATAAAATGTATACTTTCCGGAAAACCTTGTTTAAAATATACGTTTTTTTTCCAGGCATCAACAAAGGGGTTCTGCATAAATTCCGTGCTCGCTGTCTTTTGATAATTCAAACTGCGGTATAAGCAATACCACGGTACGGGCACATGATCTACGTTAGGACAAACATTTTGTAAGACAACTGGAAGTTTATAAGACATAAACAATTGTAAGACATAACTGGAAGTTTATAAGACACTAGCTGACCCGGCAAACGTTGTTTTGCCATATAAATTAAAAAAAATGTTAAGGGTGAACAACCCTTATCACTTAGGGGTATGAAAAATAGATAGTAGCCGATTCTCAGACCTACTGAATATGCATATAAAATTTGGTAAAAATCAGTAAAGCCGTTTCGGAGGAGTAAGGTAACTAACATTGTGACACGACAATTTTATATATATCATAAACAATTGTAAGACATAATTGGAAGTTTATAAGACATAACAATTGTTAGACATAACTAGACATCAAAATTATAGCTCAGAGAGACGAGTGCAATTCTATAATACTGCTATTTCTAGCTAATAGCTATGAGCTGTCTGGTGATAAAATCGGGCGATAGAACGGCTCGTCTCGTAGACATAATCCATAAATAGCTATAAATTAAAACACTGAAAATAGATTATTGTACAATGTGCAGTCTTATAGCTACATCTTCCAGACTACCTTTGTACGGAAAAGACGCGTCATTTCATTGAATTTGTATATACAATACAATACAATACAAAAATAATGTTTTGTACAAAAAATATATTGTTATTCAGCCTATATCGTCCCACTGCAGGGCAAAGGCCTCAGTGAGGAATGTGTCCAGCTCGATTCGCTAACTCAACAAAAAAACAATTATAAAATAATATACAAAGAGGATATTAAATATGAAATGTTAAGAAACAATAAAATTAATAAGCAGTCTTATAGCTAACCAGTGATGTCTTCCAGACGAATTGTCCTAATGAGAAATGATGTGCATAATCATTGGACAGTCAACACCGGAGTGGTATACGGTCACCGTTCGATGCAGGACTCGGATAAGTGCGGTCGGAAATTCAGTGCTAAGTGGTTAAATTGACAATATTAGTGTAGTTTAGTTTATTAGTTAAACGAAAGTTTAGTTTTAACCCTTTCACCGCCACCGTCGGGTATACACGACGTAAAAATGCTCGCTACGTTCAGCACGTTTTAGTCGGCTCAAACTGACTTTGGGGAGAGCATTACGTATGTCGTATATAGCCGACCGTGGCGGGATCACCTTTACGTGTCGAATATAGCCGACGTGCAAAGGGTTTGTGTAATTTGGTAAGTCAAAGAGAGATTCGCGTTAAAATCAGGCTTTCTAAAGACTATGATAGATAGATAGAAAACACTTTATTGCGAAGGAAATAAATACATTTTGAACTTTCTTATGATAACTACAATAGGCGGTCTTATCGCTAAGCAGCGATTTCTTCCAGTATAACACCCGTATTTTTGAACAACACTTGTCGAAACACATGATTCCCGACAAATAGCGAGATTACTGGGTATTATGAAAGAGCTATTGCCTCAGGGTGACGAGCGCAGTGCAGTACCGCGCAGGTTTTTTTTTAAAACAATGTCCTGGATGGTGCTGCAACTGTGACCAGGCGTGGTGCTTACCATCAGGCGAACGAACACTTAGTGTCGCCGATGTAGCACCGAGTTAGGGTTCCTTTTGAAACTTTTAGATATTCATCATTAGCCCATCACGTTCCCACTGCTGGGACACTTCTCTCATAGGGAGAGTATGGGCCATAATCTACCACGCTGGTCAAGTGCGGGTGGATGTCACATTTCCTTGAATTTTTGTGATTAATTCTTGGACATGCCGGTTTCATCACGATGTTTTCCTTCACCGTTTTTAGAGAGTGTTTGATATTGGACCCATTTAACTGTCTCTAAACATCGGGACAAGTTACATCCACCAACCTGCACTGGGCCAGCATACTCTACGAGTGAAGGCCCGAGTCTCAGCAGTGAGAACATAATGGGCTGAACTGTCTCTGGGTGACATATATGTGTCTTTCTTTTTGATTCATCAAAGTATTCTTTAATTACTGTTTCAGACACGGTTGTGTTTGTGAACGATAAAAGGAATTCAGGAACTGAACAAGTTTTGTCAACATTTCAAAATGTATATTTAACCGTAATAGGTTAAAAAATTGACCTAAAACCAAGTTTGTATGGATTTAGAATGCATTGTCAACGAGTTGTGAGCTACCCTGAAAGTTTCAGCCGGATAGCTAATCGGGAAGTGCTCGAAATTTGAGTTGCAAGATTCCACCCGGAACGACAGACAGACAAGAAAGTGACTTAATAAAAACGTAGTAAAAATTAACTTCAATTAAGTAGAGAAAAAATTGAGGGTGCATTTTCAAAAGTTGCTCAGTACAAAACTTGTTCAGTTGCTGAAACTGAACATTGTTCACTATTAATAGATATGCTGCTTATTGTATTAGATATTTGAGTATAATCGCTTTTTTTATTAGATATAGTTTTAAAAGTACATGGATGTATTTCGAGTGCTGCTTTGTTGATTTACTAGTCTATTCAGCTGGCTTGGTTCGCCGCATCACTTATGTTATAACAAAAAATACAAAAATCAAAAAATAATCAAGGTTACAAAGTACAGTACGACGGGCGGTCTTACCGCTAAAGGCGATCTCTTCCGACCTTTGGATGAATATAATATCAATCAGCAGGGCCATTGTTGACTTTCCATTGGTCATTTTTTGATAACGATATTGTTTTATTATAAGAATTCCGATCGGATGCAGGACATTTTCTATCGTATCGCAAAAGACCTGGATCGGATCGGAAAGTCTGAATCGGATTGGGAAAAAAATCTAAATCGGATTGGGAAAAATGTTAATCGGATTGGGAAAATCCTGAATCGGATCGGAAAAGCCTGAATCGGATCGGAAAAGCCTGAATCCAACAGGAAAAGCCATTTCGACAGAATTAAAATAGCTGTACTGTACTTGGTAAGGGGTTTTCTATGTATAAACTTCAAGGTAATCTAACATCTTCTATGATGCGGTGATAGACAATTTAAGTTTATTAATATTTAAGGTGTTGGTTCGATTCCTGCCATAGGAAAAATATTTGTGCAGTTACAAAAAATGCAATTATTTCTCCTATCTGGATCATAGATCCTTAATCTTACTGAACGTTAAAAAAATGTCAAAAGTAACCGCGAACCAAGCCTTGTATAATCTACGTGCATAAGTAATAAATTGAAAAGCAATACTATTTAAATTTAATATAACAAAAAAAAGATCAAATGTAAAGAAAATAGCTTATAAATATATTATAGATTAATTTTGTAAATAAAACGTACAACCGTACGGATAATCTCAGATGTATTGCAAATTATTTATATTTAGATTATTATTGATTATATAACGGAAATATATAATAGGCAATATGCATGTATTTTTTAATGCATGAATCGATTAATTATTGCATTCTATTAATAAAAAAATGATTCAAATTTTACGGCATCATTTGTCAATAAATTAAATGAAAATTTTAACCGACATAAACGCGTCATTTGCGCGTGACGTCAAAATGTGGGGAACTCTGATCTCCTCATTGGTCTGTCTATGTCTACATGTGTGTGTACCAATAGGGCGGGCTCTATGTCAAAAATTGACCAATAAGCAGCGAGCCGCGGGACGTCGACATGTGGTTGCACGGATTCGAGCGTTTTAAGATTTTACACCCACAGCTCTTAAAATAAATCTTAATTATAACTTTCAAGCAGAAAGCCAAAAAGGGTTTTACATTTTTTGAGTTTGACTTAATTAAACATTTCCACATTAAGTTCCGCTTTTCCAAAAATAATAAAATAAGACATTGAAATACAAAAACTACGCAATTAATAATAATAATATCACTACTAAACGTTTACAGGAGTAGTCTATCATAAAAAGTAATTTCCATTTTTCGACAACACATGCATATTTCCTATTGCGAACTTAGTTCCATCGGATGAAAGGGACAGAGCTATGCAACAGGCATTTGTCTCTTTTTAATCTGCACGAATGAACTAACGAAATGTATGTAGAGTCGACAAACTATGTGAAGTCATTAAGCCGTTTCAATAATATTTATTTAGATTTAGAATTTGTCATCTTTCATGCTCTTAAACATGTTTTAACAAGGCTTCAAATAATACAGAATATAAAAAAATGTTAACCCTTTAACTAGCAACGACGGCTTAAATGTTAACCTTTCAAACGCCGTGCTGTAGAAGCAACGACACGCCGTGCTACGCAATTTTAAGTCGGCTTAACCCGACCTCGGCGTAAAAGAGCGTTTTTTCGTTTTTCGGGTATAGCCGACCGTGGCGGTCAAATGGTTAGTCACGCACTGCCTTAGTGATAAAATTCGATGTTTTATTTAGTTGTATATATAAGTATATATATAATTTATAAATATTTATAAATATAAACAAATTTTGTACAGCTTTTTGCTATGATGGCAGCAAAATATGAGCGGTTTCAATGATTCTTTTTACAAAAGTTTATAAAAAAATTCAAATACGCCCAACAATCATTTAGATCCTGGTCCCTAACTAGTATTCCCTGTATCTAGGGAACCAGGAAGTACGAGGACCATGGTCTGTGGGACCGTGGTCCTTGTAGTTCCCGGTGGTGACACACAGACACGAAACAAATGTTTAATCATTGTGTTTTGTAGTCTCTAAAATAGTCGAAATTATTTGATAAGTTACTGTTCTATACTTTGTGCTGACGTTTCTTTCCCACTGTTGGGACTCTGTTGTTGATGATGTTTCTGGGACATGTCGGCTTCCTATGTTTTTCTTCACAATGAATATTAGTAAAAAGAAAGATTTCTAGCTTACTTTAATTATGTTTTACTAATAATACTTGTATTACCCATAACACGCAAGGCCAGTCACGCCAGCCCACGTGCCCACTGCTGGGACACGGGCCTTCATAATAGAGAGAGGCTGGCCCAGTGCGGGTTGGTGGATGTCACATGTCCTTGAATTTTGCGGTTTTTTGGACAAGTTCGTTTCATTTTAGAAAATGTTCTGTCGTGATTGTGTTTGCGTGCGGTGCGTGTTATATATACTAGTAGTCGATAATTATAAATAATATAATATAGTGATAGAAATTATAACTTAATCATGTATTGTGTACACAAATAAATATATTAAATGTCGATTTGGATATTTTATTTACTTTACAGGACTTTTATTCTATAATACCGAGTGATAAGACGAGCTATTCGTTCGCCTGATGGTAAGCGCCACGCCTGCCCATAACAATTGCAGTGCCACCCAGAAATTAATAGCATAAAAAGCACTGCGTAGAACTGCGTTGCGCTCATCACCCCTAAACATCAGATAAGTCTCATATGCCCAGTAATTTCGCTGGCTACAATGCCCTTCAAACTGGAACAGTAATGCTTGGCTTGTCTACACAAGTAGTGACTGCGTACTAAAATATGTTTGATATCGGCGTAGGCATAGTTTAAATAAATAAATACGCCCAACGATTACATACATAGATCCCGGCCCCTAACTAGGATTCCCTGTATCTACCAGGAACACAGACACGAAACATGATTGCGCTTTTTTCTGTGCACTAACGTTGGTCCCATCGCGGGAATCGAACCCGCAACCTCAGTGATGTATGAGATTAGAGCCAACCTGCACAACCTGTATTGGTTGTACCTACTTTGCGTGTGAAACAGGCGCTACTAGACAGGTTGAATTAGTACATTGGCAATGGTTTCATTACATGTTTGCTCATAAAAATGGAAGTCAATTCTTTTTAAGATATTTTCAACCGACTTCAAATGGAGGAGGTTCTCAATTCGACGGTATGGTTTTTTTGTATGTTTGTTACGTGATTACTCCGCCAATTATGAATTGAGTTGACGTTTCTTTTATTGTTTGGTAGGTTGTTACGTGCGATGCCTCCACGTGTATTGCATAGTTGCACTTTCCGCCATTGACGTCAATCGCCGCGCAACCGCTGCATCAGCGTCGGCCCCGCCGCGGCTCGTGTTCAATTCAATTCTTTATTGCAATCCATAATGTAATTAGATGGTAGGTAAATAAAAATACAGTTCATCATGGACCCTGTTGGAAGCAGCAATTAGCAGAGAGAAACACTATTTGTGCATTGTATTAAACATGACAAATTAATTACGAAATATTAAAAATTAAAAAAAAGTATCATAGAAATAGTATTATTGAGTCAATGAAAAGTAAAAAAAAAATAATGTCAATATCATAATATATACGATTAATTATTGTAAGTAATTTTATTTAATGATAGTCATTAATGTTAAATTCAATTAATTCTGTCCAGTTTCTTATTAATTTAATTTATCATTCAAATATTCCTGAATTTGTTTTATGTATTGTGCGTCATTTGTTTCGTTTTTAATTATTTCGTGTTCGTAGGTTAAGCGACACTTTTGTGCCTCACTTTGGACGAAGCGAAACATTTAGTTATAGATTAATTGTAACATTTATTTTTAATTAAATTTAGTTAAAATATATTTGATTTTTTTTTGAGATCCTCGCTGTGACCATCTATTTTTAGGTCATACTTCAGAGGTGGTCCCATATAAATTTTATCGAAATTGATTTAAAACTTAAAAAAATATATATAAACAAAAAACAAGTTTAGTCTTGAAGTCAGTTTTTATTTTTTCTAAAAATTAATTGATAATACACATTGTAACAAAAAAACCGACTTCAATATATCTTTGAAGCAGTGGACTTGTTATGTGGACGCGGTCTACTAAAGATGAAATGAAATAACTGTTTATTGAAACACAGATAATTAAAAAATGAATAATAAAGCTTATTACTAGTAACAATTGGCGGTCTTATCGCTAAAAGCGATCTCTTCTAGGCAACCGTGCAGGGAGAGGAATAATGCAATAATAATGGACGGAGGTTTTCATTGTCTTAATACACTTACATAAAATTAATAATGTTACGAAAATTTGAAGAAATGGTGAGACGCAGAACTCTAAATTTATAAACTTTATTATGACCGTGTTTCTTTCATTTCATAAACATAAAATAAGGTGTTATTTAAAAGAAATAAAACGAGTTGAAAATACTTACATACTTTATTGGCTACATAACTTCACCGTACTAGGGGAGACTGACTGCAGAGAGAGAACGGACCATAACTCACCATGCGGGAACAGTGCATTCGTGAACTAAAGAATGTTATCAAATATTCCTTTTAAATCATCATCAGCCTATCCCGTTCCCACTGCTGGGACACGGGCCTTCTCTCAGAGAGTATGGGCCGTAATCCACCACGCTGGCCCAGTGCGGGCGTCTTAAAGACATGTGTCTTTAAAGTTCGTGATTAAACAAGCCAGTTTACTCAAGATGTTTTCCTTCACCGTTATTAGAGTGTTTAAATCTGCACATAACTTAGATCAGCGGGATTCGAACTCCAGAGCATGGGGTCGAAATTCTCACAAGTACACACTGAGCCACTTGCTAAATTTTTTTTGCACTTTTACTGAAAATTGGACTAAAATATTGTACTAGTAACTAAATTATTTTTAATAACAAATTTATTTCTTGTCCTCTTCATCGACACTTAATTTAACATGCAGTCTCCTTCGTCTCGGGATGTTGCTCGTTTCTTTCTTTTCTTTACATTTAACGTCGGTTGGTTCCTTGTCCAGTTTCCCCGGTCTAGTCGCTCGTTTTAAAGACTTGGAAGGCAGTTTCAACGTATCTTTTGCGACTGCATTCTCCTTGTCCAACTTTGGTGCGGTTTTGGGCGTCGAAAACTCCGCCTCCAAATTCTTGACTATGTTATGTCTTAAGGATTTCTTCGAGTACGTTTTTAGAGAAGTGTGCGGAGTGAAAAATTGTTCTGGAGTGTTTTCTGCGGGCGTGTAAAACTGAGTTTTGGTTTCATTTATTGATATTGGAGTCTCCACCGATGGTTGAGTGACTGTGATGTCTGGCTTCGATCGGGTAGGACGTGGCGTCGCTATTTCTAAAGCAGGCTTCGAGGTGATCGGATTGGGGACTTTAAATTCGGACCTTTTCGCGCCTCGAGTCAGTCTCTTTGGTTTTTCGAAATCTTTTTCATCGGAACCGCTATCGTCTAAATTCAATTTCATAACTTTAAGTTTTTTAGGCAGTTCTTCGTCCTTGACTATCATTTTCGTTGCAGGTTTCGGAGGTTTACTCGGCTTGGTGACCGGTGTCATGGGAGGTTCCAAATCTCCGAGTTTCAAATTTTCAAACTCAATCTCCAGATCGATTTCTTCCGGTTTCCTGATGACTTTCTTCAGCTGCGCCGCCGCTGCCATTAAATTCATCACCTCGTTGGACAAATACTGATTCGCGACTCCTTTCTCTTGCATCACTTCATGTATCCTCACTATATACTCATCCGCTAACTCGTAATTCTTACTTTTGAGTTCGAAAAACGACAATTCGATCAAAACCTCCAACTGAACCTTCTTAAACTCACAATCGTGTATCTTCATAACGGCATCGACCACAAAATCTTCATAATTATACCTTTTTCGAAACTCCAGCAATTTATTTTCGACGATTGCGAACATTTTGAGTACTCCGTCGAAGTAATTCCTTGCTATTTCGTCTTCATTAGCTCTAAAATACGTGGCAGCTTCCAGCCCGCTGGTCCTGCACGCCAGGATGGAGCACACAGGTATAGTGCAGCCGGAGCAGGAGCACCCCGAGGGATGCTTCAAGAAATCTGGCAAGTTGAACGTCGGCACCGATGTGCACGGTACGGAGGGACTGGTTTGTGTTCTCTTCAGTACCATGTTATCGAGCATGGTTTCTAGATCTTGTTTGGGGGTGAAGGGGGCCAGTTTCTGGTGCGGGGTGCAGGGGGGCGGAGACTCGTTGGAGGGCTGCAGCCCCAGTAAGTGCTTGAGGCGGTTGTCGATTTTTATCTGGAAGGAAAAATTGATATTACTATTTGACAGCCTCTGTGGTGTGGTGGTTGGGGCGGATCAAATCTCAACAAGCACTGAGGTTGCGGGTTCGATTCCCGCGACGGGACAAATGATTGTTAAAAAAAAGCGCAAGCATTTGATATTGTAGAAAATCAAAAATTTTAAAAAAATTCTCTAAAAAAATGCTTTTGCCCTCAGTTTCTTGCCGTATCTTCTTAGTGGTTCTTTTTCCGATACGGTGGTGGAGTCATTGTGATAATTGACGTTCATAAGTGCGTTTGTGACGACAAAAATAAATATTAAAAGATTTTGATATTTAACCGACTTCAAAAAGGAGAAGGTCTTCTGTTCGTTTTTTTTTAATGTTTGTTAACTCAGAACTCTGTCATTCATGAACCGAATTGAAATTTTTTTTTGCGTTGGGTTCAGTATGGCCATGAGGGGATTCTATATAAATTTCATCGATATTCGACCTTGGACTTCGAAGACACATTGAAATCGGTTATTTCTTCTAAAAATTAATTACAATTTTGATTTTAATTAAAACAATGTAATTCCATAAGTTAGTATGTAGTGCATGCAACCAACCTGTGCGTCATCAGTACTATCCACTTGTACGATCTCGGCGTAGAGTGTCGCGCGCGTCCCCGCGCCCGCGCCGCCGAGCGCCTGGGCGGCCGCGCCCCGCGCGCGCCGCGCCAGCCGGAGCGAGCGCGCCAGCGACGCGGCGCGGAGCGAAGCGAGCGACGCGTGCAGCCGGAGCGACGCGGAGCGGAGCCGCCGCGGCCCGTACTTGCAGCCTGGAGCGTGGACACTTGGGTGTTATATATACTGACGTCAGTACTGAGTACATGATAATCCCAAATAATTCAAAAATATGTAATATTTATTTAATTAGACAATTGTTTGAAAAAAACCGGCCAAGTGTGAGTCGGAGTCTCGCACGAAGGGTTCCGTACCATTATCTATAAAAACGGCAAAAAAATCATGTCTGTTGTATGGGAGCCCCCCACAGCGCCACAAATACAAAAAAACGGAATAAAATGAATATTAAATATTGTTATAGCGTTTGTTGTTATAGCGGCGACAGAAATACATCATCTGTGAACATTTCAACTGTCTAACTATCACGGTTCATGAGATACAGCCTGGTGACAGACAGACAGACAGACGGACAGCGGAGTCTTAGTAATAGGGTCCCGTTTTACCCTTTGAGTACGGAAACCTACAAAAATTGTGGTTCACGAGAAATCTCAATATAAGCAAATGCCACGCGCGAGCAGAAGCCGTCGGGGAGACGGGTCTGAGCAGCCGCTCAACTGTCGTCTCTCTCTAGATCTATGTGCTCCATCTTAGGCCACATCATCGCTTCACATCAGGCGAGATAGTACACAAACATGGATCTATTTTAAGCGTAAAAAAAACGAAGCTAGAACAACAGTCACCGGAGGCCCCGGCCGCCAAGTAGTGTCTCTGCGCCGCGTTGACGGCACACAGCGCGGTCGGCGCGCCCGCCCCCGCCCCCGAGCCCGCCCCCGCCCCCGCCCCCGCCGCGCCGCTCAGCAGGCTCTGAGCTTCCAGCAGTCTCCCCACCGCCAGGTCCACTGGAAACCAATCAAAACGGTTCTACATAATCAAAATTAAATTGAATTTCATTGAAAACAAATAGCTGTTAAGAAATGAAGTGGTTCATCATCATCATCCCATCACGTTCCCACTGCTGGGACACGGGCCAACTCTCATAGAGAGATTATGGGCCGTAATCCACCACGCTGACCCAGTGCGGAAAATTGAGAAAATTGTGACATTACATTAATTAACCTGGATTTTATGTATTGAACACTTTTATAAGAATTTCAAGTACAAAACTTAGGGTTGAACTTATGGAATACGACTTTTTAGGGTAAGCTCGCCTTTGTACATATAATTTATAATCACCGATGTAAGCTTTATTACAGTGTACAGTAGAGCAGCGGTTCCCAATAGGTGTTCCGCGGAACCCTAGGGTCCCGTGAACGGGTCACTGGGGTTCCGATAATTCCCGACGCCGGCCGGCATTTTTATCGATATACTGAGCCGCGCAAAAGTTCTGAATCAATTCGATAAAATTTATACTTCATAGTTCATAGTAATTATTATAATTGGCGAAGTAATCGCGTAAAAAACAAACAAAAAATAAAAAAACATACATTCGAATTGTAAACCTCCTCCTTTTTTGTAAACAGTTAAAAATATGAGTTGGGGTTCCGCCAAAATTAGGTCGATAATTTAGGGTTCCATAGCTAAAAAAATTGGGAACCGCTGCAATAGAGAATATAAGGAAACTTACAGTTGACGTCCGCGTTGTTTTCAAATGCTGCGAGCAACGTCCCCTGCGCCCGGAGCAGCAGCCGCGCCGCGCGCCGCAGCGCGCCGGACCGGCTGTGGTATATCTGGGAATACGGGTGATTTATACTTAAGTCACAACTCAAAACATATCTCTTAAATAGACACAAAAAACCGGCCAAGTGCGAGTCGGACTCACGAACGAAGGGTTCCGTATCATTAAAAAAAACGGCAAAAAAATCATGTTTGTTGTATGGGACTTAAATATTTATTTTATTCTGTTTTTTAGTATTTGTTGTTATAGCGGCAACAGAAATACATCATCTGTGAACATTTCAACTGTCTCTATCACGGCTCATGAGATACAGCCTGGTGACAGACTAGATAGATTTTGCAAAACAAAGTTCTGGGTGGTGCTGTTATTGTTATGGGCTGGCGTGTTGCTTACCATCAGGCAAACGACCAGCTCGTCTCGTCATTCAAATACATAAAAAAAAACAATACAAATTTTGTTAATTAAATAAACGAAGTTTATTTTTAGTTCTACTTCTGATCAACGTTTTCCTAAGAGTTGTACACTCACCGCTGCGTCACATGTGAACACAATAGATATCTCGTCGCTCGGTGCGAGCGTCCCGCACGCGCGTGCCGCCCGCGCGGCCCGCGCGCCCGCCCCGCCCGCCCCGCCCGCCCCGCTCGCCCCGCCCACCGCGCAGTGGTACAGAAGCGTGCCGCAGTTACGGAGGTACGACGAACTGGACAAATACATACATGAACGTTTTATTGCAAACATTAAGCCCAGTTTAGTGGAATTATTAAAAAAAAAAATTACATACATAAATTGTACAATTTTTCTTATATAACCAGGCCTAATGCACTGCGCACTGTAGGTACGGAGCTACAAGTATATATTCGGACCCCGACGGCGGGTCGTGCAGAGTGCAGTGGGTTGCCGCGCGCCGCCCGTGACGCACGCTTTCCACTGGTACTTGTGCGCCCGCCCCCGCGCCGCTTTACAACTTGTATTAATTAATTACTAACACAAATATATATAATAAAAAATAAATAATAAATAAGGCTCAACGATCACATACATAGATAATGGCCCCTAACTAGGACTCCCTGTATCTAGGGAACCAGGAACTAGTAGGACCATGGTCCCACAACACACAGACACGAAACAAACGCTTGCGCTTTTTTTTCTGTGCATAAACATTAGTCCCGTCACGGGAATCGCACCCGCATCCTCAGTGATGTATGAGATTTGAGCCAACCTGCCCAACCACTACACCCCAGCAAGATCATCATCATCATCATCAGCCGGAAGCCGTCCACCGCCGAACACAGGCCTCCCCCCGACCGCCACAACGCGCGGCCGCGCGCTGCACCCAGCGCCCCCCGCGCCTCCCGCCAGCCGCCGCCCCCCCGTGGGGGCCCACGCCCCCCCCCCCCGGTCCGTGGTCGCCGCTCGAGAACCTTTCTACCCAACGGTCATCGGTTCCACGAGCTATATGGCCGGCCCACTGACACTACAAATTGATAATTTTGAAGAAAGCATGCAGTATGAGCAAAATCATAAATCATCCAACCATCATTCCCTTACGAGTGTCAAAATATACAACAATAACGGTCGTATCTTTCGATTGCGTTAACTTAGAAGCTTGATTTTTTCACAGCTCCTAGGAATTGCAGACCTGAGTATGATTTGAACACAGACAACGAAGTGAAGGGTTCCTTTTTATTTTTTGAGGTACTGAACCCTGAACAAGTATACATTTTATCAAACAATAAAACCGACTTCGATATATCTTTAAAGTCCAACAAATATCGACGAAGTTTATATGGGACCGCTTCGTAGCTATACTGAACTCAACGCAAAAAAAAAATCCAAATCAGTTCATATATGACGGAGTTCTAAAAAAACAATCGAACAGAGAACCTTCTCCTTTTTTGAAGTCGGTTAAAAAGGCAAAACCTAACAATAAAGTGACTTACTCGTCTCCCAGTATATCAGCGATAAGGCAGCAGATGTGAGCGAGTTGCAATCCCGCCGCGATGCGGGACAGGTGCAGCAGTAGTGGCACGAAGATCTGGAATATTTGCAGCGCGGGACCGAGGTACGACGCCGATACTGGAAACAGGTATAAATATTTTTCACAACTAGCTTTTAACAAATTCGTAATCGGAACCTTATTTAACAAATTCATTTAACCTTATTTAACGAATTCGTAAGCAGATTAAAATGAGCCCAATCTGTCGCCCGTCCGGTCGATACATACCTGTGGACAGTCGCGGCGACAGATCGCGCAACAAGTTGACGCGACTGTCGCCCGTCCGGTCGATACATACCTGTGGACAGTCGCGGCGACAGATCGCGCAACAAGTTGACGCGACTGTCGCCCGTCCGGTCGATACATACCTGTGGACAGTCGCGGCGACAGATCGCGCAACAAGTTGCCGCGACTGTCGCCCGTCCGGTCGATACATACCTGTGGGCAGTCGCGGCGACAGATCGCGCAACAAGTTGACGCGACTGTCTCCCGTCCGGTCGATACATACCTGTGGGCAGTCGTGGCGACAGATCGCGCAACAAGTTGCCGCGACTGTCACCCGTCCGGTCGATACATACCTGTGGGCAGTCGCGACGACAGATCGCGCAACAAGTTGCCGCGACTGTCGCCCGTCCGGTCGATACATACCTGTGGGCAGTCGCGGCGACAGATCGCGCAACAAGTTGCCGCGACTGTCGCCCGTCCGGTCGATACATACCTGTGGGCAGTCGCGGCGACAGATCGCGCAACAAGTTGACGCGACTGTCTCCCGTCCGGTCGATACATACCTGTGGGCAGTCGTGGCGACAGATCGCGCAACAAGTTGCCGCGACTGTCACCCGTCCGGTCGATACATACCTGTGGGCAGTCGCGGCGACAGATCGCGCAACAAGTTGACGGCGACTATCGCCCGTGTGGTTGCGCCGTACTCCTGAGGGATGGTGCGGTTCGAAGGGACTTGGTCCGGGTCCGCACTCTGTAACTAAATAACAAGATTTTTGTTGAAAATATATATTTTCAGGACAAGCTTTTAACAAATTCGGATCCCCCCCACCCCCCAGGTAGAGAAGGAGGAAAGAAGGAGGAATGAAGAAGGGAAGGGAGGCCTTTGCCCCGCAGTGGGACATAAATGGCTAATAATAAAAATCGGAACCGCGAGCTGAAAAAAAATGAGCCCAAACACTAGTAGTTTACGATCATCCGTCAAGGAGTTCCATTGCCGCCTTCCGTCTCCATCATCAGATCTGTCACCATAATATTGTATTGTCATCGGACTTTGACAAGTGTGCAAAATTTCAACTCCGTAGGATAAGAGGAAGTGGTTCTGATTTAACTTGCAAGATTTAACCCAAACAAACATTGCATTGCGGGCCTTCTCTCATAGAGAGGTGTCCCAGCAGTGGGAACGTGATAGGCTAATGGTGAAATAGATAAATAAATAACCCCAAAAATCTATAAGTTTTAAAAATTCTTACAGGTTCAGTAGACTTCCATCCGTACTTCTGGCTCGCCGCAGCCAAGTCGTACTCGAACCTCAGGAAAAGCAAGGCGGCGTGCACTAGTCTCAAATCTGGTGTAAGTATCTGAAATAATAACTTAAACATAAAAAAATCAGCCAAGTGCGAGTCGGACTCGCGTACGAAGGGTTCCGTACCATTATCTATAAAAACGGCAAAAAAATCACGTCTGTTGTATGGGAGCCGCCTTAAATATTTATTTTATTCTGTTTTTTAGTATTTGTTGTTATAGCGGCAACAGAAATACATCATCTGTGAAAATTTCAACTGTCTAACTATCACGGTTCATGAGATACAGCCTGGTGACAGACGGACAGACAGACAGACGGACGGACAGCGGAGTCTTAGTAATAGGATCTCGTTGTATCCTTTGGGTACTCCTAAAAATGGCCTATATCCAGCCGCGAAATAGAAATTATGAATCTTATAATCTACCACCTCAGGGTCGTAGTAAGAATCAACAAAAGGGGCGGAACTTTATTTTTGTCCAGGCACGTGTGGCGCGACGAGTACCTACCTATATAAGGTCGTGTGAACTCGTGTGCCATTGGAAAGAAAATCACTTGAAATGTAAAAGATGTCAACAAGCGGACGGCTCTTATGGAAAGCAATCACCGACGCATAATGAAAATAGGAAAAATGTCAATCGGACATGCAATTTGTGTGTGTCGAACCTACGTGCCGGTTATCTGGCAAAGGTGTTAAACTTCCGAATGCAGACGCTCGCACAAGTGGTCACCACTACTCACACATATGTTATCGAATCTGTCCAGTAGCTCGTCGACTATAGTAGTGAAGTACTCGCTGTGTATTGTCCTTACTACTGACGGAGTTTGTAGTACCACTTCGTATAGAGCTTCTAGAATCGTGTCTTCATGTTCCACTGAAAAATAAATGTAATTGAGTGACGAGACGAGCTGGTCGTTCGCCTGATGGTAAGCAATACGCCAGCCCATAACAGTAACAGCACCAGGAACTTTGTTTGGCAAAATCCTGCGCGGCGTTGCACTGCGCTCGTCACCCTGAGACAATTAGCTGTTGAGTCTCATAATGTCCAGTAATTTCGCTGGCTACAATGCCCTTCGAACCGGAACACAGTTATGCTCGCGCACTACTGCTTGGCGGCTGAATAGTTGGCAAAGCGGTGGTACCCACCCAGACGGCTTCTCGCATACGAGAAACCTACCACCAGTAAAATATATATTTTAAATGTAGTATATTTAATAAGTATTTCTTTTCTCTAATAGGGGATCGGACAACTTTTCAGAAAGTGTTTTATATTAAGTACAATGAATATATATAGCCATGAAAAATACTATTTTAATTAAATAACGTTCTAAAGGTACCTAAAACTATGTTTGAATATTATGTTTCAAATATTGCCGCGCAAAAGGTCACCTCAAAACTTGTGACGTCATATGTAGGTAGAAAACGACAAACTCTTCGAAATAAAACTTGCAAAGAGATTTAAATACGTTTTGTGAAGTTTGGGGATTATATTGTAATTGAACGAAAAATTAGCAAAAATACATTTTATGAAAAGCAAAAACGTAAAATAAACACAAGCTTGACTCACGGCATTTGCCTACAAATGACGTCATGCGCTGTGATTGTTGTTTCGTTTGAGATGAAGAACAGATTAAAAATGTCAAAAGTATTAGATTTTATTTATAGATTAAAAAATATAAATCATTATTATTTCACAAAAATGTTGATTGAATGATCTTTCTGGTTCGACGAACATTCGTTCTAACTACATTTTAGATTTTTTCTCGATTACTGTCCGGTCCCCTATCCCTATTGATGCAGATGACTCATGATAGGTATCTAATTAAATATGTTACAGTATTACGTGTTTAAATTTTATAAACTGTATTCATGTATTGTGTACTCAGTTGTCCATTTGTGGAAACTTTTGTAAGCTACCAACCTGTCCATACAATTATACCAGGCCTAGCGCACTCCGCACTGTAGGTACGAAGCTACAAGTACATAGCCGGACACCGACGGCGGGTCGCGCGTCGTTACACGTGCCGCGGCAGAAGAGATAAGAGCGGCGCGATAGAAAGAGACGCGCTCTGTAGGTTAATATGACTGGTAGGTATGCAGCGCTACGCGAGCTGAATTGAACTTTATTGCGTCATAGCAAGAGTCGCTATTTGTTTAAATTTCTTTACGGAGTGATGCTTCTGTCCCTTAGTATTATGTGCTTATTATATACCTACATTGTACTAAGTTCAGCTGTAGTTTTCCTAAAAGAATAAATAAATAATCTTTTGTGTTTTTTTTAATAATACACCCACCGATCACATACATAGATCCTGACCCCTAACGAGGATTCCCTGTATCTAGGGAACCAGGAAGACCAGGACCATGGTCGCACGACACCCAGACACGAAACAAATGCTTGCGCTTTTTTTTTTCTTCTTTGCACAAATATTGTCCCGTCGCGGGAATCGAACCCGCAACCTGAGTAGTGTATGAGATTTGAGCCAACCCGCCCAACCACTACACCAAAGAGGCAGTCAAAAATGTTATGATGACACGTATCATGACGTCATGACTCATGCCTGAGTCATGAGAACAAGCGCGGCCGACGCGAGCGCTCGCACCTACCTAACTAATATGAATTAGGACCCGTGATCCATACATGACGTACGCACTATCGCTGTATATGTCGCAGGGATATAATAAAAACAGAGATTTGCTCAAATCCAGAGGATTAGATTAGTTTAGATAACTCTTTATTGCTTCCCACCAGATCAAAGCGATCTCTTCCAGACAACCTTTGGATGGAGAGAACTTAAAGAAACTGTAAGAGTCGGAGGTGTCAACATAAATATACAAAATATATAAGATATACCTATATATATACATAATGACAATTTCATATAGGTATAATATATAAAAAGAGAATGTTAAAATAATAACACGATTTTATCATTTCCCTAAACAACATCAAGTGATTTGACAAATATCTCTTCTAATATATAAAATTCTCGTGTCACAGTTTTCGTTGCCATACTCCTCCGAAACGGCTTGACCGATTTTGATGAAATTTTTTGTGCTTATCCGGTATCTATGAGAATCGGCCAACATCTATTTTTCATCCTCCTAAGTGTTTTTTTTTTAATTTATATGGCAAAACAACGTTTGCCGGGTCAGCTAGTTGTCTATATATTTTAACATTACCTGCGAGCCAGTCCTCATGGTTTCCATCCACCAGGTCGAAGAGTGACTTCCAGACGCCTCCTATCGGCGCTATGGACGGCCAGAGCTGCGCGTACATAGCGAACTCGTGCTTCAGCAGGACACTGGAAATATTTTGAAATAAAGAATACGGCTGGGACTTAAACCCTCATCACAATTTTCTATTTCTTATGGATCTTTTTTTTAATAGTTATAGGCTTGCGTTTGACCACTTCCTCACCTGATGGTAAGCGATGATGCGGTCTAAGATGTAACACGCTCGCCTAGAAGATACCTTCACTCTCGATTTGAAGACCCCCAGGTTGTAGTTGTCATCTGGTTGTTGGATCTGAGTGAAAGTCTAACAAGGCACGTAGTAAGGTAAGCGCCACGCCTGCCGATAACAACTGCAGTGCCACCCAGGACTTTCAATGTATTTTACAATGTCATTATTATTACAATGTTAATGAATTTATTACTGAAAAATTAATTTAAATGGATACCTATTTAATAATTATTGACCCAAATTGTAATTCTAATTAAACATATGGACTAAATAATTGTGGATATTCTAAATTAATAATTTTATGACTTGCATGTATTATTTTTGTATCATAAATCTATAATATGCTAATAATATAAACGCGAAAGTTTGTATGTACGGATGTACCTCTGTTACTCTTTCATGCAAAAACTACTGAATGGATTTTGATGAAATTTGGTATGGAGATAGATTATACCCTGGATTAACACATAGGCTACTTTTTATATCGGGAAACTGCGGGTGAAACCGCAGGGCGCAGCGAGTTATATATATTATTATAAGTATATATCGGCGCAGACACTAACAAACTTCAAAACGCACTCACCTAAAAGTCAACTCCGACATAAATGGCTCTAAATCTCCGTACAATTTCCTATCCAGAGCCATTTGACAAGCGTTCAAAACGGACACTAACTGCATTTTATCTGTTTCAACGTCTTCCTCTTCGTTTGATTTCGACTTCAATTCTTTAGCTTTGATATCCATTACTAAACTCATGTACTTGTCCATTGTTAGGCCTTCTGGTTGTGAGAATACGAGGCTTAGGAATGCATCAATCAGAGCGTTCTCGTATAGTGTACAGTCTAACTCACATATAGACTTGTTATATAACGCTCGGCTTATATTTTTGTGGTCGAAGTTGTGCCATTTCAGTTCGTGTTTTAGATAGATATCAAAGAGCTGTATGGAGTATTCGTAGTACTGAGCCTTATTTAAGTTAATAGCTGTGTTGTGGACGTCAGTTTGGAGTTTCCTGAAGCATTTCTCGTAGTTCGTACATCCCAAACTATTGAGCTCTGACAAAACTGTGTATTGCTCTGTTATTATTGAATAGTATATGGGTAGGATGGTTGTTATTGATATTTTTTGAGATAAGGATACAGCAACAAAATGTTTGATAAATAATAATATACGTAACGACTCATGTAATCCAGTTTTGATTTGGCAGTTCTCACATTTAAGCAACTGCTCACAAGTTTTCAGCTTCTTCATGAAGAATTGTATTAATTTGAGACAGTTTTCTTGTATTTCTACATTAAAATGCTGTTTCCACGGTCTCGTAGAACTGTTAGTGACGTTATATTCAACATACAGGTGCAGGAATTGATTCAAGAATGGGTATGTAGCGTACATTGCTTTTTTGTATCCCAGTTTTTCAGTTGTCTCAAAAGATTGAATCAAACTATTGAGAATGGTCTCCGTGTATGACAAATTCGTATTTGATTTTAAGATACTACAGAAGGAATTCAGGTAGAACATTTGCAAGCAATGAAAAAGGTCAGGACTGTGTCCAACCAAAGATATACATGTCCGTACAATGACATCCAGGTTGCAATCTTTGAAATGTATCTTTGCTGCATTTTCTGCTATGACATATAGACATTCGTTTAACTTTACATAGATTTCCATTTTTTCCGTTTCCGATAGATTTTTTAACACTTTCATGTCTTTCATTGACAGCTGCTCGAAGATTAGACTGAATGTTTGACCTAACTCTTTGGCACGGGTTTCATGGTACAGAAAATTAAGTTTTTTCACTATAAACACTAAGATGTTTATGCAAAATTGTATGGTGTCATATATTTCTACGACTTTGAGAATATCTTCAGTTACTTTTGGCAGTAGCTTGATGATGTTCACTTTGGTTTTGAGTCGTTCTATGTACGTTAGTCTGTCCGCAAGTATGTTGAAGTATGTTTTGTAGTATTCTTGCAACATGAGCTTGGATTCTAGCTCAAATGGCATGAAGGATATTTTCAAAACCAATTCTGGAGGTATTGGCTTGTTCTGAAATTAATAAATCAATTGTTAGAAACTGGGGCAGAGGTCATATTATAATAAAATAGCCTATTTTTCGAATAATATGAAAATTTCCAACACAATTTACTGAGTATTTGAGATTAAACCCTTGCATTTGCTACCATGGCAAGAGTGAATTCCTTACAGTAATGTGCAAGGCACAGATTTTAATGGGTTGACTGCTAAAGCAGTGCAATGCCGAGAAATCTTCCTAATTATAGTTCAGGCTGGTACTCCATTGTTTCAGCCAGGTTACCTTCTGGAGGGCACCCCAGCCGGTGTAGTTTGCTGCATGACACTTAAAGTATATCAAATAGATTATTACCTGTTTCACGACATATCTGTGTAAATGGTAGATGCATGCCAGTGTTTTGACTCTGTCCACTCTTTCCAATGCTCGAGTCTCTCGTACACACTCTATGCTCAAAGTGAGCAGACTGGGAATATCTATATGGTTGCACCATGACGGTGCTTTGTCAAGATTCCTGGAATTCGTACAGGACTAAATTATTAACAAATCACATACCCAAATATGTATGAAGAGAGCTACCTCTCCAAACTGTGGGTCTGCAATATGATCGATGATGAATACCACATTTTGATGGAATGTGTTTGGAACCAGTATTTTAGCATAAGGACTTAATTACCTAGGAGATTGTAACAGCATTCAGACTGAGCTTCTCTAGGACTAAGCCAGAATGCTGTACAAATTAAGTAGAAGATAGCTTTATTATAAGTAGGATATTTAAACTAGATTTGTTAATGCCACCAGGGCGGCATATTTGTATGCATGAAAAAGGCCTTCGATTCTCATTTTTTTATTAAAAATCTAGTTAAGTCCATACAGATTCCTAATAACCGTAAGTGTGGAGTTGATGTGATAATAGTAGTAGAGCTATAAGGAGCTATGTGTGTCGTTAGGTTGGACGTAGTGATAGACGGAATATCAGACGGTTTAGTAAGTACTCCCGAGCCGAGTACTGTTTAATTTGACAATTAGTGATAAATTGAATTTAACAGGATTGCCGTAGGAAAACTTACTTTTCAATAAATACATACCTGCACAGTATAGAAAGCACATTTAGCGAGAATTGGCCACGATCTTTAGCTGATATCTTCGACAAAATGGTTTTGTATTCGTCAAACACTTTCTTAAGATCACGAATGTCTTTTTCCGTGTCGTTGGCTTTTAGTTTCGCAGTAAACTCGTTCGCCTCCATCGTAAGGCAGTTTTTATCATAGTTTTCGTGCACCGAAAGTATTTTTTATTCGAAATAAATATTATTTCGCAATTTTTGAACTACCTCGGCCGTTGGTTATCTGACCTGACACTCAGTGTTGCCAGATCTGATTTTCGTAAAACGGGACGTGTATCTCAAGAAATCGGGAGATGTATTAGGACATAATTAAAAAAAATCGAGAAACTATTATTTATTATTTAGCTTCATTATCTCAATTTTTTTCCCTTGAGGAGAGTTTTCCACCGACGTATCATTTTCCGATGAACGTAAAGACATTTCGCATTCACCACAAGTCAACAATGCATTCAATTTCAATGATTCAATGTCTTTTTGTGCATCACACTCAATAATTAATATTTTACGCTACCTAAGGTATGTCATTACAAATGTATTACATGTAATAAAGTCAATATCACAAGTTTTTTTTAAATTATGGCATCTACGATCCTAAAAAGTTTGCATAAGAAAAAACAGAATGATAAAGTAGAAAATTAGGAAATTGGGTGATTTTTGTTAAAATTGGGAGACCTGGCAACAGTGCTGACAGCTGTCGCTGCTGTCAATCGGGAGACTATATTGTACGACCATAATAATGTACAGCCAAAATTGCACAGCCGATATTGTACAGCCAATATTCCATGTACATCGGATTTCAAATACTCGGCCGGCTTTTCCTGGACGGCAAATATTGCCCGTACAAACTCGGCTCGTGTCGATATTGCACGGCCATTATTGCACAGCCAATAATTCATGTACTGGCTTCCAAATGTCAGGGTGTGCAATCCAGTCTGTACATTATTGGATGCGAAATATAGCCCGTGACGAGTTTGGTACAGCCAGTATTGTACAGGCAATAATACGAAGCCATCCATAGACAAAAGTAGCATTTCACACGATGCCTCGTTTGTTTCAAGCGAGTCTTTGAAGCACAGATTATCAAAACATGTTCGGTCCCGATCGAACCATAGACTACAGCTTTATCCCGCTAGGGGCGCTAGTGCTCGTTAATGTTGAAGTTATTATTTTCTTCGTACAAAAGAACTAAAACAATTATTAATAAGATATTGCTGGATATACATAGGGCTAGGTAGGCGAACAACGAGAAATAACTATTTTGTCAAAACAAAGAACACATAGTTGGTTTTAGTTAGGTTAAGTACCAGCTTTTCAACACATATATCTGCCCATAAGTGATTTATTATGACATACGTGTGGGTGCATTTAACTTATTCTGTTACAGTTCAAAATTATCGATACTTTGATAAAATAGATATACTTCCATACCTACATTTTCCTATGGAATATTTTTTAATGTGCAAGATTCTCTCTAATGAAAAAATAAAAAATACAAATGTTAATCAGCATTGAAATAATATCGAAAGCATTATTTTGTCCAATATTTCAACTTAAGGTCGAATGTCCATTAGATTATTTTTGAAGACAGTAGGTACCAAGTAGGTACGGCCGCGTTAGTAGTACCACATTATTACAATACATATAGTAGCGAAACGCCTTTGACGTTAGGCGACACCGCTACCCGTGTAGGTACTTTTGCTGTCACATGCAGATGTGCCCACAGGATGTGCCAGGGTAGTGATGTGCGAACTCGGAAAAACAAAACTCGATTTAACCCGAGTTAAAATTCACGTAAATTGGGTTGAACTCGAGTTAACTAGAAGGAAGAGTTAATGTTTTTTAAAAAAAATTACTAATTTATTCCCCCACCTTAGCATTAATTTTTATTTATGTATTTTTGGCTTGAATTTTAATATTTTAAAATATTTATATTTATCACTACATAGTATAAAACAAAGTCGCTTTCTCTGTCCCTATATGCCTATATCCCTATGTATACTTAAATCTTTAAAACTACGCAACGGATTTTGATGCGGTTTTTTTTTTAATAGATTGAGTGATTGAAGAGGAAGGTTTGTATGTATAATAACCGTGCGAAGCCGGGGCGGGTCGCTAGTTATTAATAAAACTATGTAATTATACAGCAGTCTTTTCAAAATAAAATCAAACTAACATTATGATTACACGTAATACGTCCACTCACTGGCGATTCAAATACATCCCAAACCAAAGATTTTCTTCTAGGACCTGGCATTTTTCAAAAACAGAATTTAAAACACGAAAAGCTACAGCAATAACCGGCACTTTAAAGTTAACCTCAAATCTACATAAATGTGACACTTGTTTGTTATGAATGAATTTAGTCTCAAATGATCGGCAAACTTCGCTCCATGTTGGTTTCATTCGGTTTTCAAATTTGAGTCAGAGAGAATTCAATTCGAGTTGGTTCGAGTTAGGCCCAAATCAAGTTAACTCGAGTTAGTTACTCGAGTCGACCATCACTATGCCAGGGCACTCACAAGATGGAAAATAAAATAAATATGATAGTTTCATTTATTTAATTTAAAAGTACCTACCAAATATACATATTTACATAAGTTGCATGAACTCTTAATGTAATTTGTTGCTGATGATAGTAAAAAATATTATTATAACTTTATTTGTTCCAAAACATATTTCCGGTCGTTAAGATAACAGTTACTTATACCTACTAAATAATAAAACAGTATAGTTTACCCTTAAAGAACTCTGTCCCCCGCACTAGGTCTCTGGTGAGCCTGTACAGCGGGGTTACAGTGGATCACTCCGACTACTCCTATCTCTATTTTACTGCGTACATATAGTACCTAAGTAGGTACCTACGTTAATAGAAAGAGCTCGCATTTCCTCTTTTAAAATATTGGCTGATTTATCAAGATTGCTCAAACGTAGATTTAATGGCTTTCCTTTGTTTGTTTTTTGAGACCACGGTCCTCGTAGTTCCTAGTTCCCTAGATATAGGGGATCCTAGTTAGGAGCCAGGATTACCTTCTCTGTATAGTTATGACAATATAATGTATGTTCGTAAAAATCTGCACATTTTTTTTTACGCTTAATCTATGTTTGGCCACTATCTCACCTAGCAATGATGTGGCTTACAATCAAATGGAGCACATAGATCTAGAGAAAGTTGGCGGCAGTTCAAGGTGAATAGTGACCATCACAAATCACAACATAAACACTAGAAATAAGGATAGAATTTTAGTACCTCGGCTTAGACTGAGTAAAAATGGTAAAACGAATAAATCCTCCATGGGCAATTGCCTACGTTTTTACAATAAAATTCCAAAATGTATATCTAACGGAGCTCACAGAAAGTAGATTCAAATTGCGTGTGAAAAATATTCTAATGAAAAAAAGCATACTATACAGTTAGTAATTACATAGAAGACAAAGATGCATGGAACATTCCGCTTCTGCCAAGTACCTAGCCAACTGGTACATTAGAAACCTAATATTGTCTAAAACCACCTAAAACAAACATTTAATATTGTAACAAAAGTTCTAAAAAAATGCTTTCAGTTTCTTGTGGTATCTTCTGAGTAGTGGTTCTTTTTCCGATACGGTGGTAGAGTCATTGTAATAATTGACCGTCTGTGATGCCAAAATTGAATAAAGAACTTTTGAACTTGAACTTTGAACTTATTGCATGTTTTTTTATGTAACTGAATGACTGACGAGCTGGTCATTTGCCTGATTGTAAGCAATACTACGCTAGCCCATAACAATAACAGCACCACCCAGAACTTTGTTTTGCAAAATCCTGCGTGGCGCTGCACTGCGGTCCTTATCCTGAGACAATTAACTGTTGAGTCTCATAATGCCCAGTAATTTCGCAGTAATGCCCTTCAAACCGGAACACAGTAATGCTTGCCTCACGCATACGAGAAACCTACCACCAAATAATGTTAATATGTTAATGTTGTTATGTCGTTCGAGAATGGATTCAAATAATAAAATGTCACCAATTTCCATTCATCTCTTACCGATTGCGTGCTCCCAATCCTGTCAAAATATAATTCGTTGTCTTCATACATCTAACTAATATTGTAAGAGCTGTGAGATCTGCAGATACCTACGTTTTTTTCCTTAGTATGGTTTCATAGCCATTATGATCCCCATTTTTAATACAATCTAGCCAATTGATTAGGCTTATAAGTAATTTACATTTATTTTAACTTTAACTGATATATTCTTTTTTTTCTTTTTTCAGATAAGTGTCATAAACAAAATTTTAATGATAATTTTCATTTATTATACGTAGTCATCGTGTAGTAGTATTTATTAGTATATTTAAAAAGTTATTGATGAACACATTTTTCGTTTTCTAGTAGGTACTCGCACTAATCCGTCCTTCCCAAAGAACAGCTCCAAAATTCTACCCATCATCCACTTTCCGCGGAGAAGGTTGTCGTACTCTTACTTTCACATTTTCTTATTGATTGAACCATTTACTCCTGATTGTCAGTTGCGCTAGATGTTCCTTTTTATATTTCTTCCTGATATCTTGTGTTATCTTAGATGTCAACTGCCACTGCGTTCTAGCGTTTTGCTCTGTTTCAATGATTGTGTTAACAATCTGTGTTTCGGTTACTCCATGTGAAAGACGCTTTTCAAAGTTAAAATTATTAAAATCTTTACTTTAAATTATTAAATTACTTAGGGTCCACAAGGAGCCAAGCGCGACTTACCAATCTTTCGATTTTATCAATTGAAAGAGACAGGGAAGTCAATTTTGTTAATGCTAGCGAATAGGTATAATGTAAAATTAAGTCTCGTAAGCATGTTTAGTATTAAATTTGTTGTTTTATTTTAAGTAGGAATCCTCAATATAAAACCGCTCGGGGTGCCAATCTACCCTACGCTGCGCCGACCACTGCCTTTGCCTCAAGTTTGCTAGTGTTATTTATTGTGATAGGCCAACGGTGTAGGTACATATTAATATTTTTATTTTTATATATTAGGCACACCAAATACAGCTACATTAAAAAAATACAAATATATAAAAAGCTTAGCAATAACGCAGCTCACAACGCTATTCTCATATTAGGTACTACATATTTTAAAAATAATCGCTAAGAGCTGCTTACAAAACATAAATGAAAATTACGTTTGTAAGTGTTCTTAAATTTAGGTAAATAAGTGATTGACAAAGAAAAGGCATTAGATATTAACTTAAAAAAAAATATTATTTTTTTAAGTTAGTTTTCAATAAAAAAAAAACATTTTAAGAAAAAAAAACAAACCGACTTCAAAGCTATATCAATATTTTTTATTTTTGTTGATATTTTCAAAAAGCGCTGATTCAAATTTCGATAAAATATATATGGGACCACTTCTGAAGTATGACCTACCAAACAAAAAAAGAACAATCAAAATCGGACAACTCTGTAAAAAGTTATGCGTAGTAATACATTAAAAAATATACACTCGTCGACTTCAGAACCTCCTCCGTTTTTTTCATCGGTTAATGAATTGGTTATAAATAGGTGGTTAATACATTTTGATAGAAAGTTTTTGTAATATTAAATTGATAAGCATTACAAACAAACAAACAATAATATATAAAAATGTATTCTTAGATTGTATTGTGCCGATATATAACACACCTATTTATTATTATATTATTATTTATAGGCGTATACATTTTTCACTATGAAGCCGTGGTTATGACAATAGTAATTATTTGCTATAAAGTGCCAACTTAACAGAAATTAGTTTAACGTTACAGTCATTATATATAAAACGAGTGTGGCTCAGTGGGAGAACGTGCGACTTTCGATCCGACGCACCCGAGTTTGAATCCCGCTGGCCCCACTGACTTTCGTTATGTGTGGATTTAACACTCGCTCTAAAAACGGTGAAGGAAAACATCGTGAGGAAACCGGCATGTCCAAGAAATTATCACAAAAATTCAAGTAGGTACATGTGATATTCAACAACCCGCACTGGGCTAGCGTGGTGGATTATGGTTTATACTCTCTCTACGAGAGAAGACCCGTGTCCCAGTAGTGGGAACGTGATGGGCTGACGATGATGAACAGTTATTAGTGTTAAATTTAATCCCCATGATAAGTTAAGTGATGGGCTTCATAATTAGCATTATTAACTCGATACCTCGGAATGTTTCATGTCATTACTAATATTCGCATTTTTTAATCTTTCGCCCACTCGCAATATCCCTTGATTATCATAAAACGGACTCAATTTTACCAAATTGCTTCTGCTATTCGGTTTATTAAAACAATTTAAATCGTCGCAAGTCAATGTCGTTGCTAAATTCACTACACCGCATATATCTTATTACAAGCAACTTCGCCGCCTTTAACTTTGTAATGTGATATACGATTAGCCGTTGTTTACATTTCGTTGTCGCGTCGAATTATTTTAATTGCTAGTAATGACCATGCTAAGATCTTTGCGATCTTTGTGAATGAGTTATGCCTCTCTAATAACTTCTGAATGATGCTTTCTTCACAATATTTCTGCACAGCATGCACATTGCACACTTTTTCTTTTGTCTTGTAAACCGTTTGTTTTTCGACTAGTGGTAATTCTGTTGCCTTCATCCACTCAGGCCCGTACCACCACCCGTACCACGTGTCGTATGCTTTAAATTTTAAAACCATTATGCCTCTACTTACTGAATCAGCTGGATTGGACTCTAGACTTCACATAATGCCAACTGCTCGGTTTTACGACCTTTATTATGTTCTGAACTCTATTAGCTACAAAGGGTTTCCAGCGACCGGGATCTTCCTGTAGCTACCTCACCACTATAGAGTCCGTCCAGCCGTGAATGTCCACGTTGTTTTCGTCAATACATTGTACCTACCTACTACTTATTTTCTCCATCAGTTTAGACAATAATACCGCTTCGCATTACTCCAATCTCAACAAAGATAGGTACAGGTAGGTACCAGTCAGCAAAACGGTATCTTTAATTAGTCTGGTTTGAGCTGCAACCAATACCACTGACATTTGATCGTTATTTACAATTCTTGCGTATCGCTCGATTTTTCCACGCCCCTGAACAAACAAAATAAAATATTAAGAAACTATCTGCCTACTCGAAGAAAACTATCGACGACAGAAAAATCGTTATAATTCATAATTTCTGATAAGAAATAAAGAATTATATTATTTTATAATAAACATTCTTCATATATTTTACTTTTGTCATGGGTCTTAAAAATCCCGGCAGGAATCCCGGGACTAGGGTAGGTATTATTTTAAAGACTGATCCTGGGAGTCAATTTTGGTTCGAGACTGAATGCCCTACTCGGTATATCTTAGGTTATACCTTAGACATACGGTAAATGTTAAAAAAATACTCAAATCTTTCTTGACGTGTCGGCACATCACGGGCATCTACTAATCTAAGGCAATGTCATATATAGGAGCAACGACAAGCGAAGCGAGGAGAAGAGCATTAGTTACCTATGACCACCACAACTCTCGAGCCGAGCGAGCGAAGCGAGCGTGCTGCGGCAGCGGCCGGGGAAGCGCCCGAAGAATTTTAATTTTGTTAAAACGCGTTTTATCTACATAGTTTGACATACTTTTAACTGATATCACAGAATACTAAGGAACAGAAGCATCAAGGACTCATGCTATAACGCAATAAAATTCAATTCAGCTCGCGTAGCGCTGCATACCTACCAGTCATATTAACTTACAGAACGCCTCTCTTTGTGTCGCATCGCATAGCTCTTATCTCTTCTGATGCGGCACGTGGAACGACGCGCGACCCGCCGTCGGTGTCCGGCTATGTACTTGTAGCTTCGTACTCATGGTCATTGTCATGGGCGTACCCACGGTGGGGCATCTGCCCCACCCTAGTCACAAAACAGACTGTTGTGTGCCCTAGTCCCAGACTCGAAGCTAAATTCGGTTTATTAAAAACTAATTATTCATTTGGTGTTTTTTAAACAATGGTTCTTCTAATTACTACAATTTAAATGGTTTTCCTGGCTAACTGAACTTAAGACTGAACTGTGGTATAACGTGTGGGAGCAAAATAAATGGCACAGAGCGAACTGAACGATATAGATTTAATTGCGCTAGTTAAAGAAACACAACTGTCCTATCCTGCCATAAAACAGGCGCATACTGTGCACTGTCACAGACTAGGAAGTACACTGTGCACTGTCGAAAGGTCAGTCAGTATTTTACGCAGAATAAAAACTTCGTTGTGGTTTACAATGATAGAAAACCGGCTAGTCGGCCTCTGCATGATATGACATTATGAGTGTGCATAGGAAAAGGTTTCTGTAACCACACTATAAATTTGAAAACGTTTTAGCTAGATTTAGCCAGAACACACGCAGGGTATTATTGAAATAAGGTCAGTAAATAAAAAGCATTTTCAAATTCCTACTACTTTGCTGGGTATGTCCATGGTCATTGTCACAATAATGTAAATGTTTTTGGACTTTTCAAAGTCTGCATGCCTAACACAATTTATTTTACTATTATTATTAATAAACTCTTTATTTCAGACAATATAAAGTACAACAAAGTAAAATTAACAGAGCCCTATAGAATATATACCTTACAGACTAACATACATACAAAAATATTACATTACATTTAATAAACCACACACACTACTTCACTAAGTGTGAATTTTATTTCTAACAATATTCATTTATTTTTATTAGTTATTGGGTATTTTATTTCAATAACTGCATCTTTGTATATCCCATCCGGAGACAATATCATGGAATATTCCTGTGCAATTAATGGCTACGCATTTATTGTCAATTTGGTATTGAAGCAACTCGCAGTTTATAATTTGTCATTATTTTAGGCCTGGAGAAACTCAGACGGAACTTCACTGCTGCTGGCATGATATGAAGTTAATTTACGCAATAGTTGCTCCACCAATAATATGAATTTTATCAAAGTGCCTGCTCTGGACCGTTGGTTTGTTTCAGTAAGAATCCATATAATGTTGTACATGCAAGTTCTTCATTTCACAGACAGACCTACATCAAGAAGGCCACAATACACTTCTAGTCTCCAGCCGATGGAGCACACTCATGGCACATGCAACTTATTACTTTATGTGTCTTGCTCTACCATTACAGTTGCAGTTTATTATTATGACCTCACTTTGTGCTCATTGTACATCTTGCATTTGACAACAGCGTCGTCTCCGTAAGATTCTCTTGAAGCACTGTAAATGTAAAGCATATGTAAAGACAACTGGATAAGGATTGATATACATGTAAACATAACCTCAAACCTAGAAATTAATGTTTAGAGTTTTTAGGCCTTACGGAACCGATTTATAGCAATCAACAGCTTGTATAACAAACTACTACTGCTACTTATCAGCCCGTATCCACCCACTGCTGGGTATAAGGCTCCTCTAGTTCACGCCACTCATTCCGGTCTTTTGCTAGCTTCATCTATTGCAATCCGACGTATAAAAATGTAAAGTTATAATTACAATTTACGTTTTTAAGTTCACTTGTTGTTTAAAACTTTAAATCCGGTTGTTTTGTTTTATTCGTTTAAAGTACACAACACAGAAAGTAAAAATACTACGCTAAGTAGTATACATAATTCATAGATCATACATACCTATACTATACAGACAGATACATCACATACGATATACGAGAATAGATTTGCCACTATGTTTAAAATTTAGGATGTGTTGAAAAGCGATCAATAGATGGCGCTGATCAGCTTCATAGTTTCCAGATAGATTTACTTGACGCAGTTTACTTGATTGATTATATTACTTACAAAAATAAACAATTCACGTACTGGATTTGAAACAAAATAAGTACCTAGGCATATATTTCTTTATCTTTTGAATTAAAATTCAATCACATATATTTTTCACCTTTTACAATAACTTTTTTTTAAATTTAGTAACATACAAAAAGGTTATTTGTTAAATGATAAATGAAAAGCCAATTTAATTAGTCAAGTAAGTCAAGTCAAAAGATGTTTATGAAATACAAAAAATGCACTTTTTTAAACGTCAAATACAAATCAATACGTTGAGTTTCTAGTCTATCGGGTCTACTGCATCCATTGGTTCCACATTGTTACTTTTACTAGGACTGCTTTGGCCTGCATTGCCCATGTGTCATTATTTTCTTTATTCAGACTTTCTATTCTCGTTGTCTTCTTTACTTCGACAAAGTATCCTCCGGTTGTTCATTCACTTTTACACTAGTTTACGTTCTGCTACCATATTAAGAATTAATCTTTAAATAAATTCTTCAGAGGTGGATAAAATCGTATATTATTTTTCACATGACAATAATGACATATAAACATAAACAGTTTCTACGGAAACCATCTATAGACAATACATAGAAGAAAAAGCTAGTAAAAAAGTTGCACTAAGTATATCTTCAGTCATGTTTAAGTTCCATCTGCCTCTAATTTTAAAACTAGCAGTAACTTTTATAGACACGTCCCACAGATGACGCCACCTTCCATACATTAGTAATTTTGCAGACAGACGAAGAAAGCTTCATCCCCCTGGTATAATTCCTAGCCTGTGACAACGTAGTGATTTTTTTCTCTATGCTTTATTGAATTTCTTTTCTTTTTCTTAAGATCAAGCCACAGATAAAATATGTGTCCTGACTTGACCTGTATCCTGTCCTATAAAGTACATAATATAACAAACAAAACAACCTATAGTACTTTGTAATTTCAACGGAAAAGCGGAAACGAACAAAACAAACACTGATTCAAACCGGTTACTAGGTCGGTCGGTCAGTCCACAGGACCGGTCGATGCCAATCGGTGATGAGGATGACATGACATTGACATCAATTAATTGGTCAATTATAGTCTGTGCAAAAAGAGCGCTGGCATAACCAAACGAGGCTTCGACTTTGACATAACAATGGACTCGGAATATAGGCTGTACAATATTGGCCGAACAAAATCTGTCCGTGACAATAAATGCCGTACTGAATTGCACAGCCTGATAATTCGTGTACATTGAAAAAAACTTCTGTCGGCTTCGGATTATTGCCTGTGCAATACGGGCTGTACAAAATCGGCTCGGGCAGTTATTTCGCATCCATTATTGTACGGCCTGGATTGCACGCCTCAACATTTGGAAGCCATGTACATGAATTATTGGGTGTGCAATACAGGCCGTACATTATTTAGCCTCCAAATATTGGCTGTACATTAACCGGACCCCTGTCAATCAATCAACATGTCAATCAACATGGACACTGACAATTATCAATGTTAGATGTCATTGTTTTGAGCTTGTTTTCGTTAACTAAATCGTTGAACCAATTAAAAACGAGCTTAGTTTCCCAGTATAGCCAATGGGTGGATCGCGGGTGGAGACTTGCCAATGCTAACGCTAAGCCAACAAAGTAATTTTTTATCAAAAATGCCGCCATCAAAATCAATCGTAACCAAACATTTACGATAAGTCTGTATTTTTCTACTAAAAAATTCGCTTTCATATTCAACTAAACGCGAAACTCCATTATTCATAAGCTGTCGCAAATCCAGGGCCATTTCTTTGTCGCCGACGGAGAATCGAGGTAAGAGATTACCCGGCCTCACCGGCTTATGAATCAACATGAATATGAATCGTAGAAGAATAAAGGTTCTAAGAGTGCAGGAACCGGTGTATTTAATATGAAATGAATTCATTTCTAAGTCCAATCAAAGTACTCTAGTTAGCCCGAATACGCGGAGTCTCGCAGAATAGTGCACGTTTATGCACCGACACGCTACCCTATCGGCATATTGTGTTGAGGCAGATTGTTGGTCTTGTCAAGTGGAGGATGATGATGATTCACCAATGAAAGAGGTGGTCAAGGAACGCATGTATATTGTTAGGCGTCTACATGGTGAAACCCTCTTATTAACTAAGTCGGTAGACCTTCCAAGTTTTTTTTTATGGAACTGAGTGATGAGACGAGCAATTTGTTTGCCTGATGGTAAGCGCCACGCCTGTCCATAACAATTGAAGTGCCACCCAGAACAGAACTTTTAATTCCATAATGCAATGCCCTTCAAACCGGAACACAGTTATGCTTGCACACTACTGCTTGGCGGCAGAATAACTGGCAAAGCTGTGGTACCTATCCAAACAGCCTCCCGCATACGAGAGACCTACCATAACTGAAGTAGGTCGGATGTATGTTACTGGTGATAGTGGGATGTAGCTGTCCAAGTCCGAATTCATACACTACACTACTATACTATTATAAATTAATCTATAGGTGGCTTCTAAGTGACTTGCCACACTAGTGAAATAACCACTGCCCCCAATCAGGGACAAAATGTTTTACATGTTATGGCATGGTGTGGTGGTTGAGCAGATTGTCGCGTACTCAAAGGCATCAGGTTTGATTTCTGCGACTTAACATATATTTTTAATCATAAGATGTGGGACCATGGTCTTCATACATTCTTTGTCAGTTTGTGTTTCTCTTCTTACAGGACCCAAAATGAATAGCTCGCAAAGATACTACCTGTGTCTGCTCATCACAGTTGCAACGTACTTCGGAGCTTCAAAGTACCTCTTCGACCAAGTCTACGACACCATCAAGATTGTCATCGATGAACTGTTCCATATTCCACAAGGGCAGGCATACTGTGCTGGAAACTATACGCATTGGGATCCTAAAATTACCACTTTACCTGGCTTATACCTCGTCTCTTCCACAGTACTAGGCTCTAACTTCAAATGTAATACATACAATCTACGTTTTGTCAACCTCATCGCTTCCTGTGTCAATTTGATACTCTTCGGCTCAATTTTGAGATTTGTATACTTTATAGAAACAAAGCAGATAAAACACATACTGCAGGCTTTGAATTTAACGTTGCTACCGCCATTGTATTTCTTCTCTCATGTGTATTATACTGATACGTTGTCTTTAACATTTTTGTTAGCATTTTCAAGGCTATGCTTTACAAGCAAATTTAAATTACCAATACTGTTGTTCGGTTTTCTAAGTGTCATGATGAGGCAGACGAACATTGCTTGGATTGCAATGGTTTTCGGTCACAAAGCATTAGATATGCTGGTTAAAAGTTCTCGTGTGTTTGGAAATAAGTATATAACAAATGTTAATTTGAGCAAGAATTCGTTGATCGCTCGAGACATTGATAATTCTAAGTTGAAACGTTACTACAACCTTACTGATGTTTATTTGGCTATAAAATATCACATAAGTACATTGTTCGTGACATTCTTCAAGTTCTTATCACTCCAAGACTGGCTAGTACTGATAACCCACAGCATTATGCTTGTCTCTTTTTTAACATTTGTATACTTGAACGGTTCTTTAGTTCTCGGTGATAAAACCGCTCATGAGGCTGCGTTACATCTACCACAGTTGCTATACTTTTTAATATTTTACGGTGTCTTTGGTTTGCCGTATGTCATGGCCAAACTTCCTTCAACGCTACGTCTCATGTCACAAAACAAGCTAAATATCATACTTCTCGGCATCATCATGGCTGCTATAGTCCACTTCAACACCGTAGTTCATCCATATCTGCTGGCAGATAACCGTCATTTCACATTTTACATTTGGAATAGATGGTTCGGTAAATATGATTTTGCCATCTATGCAACGATCCCATTATACATTTTCCTGTTATTCAGCTTGTATGATAATTTAAAAGATCAGAATTGTATATCGTTCTTGCTTCCGTATTGCATGTGTCTATTTTTAACCGTAGGCCTGCAAAAGATGATTGAAGTGAGGTATTTTTTGATTCCGTACATCATTTTGAGACTGCGTTTTGTTAGGCCCCCATTGTCCTTAGTTCTGTTCGAGTTTGTCTACTATCTGTGCATCAATGCGGCAGCGTTCTATGTATTTTTTGAAAAAGAAGTCGTCTGGCAAGACTTTGATTATGTACAGAGAATCATTTGGTAATTCATTGATAGGAATAAGCACTTAATACTATTGCTCTGAGCATTGCGGACAGTAAAAGTTTTGACCATACACTAAATCGCCGACTTATCATCGACGTAGTCGTGTTTCAGTTTCTAAGCAGAAGAATACCAAAGTAAAACCTAGCTCATGGCTCGGTTTAATGGATTTTTCGTATGATTGTGTGTTGCCTATTGATTAGTTCTTTTGTGGCTTTACTTTTGAAAGATGGTTTAGTAAAAATCTTGTCAGTGTATTGTTGTAAGAAAATGTTTATAATTTATCCAAGTTTCTTGTAGCTTTGTAGAAACATACGTACAGGGAAATACGTAGGTAGTGTGTCTATGTATTTTTCTGTATGCCAAATACGTTGTTAATTTAATTACTACAAAAATATTACGCGTCAAAGCAAAGCAATTAAAGATTGTTAGCTGACGTAATATAATAATATAGATTGTACTGTGCCAAAAATGGCTCCATAGAATTATAGCTTAAGTAAAATTAAAAATTTATTATAAGAATTGCGTTTATTTTTTGTATGAAATTCAATTTCAAGTAAATTTTGTAAATATCTAATTTTTTTAATTTGTGGTAATAAATGAAAGAATAGCTGAAATTGTTTTATTTGAGACAAAACTACTACCAGTCACACTCCGCACTGTAGGTACGAAGCTACAAGTACATAGCCGGACACCGACGGCGGGTCGCGCGTCGTTACACGTGCCGCGTCAGAAGAGATAGAGCGGCGCGATAGAAAGAGAGGCGCTCTGTAGGTTAATATGACTGGTAGGTATGCAGCGCTGAATTGAATTTTATTGCGTCATAGCAAGAGTCGCTATTTGTTTAAATTTCTTAGTGATGCTGCTATCCCTTATTATTCTGTGCTACTACCTAATTATATAAGCAGTAGGTAGGTACTTAAAAGGGCTAAATGGATTTAGATGAACCTTTCAGATAGTATTTTCTTTTGCGTTATGCTCGGAAAAGGGAGTTCGAGGACGTTTAGGTACTATACAGTTTCAAGTTAATATTTATAGACATACGCGTCAAATTGAGAACCTCCTATTTATTATACCTACTTAGTTATCTATACTATTGTAAAAATGGAACTACGCAATTTTGTACATTGGAGATAGTTTTGATAAAGCAACTGGGATCGACTATTTAGAGCAGCGGTTCCCAATTTTTTTTTGCTATGGAACCCTAAATTATCTACTTAATTTTGGCGGAACCCCAACTCATATTTTTAACCGACTCAAAAAGGAGGAGATTCTCAATTCGAGTGTGTTTTTTTTATTTTTTTGTATGTTGTTACGCGATTACTTCACCAATTATGAATTAATTATGATGATTCTTTTTTTGATTGGTAGGTCATACTTCAGAGGTGATCCCATATAAATTTTATCGAAATTGATTCAGAACTTTTGCGCGGTTCAGTATATCGATAAAAATGCCGGCCAGCGTCGGGAATAGGGGATCGGACAACTTTTCAGAAAGTGTTTTATATTAACTACAATTAATATATATAGCCATGAAAAATACTATTTTAATTAAATAACGCTCTAAAAGTACCAAAAACTATGTTTAAATATTGCCGCGTAAAAGGTCACCTCAAAATTTGTGACGTCATATGTAGGTAGAAAACGACAATCTCTTCGAAATAAAACTTGCAAAGAGATTTAAATACATTTTGTGAAGTTTGGGGAAGATATTGTAGTAATAGAACGAAAAAATTAGCAAAAATACATTTTATGAAAAGCATTAACGTTAAATAAACACAAGCTTGACTCACGGCATTTGCCTACAAATGACGTCATGCGCTGTGATTGTTGTTTCGTTTGAGATGAAGAACAGATTAAAAATGTCAGAATTATTAGATTGTATTTATTGATTTAAAAATATAAATCATTATTATTTCACAAAAATATTGATTGAATGATCTTTCTGGTTCGATGAACATTCGCTCTAACTACATTTTAGATTTTTTCTCGATTACTGTCCGATCCCCTATTCTCGGAGCCCCAGTGACCCGTTCACGGAACCCTAGGGTTCCGTGGAACACCTATTAGGAACCGCTGATTTAGAGGGTACTGAATACGAATCCACGGTTTTTCGAATTTTGTCTGTTTGTTATCTATAGACTCGGAAACTGCTGAACGGATATTAATGTGGTTTTCAGGGTTTGGTAGCATTATTGGACATTTTCGTAGCACGCGCTACTATACACTGGAAAGGTCTTGCTAAGATGGTCTTGAAAAAAATACGAATATGAGCTTTCTCTGTCGTTCACGCAGACGAAGTCGCGGGGAAAAGCTAGTTTAAAATATAATGATTACATCACCAAATATATTCATTAATTGACCACAAATAATTACAATAATTCACTAATTCATTTACTGAATTAACATAATCACATCAGAATGTACTATATGTATAAATATTTGTAATTGCAATTACTCAGTTGGTCATTTGACTTCCGGTTAGTTCTTCGATTTTTAAATTATTGGCCACAGCGCGTGAGATGGGGTCTTCAGGTATGTACTCAATGAAAATGGCTGGTTGACGCTGCAGCTGGTTTTCTTCTGCGTTTGGTGCCCAGAACTGTAAACAAGTTGAAATTTGTTAAGAGCGTGGATGGGCCGACTCGAAAATTATGAGAAAAAGACATAGATGCTTAAAGGAGTGATCTCGTTTTTTTTTATAGAACTGCAACCAGACGAGCTTGTCGATCGCCTGATAAGTCCCACGCTTTCCACCATTGCAGTGCCATCATTCAGAACTTTCAGTACTGTACTGCGTAGCAATGCGCTCATTGCCCCAAGACATCAGACATTATTATAATTTTATTTTAGAGCGAGTGTGGCTCGGCGGGAACTAGTGCGCCTTTCGATCCGACGCACCTAGATCGAATCCCAACTCGGCCCTGCACCAATGACTTATAGTTAAGTGCAGATTTTGCACGCTCGCTCTGAAACGGTGAAAGAAAACATCGTGATGAAACCCGCTTACGCGCTTTGGAGTTAGGCTCTGGCCGTGGTTGTAATACCACCCACCGAACAAAGCCATGCTGTCAAGCGACCTAGTCGTGTTTCAGGATGATGTTCGGTGAACCATTGGGGAGACGGGTCTGAGCAGCCGCTCAACTGCCGTCTCTCTCTAGATCTATGTGCTCCATCTTAGGCCACATCATCGCTTCACATCAGGCGAGATAGTACACAAACATAGATCTATTAAGCGTAATATCGCCACAGTGGATAGTGTTTAATGATAAGTATTAAATGAGACAGGGCTATGACCTTATGAGGAAGGTAGACTCTCCGGATTGTGAGATCTGCGGCAAGGTAGAAGACACTCAACACTCTTTGATGGAATGTGCCCGGAGTGAATCTATTAGATGTAAATAACAGATATAGGATTTAATTATTTATGCCTACGTCAGATTGCTTAAGACTCTTTTGGGTCTCTGCTACAAAGTATTAAATCAATAAATTTGCATGTACCAATGGGGCTGGCATGGTCGTATCGACTAATAGTCCCTAAAAATTATAGAAAAATAGAGACAGGTTTTTTCTTACCTGGACTTCATCGGTCCTCTTCTTTCTGAAATAGTTGAAGCAGCACGCTCGGAAGCGGCGGCTGCCGCATGACCGCTCGCATTCCTGTCCGCAAGAGTCGCAGGACATCCGCGCTGCATAGATCATACCTGAGTGGGTACAGAAAGTAAAAAAATGAATTAAATTTACAAAATAATACTGTAAACCTCGATGAGTTGCAAAAAACAATAGGTTACGGGACCGGACATATCCGTTGTTTTATCTACTTTCGACAAACAAAAAGTGGATAAAATAGAAATAGAAAAATTATTTATTACCAAAACTGTACACATATATAACATAGTTCTTATCTTCAGTAAGTAAGGATAACTTTTGGCTCCGGTCTAAACTTAAAGGGCAGCTCCCTAATCACCTAAAATTAATAACTTAGACATACACTGTAAATTTACAATATACAAGTGGCTTTTGACAATGGATTATGAAAAAACGGAAGAATTTGTAATCTTGCGTTCCTAAATTTAAAGTTATAATTTTTAATTTGAGAGTTGAAATACGCACACCTATTTTCATTACATTTGCGCATACATACTCCACACATGCACACATAAGCAGCCACACACTCACACACCCTCTCACACCCTCTCTTCACACATACGTACACACACCCTCTCACCTCTCCCTCCCTCCCCCACTCACGCACAGTCATGAACTATACCTGTCACACTAGAGGCATACCCTCTCACTCAAACAAACTTATGTCACCTATGTTTTGCCTCTTAAGTTAAGTTATTTTATATTTTATAACATATTAGAAAATGACGTTTTTCTTTTTGTCATTAAAGAATATGTATCATTTAGGAAGGAGGTCCCCAAGATACAGGTTTACCTAGTTTGGGGACCAATGGACTATGTATTTGTAAACTAAGTATTTATTCAATAAAACGTTATTATTATTATTAGTATTATTATACACTAATAGTAAAGTTATTCTGCTGTCCAATCACACACTACTGTTCTTTGGTAGCACTGCAAGCTGCAGGCGTGCTGCTTACCATCAGGAGCATTGATGTTGAGGATGCATTACCAGTCAAGTTACCCCACAATATGCAGACAATCACATATTGTTAAATTTAATTTAAAACATTTAAAAACTTACCAACAAGCATCAGTGTAACAAACGCCGTAAGCTTCATCATGGTTGTAAATTAAAAAGTTAACTTTCCCGCCAAATATCCACAAGCGGCGGAAGCTGAAGTTCGAATGACTAGCATCAGTTGACATCCCCTTTTTATATGGAAAGCTTGTTTATCCGTGTAGGCGTCAGACAGGGCTTTGTAAATAAAAGTAAGTTTTTTCAGATTCATGGCTTGTAATGCGACACCATAAGTAGTAAGTCTTGGATTTATTAAACAAACTTTTGTCTGTTTGTATTTGCCTCTATATATTGCTATATACCTAGGTATACGCCTACGAAGTAGAAGGTAGGTACTTAAGTGGGTATGTGTACCGGCTTTCCTTCTCCATCAACATTAGCCCATCACGTTCCCACTGCTGGGACACGGGCCTTCTCTCGAGTATGGACCATAACACGCCACGCTGGCGAAATTTAATAAAGAACTTTTGAACTTTGTTCTTTTTTTTACGCTGAATAGATCTATGTTTGGCCACTATCTCACATGATGTGAAGCGATGATGTGGCCTAAGATGGAGCACATACATCTAGAGAGAGACGGCAGTTGAGCGGCTGCTCAGACCCGTCTCCCCGATGGTTCACCGCACATCATCCCGAAACACGACTAGAACTTTTTATTTTTATTTTACTTAGTTGTTTGATTTTTCCACAGCTTCAAGGGACTAGACCTGAGTATATGGATTTAATTTCAACTCGATACCTCCACGCGTTCCCGAGATAAAGAGTCTTGACGGACAGACGGACAGACAGACAGACAGACGTGCAACAAAGCGATTCTATAAGAGTTCCGTTTTTTCCTTTTAAGGTGTAGACTTTTAGTCTGAGTTCTTGCTTGGTACTTCGGAAATAAAAAAAATCGTTTGCACATTTTTTAATACATTTATTAATATGAAATCGCCAGATATTACATATCTTTTCTTAAATATATATCATATTAATATTTAGATATGATTATTTTCAAATTATAGACGGAGAGCTAGCTGCCAATCTAACTAAGGTGTTTTAACAAAACTCTTTTTTTATTATAAAATTTAAATTAGCAGCCAACTTACCGACACTGTAAAAAGCATAATATTTGTAATAATATTTATATCCATCCCAATTTTTTAATTACAATAATCTAAATGTTCTATCACCGATATACAAATTGGTTTTTGGCCCAATAACATTTCAATTTCAAATTCCAAAATCTAAAACTTGGTATTTTGTTATGAACTAAGTAGGTATAGGAATGTATATTTGTAATAATATCTCTTCACTAAAACAGTAGGTACCTATTAAAAACAAGTATACATTTTCCCAAAAAAACCGACTTCAATGTATCTTCGAAGTCCGAGATCAAATATCTATGAAGTTTATATGGGACCACTTCGTAGCTATACTGAACCCAACGCAAAAACAATTTTTCAAATCGGTTTATAAATGACGGAGTTTTGAGGTATCAAACATAAAAAAATATACAATCGAACAGAGAACCTCCTGCTTTTTTGAAGTAAATTAAAAAATGCCACGATCGTTCTATTTCGCTTAAATACTTTTACACTAGTTAACGAATTTTGATGCAGTTTTCACTACATTTTGGAGATTTCTCGAGAAAGTGTTTAAAATTAACCATAATGTAAAATATTATAACCATGAAAAATAAATTTTGTCCTAAAGTAACTTAAACTATGTTTAAATGTTATGTTTCAAATATTGCCGCGCAAAAGGTCACCTCACGTATGACGTCACAAGCTGGCAAACGGAACGACAAGTTTTACGAAAGCAAACTTGCAAAGTGATTTATACGTTTTGGACTTTAGGGTAGTCATGGCATGAAAAACATATCGTTTTGATATAGCTAAAAAGCAAAAATATAAAATAAAAGCTTCGTACACGGTATTTACTATGAAATGACTTCATGCACTGTGTTGGTGTTTCGGAACAGATAAAATATGTCAGAGTTACTACAACAGCATTCTGCGCGTTGTAGCTGGCCGATTTGACTGCCCCATTATTTTACACGCAGCTTAGCTACACTTAAAATTAAATATTATGTAACTAATTTGACATTTATTTATTTTTTAATTTTTTTATGTGTCTAATTTGTAATTTTTAATTTTTTAATGTGTTTTTTATTTTTAACTAATAGGGGCTCGGACAGTAATCGAGAAAAAATCTAAAATGTAGTTAGAACGAATGTTCGTTGAACCAGAAAGATCACTCAATCAATATTTTTGTAAAATAATAATGATTTATATTTTTAAATCAATAAATAATTCTGACATTTTTAATATGTTCTTCATCTCAAACGAAACAACAATCACAGCGCATGACGTCATTTGTAGGCAACTGCCGTGAGTCAAGCTTATGTTTATTTTACGTTTTTGCTTTTCATAAAATGTATTTTTGCTAATTTTTTCCTTCCATTACTACAATATAGTCCCCAAACTTCACAAAACGTATTAGAATCTCTTCGCAAGTTTGAGTGAACAAGAGTTTGTCGTTTTCTACCTACATATGACATCACAAGTTTTGAGGTGACCTTTTGCGCGGCAACATTTGAAACATAATATTTAAACATAGGTTTTGGTACTTTTAGATCGTTATTTAATTAAAATAGTATTTTTCATGGCTATATATATTCATTTTAGTTAATTTAAAACACTTTCTGAAAAGTTGTCCGATCCCCTATTGTAATGTTATGGACTATTAGTCTGAAATTAATAATTTGAATTGAATTGAATTAGATTTTATTTATTGATTTAAAAATATATATTATTATTATTTTACAAACATTGATTGATTTTTCGGAGTCGACAAACATTTGTTCTAACTACACTTTAGATTATTTTTCAAATACTGTCCGATCCCCTACTATATGAGCAATTTGCAAGGCTGACACGTGGGGACTCGACTACAATATGTAAACAAAATCTATGAAGTTACGACTATTATTACTAAAGTGTTGTTCATTTTCATTAAATTATAAACTCGCTGACATTTATAATTTTGTTTGTGCGAAAGGCACGGGAATTTAAGCACGTTATCGTATAGTATAAATCGTCGAATAAATAAATACGCCCAACGATCCATAGATCCCGACCCCTAACTGGGATTCCCTGTATATAGGGAACCAGGAACTATGAGGACCATGGTCCCATAACACCCAGACACGAAACTAATGCCTGCGCTTTCTTTTCTGTGCACAAACAATGGACCCGTCGCGGGAATTGAACCCGCAACTTCGCTGGTGTGTGAGATTTGAATCAACCTGCCCAACCACTACACCACAGAGGCTGAATATTTGTATCATGATTTTTTGTAATTTACTCTGATTATTTTTACAACATGATTAAAAGATTAATGTCATACAATTCTAAAATAAAATATAAGTACCTAGAACATAAAAATAATTTACGTAATAAAAATATACTTCGAGATATTGTTCAATAAATAAAATTTGTATCGATATAAAAAATTGTCTATAAAAATAATGTAAGTTTAAATATAAATAAAAAAACTCATATCACATTTGTTAAAAATTCTTATACTAAAAATGCTCGTTCCTGTTTTTTTCGTCTAAGACGTGATAATTATAAATATAATTTGCTTTATGAACAATAAATTATTAATTACAGATAATGGTAACTATTACAATACATTATTTCAACAAATTAGACTAGGAGCTAGGAACAATATTATTTCAATCTAGTTTTTAGATAAACTTTATAAGCGCTAGCTCTTAAACTATAATAGTTGATGTTAGTAATGGAAGAACAACTTTATAATAGCACGCCATTTTGACATTCTACCATTTTACCAAGTTAATAATATTTTAACAAATATATTGATATCTTAAGAAGTTGTTCATTTACTAGACAAGTTGGTTAATGTTTTACCAGATTAATTGGTACTTTACCCGTTCAATTAGTATTTTAAAAGATTAATTGGTATGTTACCAATGCAATTGGTATTATATCAGACTAGTTGGTATTTTAATATAAATTATTTTATTACCAAATATATGAAATGATCTTTCATTAAATTGTATGGCATTTACCTGAGAAATTGGTATTTTACCAGACAAATTGGTACTTCACCAAAGCAATTCGTATTACATCAGACTAGTTGGTATTTTAATATAAATTAACATAATACCAAATACATAGAATGATCTTTTACTACATTGTATATGGTATTTTATTTGAGAAATTGGTATTTTACCAGACAAATCGTATTTTACCAGACAAATTGGTATTTTACCAGACAAAATCGTATTTTACCAGACAAACTGGTATTTTACCAGACAAATTGGTATTTTACCAGACAAACTGGTATTTTACCAGACAAATTGGTATTTTACCAGACAAATTGGTATTTTACCAGACAAAATCGTATTTTACCAGACAAACTGGTATTTTACCAGACAAATTGGTATTTTACCAGACAAACTGGTATTTTACCAGACAAATTGGTATTTTACCAGACAAAATCGTATTTTACCAGACAAACTGGTATTTTACCATACAAACTGGTATTTTACCAGACAAATTGGTATTTTACCAGACAAACTGGTATTTTACCAGACAAATTGTTAATTTACCAGACAAATTGGTATTTACCCGTCTAATAACTTAAGCTCGTCCACTTATTCAGTTTAAATCCATTTATCGTCTTTCTTTCCGTTCAACAGCGGCGTGGATTCTATTTCTTTCCCGTCTTTAGCGGGGCTCACGTCTGGTTTCCCATTGAAGTACTTAGCAACACCGCTGGACACTATGTAGGGGATGCCTGCTAGCTCCGATGAGAGGGGATTGTAGTACTGACGGTAGCAGAATATGGCGGTAGTGTAGCCGAGAACCGAGCCGAATAGGATGTCTGGAAGGGGAGGTTTATGTTAGTTACATTTACACAAACTCGTATGCGGGAGGCCGGTTGGGTAGGTTCAGCTTTGCAAGTTATTCGACCGCTAAGCAGTAGTGCGCAAGCATTACTGTGTTCCGGCACAGAATACTAAGGGACAGAAGCATCACTCCGCAAAGAAATTTAAACAAATAGCGACTCTTGCTATGACGCAATAAAGTTCAATTCAGCTCGCGTAGCGCTGCATACCTACCAGTCATATTAACCTACAGAGCGCGTCTCTTTCTATCGCGCCGCTCTATCTCTTCTGACGCGGCACGTGTAACGACGCGCGACCCGCCGTCGGTGTCCGGCTATGTACTTGTAGCATGTAGCTTGCTAGTCTCAGGGTGACGAGCGCAGTGCAGCGCCGCGCAGGATTTTGCAAAATAAAGTTCCGAGTGGTGCTGTTATTGTTATAGGCTGGCGTGTTGCTTACCATCAGGCGAACGACTGGCTCGTCTCGTCATTCAGTTAATAAAAGAAACAAGTCTGGCCGAACTCTTTCATTTTTTTCTGAATATTTGTATCTTAAGACTTTTGCTAAGCATTTACTAATGCGTTAAAATGATCAAATCACAACAATACCTTGCCAGTGGTGATGATAATCACAACTCCGCGAGAGCGCCACACAGCCGGCCACGACCAGCGGCGCTAGGACCGCTATAACCCTCGCGCCGGAACCGCGCCGCCGCGCCAGCACACGCAGCCGCCCACACAACCACGCAGCCGCCACGCCCAGCGAACAGAACGACACTGGAACACGAGATTCAAGTCAAGTCACAAAATATTTATTACAAAATATATTTCTATTTTTTTATTTATTTATAGGCACAAAAAATGCACAAACGTCATATACCTACATGAACAGCCTAGGCAAGTAATTAAACGTCATCGATCCAAGTCCTTTGCCTAGCTGTTTGATCAAATGGCTAATATCATTCAGGAAGCTAGTTGAACGGCGCTGTTTAGCAAAGAGGCTAGGCTGTTGATTGAACGGCTGATTAAGCTAGTTGGCTGCGACATACACATAACACGAAGAAGTTGTGGGTGGCACTGCAATTGTTATGGGCAGGCGTGGCGCTTACCATCAGGTGAACGACTTGGTCATCTCATCAAGTTACATAAAAAACTACATACATATTATAAAACTGATAAAATCCTATACACTAATATAAGGGGCATTTCGGTGTGGCCATAATCTCTCTATTATGATTATAATTTGTTATTTTAAATAAAATAATTAGATGCCTAAATAGATAGATGAACGCTTTATTGCAAACATTAAATTAAAGACATCACATAAAAACAATTAAAGAAAGTGTTACAATGGGCGGCCTTCTCGCTAAAAGCGATCTAATGACTATTAAATAATTATGATTATTATTTTTAATTGCTATGACTATGGTTATAATTATTATGATCATAATGGTATTATTATGGTAATTCCACTAATACCATTCAAGAAGAAGTGAAGTAAAGATAATTAATTTTTAGAAAAAAACAGGAACCGACTTCAATGTATCTTCGAATTCCAAGGTCAAATATCAATGAAATTTATATGGGACCACTTCGTAGCTATACTGAACCCAACGCAAAAACAATTTTCCAAATCGGTTCATGAACGACGGAGTTATGAGGTAACAAACATAAAAAAAAAGAATAAAATAAAAAACCTCCTCCTTTATTTTTGTTTAGTTTTAACCGACTTCAAGTCGGTTAAAACTAAACCAAAATAAAACACAAGAGAAAAATAAAAACAGAACAGAACTAATTTATTGATGGCAACTCCATAAATGCCATTCAAACGAAGTGATGTTATGTCTAATACACTCACAGCTGCTGTGTCCACTCGGGAAGGACTTCCTTCCTTCGATGATGTCGAGGGTGTCCCCCGTGCACTGCAGGTCTGCCGTCGCCAGCCCGTCCGGGAAGCAGCGGTAGAAGAAGTCCGGCCGGGGACGACCTGACGCAAACAATACCTTACATCAGGGTTTCTTTAACAATTTAACAGTCATGGACCACTTTAAGAAACCCTGCCTTACATGTATACATTTTACGGTGAAGGAAAACATCGTGAAGAAACCGGAATGTCCAAGAATTTATCGCATAAATTCAAGGACATGTAACAATGTGTGAATGACGAGACGAGCCAGTCGTTCGCCTGATGGTAAGCAACACGCCAGCCCATAACAATAACAGCACCACCCAGAACTTTGTTTTGCAAAATCCTGCGCGGCGCTGCACTGCGCTCGTTCCTGAGACAATTAGCTGTTGAATCTCATAATGCCCATTTCGCTGGCTACAATGCCCTTTAAACCGGAACACAGTAATGCTCGCGCACTACTGCTTGGCGGCTGAATAACTGGCAAAGCGGTGGTACCTAAACGGCCTCTCGCATACGAGAAACCTACCACCAGTAAAAGTGTATTGACAAGCCATAATGTAGTTAACATTACTATTATATATTTTATATATATTGTGTGATGGTACTATTTATTATATAAGTAAAAAATTTCATTCCATTTCATTTTTATTAAATCATGGTTACCTGCTATTAGTTTGATGGTGTCCGTTAGAACTCCGTTGATGCCCAATGCTAGTGACCACGCCAGCAATATCTGAAATTTAAATTAATTCTATTTTAATTATAAAGTAAAATTTAATTAGGTACTTGTGAAGGAGGAGGGAGGTAGAAAGGAAAGACGGAAGGAAGAAATGGAAGAAGTAAGGGAGACAGGGAGGAAAGGAGGAGGAAAGAAGGGTGGATGAAAGGAATTCTTTCATTGATGGAGGAAGGAAGAAAGGAGAGAAGGTATGAAAGAAGGAATGGGGGAATGATACAAAGGTGTCAAAACAGAAAAACATAGTTCAAGCAGAAAGGGAGAAAGCGAGGAAGGAAAGAAAAGAAGACAGATGTCAAATCAATTCAAATCAAAATCTTTACTCATTTTTGCACTTATGAACGTCAAATTATCACAAGGACACCACACAGAATTATCCAAGTTATCACAGGATCCACTGTATCAGAAAAAGAACATACTCAGAAGATATGGCAAGAAACTTAAAATTTTTTTTGGTTTTCTACAATGTTATGTTTCTTATGTGCCAGTTGGTTACTTTGCAGAAGTGGGATGTTCCAAGCATCTTTGTCTTCTATGTAATTCACTAGAACAGTCTATACCCGGACTTCTGGCCTGCAGGGGTAGTCTATCGCCGTTACAGAGAAAGTAGGCAAATACAATAATTCCTAGTGTGTTGTGTAGTAGCATAATAACATACATAGTTATTGTGTTATATTTTTGTATATATGTTAGTTAGTCTGTAAGGTATATATTATATGGGCCTCTGTTAATTTTACTTTGCTGTACTTTAATATTACCTGAAATAAATGAATAAATAAATAATTAAAATAAAATAAATATTCGCGTAATTTGAATTTACTTTCTGTGAGCTCCGGAAGGAATGGAAGAAAGAAGGAAGGGAGGAAGTAAAATAAGGAGGCGCAAAAAAAAAGGATAGAGGGAGAATAAAGTATTGAGGGTGGGAAAGATAATAAGGAAAAGGTGGAGTGATGGAAGGAAAGATAGTATGAAGTGTATCTATGTGCATACCTCCAAAGCATCATTGCAGTCGTTGCAAACCGCCCAGGCCAGTAGAGACAAACAGCATGGGACTGACAGCACGATGGCCCACAGAGTCCCACCTGGCACATACGACTCCCTCCGGGGGTATTTGTAGTCCGACTCCAGTTCAGATTTGTGGATGACACGGACGAATGGTGACATGGTTTCCATGTAGCTGAGGACATCTTTATTATTAGAGATGAGCCGGCTTGCTGACTGACGAGTAGTCGTTTGCAAAAGACTGACTAGTCGGCCACGCTGTTCAATGCTTTCGGTGGAGTTCGGGTAGCATCAGCAATGTCTGTGGTGCTTCTTTTACAGCCGAGTCGCTCGCACCCGCCGCGCTGTGCATTCATGGCGTAAAAAGTATTTGTTCCCTTTGCATTTTTTCTCGAGTTGTTTACAAACGAATGTTAATATATAAAACTCTCGCATACATTTTTTTTTAATTATACTTCTCTTTATTTAGGTTCCATTATTGACTACAGGAGAAGTTTCTATTCCTATATTATGTTACAAACTGTAAGGCTGATTTAAAATTATTCACAATAAAGGTTACAATTTCAATTCAATCACTCTAGTTTTAAACATTAAACCGACTATATTTATAGTCCTAGTCGTCCACCAGTCGACTACAAATATAGCCGAATAGTCGGTTTTCCTGACTAGTCGGTACATCTCTAATTATAATATAAGAGGAAGACATTGTTTATAGACTAATGAATAAATTCTTGCCCATGTTGGTTACGTCACGATGTACAGTTTTAGAGTGAGTATATCCGCACATAGTCAGTGGTGCAGGGCCAGCGGGATTCGAACTCGGGTGCGTCGATCAAAAGTTGCACGTGCTCCCACTGAGCCACACTCGCTCTCTTAAACTAATACCTATTTCTATTTATCAATCCCCCTGTAATCATGAACACAAGTGCTAATAAACAGGGTAATACTGATAGCTACTGATAACTTTCAGGAAATGAGTTTAATTTCATAGCTTTCTTCAGTTAATAACTCCGTGTTAGAATCATTTTCATTCCAATGAAGATTGCACAAGGAAAATTGGATTTCAAAGTTAAAATGACACTGAGCTAGTTAAAGTATTCATGATGTCGTCATTATGTCGTCATAATGTCATCACAGTTATCACTTAGAGATATAAATAATTACAAGCCTATAAAACCGTAGTTGTAAAATTTGCATAATTTAAGCATATTTATTGCTATTTTAGCATTCACAACTTAAAAGTTTAGGTAGTAAGGACGGAAATAGATGTTTAAAGGCAGTTTTATATCGTTATAAACCTTTTAATGTTGTAATTTCGATAAAAGGTAGTAATATAACTTTGTGATATGGCTCCATTTCTTTATATATTTAAGTAATAAAACTAACGAAATTAAGGCTATTGTTTTATGAAAGTAATGAAGATTTAACCCAACAGTCGTATCAAATTAATGAAATGGTGTTTTAGTTCTTATCTCATTGATAAACTTAGTAAACATAATCGCAAAATAAACAGAGCAGATGGGACATACTTACCAGAAAGCGGACATGAGAGCGATACGAATGAGTATTTCGATAAAGAGGCTGTAGCTAGCTGAACGGATTAGAGGCATTTTTGATAGTAATTATTGCGATTTTCAGTAAGAAATTTGCAATTTTGCAATATTTCTCGCGAAACGGAGAATTTGAGGTGACATAGGATGTTTCGTTGCAAAATTGTGCAATAACGATGACGAGACAAGTGACAAGTGGCAATTCAACGTCACTAGTTTTTGAACGGAACTTGCGTTTTGTTATTACTTTTATTAGTAAAGATGTGATTCTTACGTGAACGAAATACCAGCGCCAGCATCATTGAATAAATAAATAAATTGAATAATATAAACAGTACGTAAATAAAACTAAAATTTCACCGACTGATGGCATTGAGTTAGGTTATGACGGTCTGGGACTGATGGTCAGTGGTGCGGGGCCAGCGGGATTCGAACTCGGGTGTGTCAGATCGAAAGTCACCTCCCTCCTTTTACACTAGCTTTTCTACATGCGCCACACAAAGTGTGCAACTTTATGCCTGTTTCCAGATATCTTCTGACGTCTAATAAAATGCTCACGTCAAGTATCTTCTATGATCTATTCGAAGCGAACGCAGCACTCGCTCCAAAGTTAGTGCTAATCACAGGCTAGAAAGAAGTATTTACTACGTACTAATCTTTGCAAGTCGAGATCTAGGAGCTTAGTTACTAATTCCACGGCCAAGAGAAGTCTCGTCTCGAAGTCATCGAGATGAGACAGTCTTAATAGTCCTAATAGTGTTAGTCCTAATCAAAGAAAAATTATTAATTTTATCTTTGGTCCTAATAGTCTTCATCTGACGTTGAAGCTCAGTTAAAGTACCTATCCAGCCGTTTGGCTATCTACTCGAAGCGTTGAAGTTGCATCCATAAATGACACCCACGTTTATGTAGATTCGTGTGTCACTTTTGTATTATAAAGGTGTGGCAAAATTTTGGGACTTTCAGGGTAGGTCCAAAATTCAACTGATGTGCCTAAGTCCCAAAATTTTGCCTCACCACCTATACCTACCAAGATTTTTTTTCTCAACGGGCAAAAACCTTTATTACTGAAAACAACTCTACACTCTACTCATAGAGTAACTCTAAAACTAAACTAACTACTTACAAGGAGAAGCAAATGGATAAGCCAAATTTTTATACCTACCTACCTACCTAACTACTTTCTATGTTCTACATGTAGTTACTTGTAGGTACTATTAATGATTCTATGATGTAGTGACTGTGAGTACGTGTTCTTTCAATGACATAATCATAGAAGTCACGAATTTAAAAATGACATCATTATATTCAAATCGTATGCTAATCCATGGCTTTCTTAGTACTTAAAAACCATTGCCGCATGGTGATGGAATTCATGTGAATTTATAAAGGCATTTATTTAAATGATCGATCCTCTTTCTCTGAGACGTAAAAAAATTCAAATCAATCGATATTTTAATCAACTACGCATAAATGTTTGAGATGTAGAAATTATGTCTGATAGTTACTTGTTGGGCCCCAAAACGAAAGAATACTTAAAGGGAAATATAATGAGCATTAAATATTTTTAATTTGACACTTTTTACATAATTCAGTTTATTTAAATTCAATTCAATTCAAAAGTTCTTTATTTCAATTTTGTCGTCAATGTGAATTTTGAACGTCAATTATTACAATGACTCTAGCACCGTATCGGAAAAAGAACCACTACTCAGAAGATACGGCAAGAAACTGAGGGGCATATTTTTTAGAACTTTAGTTTGTGACGAGCACCGCCAGCCGCAGCTGCGCATACGACCGGCAGCGGCGCCCGCCACGGAGCGACTAACGCACACAGGCGTACCGTTCCCCCCCGCAGCTCCCCGCTGCAGTCCGCCGCGCGCATCAAGACACGCACGCACACCACGCGCGCCACGCGTCTGTATATAAGGCGGCGAGCGTCCAGTAGCAGACACACTCGCGGGCCAGCTCCGAAGCTGAAAGGTTCTCTTGCGCGGCCTCATGGTTCTCCCTGGTCGTGCATTGAATCTGGATAGCAAACCGAGCGCTCCCGCGTTGTGTCACTGCCCCCCAACCCCGGGTGTTCGGCGGCCTGGTTTCCTCCGGGTCGCAGGCGCCTGGTTAGGGCAAAGGGTTCGTGCGGCCTCATGGTTCTCCCTGGTCGCGCAACCCTGGCTGATAGTTTGGACGATTGAGCGGGTGGGTAGGCTCATCCGAGTTCCTACTCGTTCTTCGTTCTGCCGAGTGCACCTCCGCGGTCTCATGGTTTGGACCTGATCGTGATAGGTGTTCTCCCGAGTAGCTAGTACCGTCCCGCCGCTGGTTCCCGCGCCGATTGGCTAAACCGAAAGGTCGCGGGCCTGCTAGGTATCTAGATTACTAACCCGAGGGTCGCTATAACTGACCGCAGTCGCCGGTCGGGGATAGCCCACCTTCACCGCCGCCCGTACAGCGCGAGATCGTCGCGATCCCGAACCCGCCGTGGGTTACCGTCCCGTACCGTAGTCGCGTCGCGCCGCAAGAGGCGACCCGGCCGCGCAGTAGTAATAAGCCGTATAGTGGTAATAGTAGTAATTAGCTAAGCACGTCATGTAATGTTGTATAATAAGATATAGATAATAAACAACCATGTATGTTGACATTAAGAGTCTCATTTACACGAGTCCCCGCTTCCCGTAGGATCGGCCGTAGGTTCGATCCCAAATATCAACTGAATGCCGTGGCACTCCAGGCAACCCCAGGCACTCCGTTATATTTTGGCGCCCAACGAAAAAACTCACATTACGGGGGACTCGATTATATAGTGGCGTAGGGGAGACCAGCTTAAAACGGGTATCCCGCCCAAATCGGGAAAGCTTTTTAAATTTAGCGCCGTTGGCATCAGATTGAATGTGTCTATGCAGAAAGATGGCCCAGGCGTCGACCAATCACAGGCAGTCTCACCGCATCGACGGATCACGCGGTTGCAAGGTAATTAGTAAACAAATAATTTTGCCGGTTTTGATAAAATAATTGGTGTTTTATGACTGCTGATTAGTCGATTTTGGTTCGTGAAGTGTTCTTACTGCTTTAGTGGTATTATCTAGCTGTGGTTTGCCTTTCTAATGGTGCAATTAGTTGTCGCCTGTATTGCCAGTTTTTCGAGGTTATAAGTGTGCAAAAACAAAGCACCCCTGGGGCAAGTCGGGTAGGGGTAAAACGGGTACCTACCCGATTTGCCCAAACCCGATTTTTTGAGATAGCATATTATTATATTGTTTCTTATTTTATAGATGGTCAACAAGTACAAAAGAAAAACTGCTAACGCATCATGGAGCGAGGAAACTATGAAACTCGCTATGGATGAAGCAAAAAAAACGTCCGTCAATGCAGCTGCAAAAAAATTTGGTATCAACTTGTCTACGTTGCAGAGACATATGAAGAAAGGATGCTCCAAAAAGGTACTTGGAAGATTTAAACCAGTTTTCACAGAAGCTCAAGAATTAGAACTGGCCGAGTATATTTTTCACATGGATAACCTGTTTTTTGGATTGACGAAAAAAGAATTTTTGGAATTAGTTTTCCAATATGCTGAAAAAAACAAAATCGGTCATCCATTCAAAAGCAGGGCTGCGGGTGAAGATTGGTACATGGGCTTCAGGATGCGACATCCCGAAATAACTCTGCGTCGGCCAGAACCAACATCAATCGCACGCGCCAGAGGTTTTAATAGACCTCAAGTTGAACGATTTTTTGATTTACTTGAAGGAGAAATCGAGAAACACAATATCGATGCCACTAGGATCTATAATATGGATGAAACCGGTGTCCAAACTACAAGCAACAAACCTCCAAGAGTCCTATGTAGATCAGGAAAAAAACAAGTTGGCGTTATATCGAGCACCGAAAGAGGCAAACTGACAACGGTAGTATGCTGCTGTAATGCAGCGGGATCCTTTATACCCCCATTCCTAATCTATGGTCGTAAACGAATGGTAGGCAGACTTCTAGAAGGGGCTCCACCGGGGGCAAGAGCTACTTGCAGTGATAATGGATGGATCAACGGGCCAGTATTCTTGGAATGGTTGCGGCACTTCGTGGAGATGATAAGACCAACTGCAGAACAAAAAGTGATCTTGGTTATGGACAATCACGAGTCCCATAAGTACCTGGAGGCATTGGAATATGCGTCGAAAAACCATGTGATATTTGTTTCTCTTGCTCCGCACACAACGCATCGAATGCAACCGCTTGATACGTGTGTCTACGGGCCCTTAAAAAACTACTTCGAGCAAGCGGTTTCTGTGTTCCAAAAAACACACGTCGGACGCATTATTTCCCAATACGAGGTTGCGAAATTGTTTGGTGAAGCGTACATGAAGGCAGCAAGTGCTCAAAATGCAGTGAAAGGGTTCTCATGTACCGGAATATGGCCTACAAACAGGAACATCTTCGATGATTCTGACTACGTACCATCAAGTTTGACTGATAGACCAGAACCAACCCCTGATCCAGCCGATGATGAAGATAGACAGTATCACTGTACACTATCGTTGAGCCTGAGTCATCAAATTTTTACAGACAAGCTGAAAGACGTGAATCCGGTGATTCTGATCGCACTGTGTCACCAACTGTTCTGGATCATTTAATTGGACAATCTAACTGCGAAACTCTAGTGCCGATGGTATATGACACAACTGAGTTAGTGACACAACAGTCAATAGAACATATGACTCCTGATAAGCAACAGTCAATAGAACATATGACTCCATATGAGCAAAATGAGACCCCTCTAACTCCAATTGCTATCCGGCCATTGCCCACACTAGCACAAAATAAAACAACTCGAAAAAGGAGATCTCAACGTGCTGAAGTACTTACAAGTACTCCCATAAAAGAACAGCAAAGGGAAAAAGAAGCGAAAAAACAAAAGAAGACAGAGATAATAAAGATAAGGAAAAACTTAAAAGGTATGAAACCTTCAACTAGTATGAAAACACAGAAGAAAGGGGTGAAAAAAGGGCCAAAAAGAAACAAAAATGACACACATTATTATCGATGCCTAGTGTGCAACGAACTTTATAAAAATCCACCAACTGAAGACTGGATTAAGTGTAATGATTGTCAGATGTGGGCCCATGAAGCATGCACTGCTTATACAGGCAGAGGGTCATACTATTGTGACATTTGTCAAGAATAACTAAGTGAGATTGGATTTTACAATATAATAGGTGTGATTCTAGAATATAACAATTGTTAGGCTGATTCCAAGGTTGTGATACCAAACCATTTAACCAATAAATTTTTTGATTATAGTTAGGTTCTAGGTGATAATTTAGTTGTTAAGGTTGATTGATCTCACTATTTTAATCACTACCCGCTTTGCCCAAAAACCCTACCCGATTTAGGCACCCCCACCGGGCAAAACGGGTTTTCCGAAGACTTTAGTTTTTAGTTAAAATTTTGTTGTTAATGAAGAATTATTTTAAGTTTAAAAGTGATTTATCCAAATTCAATAAGTAACAATCTGTTATAGTTTAAATAAAAGTTTGATTAATATGAGGAACATGCATTTTTTTACTCCCAACCTTAGCTTACCCGTTTTAGGCTGGTCTCCCCTATAGTTATATTTTGGCGCCCAATGAAAAAACTCACATTACGGGGGACTCGATTATATAGTGGCGTATAGTTATATTTTAGCGACCAACTAGGTTAAGAAGTAAGATAGCAAATGCCCACATCCTGGGTATATAAGCTGAGTAAAGAAGAATTAATAGAGGAATCAAGAAACAGAGGATTACCAACTCAAGGTCTAAGAGTAGAGATCCTAAGAAGAAACCTCTCCGATTATATAAAACAAGAAGAAGTGGAACAAGAAGGAACCACTGAAATACCAGAACGGACTGGAATGTCAAGGGACGACGAATTCCAGGACCCGACAGCAGACGTTTCAAAGGACGACAAAAACCTGAAAGAAACAAACATGGCTAATAGTAGCAAAAATAAAACAAATTCCGATCAAGTAGTAAAGGAAGTCTTGAAGACGGTAAGAAGCTTGAATGTCACTTTTGATACCACAGACGATGCCATTGAGTTTTTGGAAAGACTAGGAGAAGTAGCACAGGTAGGCGACGAGAACGTGGACCACCTAGTACAAGTACTACCATTCTGCCTAAAAGGTAAAGCGTTATTGTGGTACCGAAATAATAGTACTGCATGGAAGACATGGAAAGAATTTACAGACGACTTTAAGTTATATTTCGTTCCCAAGAAGTACGAAGAGAATTTGCTGGAAAAGATAATAGCAAAGAAGCAAGACTACCGGCAAACTTTCGTAGAATATCTGACCGAAATACAAACATTAATCCGCAGGTATGGGAAAATGCCAGAAACCGATAAACTAGAGCGAATTTATGAAAATATGAACCCGAAGTATAAGTATTATATAAAAAGACAAGAGTTTACAAAATTAAAGGAACTTATACTCCTTACAGCAGAATACGAACACATATCAAAAGAAAGATACAAAGGAAGCACATTCAGAACAGAAGTACAACCGGGACCTAGCCAGCAACAGGCAAAGAAAAACGAGAATAAATCAAGCACAGGAGCGGAGAATAATGAAAATAAACCGAGGTATATGAGAAACTACGACACGAAAGAATGCTGCTGGAGTTGCGGTAGAACAGGACACTCGTACAAAGAATGCAAGAATAATAAAATAATATTTTGTAACACGTGTGGGAAAATAGGGAAGATGAGCAAGGATTGTTGTATGTCAAATGCTAACAGAAAACCTATAAAAGCGTCAACTGCAACAGAGAAAATCAGTGAAGATAACAGAGAATTCATAGAAATAAAGATAGAAGCATATTCATTCAGAGCGTTAATAGATACAGGATCCAGCAGGTCGTACATAAACAATGAAATCTACAAACGCTGCATAAGTGATACAACCAGGATCGAAACAAAAGGCAGAGAAATAACAATGGCTGATGGTTCAAAAACCAATGTTCATAAAGCGTTGAACTTAAATATAGAAATAAACGGAGAAAAAATGAAACGCATGATGTACCTTATACCACGGGCATCTGAAGCCATAATAGGTATGGACATACTTAGAGAAATAGGCATGGAAATACAATGGAAAAAGAAAACAAAAGAAAAACGGACAGCAAATTCCATACAAGCAAGTGCGACTCCAGAAAAGGAAGAAAATAAGAATGACTCGTCGACTCCTCAGGAGCGCCAACAAATCAAGGAACTGCTGGAAGAAGAATTTGGAAGAAGCGATAATTGCCCGAAAGGTAATACATGGATCGAACATAAACAATACGACTTCGATATAATATACAAAAATGGCAAGCAAAATGTGGTAGCGGACGAACTATCCCGGAACCCCATATGTACGACTGACTCGGAAGAAGGAGATTGGTATGACAAGATATTAAGAGAAATTCATAAAGATCCAGAGAAACATGAAGACTACCAGATAAAAGAAAACAAGTTATATAGGAGAATAACAAATTCAGCATACGGCGTTAAATTACAGCCGGAATCAGAATGGAAACTGTGCGTACCGAAACAAGAAAGAGAAATAATCCTAAGAGAAAACCATGATGAGCCGAACGCCGGACACCTCGGAACTTCAAAAACTCTGACGAGAGTCGCCCAGAGATATTACTGGCCAGGAATGTTCAGAGACGTGGCAAAATACGTAAGAAAATGCATCACATGCCAGACACATAAACCATCTCAAGAAAAGAGACCGGGCTTGATGCATATACGAAACGCTGAGGAGCCATGGCAAATAGTCTCAACAGACTTAATTGGACCTTTACCCCGGTCGTCAAATGGTTACAACTGGATAATAGTGTTCCACGACAAGTTCTCAAAGTGGACGGAGATACGACCACTTAGAACGGCAACGACTAACACTATCTCAAAAGCACTAAAAGAGTGCATCGTAATGCGTTACGGCTGCCCAAAAACTTTATTAACCGATAACGCGAGACAGTTTACAAGTAAACAATTCAATAACGAGTTACAGAAATATGGTATTGATCACCGCCTGACAGCACCGTACACACCGCAGAGTAATCCGACCGAACGTGTCAATAGGACATTAGAAACAATGATCGCAGCCTACATATCGAACAATCACAAGAAATGGGACCAGTATCTATCAGAACTCAACTTTGCGATTAACACATCAAGGCAAGAGTCCACGAGATACACACCCGCATTCTTAATATTTGGACGAGAACTAAGGATTCCCGGCGATCGAAACAGGTTTCCCACGCCTTCCATAAACGAGAAGACAAAAATAGAGGAACTATACGACTTGGTTAAAATATACCAAAACAAGGCATCAGTACATCAAAAAGACCATTACGATAAACAAAAAAGGGAATGGAAGCCGAATATAAATGACCTAGTACTAAAAAGAGACTTCCCGCTATCAGACGCGAATAAAAGTTTCTGTGCGAAACTAGCACCAAAGTACTCAGGACCGTATAAAATAATAGAACAAAAGTCACCCGTGATATATGTGTTACAGGACCAAAATAATTCGCGTAAAACACGGACCGCACACATAAAAGATTTGAAAAAGTTCATGCAAGAATAAATGCTCCCGCTGTAGCAAACATGCCCACGAAAACCGTCACTCTTGAAACAGGTGGAATGCACATATCGTGCCGAAACCAAACCGGTACAACAAAGTAATAGGTGCACAGGTAAACAAGTAAGTTATGTGTACCAAACGCGATCTATTATATGTTCATGCATTACCTTCCGAGTATATTTGCGGCAAGGTAAACAATGTTAAATAACGATAGATTTGTTTTGATTATTAAAGTAAATAATTGCAAGTTAATAAAACTAACACAATGTTTTGTATGTACCTAAATAGTTAAAAGGTACCCGTTACTTTTCAAGCCGATTAGTTGCAAAGTAATTAATAACATTTTGTTTCTCCGACACGTATACAAGATAATAAAACAAGGCCTGACTGATGGACAGGACACAGCCGCAAGTATTTGCGATACCACAAGCAAGATTTAACTTGCGACTTTTACAGGTAAAAGTCTTCAGAAGAGAAGGGGGAGTGTGACGAGCACCGCCAGCCGCAGCTGCGCATACGACCGGCAGCGGCGCCCGCCACGGAGCGACTAACGCACACAGGCGTACCGTTCCCCCCGCAGCTCCCCGCTGCAGTCCGCCGCGCGCATCAAGACACGCACGCACACCACGCGCGCCGCGCGTCTGTATATAAGGCGGCGAGCGTCCAGTAGCAGACACACTCGCGGGCCAGCTCCGAAGCTGAAAGGTTCTCTTGCGCGGCCTCATGGTTCTCCCTGGTCGTGCATTGAATCTGGATAGCAAACCGAGCGCTCCCGCGTTGTGTCACTGCCCCCCAACCCCGGGTGTTCGGCGGCCTGGTTTCCTCCGGGTCGCAGGCGCCTGGTTAGGGCAAAGGGTTCGTGCGGCCTCATGGTTCTCCCTGGTCGCGCAACCCTGGCTGATAGTTTGGACGATTGAGCGGGTGGGTAGGCTCATCCGAGTTCCTACTCGTTCTTCGTTCTGCCGAGTGCACCTCCGCGGTCTCATGGTTTGGACCTGATCGTGATAGGTGTTCTCCCGAGTAGCTAGTACCGTCCCGCCGCTGGTTCCCGCGCCGATTGGCTAAACCGAAAGGTCGCGGGCCTGCTAGGTATCTAGATTACTAACCCGAGGGTCGCTATAACTGACCGCAGTCGCCGGTCGGGGATAGCCCACCTTCACCGCCGCCCGTACAGCGCGAGATCGTCGCGATCCCGAACCCGCCGTGGGTTACCGTCCCGTACCGTAGTCGCGTCGCGCCGCAAGAGGCGACCCGGCCGCGCAGTAGTAATAAGCCGTATAGTGGTAATAGTAGTAATTAGCTAAGCACGTCATGTAATGTTGTATAATAAGATATAGATAATAAACAACCATGTATGTTGACATTAAGAGTCTCATTTACACGAGTCCCCGCTTCCCGTAGGATCGGCCTTAGGTTCGATCCCAAATATCAACTGAATGCCGTGGCACTCCAGGCAGCCCCAGGCACTCCGTTATAAGTTACAATATTTTATGTTTGTTTTTGACAATATTATTCTTCTTATGTGCCAGTTGGCTACTTGGCAGAAGCGGAATGTTCCATGCAAATTGATCTAACGTTGGTGAAAATAAGCTTAATGAATATAATATACATGTCACTGCGTTGGAATGGCCCAAGGGCCACCCCCGCCACACCCTAACCTACCGACGGCTGCCCCTTATACGTTTGATGTTATAAAAAAGAACAATAAATGAGAGTATAAATATTATTTTTGTATACAAAATGTTAATTGAATATGTTTGAACATAATTATCATGTTACCTAGAATGCAGTTCATTTATAATTTATCCGTAAATCAACTAATATAAACGCAATATAGACGTATAATTAAGTAGTTCGGTACATATCTACCGTAGGCGCAGGTACCGTTTCATTATTTTATATACAATGTTATATTTATGCCTAGACAGCTAACAAACTTGATGTAGGTTAGAATAGAATAACTCTTTATTTTAACACCACTATACAGAATCTAAAGTAACAATAAGCTTAAGATGAGTGTCACAATGGGCGGCATTATTGCATAAAGCGATCTCTTCTAAACAGGCCAAAGTGGAGGTTACCTACCTACTTTTTTTAATGTAACTGACGAGACGAGCTGGTCGTTTGCCTGATGGTAAGCAACACGCCAGCCCATAACAATAACAGCACCACCCAGAGCTTTGTTTTGCAAAATCATGCGCGGCGCTGCACTGCGCTCGTCACCCTGAGACAATTAGCTGTTAAGTCTCATTATGCCCAGTTTAAATGAAAGAACGTAATAATTTCACAGGATGCACTTGACTGATATTAAATTAAACAAGAAAATAATAATATGTTCCTAATAGGTAAAATTTGTATATCTTCTTCTTCTTCTTTATATATAAAATTCTCGTGTCACAACGTTAGTTACCTTACTCCTCCGAAACGGCTTTACTGATTTTTACCAAATTTTATATGCATATTCAGTAGGTCTGAGAATCGGCTACTATCTATTTTTCCTACCCCTATGTGATAAGGGTTGTTCACCCTTGACATTTTTTTTTAATTTATATGGCAAAACAACGTTTGCCGGGTCAGCTAGTAATGTATAAGAAAGATGTTATAGGTATAAGTTTTTTTGCTACACCCTAATACTACAGGGTCCAGATCGATAGTTATGTAAGGATTGTAACACTGTGATGCATTATTAAATAAATAATTTCGCTGGCTACAATGCTCTTCAAACCGGAACACAGTAATGTTTGCGTACTAATGCTTGGGGCTGAATAACTGGCAAAGCGGTGGTACCTAGTCATACCCAGACAGCCTCTCGCATACGAGAAACATGCCACCAGTAAATAATTCTAAAATAAAACACGAGTAATTTTTATAAAGTTTAATTCTTAATCCTACATAAATAAACACAATTACATAACAGTTACATTATATACCTACATATAAAATAGATAAATATATCTGAAATACACAATCATTGCAAGTTCGATATTACATAATATTATATATTCTTTATAATAATAATATTATTTATAAACTAATAAATACCAAGAAAAACCCGCCTCTACTTATTTATTAAAGAAATGTGTAGAAATATAAAATCTAACAATATATTTGAGTGCGAAAAAATATATGATCCATATTGGTACATAATAAAATGACTTTGTACCAAACAAAACCCAAAACATATTGTTCCGAAACTTATAAAATACAAATAATAAATGCCAAAAACAATTTTGTGATACAATTTAGAGTATTCTTAATTTTACAGATCTTAATTAACATGATAATGTAATATTACTATAAACAAAATAATAATAATATTAATTATTATTAGTATTATTTTGTTCTTAAACTAGAAACTGTGCAATTACACGTGTGAATGTGACGTCACGGCCTAAAATTAAGTACAAAAGCTTTAAGAAACATAGATCTATGAAAATAAATGCCAAAGGATGAAAATGAAATTTTGAATTTTAAAAATAACTTAATTAAAACTGTCTGACAAAAAAAACAAAATATACACAAAACTCTATGACAAACAAAATTACAAAACGATAACGAAAAGCGAAGACAACGAGTTCCATTATAAAAAACACAGATAAAAATAATAACCGTAAGGTTTAGCTCTGATAAACAAAAACAGATGTTTTTTTATATACTACCTACCTACATAATATAATTGTGTATAAATCGTATCGGCTTATGTTCAACTGACCACCAGATATAGTAAAAAAACAATGTATATTCCCAAAAATAGTAAATGATAAAAAAAAATATAATCACCAAAAACTTGCAAATGATCACCAAAAATACCAAAGTAGGCTCCACCAGAAGTCTTTTTATATACACTCTAAAGGTAAGAGCGAGTTGGACCACGGAAGAGTGAGTTGCGCCAATTCGGGTAAGATTTGGTGGTCATTAACTGAATTGTTTCTGCTGATACTAAATTAAAAAGTCGGTAAAATCGTTAAAAATTACCGATTGGTCAAATCGTTAAAAAAAATCTAAATCGGCTTTTAAATGACAGAGATCTGAGGTAACAAAAAAAAAACAATCGAATTGAGAACCTCCTCCTTCTTTTGAAGTCGGTTAAAACAGAAATGCGAACAAATTATAAACTGAAAGGCACTTAATGAATTTATTATATTTAGGTATGTTGAAACCGGGACTTAGGTATTTAATGATTGAACCTAACATACGTACTGACCAAGTACTTACTTGAACAAAACCAAAATGAAGAATTTTGTACAGCTGATCCAATTGAATTTATCATTATTAAACAATGAGATTTTAGCTGTTTTTTTCTTTTTTTTTACACGATACAAATAATGGTCAGTGATTGAAAACGCGGAAGAAAAACAAAACGCAAGCGAAAATAAAAAATAAAAGTTTACACATACAGGCTGTAGAAAAAATGTGGGACTTTGGGACCTTTTCCTTTGCAGTGAACAAGTTATGTCCTGAGGAAACATCGGGTGCATTTAAAAAAAACTGCGTATATGTTTTTTTTTTAAGGTACAGTCAGCGTCATAAGTAGCTGAACTTTTACAATCTTTTAATTGTCAATAGCACCAAAAATATACAAATTGCATGCAATTACTTGCAATTTCCCTATTCGCACAGGATATTAACAGAGTTTTTAAATACAACATTTAGAGAAATAAAAAATATATTGAAGGTGCAGTCAATCAAAGATTCGCAAATATTCAGCTACTTTTAAACGTATAAAAAGTACTTTTCATCCTACAGTCAGGCAGAAAATGCCACACCTGTGTAATACTCCACTTCTCTAATATCTAGATTTTTCACATGTTGTATAATGCTGTGTTCCTATCATACAGTCCTTATAATTATAAATAGTACCCCATGGAGTGCGCCCGCGCATTCTTGTAGTAGTCGAAATACTCAGCGGGTGAGTTGGCATGCTTTTTGACCACGTCATCTAGCTGCATTTGATCACCCCAGTCCGCCTAGAAATCACAATCATAATAGATAGAAAATTCTTTATTGCACAAAAAAATTTGTAGGTACATAGGCAAACTTAATGTTAGTGAGCATTATCTTCCAGTTAACCTCGGTGTACTGTGGAGATTTTTATTTTTTATCATCATTTATAGTCATAGTCAAAGTCAAATATCATTTATTAAATAGGCACAAAAATGAACACTTAAACGTCATAAACACATAATACATATCAAATTAAAAATATATTAAAACTGTAACTCAAGTTATTATTATTATTTTCGTGTAAACTTTTGTTTTCTCTCCAATTCTGGAGGTGGAAAAATTGCACGGGCCGTAACCAAGTGCTATGAGAGGGCCAAAACCTTCCTAACTATTCGGCATTCATTCATTCTTCCTAAATATTACCGCTTTTTGAAGCAGTTTATACTATTATTATTAATACACTAGCAGCTTAAAGCTGATGCGTGTATGTCACTTCAGACTCACTTCAGAGCACTTATGTAATGTCCATCGAGTCTATTTTTAAGAGTTCACAGTAGGAGCAGTTATTACTGTTAATATGACTTTGATAAAAGGTATGCATGTCTACCCATTTCTTTCCTATATCAAATTGAAGTCCGGGTGCAGAAAAGAAATGCGAAAACTGACTCGACCAGTGCACAGGAAATACACCCGCTAGAGAAGATATTTTAAGTTAATTTTTTTTTTACGCTTTTTGATTTATTTTTGGCCACTATCTCGCCTGATGTGAAGCGATGATGTGCACATAGATCTAGAGAGAGACGGCAGTTGAGCGGCTGCTCAGTCCCGTCTCCCCGATGGTTCACCGATCATCATCCCGAAACACGACTAGGTCGCTTGACGGCATGGCTTTGTTCGGTGGGTGGTATTACAACCACGGCCAGAGCCTACCACTCAAAAAAAAATATTAACGTATTTTTAATTGATTTGTGTTATGTGTATAATAAAAGTGCATTTTTTTGTCTATTTAACCCCCGACGCAAAAAGGAGGGGTGTTATAAGTTTCACCACTATGTGTGTCTGCCTGTGGCACCGTAGCTCTAAAACGGGTGAACCGATTTGGACGCGAATTTTTTTATTTGAAAGCAGGTTTTCTAGCGGTGGTTGTTAGACATGTTTTATAGGTTAGCCGGTTTAGCAGTTTTTGACTTTTTAATAGGTATTTTGTGTCGGGGTTTTTTTTAAATTTAGTTCACTGATTATTAAATAAGAAAACCGACTTCAATGTATCTTCGAAGTCCAAGGTCAAATATCGATGAAATTTATATGGGACCACTTCGTAGATATACTGAACCCAACGCAAAAAGAAATTTCCAAATCGGTTCATGAATGACGGAGTTCTGAGGTAACAAACATAAAAAATAGATAGGTATCCCATTTAAGTTAATTAAAATTAAGTGCCTTTTGATTCTTTCTGACTGTCGTTATAAACATAAGTAAAAACCATATAATGTAATTCCGTTAGTGGCTATAATTATGTTCTAAAAATATGTTTAGTATAGGTATTTGTTAGATTAAGAGCTGTGGATGTTTAAAATAAATAAAAAATACAATTGACCCTTCTCCTTTTTTGAAGTCGGTTAAAAATACTCACAAAGTTAGGGAACAGCGACCGCTTGTCGTCGAACTTCTTCTGGTTGACACACCGCAGCAGGTACAGCCTCTCCACCCACGGCCAGATCATGTAGTCCAGCATCCCGGGCCGGGACCCGCCGAAGTAGGTTGTACCTGAGACCACACGAAAGCTAGTACCAGGGTAATGGAAGTCATTGCTATTTTTCATTAATTTCATTAGCAGGTGAAATATTAATTCTTAAACTTACCTCCGAAAAACGTTTCTCTGCTGAATGAGCCGCAGAATGTTTCGTTTATTAGTTGTTCAACGACAGAACGTTTCGCCGACAGAACGATTCGTTCATGAGCGAATCGACGACAGAATCTTTCACCAAAGGATTCGTCGTTAGGTTACTGGTGCACCACAGAAAAGTGTTAATGGACACATTCTTAGTATTAATCTATCTTATCAGTTTAAGTTAAATGTAAATTACTTATTAGCCTAATCAATTGGCTAGATTGAAATAAAAATAGGGACCATAATGTTAATGAAACCATACTAAAGAAAAAAACCATAGGGCTTGCGATGCTTCAGAAGAAGAATAAGCCAAATGCTTAAATAAGATATGTCGACGAATCCTTCTTTGGTGAAAGATTCGGTCGTCGATTCGCTCACGAATGAATCGTTCTGTCGGCGAACCGTTCGAAGTGGAAAGGTTCTCATCTTCTTTGAGTCATCATCTTTGAACAACTCATAAAAACAACAGCCTGTCGGCGGCTCATTCGGCAGAGAAACGTTTGTTGAAGGTAAGTTTCAGAAGCTGTAAACTTGTTAGCCTGCTACTTGCTGTTGCGGTGCTAATTGTTAATATGAAATTTCGCAGTTGTGAATTCACAATGCGAAATTACATTACTAAATACTCGCAATCACAACAGTGTTAGTATTAGCAGACCTCCGCATTTCGCATTGATGCGGGAATGAAAGTGCAAGTTTGCTGCCATACGTCACGTGCTGAACGAAGAATTTTAGCATTCACCGAATTTCGCAGCTAAATAAAAAAAATAAAAAAAATAAATTTGATTAATGCTAATATAAATTTAGCAGCTTATTAATGCTGCGAATGCTAATTACTCTAACATTCGTACGAGGCCTATGAACACACATGAAAATCTAGTAAGCAACGTTCTTATAGCGGTCACTACTTGAGAATTTTATACCCGTTTATAAGGGTTGTTCCTGATGTCCCCCAGTTTTCGGCCCTAGTGGGAATAGTGGGGGACAAGCGGAAGATTCTAGAATTTAAATTAGAAACGGGATAAGAAGCGGAAGATTTTTTCCCGGTAACTCCTATATAAAACTGGGGGATATAAGGAAGAATGTTTCTGAATATTTCTCACTCAAGTTAATTAATAAATATTGTTCTCTATAAAATCTCAATTCTCACCCCTAGAATCCAGTTCTTTCTCGAATATCTCCAACGTCTGCATAATTTGTTCGCTGCCGAACGCAAAGTTTGTGTCGAAACATTCCAAGCTGCCCTTTATCAACTGTAACAGAAATAGAAAATGGCATCAAGTTTCCAACAAACAAACAGTTTTTTTGAAGTTTATAGACTTTAGGGTCGTCATGGCATAAAAAACATATCGTTTTTAGATTAAAAACAAATATATAAAATAAACAAGCTTCGTACACGGTATTTAGTTCGAAATGACGTCATGCGCTATGTTGGTGTTTCGGAACAGATAAAAAATGTCAGAATTATTAGATTTTATTTATTGATTTAAAAATATTTTTTTTTATTATTGTACAAAAATATTTATTGAATTATCTTTCGGATTTGACAAATATTCGTTCTAACTACGTTTCAGATTTTTCGTTTACTGTCCGATCCCCTATTGTTCACTCACCTCGTTAAACCTCTCAATGAGCAGCCTGTCCTGCGCCTTCACATAAGGATCCTTGCAGTGCAGCGGGTTCCGCGGATACTTCTCGTCGAGATAGTCACAGATCACGACGCTCTCGAAGAGGTATTTGTCTCCGTGGTCGGTTGGGATTTCTAGGACTGGGATTTTTACTGTAAAATAAATAATTTTGATTAAAGCCAGTGGAAACCTTGTCTGGGTGGGTGGCGATCTACACGGCCTGTTTTACCCTACAAGTTAATAACAACAAAGTTTAAGTTAATTGTAATTATTTTTATGGAACTGAGTGATGAGACGAGCAAGTTGTTCACCTGATGGTAAGCGCCACACGTGCCCATAACATACATTTTATTATTAAAAGATTAATAGACTATTACAAAATATAGTAAAGTACTATATTTTGTAATAGTTCCTTATACCTAGGTTACATTTATTAATTTCATCATTCTCCGCCATCAGTCCTAATTGACCACAATAAAAAGTGAATAACGACCGACGAAAATACCTGGTGAGCCACAGATTCTCTAAAGTAATCAAATACAATGGAAGGTAATGATCCTTCGCCTTTTTAATGTCACAGTAATGTCTTAGATGATGGTTTATTGGTGTGTTTGTATTCGTATTTATCATTTCATGTTTTGTTCTGTGAGTAGACTTTGTGGACTTGTCTTGTCAGTGAGATGCTCTTTTGTCACGCGATCTGTGCTAACATTTTCGTAACACGCTATCGGTGGGTATCGTTTTGGAAATAGAAATGGGGAACTAAAAAAATAATTGTTGTCCAAGATGTAACACACTCGCCTAGAAGATACCTGTTCACTCTCGATTTGAAGACCCCCAGGTTGTAGTCAGGAAACACAGACGTTAGCAGTGCGTTCCACAGCACGTTGCGTTCGTACAGGAGGGATGTCTACCGTATGGGTGTCGCATGGCCGTGCGTCTGGTTGTCCTATGATGGAATGGAGACGGACTTCCGACAGAGTTGGAACTCGAGATTCACTCAACTAAACACAGCATCAGCCAACATTTGCGACGCACACACACCCTCTCTCTCACACACACACCCTCACACGCGACACAGATTTTAATATCGTCACGTTTTCTCGGCTAACATGCGGCAATAGACCTCTTTTTTTCTTGGTAAATTCAATTATATAAATTGGAATGGATACTTACGTCTAGGATTCTTATCCCTGAACCACTCGGGCAGTCTCAGCGGGTCTAGCTTGTAGACCTCGTACTTCGCCCTCTTCGCCTCGAGAATGAGGAGCACCCGGTGCCCGTACGGGTTCATCTCTACATGGTACAAGCGCAGCTTGTTTTCCAGTGGCGGAGGGGGGACAGCACCTGGAAAAGAAGGAGGAGGAACTCTTAGACAACAAAATACTTAAATACAAATCTAGGTTCAAGTTTCAAATGTCAGGGCATAGAGTGCAGTGCCTTGTAGGAAAACTTCCACTTGAAGGCTATGGCTTGGATAAACCTTTGGAATTAAAGAGCTGAATTTAAAATTCTGATACAGTGGTATCTACTGTAACAGCTAGCGTGCTACTAAATATTACGTGCTACATCGTCGACCGCATCGTCATCAGGTGAGATAGTGGTCAAACGCAAGCCAATAATGTATAAAAAAAAAACTATCATGTACAGGCAAGCCGCGTGACACTTATCGTCCATCAGATGCGAAACCTTGTGCGTTTCGTTTATTATTTTTTTACGCTTAATAGATCTGTTTGGCCACTATCACGCCTGATGTGAAGCGATGGTGAGTGCGGGGTTTTATTTTTTTTAGTCATAGGCTTGCGCTTGACCGCTATCTCACCTGTTGTTAAGTGGCGATGCGGTCGAAGATGTAGCACGCTCGTCTAGAAGAAACCTGTTCACTCTCGTAACTTCATACTTAGAAATAATCTAGCCAAGTTGTCTTTCTACTATTTCAAGAACCACTATCGACAAGTTCTTCAAAAATTACACTCAGTTTTTTTCGCATAATTATATTATTACTAGCTGTTGCCCGCGACTTCGTACGCGCAGTGAAGTAATCTAACCTGTGTTTCTGTTGTACTATCGACAAATTTCCATCCCACCCTAATCCCGCTCTTGCCGCTCCGCTCCTATCCCGATCTCGTCCCCGTCCTATACCTTCACTGCCCCGCTCCTGCTTTCGTCCGCTCCTCCCGCGTCTAGATCACGTCCTTTCCCTATCTATACCAATATTCTATCCTCTTTAGTATAGATAATGAGTGTTTAATCATGTAGCACATCATTTGTATGTATCTTCAATAGTTTTCTCTGCGCACGATTATTTTAACCATCCAACAATTTGATATCATCATCATCATCAGCCCATCACGTTCCCACTGCTGGGACCATAGTCCACCCATAATCCACCACGCTGGCCCAGTGCGGGTTGGTGGAAGTCACATGAATCCTTGAATTTTTGTGATTAATTCTTGGACATGCCGGTTTCCTCACGATGTTTTCCTTCACCGTTTCCAGACCGAGTGTTAAAATCCGCACATAACTTAAGGAAGTCAGCGGGCCAGCGGGATCCGAACTCGGGTGCGTTGGATCGAAAGTCGCACGTGCTCCCACTGAGCCACACTCGCTCCATAATTTGATATAATCATTACATAATACTGAAGGCTCATAAAGGTCAGTTGACTTGATTGTCAATAAAGACAAATGTATCCTCATCTCATTGATGAATGGGCAGTAACCATGACTATAAACACAATGGAGCGATGTCAGGATGTACTGAGAAGGTCAATAAATAGTTTTATGACGTCTTTCATTATCATCATCACAAGCTAGAGGGAGCTCCACTGAGAGAGTATGGGCACAGAATACAAAGGGACAGCAGCATCAATCCGCTAAGAAATTTAAAAAAATAGCGACTCTTATTGCTACGACGCAATAAAGTTCAATTCAGCTCGCGTAGCGCTGCATACCTACCAGTCATATTAACCTACAGATCGCCTCTCTTTCTGTCGCATAGCTATTCTCTTCTGACGCGGCACGTGTAACGACGCGCGACCCGCCGTCGGTGTCCGGCTATCTACTTGAAGCTTCGTACCTACAGTGCGGAGTGCGCTAGGCCTGGTATGGGCCATAATCCACCACACGGGCCACGTGCAGGTTGATGTCACATGTCCTTGCATTTCATTGATTCTTGACATGCCGGTTTCTACACGATGTTTATGTGTTTTTACACACACATACGTAATTTAAAATGTTCATTTGAGCGGTCAAGCGGCTTTGTGGAGTCAAAGCAGGATTCGAACTCCTGTACCACAAATCGTCTCCCAACCCAACCTACATGTCACTGATCGGACACATTCGCTTTCTTGTACGCACTATCATCAAGATAATATGTAGGCCAGTGTGCCCAACTTTTATATTAATAGGCGCTTATGACTATCACTATAATAAGTGAATCCTATAACACTAAGCGCCATAAAATGATAAAAAAAACCAGCAAAGTGTGAGTCGGGCTCGCGCACGAAAGCTTCCGTACCATTCTATAAAAACGGCAAAAAATAATGTTTGTTGTATGGGAGCCCCCCTTATTTATTTGTTGTCTTTTGATTTAACAATGTATTTTTAAAAATACAATATGTAACTAAATATTTTGTTAATATTTCAAGCGTCTACCTGTTGCCGTTATAAATATCGAGCAAAAACGAGCAAAAACAAATCACGTTTGCCCTCGTAAATATTAATTTTATTCTGTTTTTTAGTATTTGTTGTTATAGCGGCAACAGAAATACATCATCTGTGAACATTTCAACTGTCTAACTATCACGGTTCATGAGATACAGCCTAGTGACAGACGGACAGACAGACAGACGGACGGACAGCGGAGTCTTAGTAATAGGGTCCCGTTTCACCCTTTGGGTACGGAACCCTAAAAGCCACGGGTGGTCGACTCTTAAATACACGCGCTAGTTATTGATCAAGCAACTTTCTTACTGGCAGCCACACCTACCCTTTCTTTTTATAGTCGGTATGTTTTTCGTAGAATATTTATTTCGTAAAACTTTCTTGCGACATGATGGCGCTAGATTTTCAAATCATAACAAAAGTTCACTTGTAATAAGCAGGTAGTCGTGGTAGGTTTCTCGTATGCGGGAGGCCTTCTTTGTAGGTACCACCGTTTTGCCAGTTACTCTGCCGGCAAGCAGTAGTCCGCAAGCATTACTGTGTTCCGGTTTGTAGGGCATTGTAGCCAGCGAATTACTGCGCATATATGAGATTTAATATCTGATTTCTCGGGGTGATGAGCGCAATGTAGTCCTACGAAGTGCTTTTTATGGTATTAAAAGTTCTGGGTAGCACTGCAATCGTTATGGGCAGGCGTGGCGCTTACCATCAGGCGAACGACATGCTCGTATCATCACAGTTCAAGAAAAATAAATTAGTTCATCAAGTTTGACTATGCTTTCTGTTAGATTCGGGCAGTTCCTTAGGGAATTTTAAAGTCTATTTAACAAATATAAACAATCTCATACACTCACAGAGAAAATCAAAATTTCGCTAAAACTTTGGCCTTAATCGACTCTTCCAACATTTATATTTTCCCCAAAACAAACAACCAAAAACTAAATCTAGTAGGTATCTCAAATCAAACCAAAATCATTTATTAATTGAAACATTAAATTTGTTAAAAAAACTAACAGGTGGAGCACCTGAAACCTTAACTAGGCTTGTGGCCTGTGGTATAGCTTCCAGGCCTCTGTCGTTGGAGTACAAAAACATTGTTTTGTGTTGTAAGAGAGAAATATATATAAAATTATATATAATATATCATTGAAAAAATATGTGAATAAGACAATATTATATAGTATCTAGACAAAGAGCGAGTGTGGCTCAGTGGGAGCACGCACGACTTTCGATCCGACGCACCCAAGTTCAAAGCCCGCTGGCCCCGCACCACTGACTTTCTTGAGTTATGTGCCGATTTAACACTCGCTCTAGAAATAGTGAAGGAAAACATCGTGAGGAAACCGACATGTCCAAGAAATAATCACAAAAATTCAAGGACATGGGACATCTACCCACACTGGGTCAGCGTGGCGGATAATAGCCCATACTCTCTCTATTAGAGAAGGCCCGTGTCCCAGCAGTGGGAACGTGATGGGCTGATGATGATCTAGACAAAACCGAAAGAAAACAAAGAAGTGAATCATCCACCATCCATGGCCCCAATTCACTATGACAACTTGGCGATTCCTTGCTTCGAAATCACGTCGATTCTTTCATTAATAAACGGCATCTCTATGGCGCATTCATATATTCATATACTAGCTGCGCCCTGCAGTTTCACCCGCGGTTTCCCGGGATAAAAAGTAGCCTATTTGTTAATCCAGGGTATAAGCTATCTCCATACCAAATTTCATCAAAATCCATTCAGTAGTTTTTGCGTGAAAGAGTAAGAAAGATACATCCATACATACAAACTCTCGCGTTTATAATATTATCAGGATATGACGCGTCATAGAGAATACAAATTTCGCAGATGTCGTTTATTAATGAAGGAATCGACGTTTCCTTGAAGCAAGGAATCGCCAAGTTGCCATAGTGAATTAGGGCTCTGTTAAGAAATAGTTCACCATATGTTTAGTTCATCTTTAGGTATATAAATAGGTAAATTTGCTAGTTCAATTGCTCGAATACGCAGGTTTTTAGGTCAAGTGTGATCGTTGAATCAATATGACCTGCGTGCAATGCTCGATCTTACACTACACAGGTGGGTTTACTGCGCTACTGTGCAATCTCTATACACAGTCTAATCTATTGAAATGCGGTGTCCCTCTGAACTTCGACAGTTCTTTATTTCGACCCGACACTTACTTCGACAAAATATAGTTCGACAAGTCATTATTTCGACTGAACATAATTCGACAAGTATTAGTTCGACAGAAAGTACTTCGACAATACAAACTTTTAATTTATTTTCTGGCGCTTCACCGGCCGCTGCCGCGGCACGCTCGTTTGTAAATCTTTTCAAAGGGTAAAACCAGACCCTATTACTAAGACTACGCTGTCAGTCGTCTGTCTGTCTATCCCTCTGTCATCAGGCTGTATCTCAAGAACCGTGATAGTTAGACAGTTGAAATGTTCGCAGATGATGTATTTCTGTTGCCGCTATAACAAGAAACACTAAAAAACAGAATAAAATAAAATAAATATTTACGAGGGCTCCCATACAACAAACATGATCTTTTTGACGTTTTTATAGATAATGGTACGGAACCCTTCGTGTGCGAGTGCGACTTGCACTTGGCCGGTTATTTACTTCGTCCCGCTGTAGCAGCTCAACGGATTTGAGTGAAGTTCAGAATGGAGATAGCTTATACCCTGGATTAACACATATGCTATTTTTTTTATCGGGACACCGCGGATGAAACCGCAGGCCGCAGCTATAGTAAGTGTATAATCTAAGTAGTAGTTCTGTGTAGATAGATTGTTTTTCCAGACACTGTACAAGGACATTTTGCAATAGGTAGAGACGCGATAACAAAATAAATAGTGTGGTCGAAAGTATCCGGCAACTATCCGGCGTATCTAGGAAATTTGTGAATGTTTTTTTTTCTTTTTTTTTTACACTTAATAGATTTATGTTTGGCCACTATCTCGCCTGATGTGAAGCGATAATGTGACCTAAGATGGAGCACATAGATCTAGAGGGAGACGGCAGTTGAGTTGAGTTTGTTGATGTCTACTGTATAAAGTACCTACCTTTTTCAATCCCGACCTAAAAAGGAGGGGTGTTATAAGTTTGACCACTATGTGTGTCTGTCTGTGGCACCGTAGCTCTTAAACGGGTGAACCGATTATATGCGGTTTTTTCTATTTGAAAGCAGGTTTTCTAGCGGTGGTTCTTAGACATGTTTTATTAAAATTGGTTCAGATAGATAGATTAGAGACTTTATTATTCACCTTAAACACACAATGGTGTAACAATGGGCGGTCTTATCGCTCAAAGCTAAATCAGCTCAGCAATAATCAGTTCAGCTTTTTTACTTTTAATAGTTTTTTGTGTCGGTGGTATTTTAAATTATAGTTTTCTGAAATTCGCTTGTTATCTAATTAAGTGTTGAGACGAGCAGTTCGTTCGCCTGATGGTAAGCAACACGCCCATAGCAATTGCAGCACCACTTAGAACTTTGTTTTGCAAAATCCTGCGCTGCACTGCACTGCACTGCGCTTGTCACCGATACGTAGTGCTATTATTATTTATGTGTCAATACACTTGTACTGTTAATTATTCTGTGCAACAACTAGGTGTATAATATATAGATAAATAATTACGTCCAACGATCACATACATAGATCCTGGTCCCTAACTAGGATTCCCTGTATATAGAAACTAGGAACTACGAGGACCATACTCCCACAACACACAGACACGAAACAAATATTTGCGATTTTTTTTCAGTGCACATTTGTCCCGTTACGGGAATCGAACCCGCAACCTCGGTGGTGTATGAGATGTGAGCCAACCTGCCCAACCACTACACCACAGAGGCTTACTTGGACTTGGAATAGATCGCTTCTCATCAATCAAGCCGCCTATTTTTAATAATCATTTTTAGGCTTCCATGTTATTTTTGGCGTTTTTATAGAGAATGGTACGGAACCCTTCGTGCGCGAGTACGACTCGCACTTGGCCGGTTTTTAGTAAGTTGGTTACTACTTACGTTTAAAATTTGGACGGCCTCTTTGGTGTTTTGGTTGGGCAGGTTGGCTCAAATCACATACCTACACCATTAACCCGATTTCGTTTAAATTCCAAATTATTATTCAATTAAGGGGCAAATGTTTGTGTACAGAAAAAACATAAGCGCAAGCATTTGTCTTTAGTGTTGTGGGAAGGTCCTCATAGTTCCTGGTTCCCTAGATACAGGGAATCCTAGTTAGGGGCCATTATCTATGCTATGTACTAGTTCGATTCATTAGTTCGTTGGTCGATTATCGAACAAATGGTTCGAACTAGTGAGAACATACCGATCTTTATATATGTGATCGTGGGGTGTATTTATTTATTCTATTATTTATTTAATTCCGCCTTGCAGCGCACGATCATCGACAAATGGGGTCAGCAGAGCACTTAGCAGCGGCGGTGTAATATTTGCCTCTATTGACCTAATTTTGCCCGTGCAAATGAGTGTCTGACTAAATTGATATAAATGGCCTACTAAACTTATCAAAATTTGGCCGGAAATCCGGCTTAAACACTTTTTGGTGTGGCACCGAAAAGAGTTTTAGCCGGTATTCATTTACAAAGTCATTAAATATGCAGAGAGAACAATTGAATTTTAATTTTAACCTTGACTTGCATTCGTCTCTCAGTTGTACAAATTAAGTGCACTGTAGAGAAATATGCATATTTTTTCGATAATACGCGCAGTGAAATGGCAATATAAAGGATTAAAAAAAAAGCGCAAGCAATTTTGTGTCTGGGTATTTTGGGACCAAGGCCCTCGCATTTTCTGGTTCTTTATTATTTATTATTTTAAATGAGGCGAACTATATTAATCATTTATAAGATTAAAATATGTATTATTTTATTCATTAAAATTACATGGTTTAAATAAGTAGGTAGCTAGAGCTACCAAGTTCCTACAGCTTTCGCATCGCACTCATTTATGTTCATTATATAAAAAATATTTTAAACAGGGGAAAGATGCAAATAATTATTTAATGGGATTTATTATTAAAAAAACCTACAATTGAAATATACTTAAAAATCCACAGAAAAAATGCACTTGTAGATAGCAATATCGAAACGCTTCGTTGGTCAATAACATGACGTCATTTTCCAAACAGCTGTTTTCCCGATGTGCAAGTAAATATGCAATACCTGTGTTTAAAACTGGAATATTTTGAATTCGAACGCAATTTGTGATTATTTCAGTGCCACTAATAATATAAAACATTAATTCTAAATCTAGAAATAAAATATACCTAAGCACTGCAATAAATAAATACAGAATGTGAAAAAGAAATACAATAAATAGGACACGTCGAGGACGTAGCACTCATTGATTTTATTATTTTCTTTTTTAAGGGATTTTGGCTAATGTAGGACACATTTTTGATGTCATAAAAATTTAAACCTTCCTTTTACAGAAATTTCACGAAAATATGGTGTTAAAAATAATGTTAACTTACCTGCCATCCTCTGCTGATAATAAAAAGACATTATTGTGTAGTAATTGGCGTGGAACTAAACTTAATATATTAATCCGCACGTAACCGTGTTCACACTGATACCGGCTTTAGTGATGTGACAGTAGTGACTAGTGACGGCAGTTATTGATTCGACAGAGAACTTTGAACTGTTTGGAATGAAGTCACTCAACGATGTGATTCATACAATTATCGAATTAATGTCTTATGAAGTTCTTTCATAATTTCCTTTTTTCGTATTTATTTTTGTATTTTTAGAGCGTCGCCACGATATTCCGAAGCTAGTGAAAATATAACAAAGCCTCTGGGCTCTCTAGCTATTTAATAGCTATGCTCTACTATCAATGTTTGTTCAGTCGAACCAATCTAACGGATTTTCGTCTCTAGAACGGTATTCCAAAGACGCGGGTTCTAACTCCGCTCCAACAAATACTTTTTTCTTCTATCTGAATAAACTCTGTGTTGATTTTATACACCTGTAAATAGAGTTTATAATAGACTTTTAGAGTTGCTTATCGCATATAGTACATAATAACATTGTTGTATGTATGTAGGTATTTAAAATTAATTGATAAAAAAATAAAAAAAATAAGTTTATCTTAGTTCATTACAGACGCACATCAATTTATCACATTGATTCTAGCACAGAAGATAGAGCAAGAAATTGAGGGGCTTCTTAGTAATTAGGTTTTTTTAATACTATGTTTGGTGTCACTTGGAAGAAGTGAGTCAGTCCAGTAGACATGCGCAAAACAGTGCATTGAAAAGTAATGTGATATGGCATCACATTTCGTACCGAGTAATATTTCATTACTTCATCACCCCAAACATCACCTGAGATGGTCGCGTCGGACGCACTATCTATCACTTGTGTGATATTGTAATGGAATGCTCGAATGCAATAGCAAGTGATAGTTATAGCGCATATACATGAGATAGCGAGTTACTTATTTTTTTGTGACTGGAGCGAGTACATCAAATCAAAATAACAATATCGTTTTGAGCGAGAGGTTCAAAACATTTAAATATTACGGGCGGGGGCGGTGCCAAAATAACCTATTGTCGCCTTAATTTTCTAGTAATACGGTTTTAAATGGAAGTTCAATCAAGTGGCAGGCAGGGCGCACGTGCGATGAAGCTCGCTTCCTCTCTCTCAGACGCGCGCGCGAGTGTCAGTGAGGCATAGACTCGATAGACATAATGCAATGAACAGAACAGTGCACTGTGTGATGCTATGGTGTGATGTGTAATGTTTGATTTAGTCGAGTAATATGTAATGCTACAGTACTCGATCGGGTAATATTACGCGTAATGCATCAATCGCATTACTTACACATGTCTACAGTCCAGGCATCATACGCTGTATCTCTAACTAGTCTGTGCAGGCATCTTTGTCTACTATTTAATTACTAAGAGTGCTCCCAGTCATATCACTCGTTTAAGTTTATACACTGTCCCATCACTATTACCTATGTTGAAACAGCAACATCGTCACATTTAAAATTACAGCATCAAGCTATGACATCATTCTTTGGTTTTGACCCGATTATGTGTAATCGTACCGATTTAAGGATATCAAAACATACAGCTGTAGTGAATGGCAGAATGAATCTTTTCAATTTGGTTAGGTCAACTCCCGACCGAATAGGAAAGACGGTATCGCGGCCGCAATACCGAGACGATGTTTTTAATCTTACCTACCTACAAAATTAAAAATATGCGCACACTTGATAAATCATTCGGGTGTTTAGTTTGTTGAACTGGTTTTTATGCGATGAATCATCCGAATTCATTGGTGTTTCTATGCATTTACCTAATTGCAGTTTATCAGTGTTAGCTAGGTAGGTAGTCCATATCTATATTATTAGGTACCTACCTCTTATAAAATACGGTGGTAGATTTTATTAATTAAATAAAACATATGAAACACTTAAATAACGTATTTTGTAAGTCATATCTATTTTTATTCAAATATGGTTCATGGACTTCTATACTATTTTACTTGCAAATAAATAAAATTGTGAATGTATTATCTCTTTTTTTTATTATAAATATCTATGTTTTTTAATTTATTTATTTCGAGTTCAAGTTTTTTGTCAAAAAAAAGCAAAGAGAAGAAAATTTTGTGCAAATTAAGTGATCAGCAAAAAACAGTATATATTCCTCTATGAGCAAAAACAAAACGCAATTGAAGTATTGCCATCTACTCATTTTGATTATGTTATAGGATCTTTGCATATCAGAGCGATACATTTTTTGTTCATTAAGAATACAGACAGATTCTAATTTCTATGCATTTAGAAATAAAGTAAAATAAATATGCGAAACCAACTGGGAGCCTATGCCAGGTGCAAAGGCCTAAACGATTAATACCCTATTTTTTTTGGACGCACATTGACGTGGTAGGAATCGCTACTATAGTATAGCAACATAATTCAATGACACTTTCATTTTCTGTCAATGTCAAGTCAAGGTAATGCACTAGTGAGGTGGGTTAGCATCGATTGTAAGTAACTACATTACTGTTACTAATACTAGGTACGAATAACAGTGTACTTGAATGCAATAATGTAATAGACAGACATAAATTAGCATATTTTTTTATTGTATATTAGTTTAGTAGTTTTTTTAAATTTTGCATGCCAATTTCTGGTGAAACATGCTGAACTATTTTATAAGTGTAACATCATACCTGTACCTACCACGTTTCACGCAAATAAAACAATTTCATTTCATATGATAATAATGAATTATAAAAATAAATATGAAATAATAATAATAAAATTATAATTATTATTTTATTTTTTTATTCTATTGCAAAGAATATTATTGTAATTTCAGCTGTATTTTATTGCGACATAGTTTTAAAATTATGAATGAAGTAAAAATTACTATTGCAATTTACCAGTAAGAAATAAAAATAATTATCTTTGATGTTATGTGTCATTTATTTATTACAATACAACTGTACAGTATAATTTTGTATGAGTATGTCACCAGAACTATATCTAAAGCTTACTTACACTATCTTGTGATACGGTAAAAATCAAATATCAATATTATCTTAATTCGTCAGTTAATTAGTTATCTTAATGATACCCAACGAGTTCAATGACATCTATGTGACATAAAATGCAGTTCAATGACGATGGCGTACCAAAATACCAACCAGTAAAGATTATAATATAAATCCAAGTATCAAAATACTTGATAAAAATACTAACTACTAATCCCCAATCCATGCACTGCCCTATTCAATCAATCAAGGAGTCAAGGACGAACGCAGCTTGTTTACGATTTTACGATTCAAACAAATAGTAATTATAGCGATAAATCGCATTAGATTATTGTATCTATAAATTAAAATGTTTAAAAGTACATCATAATCTGTACCTACTTTTATTTTACATCTTTGGTGTTTACAAATCAATAAGCTGTTTCCTACGTTCCGGTGATTGTGCCTTGTAAATCCAACTTTTCTTTATAACATATAAACTTATTAACTTGGCTTGAACCTGGGATGTTGTGAAACTACTTTTCATGCCGTAACAAATAGCCTTACTTAGTAATAAAATAAAAATCGTGTTTGCCGCTTCATGGATTCGTATTGCTAATTCGTATAGACAATAATCCTAAAAAAAAATATCGCAATGGTTATTTTTTTACTAGTGTGTTACAATCTCGTGGCTTAACTAATTTATGTAATATATTAAATATTAAATTAATAATATTTCAGATTGAAATGGCGTCGGAGCAAACAAATCCTTTGGCAGACGATACCCCAGTTCCTGAAGTCGAAGTAAAATGCGAAATAATAGAAATATCCGACGAAGAACTCACTTTTGGAAAACCTAAGAGAAAGTTAGTGAAGTAAAATTATAAAACATAGTTGCCCACGTTGTTGTAACATAGTTGATTCCATTGCATTCATTACATAGTTGTCCCGCGGCTTTCCTGGGATAAAAGTTGCCTATATGTTAATCCAGGGTATAAGCTATCTCGATTCCTAAAAATCCACTCCAATCTGATGAGCTATACAGCATGAAGAAGAAACAAACACACATACAAACTTTTGCATTTCTAATGGTAGTGTGATGTATGAGTAGCCAAGCCTCACCTGCAGCCTCACTTGTGCATTCATTTATCCAAGAATACTTTTATTAGTCCTATTTCAGTTTCTAAAATACAATTATTTTTTATTATTTATTGGCTTGCATTTGACCGCTCTTTATTCAATTGTATTTTTTTTATGTTTGTTACCTCAGAACTCCGTCATTCATGAACCAATTTGGAAAATTCTTGCATTGGGTTCAGTATAGCTACGAAGTGGTCCTATATAAATTTCATCAATATTTGACCTTGGACGAAGACACATTGATTTTCGTTTCGAATTTCGAAGATACATTGGCGTCGGTTTTTTTGTTTGATAAAACTTACATGTACTTGTCATGAGTATAATATACGCCTACTTTTGAATTACTTTTTTTTACTTGATAAGAATAGTAGGTTGTAGAAAGTATAAATTTGTAGTTAGAATATATTCTGGTTTTTGTTTCAGACGTATCAAAAAGAAACTAGACCCATCCGACCAGGTTCAATGTGAGGAATGCTCCAAAATCTTTGCCTGCAAGTACCTGCTCAAGAAACACTCAATAATTCACACCGGGGAGCGCCCTTACATGTGTACACAGTGCGGACGAGCGTTCAGGCAGTCGTACCATCTGAAGATGCATGAGATGACACATAGTGCTGAGAATGGTAAAGAAACAAGACTTATAAATACATTTGGACCTGTTGTTCAATGTTTCCTATTATTATTATTTATATATATTATTTATTAGAAATATCATTTTATATATCTTTACATAATAATTTTTACAGTCACATGAATGCAACCCATATGATGGTTAAAATTAGTTAATAAAATTACACACTCTGTGTTGTTTTGTTATTAACTTAACCTGCCAAAGATGGTCGTTTTGGCTGACCCAATAATAAATGTAACCTTGTCTTAAATGTTCCAGGTGTTGTAGTAAAAAACTTCAAATGTGATGAATGTAATGCCACATTCACAAGAAAATCCACTTTAAAAATACATGAGAAAATCCATACTGGAGAGAAGCCGTTCTCCTGCGAAATATGTTCCAAAAGTTTTGTCCAAAAAATTAATCTGACATATCATGTTAAAACGCATACAGGAGACAGGAAATTTGAATGTGATGCTTGTGGAAAAAAATTGATGACGAGAAGCAAGCTGAAGCAACATTATCAGAAGCATATAAGGGCAAAAATGAAAATGCAAGCTTTGACCGAGAGCGGGGAAGATTCCAAAAGTGAAGTTACATAGACTTAAAAGATGTTAGGTTTATTTATAGTTAGGTACTTTTATTTTTAAATTTTTAGTCACACTTACACTTATAAGGTAAAGTAATAATTAATTTTTGTTTTGTCTTATTTACTTTTTGATGCACTCAGCCAGTATTTCAAGTGTAACTATTAGCAATCGAATTTTATGAATATGATATATATTTTATTTTAACAGCCTGATTTATCAATGCACTGTTATATATTTATTATATTAGATGTACTACAAATTGTTATTTTTCAACAATACTTCCAACTTCCAAGTCAAATAAACATTTAAATAAGTTCAAATATAAAAATGTATGCTGTAGAATCTCCTGTTGAAAGAAAGTCTTACATCTATCTAAAAATAAAGAATAGTTTTAAATTAGGAACTACCAATAACGAAAGAAAAAAAAATCTATTTAAACTCCTTGGAACCAAAGACCTTGTTACCACTACGTTTCTTGGAACTTTTAGCCTGGAGTTGGAAATGGAAAAGGGTAGCGTAAACAAAACGCAATTTGAGTATTGCCATTCTAGAAAAGTTTTCATAATTTATGAGCTTTTTTACTGAAAATAGAAAAATTCGAAACATTTTTGATGAATAATCTGTTGTTTCAAGAACAAGATGTTATATTTTTCTGAATTACTGATTTCTCATTAAGTTGAACCAACAACATTTAGCAGCATTTAGAACTCAATCAACATTTAGCTGTGAATATCTAGAACATGAGAAACAATTACGAAATCTTTGCAGCTACTACTACCCTTAGTATTCTGTGCTACTAAGTGAAACCACACAATACCTAATAGTACCAAGTAAAACAAAGAAATCCATACATTAAAAAAAGACCTTGCCAAATGGTAAAACCATGATTTAAGCTATGGCAATGCCCTTGCCGTCTGCGTCTGTCACTCGATTTCTGTTGTCTATCTGTCAATGTCAATAAATGTTTGAATATTTTTCTACCATTTTTTAAACTTCTCTTGCCGCCTTTTTTACTCCTGCCGATTTTTACATTTCCTATCTCATTTTAACGCTGACTAAACTGAACTAAAATTTAATGTAATAATATTTTTCTCAGTTTGTTTACTGAACCGTGATTGGGACCGTAGCGAATGAGAAGAAAATCGTATTTACGAATATAATTCACTAAAAGAAGTGAATAGTTAATACTAAAAAGGTATTTAAAAATCTATATTCTTTGATTTCTTTGTTTTGAAGAAAACTGCGGTTCAAGTTCAGGGTTACAAGTTCAAACAAAAAGACTTAACAAGAGCCATTTCAGCGTTGTTTTCAGAATATTAGAAAATGATACTAATTTGAAAAATAAACATTAATTTCTGATGCTTATAACGTAGTAGGTAGGTAACTTGTAGGCCCTTCTATTCCTCACACTATATAGATATATTATGTAGCATTCATTTCTTTTGTTTGAATTTAATTTATAGATTTATGAGCAACTACAAAAACGTAACTAGATAATAAGTTTTTTTGTCATTGTAACGAAGTTCAGAAGATTTGGGTGAAAAAAATATTATGTGTTATTATTAAGTACTCAGAAGTACTTATAAAAACCATTTAATTTAGTTTTTCTTTGTCTTAAACAAAAACAGGAAATCTGTACCTTTTTTAATTTAAGTACACAAGTTAGCTGATTCGGAGATAGCGTCGTTGCTGTGTTTGAAATTTTTCTGTTACGCTCACTTTTTGTTCTACTTTTATAGTTCCATGGTCAAATACAAATAATTTACCTCCAAAAAATAGACATTCCACTAATACAATTTTGATGCTAACGATCTCAACCTAGCGGGGCTGTATTGTTACATTCATTTTAACTTGTGTGACTTACTTTGTGTTTTTGGTTTCTTTTTTCTCCCCACTTGTGGGATTTGGCTTTGCACGTCTTGTGCATCTGCCAGAGTTAAGTTTCGTTCGATGGAGTTCGGTATGAGGTTGAAAGCTTTAATTCTCTGATTTTAAGTTTACATTTATGAATCTGTGACACTAGCATCATTTTCCCAATCAGGTTGCACATCCTGGATCAATCAATCAAATCAATCAAAATCTCTTTAATCATTTTGACATCACAGACGCACTAATGAACGTCAAATCATCGATAGATGAGGTTGTGTCATACATATTCTGCTAACTCTGCCATTGCATAGTTTTACATGGGTCTTGTCACCGGGTCATATAAGCTTTTCATAGACTAGTAAGAGATATAAGCTTTGGCATTCTAATTGGTGCCGGCCCAGCTTGGAAGTGAGCTCTACTGCCACTGCTGCTGGCACTGCCCCTGCCATTGCCGCTGCCATTGCATCCAGCGCGCTTGTTAAACCAGTTTTCTTTTAATTTCAGGTACTAATGGAGACTGAAAACAGGGAACCACTAGAAACGGTGTCAGTTAAATGTGAAGTCATAGAAATATCGGATGAGGAAGTCGATCTTAATGATAAGCCAAAAAAGTTAGTAGTCTCTTAAATGCTCATGTCTGTTCAGTACCTTACTTGTGGTAGGTCTTTCGTATGCGGGAGAACGTCTGAGTAGGTACCACAGCTTTGTCAGTTATTGTGCCGCCAAGCGGTAGTGCGCAAGCATCACCGTGTTCCGGTTTGAAGGGCATTGTAGCCAGCGAAATTACTCGGCATATGAGACAAATATCTGATGTCTCAGGGTGATGACTGCAATGCAGTGCTATGCAGCGCTTTTTGTGGTATTTAAATTTCTGGGTGGCACTGCAATTGTTATAGGCTGGTGTGGCGCTTACCATCAGGCGCACGACTAGCTCGACTTATCACTCAGTTTCTTGAAAAAAAGAAATCTATACTAATATTATAATAATAAGATATAGAATATATACGTACATCATCATCTGGAACACAGGCCTTTTCTTACAGAGAGAGCACAGGCCTAAATCCACCTCACTGTCCTAGTGCGGATTGGCGGATGTAACATGTCCTAGACCTTTCTCATTTATATAATTATTATTTATCTAAATGCCAGACGCACAAGAAAGAAACTGGACCCCTCAGAGCGAGTACAATGCGAGGAATGCCCCAAAACATTCTGCAGTAAATACCAGCTGAGAAAACATCAGCGGACGCACTCCGGAGAGCGACCCTACATGTGTACAGAATGTGGAAAGACTTACACTCAGTTGGGACATCTTAGTATACATGAGATGAAGCATAATGGTAAGGATTAGGTTGATATTATAAGAGGAACAAGCGAATTTATAATCTAAAATTTTAAAAATCAAACAAAGAAACCGACTTCAATGTATCTTCGAAGTCCAAGGTCAAATATCGATGAAATTTATATGGGACCACTTCGTAGCTATACTGAACCCAACGCAAATATAATTTTCCAAATCAGTTAATGAATGACGGAGTTCTGAGGTAACAAACATAAAAAAATAATACAGTTGAATAGAGAACCTTCTCCCTTTTTAAATTCAGTTAAAATCCTATAAAAAGTTATAAACGGCTGAACAGATTTTGATAAAACATGTCTGAGAACCACCGCTATAAAACCTGAACCAATAAAAAATCCAAATTGGTTCACCTGTTTAAGAGCTCGTAAAAATACCATCAATTTATTTATTTCTTCTTCCAGGTATAAAAAACTTCAACTGCACAGAATGCGGGGCCTCATTCTACCGGAAGGCAGATCTAGACCGTCATGAAAGAATTCACACCGGAGAGAAGCCGTACACCTGTGAAATGTGCTCCAAGAGCTTCGTACAAAAGAACAATTTAGTAATGCATATAAAAATGCATATCGGAGACAGGAGATTCCAATGTGATGTTTGTATGAAGAAGTTCATGACCAGGAGTAAACTACTGCAGCACAGTAAGAGACACGCGAAGGATAAGAAGTGTAGGAAGGAGTTCGATAGTGAAGAAGAGGTTATAGGTTAGTCGCTAAACCCGTGGATTGAGCCACGGGTTTTCGTTTATCAAATCAAGTTGACCTAGGTGTCAAATTTCATCAAAAAAATCAACTTGTCCCATGGGTTTAAATCAATTTTCATACAAAATTCAAGCTAACCCACGGGTTAGGTGTCAATTTTCATACGAAATTCAAGTTAACCCACGGGTTAGGTGTCATTTTTTATAATAAAAAAATAATTTTGACCTGCAAGTTTGTGTCAGTTTTCATACGAAAATCAAGTTAATCCACGGGTCTGCCTAGCTTTACAAAGTGACAATTTAGTAATGCATATAAAAATGCATATCGGAGACAGGAGATTCCAATGTGATGTTTGTATGAAGAAGTTCATGACCAGGAGTAAACTACTGCAGCACAGTAAGAGACATGCGAGGGATAAGAAGTGTAGGAAAGAGTTCGATAGTGAAGAAGTGGTTATAGGTTAGTCGCTAAACCCGTGGATTGAGCCACGGGTTCTCGTTTATCAAATCAAGTTGACCTAGGTGTCAAATTTCATCAAAACAATCAACTTGTCCCATGGGTTTATGTCAATTTTCATACAAAATTCAAGCTAACCCACGGGTTAGGTGTTAATTTTCATACGAAATTCAAGTTAACCCACGGGTTAGGTGTCATTTTTTATAATAAAAAAAAAATTTTGACCCGCGAGTTTTTGTCAGTTTTCAAACAAAAGTCGAGTTAATCCACGGGTCTGCCTAGCTTTACAAAGTGACAATTTAGTAATGCATATAAAAATGCATATCGGAGACAGGAGATTCCAATGTGATGTTTGTATGAAGAAGTTCATGGCCAGGAGTAAACTACTGCAGCACAGTAAGAGACACGCGTGGGATAAGAAGTGTAGGAATTAGTTTGATAGTGAAGAAGAGGTTATAGGTTAGTCGCTAAGCCCATGGGTTGACCCACGGGTTTTCGTATATCAAATCAAGTGGACCTAGGTGTCAATTTTCATCCAAAAACTCAACTTGTTCCACGGGTTTATGTCAATTTTCATACAAAATTCAAGTTAAACCGCGGGTGAGGTGTCAATTTTAATCCAAAATATCAACATGACCAACAGGGTTCCAGTGTATATTTTCATACGAAATTCAAATTAACCCACGGGTTAGGTGTCATTTTTTTATAATAAAAAAATATTTTTTACCGCGGGTTTGTGTCAGTTTTCATACGAAAATCGAGGATAGAGGAGAGAGGGATAAGAAGTGTAGGAAAGAGTTCGATAGTGAAGACGAGGTTGTAGGTTAACCCATGGGTCAATTTTCGTATATCAAATCATGTTGACCTTTGGGTAAGGTGTTGAATTTCATCCAAAAAATCAACTTCTCCCATGGGTTTATGTGAATTTTCATAAGAAATTCAAGTTAACCCACGGATTAGGTGTCAATTTACTATTATACAAAGACAATTTATACAAAAAAAACAGATTAACCCGCGGGTTGCGCGGGTGGCTCAGTGGGAACACGTGCGACTTTCGGTCCGACGCACCCGAGTTCGAATCCCGCTGGCCTCGCACTACTGGCTTTCTTAAGTTATGTGCGGATTTAACACTCGCTCTAAAACGGTGAAGGAAAACATCGTGAGGAAACCGGTATGTCCAAGAATAAATCACAAAAATTCAAGGACATGTGACATCCACCCGCACTGGGCCAGCGTGGTGGATTATGGCCCATACTCTCTCTACGAGAGAAGGCCCGTGTCCCAGCAGTGGGAACGTGATGGGCTGATGATGATGATGAGTGAGAACATAAGGTTTTTTTAATTATAAAAATGTATTATGCCAGGCCTAGCGCACTCCGCACTGTAGGTACGAAGCTACAAGTACATAGCCGGACACCGACGGCGGGTCGCGCGTCGTTACACGTGCCGCGTCAGAAGAGATAAGAGCGGCGCGATAGAAAGAGACGCGCTCTGTAGGTTAATATGACTGGTAGGTATGCAGCGCTACGCGAGCTGAATTGAATTTTATTGCGTCACAGCAAGAGTCGCTATTTGTTTGAATTTCTTTGCGGAGTGATGCTTCTGTCCCTTAGTATTCTGTAATTATATAGTTTATGGCCGCGGTAAAAAATAATTTCATGTTTTCATAACAATATAATTGTGATGGGTCATTATTATTTAATAATAAATAAGGCTGTAAATAAATGTAATAATTTCACCATAATTGTATTTAATTAATGAAGAAATACTTAATTTTCTTTAATGAAATAAACGTGTTTTGTTTTAAACGTACTTGTTTCATTTTTTTGGAACTGAATTTTGAGACGAGCAAGTCGTTCGCCTGATGGTAAGCGCCACGTCTGCCCACAACAATTGCAGTGCGACCAGAACTTTTAATACCATAAAAGCTGCGTAGCACTGCATGCTATCAGGTAAGTCTCATATGCCCAGTAATTTCGCTGGCTACAATGCCCTTCAAACCGGGTTGATTCGGTTATATAGCGACCCCCTTAGTAGTTCATAACCCTTATCTATAATATTATAAAAACTGGTGATAGGTTTCTCGTATTCGAGAGGTCGTCTGGACCACCGCTTTGCCAGTTATTCAGCCGCCAAGCAGTAGTGCGCGAGCATTACTGTGTTCCGGTTTGAAGGGCATTGTAGCCAGCGAAATTACTGGGCATTATGAGACTCAACAGCTAATTGTCTCAGGATGACTAGCGCAGTGCAGCGCCGCGCAGGATTTTGCGAAACAAAGTTCTGGGTGGTGCTGTTATTGTTATGGGCTGGCGTATTGCTTACCATCAGGCGAACGATCAGCTCGTTTCGTTATTCATTTACTTTAAAAAAACTAGTTTCGCGTGAGTAGACAAAACTGACAAAGCACCAAAAGATATACCTATATCTTTTGGTGCTCAGTCAGTTTGGTCGGAGAGACCACCTGGTCTCTCGTATGCGGGGGGCTGTTTGACATTCATATATATGAATATATGAATGCGTCATAGTAATGTCGTTTATTAATGAAGGAATCGACGTGATTTCGAAGCAAGGAATCGCCAAGTCATAGTGAATTGGGGCCCTGGGTGACTGCGTAGATACAGTAGAGAGAAACAAATAAGGAAATACCTACATTTGTTCAGGACACCACACAACATTGTACTGAACATACTAAAATAAATATAAAACAACAATAAATACAACCCAGTGAAATGTTCCGCGATGTCAGGAAAAGGTTCGACTCGGCATACACTAAGGTATTTTTAAGTAACTTAGCATTGATTTTCAAAAAAAAACATTAAAAAAAGGAGATAAGTAGTTAACCTCTTCGTTGTAAGCGCTCCCATATACGGGGTAGGTCTTGTTAAGATGGTTTTGGAAAAAATACGGGATTCTTCTGTCCTTCACGCGGATGAAGTCGCGGGGAAAAGCTAATTGTTTATAATATCTCTATTTATACGTTTCAGGGTACGTACGCAATAAAAAACTACAGCATCCCTTACGAACTGATCCCTAGCGAGTTCCCGTTCAAGAAGGGGCGCGTGTACGCGAACGTGACAATGATCAAACCTAAAAAAAAAAAAAAAAGAGAGAGTTATTGGCATCGGCTTTCATTGATATTGAAATAAATGGCTACATTCGAAAGAAGCAAATGGGTTATATGTATAGTAGCCCTCAGATAAAGTATCCAGAGAAAAGTAGCACAGAGAGCACGCCACGTGTGAAACCTACTTACAATAAATTTAGTAAACATTTAAAGTTGTGTTCTTGCAAATAAACAATTATTTATGATTATGTTTTACGTTATCTTTTATATGAACTATAATAATATCCAGGCATCTTCAAGGGTAACAGTCTGAGTCCATTGTGGTATTGTTTGGCTGTGAATCCTTCAGGGCTAGGCTATCGGCTTCGAAGAGAGGCTCATTTCTTTTCCGCTGTGCATGGATGACCTTAAGCAGTTCGCAGCGAATCGCCCTGACCTGATAAAGTTATTGAAAGGCTCTGAGACTTTCAGCAGCGTCATCAGGATGGAGTTCGTTGTAGATAAGTGTGCGGTCATGTGCAGCGGGGGAGAGCTTAAAATTCTACCAATTTACAGCTCTCTGAGACAATGACTCTCAGATCGTCAGGAGGTTCCTCATTTAGCAGCCGTAGCCACCGGTAGTTAGGGCCCTGCCCCGCTGCTGTAATGCTGTAATGTAAGTACCTACTCAGTCCATACTTTAAAATAAATCTATAGCGTCAAACTATAAATATAAAAAAAAATGACCAAAAAGTAATTGACAATTTTACTATCTGAAATGTCCATTTCACGAAACAGGTTACGCGGGGTCAACGCGGCGAGGCTAGTAAGCTCCGTGCCATGCACCGGCGCCCCACCGCGACGGTGACATTTCAGATAATTGACAATTATTGTTTGGTCGTATATTTTAATTTTCAGTAAAGCATGGACTGGTCAGGTCGGCATTGCATGCTAATAAATGTATTTAAAATGCATTGTCATCGAGTTGAGCTACCCTGAAAGTTTCAACCCGGATAGCTAATCGGGAAGTGCTCGAAATTTGAGTTACAGGATTCCACCCGGAACGACAGACAGACAGACAAAAAAAGGTAACGTGGTAATAAAATAGCACATACGTTGGTCGGTACATTAGGTAAAACACACTAATGTTCCACGAGTGACGCAGCTTGGTATGCCCAGTACAGAGGTATATTATGTCTTTGACCGAATGGGACTTACAGGACAACGGGTCAGTACAACGGGAAGTAGCCAATTTGAATGTGACACCAAGCATGGAGCGCTTATTGCATTTGTTACATTGCAAGATATAAACAAAGTCATTATTAAGCGATAAAACTATATATAAAGCTGCTGTGCATTTACTTTTCGGATTCAGATCCATTCAGAGCAATGTCTCGGTTGCGGAATAAAGTCATGATGGTCGTAAAGCTTGCGGCTATCTATCTGACTCTTTGGGCGGAATTTAGGACTTGTCTTACTGAGAGGGTAAGTTGATCATATTTTCTCTACTAATCACTTCTCTTCTCTGTATAATATTAAACGGTTTTTGCTTCTTCGCTCTGTGGCTACATTTCAAATTAATAAATATCCGTAATTCTTGACTTGACTTCTTGTTTTATGGCTTCTGTGTCTTAATGACACAATTCTGCCAATGTCCGTTCCATGCTAGTTTCATAAACGTTATGGAGTTGTTGTTTGTCTATTAAGAATTTGGCCGGTGATTGTCTGAGGGAGAATCTGTCCGAATTTACAAATCCACATTGATTTACCTAAAACAATAGAGACAACACAACTAAGACAAAACACAATGTTAGTATCTACATAATTGAATAAATAATATGATTAATAAATAATTAATAAAAAACAATTATGAATATATAGTGAAAAAGTATATAATAAAGTTTATAATTTAATTTTATGGGTATCAATAAATTTACACAAAATATAGTTAATGAGAGGGGAAAATGTAAGGGACAGAAGAGTTTTAAAAGACGTAGGACGTGGGATGTCGGGAGGGAGGATGTCATAGAGAGAGGGGCGCAGTTTGGGGCAGTTAAAAAATATGTGATCTACGTGTCCCTCGTCCAGACCACATTCACACAATGAATGATCCCTGATCCTTATTTTGGCTAGGTGCACTGGAGTACATGCATGACCTAAGCGTAAACGACAGATAGTAGAGGTGGTCTTTTTACTAGATTTATGGAATTTAAAAAACCAAGGAACTTTCGGAATGTTGGGTTGAATGTCTGCATAATATTTACCCTTAAGCTTTTTAGACGCATTCCAATAATTCGACCAAGCATCGTGGAGGTAGTTCTTAGGGAGTAGGCAGAGATCATGTGAATACACTTTATAATGTTCCAAAGAGCCGGTCTGAGCAGCGATTTTTGCGCAGGAATCGGCAGATTCGTTACCAGGGATACCAGAGTGTCCTGGAATCCAGGCAAGGACAATGCCGACTCCAGCATTATGACAATCAAAAAGAGATTGCCTGATTTTAAGAATCAGAGGAAAACGGGAAATATTACGGAATGGGTTCGAAAGGATAGATTGCAAACAACTTTTTGAGTCTGAAAAAATGATAGAATTGTTTAAATTATGCGATTTGGCGTAGATAATGGCTTCCAAGAGGGCGAGAGCTTCTCCAGTAAAGATCGAAGACAAAGGAGGACATTTAAAGCTCAAGCATATTCTGGAGGAAGGCAACCATACAGCTGCACCAACAACACTGTCGGTAGACAACTTGGATGCGTCTGTAAATATGTAGTGCCAGTCCTTAAATTGGGTATTAATACGGTCATTAAACGTAGTTCTTGCGTCGGCAGAAACTTTATCTATGCCAAAATCTAACACAATGTTGGGTTGGAAAATAAGACACTCATAAGGAGTTAAATACAATGGATTCTTTGGGAACTGGAAGACAGGAACAGGAAGTTTGGTAAATTTAATATAACTTTGTAGAAGACAAGGAATGTTTTCAGAATCACGTAAGTCGCAAAGGTGTAAAAGAAAGTTCAATTTTGGGAGAATGGGGTGGTTAGAGTTCTGTATTAATTTAAACATGAATCTATCAGAAAGGAACTGTCTACGCAAGTTAAGCGGAGGTTCACCGCACTCAATCTGCAGAGCATTTATAGGCGTCGATTTCATGGCCCCGATGATAATACGCAAGCACTTCGACTGGATTTTAAAAATTTTGTCTTGTCCCGATTTGTTGCAGAGATTCAAAAGAAACGATCCATAATCAAAATGGCTACGAACTATGGCATTATATAGCAGTTTTTGGGAGTAAGGGTGAGATCCCCACCAGACACCAGAAAGACACCTGAGGATATTGATGCTTTTCTCTGATTTTGCCGCGATGTAATCGAAATGAGGAGTACCCGACATCCTAGAATCTAGCATTATGCCTAGAAATTTGGTGTGGTTTACTTGCGGGATAACTTCTTCACCAATAAACAGTTCAATCTGAGGAATCATTCGTTTTTTAGTAAATACTACCACTGAACTTTTACTTGCTGATAAGGATAGTCCATGGGAGTGCAACCAATCACCAAGGTATGATAGAGCTGGGTTCAACCGGTTACCAGCCTCCTCTATTGTCTTCACTTTAACATATAAGGCTAAATCGTCGGCATATTGTAAGACTTCGCAAAAAGAGTTAACTGAAAGTTCTAAATCATATGTGTATAGGCTATACAGCAGTGGACTCAGAACCGAGCCTTGCGGCAAGCCTCTCCAAACGGTTTTTGGGGAAAGAAAATGAGGGCTAGATTTTATAATTACACATCGTTCCATCAACATATTGCATACAAATCGAACTAGCTTCACAGGTACACTCAGCTGAATCAGTTTATTCCTGAGCACTGGAAGTAAGACACAGTCATATGCTGATGCAATATCAAGGAATACAGCTACAAGAGACTTTTTCTCCCTAAAAGAGATATGGATGTCAGTGGTTAAAAGACTTAGGCTATCCATGGTGCTTGAACCTTTTCTAAATCCAAACTGAGACTTGGCAAGAATGGACTTGTTCTCAACAAACCATTCCAAACGTTGTTTAATAAGGTGTTCAGTGATTTTAGCTAACACAGATGATAGTGCTATTGGTCTCCGGCTACTTGGATCTGAAGGATCCTTCCCTGGTTTTAGCAGTGGTATTATTATTTGTGTTTTCCACTGGTCAGGTATAATGCCATAATCAAAGAAATAATTGATAAGGTTTAAGAAAACTTGCTTACATTTGTCAGAGGCCTTAATAATAAAGGAATATGGAATTCCATCTATACCTGGAGATGAGTCTGTAAGTCCATCAAGTGCAAGCGCCAATTCATTAAAAGAAAAAGGACAGTCAAAAGAATTATGGAATGGAAGAAGAGATGGAGGAGAGGGAAAGGAATCTACTGTAGGGACAAATGGGGAGGCCAGTTTGTCTGAGAAGGGTTCTAACCAAGATGTGGGGTCATTTGCTGAAATATTCTGAATATTACAGGAGCCCCTAAAACGCCTAATCTGTTTCCAGACTAACGAAGAAGGGGTTTTTGGAGATAAATTTTCACAAAAACTTATCCAGCCATGTTTTTTCCTTTTTGAGGTAAGCTTTCTAAACCTAGCCGATGCTCTTTGAAATATCAAAAAATTCCCTTCAGTCATAGCATTGTTATATTGTTTTTCTGCTTCCTTCCGTTCCACAGCCGCCTTCGTACAATCAGAGTTCCACCATGGAGTTGATATGATACATTTTCTAGTGGGTTTTTTAATAGGTATGTGGAGGTCCGCTGCGGATAAGATGTTCTCTACAAACAAATTATATGACACAAGAGGGTCAATATCCAGTGGAAATATAGAGGAGCAATCAAGTTTCATATCCAAAGAAGTTGAGTAGGAAGACCAGTTAGCAGAAGAAAGTTTGTATTTTAAAGAAGGAGAGGGATTGCAGTAAGGGGATACTTTATTAGGAATAGAAAGAATGATAGGGAAATGGTCGCTGCCATATGTGAGGGGTAGAACTTTCCAAGTTAAAAGGGAAGAAAGTGAGGGAGACACGAGAGAAAGATCAACTACACTTCTTGGGTCTTGGGATGGTCGTACTCTACGTGTAGGCGAACCATCATTGAGCACACAAAGATCAACGTCGTTAAAGACATCCAGAAGAGAGTGGCCAAATAAATCTGAGTGACTAGATCCCCACAAAGTGTGGTGAGCGTTGAAATCACCCATGAGTATCACAGGTGAAGGAATAGATGTAAGGAGAAGGAGTATGTCGGGAATAAGAGAAGAATTAGGATGAGGGATATAGATTGAAACAAAGGAGATATCTAAGGATCTGATACCAACTATGTTGATATCAGAAGGGTAGGGGGGGAAGGAGATTTGGGAGAAGGTCAGGGAGCGCTTTATTAGTAAAGCACTTCCTGCATACCCGTCAGCCCTGTCGTCCCGAAGACAGGAGTAACCAGGAACCCGAAATTGGGTTCCGGGAACCAACCATGTCTCCGAGACAGCAATGACTGACGGGTGGAATTTCGTAATCAAGTGGACCAGCTCATGCTTCTTTCGACGCATGCTCTGGGTGTTCCACTGGAGAACGATTAATGGATCCATGATGAGATGATAATGCGACTAACTGAGTGAGTTTGGAGGCAACGTTGGACGGTAATGGGTGGGGGTTCATTAGGATGATGTTGATGATTAGGGTTAATAAAGTTTCTATCATATTTTCGTTTTGTGGGGATACCTCCATGGGTTGGATTGTGCCAATCGCACAACCATTTGGTAAAGTTGATGCAGGGGTAGAAACAATTTTTTGGTGTGCGGTTTTGTCATATGATTTCCCTAGTGGGGTTTTAGCATGGGGTTTGGCATATACAGTTTTGGCATATGAACGACCGGGATGGGAGCGAGAGGCTGTGGAAGGGAAAAAGGTATAAGTAGAGGTGGATGAGCTAGGAGGGGGCATGTCCTGTGAAATTTCTGCATAGGTGCGAGACACTTTGGGGAACTGAGCAGCAGCCTCCTCATAAGAGATACTGTCTTGAGCCATAACAGCTTTGATTGATTTTTGTCTGGCCTGTTCCGGGCAGCTTCTGCTAGTAGCAAAGTGCTGTCCCGAACAGTTCAGACAGACAGAATCCTTTTCTGAGACTTCACATGTGTCACCTGTGTGTTCCTTGGTGCAGCGGAAACACCTGGGCTTAGATCGGCATTGAGCTTTGGTATGTCCATATCTACAGCATGAGAAGCATTGGATGGTGGGATACTGATATAATTCCACTGGTAGGGAGGTGTAAAATGAATAGACCCTTGAGGGAAGAACTTGGCCTTGGAATGTCACAACAACAGTTTGGGTAGGAATCCAAGTTGTTTTACCTTCTTCAATATTTTTCCTGCTCAGACGTCTTGCTTTGAGTACCTTACCACATCCTGCGGGGAGCTCCAGTGATTCTACAAAATCTGTCATGGACATGTCTGTGGGAACTCTGCGAATGAGACCCATACGAGTGATATTGTACGTTGGTATGACAGCTGTATATTTGCACATAGACAAAACTGGGAAAACTAGGAACTTATTTGCATCCTCAGCAGAGGTAAACTCAACCGAAATTTTATTTCTTCCTACCCTCTTTACTCCTTCCATACATACATTGGATACTTTGTGATTTTTCAGGAATTGGCCAAACTTAATAGGTCTTATGGTAGTGCCGACAGATTGGTCTGGTTCTACGCGGGACACATGGACCACATATGGACCTTTGTCAAGGTTGGTGTATGACAACGAGCCGACGACTAATGACGCGTCAGTGTAAACCATCTCGATCGAAGGAACAAATAACTCCGGGGAGGTTATAGGTTTCTTGGCCGGAGGTTGTACCTCAGACTCCAAACGACGCTTAGATGCGGACGGGGGATTTGATACCTCCATGATCTCCATGGGGTCCGGTGGATCCGGCGGGGCCGGGTCCAAAGCCATGGTTGAGGTTAGATTAACCCCAACCACGGTTGAACGTAAAAACACTAAAACTAACTACTGACTTAAATCTTACCAACACCTGGTGGACAACACAAATATAGATCAATCAAAATGTTGACAAATTAATGAATTTTAAACACAATTCTCTCTCACGTGTTACTCGCTATCACTTACGAACGCAGAATCCTATCCGTAATTCTACTCAAAGTTCAAAATTCTTTATTACATTTTGACAACACAGACGCACTAATGAACGTCAATTATTACAATGACTACTACCGTATCGGAAAAAGAATCACTAAGAAGATACGGCAAGAAACTGAGGGGAATATTTTTAGAACTGCGGGTCTGGTCTGGTTTGGTCTGGTCACTCCTGACTACTTCTCTCGATGTATATTATATTTACACTTTTTTGTTACTGATACTATGACCATGGGACATCTCACTCGCACTTCTTGTTTGACATTCTGTTAATATTAATTTATACCTTTCAATGTTATATTTCGAGACATTTTTAAAATGTCTCGAAATATAACGAGTTGAAAAAAGGACATCCCCGCAGAGTTTCTTGGTGCCCTCTTCTCTAGCGGGCGTATTTCCGAAGCACTGGTAGAGTCAGTTCTCGCATTTCTTTTCTGTACCCGGACTTCAATTTGAGTAAAGGAAAGAAATGGGTAAACATACTTACCTTTTTTCAAAGTCATGTTAACATAAGTTAAAATTTTTAACATATATCTAATTTTATTTGTATCATGTGTTTATGACCTTTAAAAGTGCACTTTTGTGCCTATTTAGTAAATGATATTTGACTTTGACTTTTGTGACTTTTTGTTTTTGAAATATTTTCTTATGTGCCAGTTGGCTACTTGGCAGAAGCGGAATGTTCCATGCATCTTTGTCTTCTATGTTGTTAATTGAATAATCTTTCGGATTCGACAAACATTCGTTCTAACTATATTTTAGTTTTTTTTTATTACTGTCCGATGTCTTATCTTTATGTATATAATGTTTAAGAAATTATATTTTATTTTCAGGTTACTTACTTTAGCATGGAGCATCCAGTTATAACGTATACAAATAAAAAATATTTGCCGTTTGCCAATGTCACTTCTAGACGACCGGGCAGAGCCAGTCCAAGACACTACGTAGACATGCACTTTACAATACTTGTTAAACTCGATAACAATGTGCAGGTAAAATGTATAAAAGTAATAATTTATTTATTTTTGTTATATTTTATTTTTTCAAAGTCAAAGTCAAATATCATGTATTAAACAGGAACAAAATGCATAAACACATATTACAAATCAAATTAAAAATATGTTAAAAATTGTAACTTATGTTAACATGACTGAGAAAAAAGGTAAGTAGTATGTCTACCCATTTCTTACCTATACTCATATTGAAGTCCGTGTGCAGAAAAGAAATGCGAAAACTGACTCTACCAGAGTCAGTTTTCGCACAGGAAATACACCCGCTAGAGAAGATAGCACCAAGAAACGCTGCGGGGATATCTTTTTTCAACTCTTTATTTATTTATTTAGTTTACATTAAGTAAGCTTACAGTCTATGGACTGTAAGCTTACTTACATACATACTTACATTCTTATTATATTATATTTTATTATATTATATACACGGAGTAGTAGAAAGACGCATATAGAAGTGGTCCCAAAATAGAGCCTTGAGGAACTCCCGAAGAAATTGCTGTAAAGTCGGAGCAGAAACCACCAATGACAACCGCTTGAGAATGGGTACGCAAGTAGGATTCCATCCATCGTAATAAATTACCACGAACGCCTAATTCATATAGCTAACGCAATACTATGATGTGATGTATACGGCCAAATGCCAATCATAATATCTTATCACATTTTGTAAATAAATGCATAGATTACTGTATCTAAAAGTATAACATAGTATGTACAAAATACTAAGATACCGAACAAAAGGTATTTAAATACTAGATATGCGAACGGCCAAGGAGTGGAACTCTCTGCCGGCATCTGTGTTTCCGGATAGCTATAATCTGGGTGTCTTTAAGCCAGAAACAAGAGAGAACAGATATAGGAGTGAACAGGTTTCTTCTAGGCGAGCGTGCTACATCTTAGGCCGCATCGTCACTTAACAACAGGTGAGATAGCGGCCAAACTAAAGCCTATAAATAGTAAAAAAAAAGATACAAAATTGATTTTAAAAGTATTTGAGATAAAAGATGAAAACACTTATTTTGTAACTTGTATCTGTATTTCAGATAATTGTATCTTATTTATGTGAAATTTCTGAATCTATAAATATTATTACTATAAAACTCCTGGCTCCGTTACGTTCTCGTCTTTGGCTCGGGCTGCAATCCAGCCTCTAGTGTAATGACCAATCAATCAATCAATCAAAGTTCTTTATTCAGTTTTGTCATCACAGACGCACTTATGAACGTCAATTATCACAATGACTCTACCACCGTATCGGAAAAAGAACAACTACTCAGAAGATACGGCAAGAAACTGAGTGGCAATTTCTTTTAGAACTTTTGTTTCAATATTTTATGTTTGTTTTTGACAATATTATTTTTCTTATGTGCCAGTTGGCTATTTGACAGAAGCGGAATGTTCCATGCATCTTTATCTTCTATGTAATTACCAACTGTATAGAACAATGTTTTAACTCACTCGTATCATAATGTACTTTCTGTATTTCAGTTTGATTACTACATCTATGAATACTTGAGCAACACTTACCGACGATCCTTCGTCGAGTTGCATTTTCAGACGTGCGAATTATTACACGACAAGATATTTGGCTTGGCTCTGAGGAAACAATTTAAAAACTGCCCTATTGAACCGGTAATGTTTCTTCCTATTCCCTAATAGACCGCCCGAAGGCCTACGACATGTTATTGTAGGCCATGGCCAATAACTGGGGTGAACGGTTTAACGTGCCTTCCGAATAGTGTTGCCCGATTTTTAGGGGTCTGGTTATACGTCCCGATTCACTTTTGATCGGGACGCCAAACGCCCCGCTTTTTTACTAACCTCCTTAGTCTTTACTTCTTTCGATAATTTTGATAAAAGAAGACACACCCAATTGAATTCAAGAACTCCACCTTGAAGTCCCTTAAAAGTGAACTGTCTGTGCATTGAAGATATTTTTCAAAAACCAACTAGGATGGACTATTTAGATGGTATTGAACACGAATCCACGGCCTTAAGAAATTTTGTTTGTTTTTTGGATGTTTGTTATATGTAGACTCTGAAACGGCTGAACAGATTTTAATATGGTTTCAGGTTTTGGTAGCATTAGGCCCAACTTAGAATATAGGGTATGTTACATCGCAATTGGGTGCGTGACTACAAAGATACAGCTTGACCTCTTCGTAGTACGCGCTCTCGTACACTGGGGAGGTCTTGCTAAGATGGTTTGATTAAAATACGAGTACGGGATTCTTCCGTCCTTCACGCGGATGAAGTCGCGGGGAAAAGCTAATTGTTTAAAATATCTCTATTTATACGTTTCAGGGTACGTACGCAATAAAAAACTACAGCATCCCTTACGAGCTGATCCCTAGCGAGTTCCCGTTCAAGAAGGGGCGCGTTTACGCGAACGTGTCAATGATTAAACCTAGAGAGTTATTGGCATCGGCTTTCATTGATATGGAAATAAAAGACTACATTCGAAAGAAACAAACTAGTTACTAGGACTAAAGCAACGTATGAAAACTAAGGAATAAATAAAAGAAGTAAAAAAATGTATAAGGTTTTTTTATCTATTTTAAAGGGCATTTTCGCTTATAATATATATGTATATTCGCGAATATGCCGCCCTGGTAGGATTAACTACAATATATAAAAATGTATCAAACTATTTGTTAATTAATTTGTACAACAAAATTAAATTAATTAGCTTTAAAACATGCATACTAAAAAAAGTTATAAATTAAACTAATCTAATCTAATAAACCACTACCAGTGGGCAACGTTCCCAAAATGCTGGCAGCATTGCCACGTTGAATGGCAGCTCGGCCAGAATGCTGTTACAATCATATATTTTAAGCAACTGTATATCACATCGTTTCGGCTACTTTCATTTCGGACACATTCCATTAGGATATGGTAAATGTCGTTAATTTTAATACAATCTGGACAACTGGGTGATGGGGATTTCCTCATTAAAAAGGAAAACTTGTTGCATGGAATGTGTCCGGCACGAAGTCTCCGTGCAGTCACAGTATTTTATTTTTTAAGTTCGCCTGTTTGGGCAGGCTAAAGTCTCTAGGACCATTCCGCCTTGTCTTACGTAGTTTTTATTTGATAGTTTAATATTCCATTTACTATAGTTTTGTTGAGAATGAACAACAAGATCAACAGCAACAAGCCGGACCCTCTGCTAGTGCTTCAATAAAGTGGTGGAACTTTATTCAAGCTTTCCATGAACTTTTTGGGAGAACATAAAGAGCAATTTTTTTCTCTATTTTGTTTCATTTGTCTACACTTGTGCACGTTTACGAACACATAATGGTTAATTTTCCACCGATATTACACATGATCACTCGAAATAACACTTTTTTGGAAAATAAAACAAAATCGAACTGCATCACTTTTTACTTCCCGCCAAAAAGTCGCCGTCACAGTATCTCTTCTGTTGAGTGATGTGTTGTCTATCCATGTAAAATGCATAGGTTGAGGCTGAATCGTTTGATACCAAATACCCTTTTCACGTGACCTTAAATCAAAACATTCTTTAACTAGTTCATAACACTGAGTTTTTAAGGTGGAAATGTCGCAGCCAACTAGCTTAATCAGCCGTTCAATCAACAGCCTAGCCTCTTTACTAAACAGCGCCGTTCAACTAGCTTCCTGAATGATATTTAGCTATTTGATCAAACAGCTAGGCAAATGACTTGGATCGATGACGTTTAATTACTGTTACTGTTTGTTGTGTCGGCGGGTAGCTGATTAAAACTTCAAGCTAGTTCAATGCACACTCGTTTATTCTGAACGTAACAACTACTTATAAGGTGGCGCAGCCACTACAACACATGCATAGCTATACATATACAACACCTTTCCCCCCTATAAAAACTTCCTATAGTCTATGACTGGCCTATTTCTGCGAGACCGTTCGCGTAACGGAAGCTGAAGGTCATCAGACGGAGCAGCCGTTTGTGGTGTCGCAAATTCAGGTCTGTCGCTTGTTGACGATGGCGACGCCGCTGCTGCCGGCTCTGGAGTCTTGCATTCTGAGCGACTTGGTGTCAAGTTGCCTGAGTTTTCTGTCACTTTCAATTCAGGACTAGGAAGTGACTCACTGATTGGTTCCTCAGTAACATCATGTCCTTCGGCGGTGAAGCTGGAGTCCAGTGATTTACTAGCCTTTTCCTGTGGCAATGTTACCTCCCATCTGCTGCTAGCCGCGCCTTCAATCTTAACAGTAGCCATTTGAACTTGATTTTTATGCCTTACGATTTTTTTATTACACTCAATTAATTTAATTTTATACAACACCTTTCCTATCTTCTTCAAAATTATTCCTTTAACCCAGTTGTATTTATTTTTATTTATATATTGCTTTACTAAGACTTTATCGCCTTCTTTGAAATCTTCGTATTGTTTCCCACCATAGTTCTTAACCTGTGAGCACTGTTTACGTTCGACGAGCTTAGATAATTCCGTTGATAAGGGAGCATCGATGTTAGTAAACAAGTCTAACCTTGAACGAAGTTTATGACCGAATACCAATTGAGCTGGGGAAGTCTCTGTGGTGCTGTTACTCGAATTTCGATAGTCAAATAAAAACTTTGAAAGACGATTTTGAATATCATCTACCTTACAGCCAGATAAAAGAAACGTTTTAATTCCTTTTTTAACTATTTTTACGTATGACTCTGCCTGACCATTACTCATTGGGTGATAAACTGGCGAAAATAAATGTGATATATTATTTAGCATACAAAAGTTTTCAAAATCTTGCGATGCGAATGAAGTTCCGTTGTCAGTCACGATAACGTTTGGTATACCAAACCTGGACATAAAATCACATAGCTTCGTGATGACCGCCTTAGTTGTGATGTTATTGTTCATTACATAGCATTCGACCCACTTCGAATACGCATCCACTATTACGAGAAACATTTTATTACATATCGGGCCTAAAAAATCAAGATGAATCCTATGGAATGCAGCCGGTGGGTGCGGCCACGGTACAAGCTCAGAACGGGGCGGCGACGGACGTAATTGAGTACAAATTTCACACGCTCCCACTAACCTTTCTAAAGCAGCATCTATACCCGGAAACCAGACACGAGCACGGGCTTCCGCTTTCATTTTGACAATTCCAAAATGCGAACTATGTAATTCATTTAATATAATATCTCGTAATTTTTGTGGAATGATTACTTTGTGACCTCTCAACAATATGCCATTTTCAAATGAAATTTGCATGCGACACAGAAAATATGGCATTATTTGAGGGTCAGATATTTTACGTGGCCACCCGTCTAGAACATATTTGACCACGCGTTTCAAAACAGAATCATTAGCTGTCTCAAACTGTAAAAGTCGCGTGGTGATGGGTAAACACCCTTCAACAGCGAAGTTAACATAGGCAGCCACCTCATCTCGCACCTCTCTATCGGTCGTGCCCGCACCGCTCTCGCACGGTATTGCGCGCGATAAGAAATCAGCTGTGTTCGAGGCACTATTTATAAATTCTATTGTATAATTGTATGCGCCTAAAAATATTGCATAACGCTGTAAACGGTTCGCTGAGACTTCAGGGATGCCACGATTCTTACCGAATATCACTGTCAGTGGTTTATGATCTGTACGCAATATAAATGGTTCCGACCTTCCATACAAATATTGGTGGAACTTCCTTACGCCATATATGATTGCTGTCGCTTCTTTTTGTATCTGCGAATATTTCTTTTCCGCTGGAATAAGCGAACGCGATGCGTAAGCAACGGGTCGTTCGATACCGTCAATGCCTACTTGCGATAGAATTGCACCTAAACCGACTGGTGATGCGTCAACTGTTAAAATAAGTTTTGCCCTATTGTCAAAGTGCGCAAGAGTTTTATCAGACGCTAGGCTCTTTTTAATAGAATTAAATGCACTAACTTGCTCTGATGACCATTGCCACTTTACACCTTTTTGTAACAATACATGCAGCGGATTTAAAATTGAAGCCGCACCAGGAATAAAAGTCCTATAATAGTTTAATAGGCCTAGAAATGACTGTAGCTCACTGACATTCTTGGGTGCCGGCGCTCGCAAAATAGCTTCAACTTTTTGAGGATTCTTTCTTATACCATTTTTGTTTATGATAAACCCTAGATAAGAAACTTCGTTTTGAAAGAATGAACATTTTTCTTTGCGCAGCGTTAAGCCAGCGTCTTCTAAACGACGTAATACCTCTTTAAGCCTACTCATATGAGTAGTCATATTCCCGGTGATCAAAATATCGTCCTGGAATTTTAAGACTCCGTCCATATTACCTACAATGGAATCGATAACACGTTGAAATATAGCCGGTGCACTTGATAAACCGAATATTAAACGCGTGTAATTAAATAGCCCTCGCGGTGTGTTTATGCATGTTATGTTTTGAGAGTCTTCATGAATTCGTAACTGATTATAAGCCATAGACAAATCTAGTTTACTGTATACCTCCCCACCATGTAGTTTGGAAAATAGCTCCTGTGCAGTAGGCAACGGGTACTTTTCAACTAGAAGTTGCTTGTTGATGGATACAGAATAATCAGCACAAATACGAATACTACCATCGCGTTTCAACACTGGCACTATAGGCGAAGCATATTCAGAGTAGGTGACAGGTTTTAAGATACCTAGTGCCACTAATCTATCGAGCTCATAGTCAACTTTTTCTCTTAGAGCAAAGGGCACCGGACGTGACTTAAAAAAAACTGGTTTAGCATCGGTCTTAAGAGGTAATTTTATTTCAAACTTGTTGAAGCAACCAAGATCGTCTGAAAAAACGTTTGGAAATAATTTGGTGAGATCCTCTTGAATGCTACATACATTTGAGTCCGGGGAACCGAGTGGGGACACAAGGCGTACATTAAACGCCCGCATAAAGTCCCTTCCTAGCAACGGGGGGCCGCCATTACGAATAACATATACAGGTAGCTTCACAGAATGACCTAAATACTTGACAGTAAGTGTCATGAAACCCAGTACTTCCATTTTGGTACTGGTGTATGTAAATAATTTCTTTGTAGGCGGTGACAACGGTACCTCGCAAAATTTTGATTTGTACATTTTATCAGATATAACTGAGACAGGGGAACCGCTATCAATTTCACATAAAATATGTTGACCTTCGAAGCTCACAGTATCGGTCATTGGTACTTCATTCAATAAGTTAATATTTAAAAGTAACTCACCGTCGTCTCCCTCATCATCAGAATTACCTTGCTCAACGTAATTTACTTTTTTATCTGGGCACATTCTGCGGAGGTGACCTTTACGATTGCATATTTTGCATTTGTAATTTGAAAAACGACACTCGGCCGTACGATGGCCTTTGCAACCACAAACCGAACACTTTTCACTGCATTCCCGCGATCCCTTAGCATCTCCTCGCTGGTTGACCTTGAACACGGCCTCCCGGAAAGCGTCGGTGACCCCCGGCGCCGGAGCCGCAGCAGCGCCCGCACGCGCACACCGCACGCTCTCTGCCAGATCCACAGCATAGCTCAGCGTTAAGTCCTTTATCTCTTGAGCGAACAATTTGTCTCTCTCATGACCCGGTAACATACCCATGACAAATTTGTCCAATAACGAATCCTCCAAACTCTTGAAATCACAATGGGCAGCAAGCCCACGCAACCGCGCGGCCCACTGCGAGTGCGTTTCATCTGTTTGCTGCGCCGCTGTATAAAATTTATACCTCTCTGCAAAACCACAGCGTTTCGTTGTGAAATGTTTGTCTAGAATCTGAATAATACTTTCATAATTCTTAGTATCCAAAACTTCCGGTAAGGCGAGATTGCTAGCTAGCTGGTATGTGTTCTCCGTGAGTGCGCTTAGCAACACAGCTTTTCTCTTCACTCCCGCTTTGTCCGTGGTATCGTTGATGTCATTCGCGATGAACCATTGACCCAAACGGCTTTTGTAGATCTTCCAATCCTGGTTATGATGATCAAAATTGGAAATAGCTCCCAAAGAAGAAGTTGAGCCGAACATTTTTTATTTATTTGTGGGTAATCTGCGGACTCGTCGCCAATTGTTGTGTCGGCGGGTAGCTGATTAAAACTTCAAGCTAGTTCAATGCACACTCGTTTATTCTGAACGTAACAACTACTTATAAGGTGGCGCAGCCACTACAACACATGCATAGCTATACATATACAACACTGTTTTAACAGACGCTATGGCTAAATATCATTCAGGCCGCTAGTTGAACGGCGCTGTTTAGTAAAGAGGCTGATGATTGAACGGCTAGTTAAGCTAGTTGCCTGCGACAGAAATATAGTTATTGATGTTTTAAGTTAAACGGTTTTATTGAAAATAAAGATACTTAATAAAGATGTAGAAAATGTACTAAAAGCTAACAAATAATTCATTAGGTCCTAGGTACCAGTTATTACACAACTCTCCTTATCCAATTTAGGGCATTGATCTGGATCTGAGTAAATTATGATTGTATATAGATTTTTTAATGACGTTGAATTTAATTGTTATTAATTTTTAATTTTATTTGTAATGTATTTTTTATTTAATTTTAATATTCATAATTGATATAAAACGGCTAAGACTCACTGTAAACGTCGAAAATTACTCCGACCAGGTTTCGGACATTTTAGAAGTCTTTCTTCAGGGAGTTATCGCTATTAGCTTTCCATCAGGCGAGATGTCGTCAAACGTATGCCCATTTACCACTAAAAAAAAGCCCACCATTTTATTTGAGCTGACTGAGAATATGCGCATAAAGGGTTTCGCTGACTCTATCATTGTATGTACTGCTAAGGAGTGGAATTCTCTACCTGAATACTTATTTCCTTCCAATTACAACCTGGGTCTCTTTAAGACAAGAGTGAATAGGCACCTCATGGGCAAACGTGCTCTACCTTAGACCGCAACTACGCTTACCATCAGGTGAGTTGTTGTCAAACGTGAGCCCACCTAATCATAAAAAAAAAATGTTTTTTTTTTCAGAGCTGCCAACAATTTACTGCGCAAATGGCGGCAAATTCAAATTTGGCGTTAATGTTGGGAATCCCGTTATTTTTGTATGTATATTTGTCTGTTAGGTATTATATTTGACAGCCTCTGTGGTGTAGTGGTTGAGCAGGTTGGCTCAAATCTCATATACCACTGAGGTTGCGGGTTCGATTCCCGCGACGAGACAAATGTTTGTGCACAGAAAAAAAAAACAGCGCAACCATTTGTTTCGTGTCTGGGTGTTGTGGGAGCATGGTCCTTGTAGTTTCTGGTTTCCTAGATACAGGGAATCCTAGTTAGGGGCCAAGATTTATGTATGTCATCGTTGGGCGTTATTTATTTATTTATTTATGGGCCTCTGTTAATTTTATTTATTTATTATAAGAAACACCAACAGTATACATATTAACTGAATTATGGTAGAACATTTCTTATAGCTAGGTACATTCTGATATGTTACATTCTGTAATTTATGCATTTAAAAGAATGATAAACGATTCTCATAAGGACTTCTGTGAGAGATTCCTGAAAGGGAAAAAGCCAACGATCTTGTGAATGCCCGTTGAATGCTTTCAATGCGTTGAGAATGCAATGTGTAGAAGGAGCTCCATACCACACTCGAGAATTCTAGACAGCTGCGTACCATAGAATTATATAGCAAAATTTTAGTAGGATATGATTTAAATCCTTTGGTATTTCGCCTTATGAAGCCAAGTTGCTGAGCCGCTTTCCTAACCACTAAGTAATTTTACTTTGTTGTAATTCAATGTTGCCCGAAATAAAGAGTTTAATAATAATAATAAGTCCCTTCCATTAAAATTAAATCATTTGTGATTTGCGGTGACCTTTCATAACATTTATTTTATCGGTCGTTACTCGTCCACTGCAATTTATTAAGATTATGTATTCATTACTGATACGAGCACTTATTATACAGGCTGTTGCAACATTTTGGGACCGTCAGGGTAGGTACCTTTTCTCTTGCAGTGAGGAAGTTTTGTTCTTAGTAAACTAAATGAAAATGAAAAAAAAAAAATGTTTTATTAAATAAATTATTTTAAAAAAAAAACTAAACCGACTTCAAAACCCAAATGGCACTCAAAAGTAAAAAATAAATTAATATAATTATCATAAGCGCTACCCACTCATATATTTGAAGTCGGTGCCAGCCAAGTGTAATAGGTAGCAGATAAATACTATGTATATAGTAAGTACTACTTGTAGGTAGTATCTATCTACTACCTTTTACCTTTTGGCTGGCACCGACTTCAAATATATGAGTGGGTAGCGCTTATGATAATTATATTAATTTATTTTTTACTTTTGAGTGCCATTTGGGTTTTGAAGTCGGTTTAGTTTTTTTTTTAAAATAATTTATTTTACCCTTTTTAGTGAAAAACATGTTTTAATTAAATTAAATCAAAAAGTTTTTAAAGACAAGCTTTTATGATCTAGAAGCAACACCATGACGAAGTTAAAACCGGGCTTTCACAATTAAATACATGTACAAAAAAAATTTCATGTCTGTCTTATTCTCTGTTGAGGAGTTCCCTCGCCGGAAGTCAATCCTGGGTGTATCTGCCATGTCATGATGGAATTTAGAACAGGCTATTATGGTTAAATCCATTTATGAAATGTTGTGTCTGTACTATTCACCGTTGAGGAGTTCCCTCACCGGAAGTCAACCCTGGGTGAAGCAGGTGAAGCAGTCGAATACAAACCTCCACCTTTAGAAAGTTGGTTACGAAAAAAACAAGAACCGACTTGAAGATTAAAACTTATATTTTTTGTTTTTGCTATTTTTTTCAAAAACTACTGAATGAATTTCGATAAAATTTATATGGGACCACCTTTGAAGTATTACCTACCAATCAAAAAAAGAATCATCGAAATCGATGCATAATTGGTGGAGTAATCGCGTAACAAACACACAAAAAAAAAATAAAAAAAAAAATAAAAAAAAAAAACATACCGTCGAATTGTAAACCTCCTCCTTTTTGAAGTCGGTTAAAAAATAAAAGTCGGTTAAATTTTGGAGAAAATAATAACAGCGTTCTTTGATTTTTGAGAAAATGGCATAAAAAATGGACATGGTCTGGCATAAAAAAATTAATTCAAAAAACAACTTGAGCTTAATTGATGCTATTTCCCATCTGCCGCCGTACCTATATGTCCCTCAAGCGCCAATCGTATATCGTGTTGAGTTCAGATTAGGGTGTAGATTCACTGCGACAATGTCTTATGATGTCATATATTGTCCCATTAAGTTTATTTCAACTTGTAGTTTGGCATCAATTGTTAGGAAACTGTACTGGTTAGCAATATAACTCTTTAGTCTGACCTCTAATGTCATGGTATGATTTAAACGTCATATTTGACATTTACGTTGACACACCGCGATGATTGGTCCGAGCCACCCGCCATGTTTTTTTTCTGTGACAGAACAGAAAAGATGGCGATGCTGGCCAGATTGCGGTAAGTGCGATCAACGGGTTTTCTTTTATAAATTGAGAAACTTATACTATTCAGTGGCACAGTTCCTGCTAGAGCGATCTAAAGTTAGTATCTAACGATACTAAATGATGATACGAATGTAAATTAAATTGATAAGAGGAGTTCTATTATTGTTCTTTGTGAAAATGTGATGTCTTTGTGAGAGATGAGATAATAAACCATTATTGTATGTTATCAAGTTATATTTTCTTTATGTAGTATTTTAAACCCCTACACTTCAGAAGTGGGATAAACGGGTATTTTATTGTAAATCACTCGTTTATCCCGCCCACAACCTCAACCAATGCGTCATCAAAATAATGTAGATATTTTTTTTTTGTTTTCTGTTCGTCATGTGTTATTTTCTCATACCATAGAATACCTCATATACCCCATGCATTACTACTTCAGTTCATTTTAATATTGATTTCTCATAGACATTGCGCAATAATAGAACTCAAAGTAAGTACATCTGAGGATGTGATAGTCATCTTACTATTAATCGAGTGCAAAATGTAGGTGATTCTTGTAAAACACATATTTGTGTAGTAACATAATGGGTAAAGTAGTTAATTGTGACTACTAGAACGATTAGTCACTCGTGTATTAATGAGTGGTGGACGTAAACAACCAGTAGCCTGTCAATGGCAGCTTATATACTTGATATTTTATAACGAGGTGAATGTTTGTAAGTGTTGCAGTTGCGGAAGGCGCGTGGCGCCATTTGTGGAGACTCGTGGTGACGCCGACGACACAGCGGCTAGTACTGGTTGAACTGATGCTATCGACGAGAGTCGTCTGGTCCTCGTCGAGCGCACAGCTGGTAGCGGTGAGTGTGAGACTCAACAACGACCGATGCATAAAATGAGCGAGGGAGCGGAAGGGAGCCAAAGCCTATGATATGATAGGTGGCAAAGCCGCAAGCGCTCTGCATATCATAAGTGATGCGGAAGGGAGCCAGAGAGATGGCAAAGCCGCAATAACTTTCGTATTTTTATCATAAGTGATGCGGAAGGGAGCCTGAGAGTTGGCAAAGCCGCAATAACTTTCATATTTTTATCATAAGTGATGCGGAAGGGAGCCAGAGAGATGGTAAAGCCGCAATAACTTTCATATTTTTATCATAAGTGATGCGGAAGGGAGCCGGAGAGTTGGCAAAGCCGCAATAACTTTCATATTTTTATCATAAGTGATGCGGAAGGGAGCCAAAGAGTTGGCAAAGCCGCAGTCACTTTTCATTTCGTTATGATAGATATAAATAACGCGGAAGGGAGCTAGAGAGTTGGGCAAAGCCGCAATCATTATTTATTTATACCTATCATATAAATGCTTGGGAAGTAGGCAAAGCCGCAAACATTCGTCAAGCAGTTCAAGTGTGGAGTTACCAAGAAAATGCCGTAAGGGTTCGAAGTTTTCACAGCATAAATCGTAAAATAGTAAATTTCTAAAAACCTATCGTAAAACATTAAGGCATGCTTTTCAAATTTTACCAAGACCGAAAAGACGTGGCCAGTGTTGCGTAGACGTTTTGACTTTTTACGTTCTCGCTTATTAAGTTCATCAAATCTGATACATAAGGACCAGGTGATCCGGTTCGAAGGACCAATATGTACGGGCGGTAGTGTCCACACCGTGCATATGAGATTGTTTGTAAGGAACGCGACGGAATATTACGAAGTAAAAAAAGACGTCTGTTTGTTGAGTGGGTTTATTTCACACTAATTAAGTAAAATTGTTAAAATGTAAGGCGATGCGCTCGCAGGCGCAATCCGCTAAGTTGGCAGAAAACATAAATGTACGCTCGCTCGTACAGTGGTACCTATGCTCTAGCGAAAAGTGGAAAGCATCACTATGATCCGATGATCTGATGAGTCCACCCATTGTGCTTTACTTTTAAGTTGTTTTCATGTACCTACTGATTATTTTTGTTTGGTGTACAAGAAAGTTTTGTGTACTGTGTATTGTATGATGATCATGATTTTGGTCTCAAAACATGTGGACGAGTTTCTTACTCCCCGAGAGAGCTTTCGCCGTTACGATATCAGTAAGAGACCATAATCAAACGTAGTTTTCAGGTGGATTATAGTGAAACTTATTCTGTTATTGACAAATTCTTAAATTAAGCCGAACTTACTGCAGCTTGATTATAAAATATAGTTTCATGAGAATGTATCAAAATATTTGTAGTTGACGACATAGTGTTCTCAAATGTCCGGTTTTATTTGGTCAACTTTTTTTACAGGAAAGATTCGAGTAACTTTTACAAAGACGTCTAATGAAATAGTATTTTTTTTAAAAGAAAATAAACATCCAGTAAATTATGTATGCGTGTGAAAGACGTCATTTTGTCACTTAAAGAAATTGGTGTAGTACAAATTAATTAAATCTATAATACCGACTTTACTGATCGCATCTACGTCAGTGGTTCATAAAGAAGGAAAACTGAGTAAGTGTTATTTGCGACCGGCTTCGATTCTGTTAAATATAGCTAAGAATACAGCATCTTTATCCCGCTGACTACTACGCGCTGTTTGCACGTAAATGTTTAAGTTGTTATGTACAACATAAACTTTTAACAACAATTAACGTGATATTGCAGGACAAACATTAGGGCCAGGTAACTGAACAACGAGACACGATTAGTTTATTAAAACAAAGAGTCGTTGGTTAGAGTTAAGTTGAGCACCAGCTTTATCAACACATATTTCTGGCTATAAGTGAAGAGATGGTATACATAGTTCATTTATCTTGTTCTATTACAATTCAAAATACATAATTGTGATGACGTTATTCTTTGGAGATGCACAAAAGATTCAAAATACCAACCTTTTCAGATATTCTGTCGCCTTGATTTTTATTAAGTTTGCACTTTGTGTCGATTCACTGAGTTTTAAATGTCTATAGGTATTAAACTTTTTCACCAACACTTCCAGTTCAGTCCTAAGCGTTGTGTCTTTTTCTTTATTGAACTACCTTATTACGTATCAGTTGTACGAAAATAATCAAAATTGAGAGTTTTATGATAGTTTCTGTAGTTTGTTCACTATTTATTTCGAACACGAGTCAATGGCTTGCTATCGACACGCTGTCGTTCAAGGTGACGTAGCTGTCGAGCTATTTTAACTGAATTAGTATTCTACAATAAATCTTTCGTGTTCTGATAGCGTTACTATGGCTACACCTGAAAGATTTCGAAAACCATACAACTGCAACATGACAGAGATATTGTGGTACTTACAACTTAACATAATACCAATATTTTGCCAACAATGGCAGTCAACTCGTAGAAGTATCTTAATAGGATGGTAATACCATTCGACTATTGTAGTACGGTAGACTCCAATAGTCCTAATCCTACGACATACCATTATTTCGTCAATATTTTATGGAATTGATATCCTGGTGAGTAGTCAGATAAAGCGGGTTTTGGAAAAGTAACAATTATGTTCTGATCGAACTTACTTAGATGCTACTATGTAAAAATGTTCTTCGTGAATGACAAAGGAACCTAAATCACATACTTTTGTCGAAATGTTGGTAAATCACTTTAGTTTCGAATATACAGTCACGCGAAGTGTGCAGTCGTTTTCCCTAAGATGCGCCGTTTTGTGAAAACGTACGTGCATGTAAAGTTATTATCACTGTTATTAGAAATATTAAGACTGCTACTACTTTAATAGTGTTTCGCGACCTTATTAGTTACTTTGGTGCGCCAACGTGGTTGAACACCTATCAAGGGAGGTCGTCTACAAATAACATAACTTTCGTAAAGTATGTATATATATATATATATATATATATATTATTATGGAAAACGCAGTTGCTACACCAAAATTGCTAGTGGCAAGTACTAGTTCGATTAATTTCGATTAGAGCGGTTCAATAAAACTATTCTCGCCGCTGTATCTGTAAAATCGATGACATAAATTAGGACGATTGGGTACCACTGTTCATAAAACGAAGTTTATATCATCTAGAGCCCACCCGATCTTTATTTTGGTTTTAGGTCACCTACTTCGAAAAACATACATAACAATTAATTTCATCTTTATGAGGGTATCATATAATTATACAAATACGGTGTTAATATATACTTAGAAGTGTCGTTAGTACCCGTACTAGGAAATTCTGACAGTTACTACGATTTCTTCCTCTGGACTTTTTACAAACATAGCAGTTTATGAAAATATAATGTATGTTCGTAAAAATCTGCACCAATTCAAGGTGAATAGTGACCACCACAACATAAACACTAGAAATAAGGATAGAATTGCAGTACCTAGGTTTAGACTGAGTAAAACTAATAAGTCCTTCATGGGCAATTGTGTACGTTTTTACACTAAAATTCCAAAATGTATAACGAAGCTTACAGAAAGTAGATTCAAATTGAGTGTGAAAAATATTCTAATGAAAAAAGCATACTATATAGTTAGTAATTACATAGAAGACAAAGATGCATGGAACATTCCGCTTCTGCCAAGTGGCCAACGGGCATACAAGAGAAATAATATTGTCAAAAACAGACATAAAATATTGTAACAAAAGTTCTAAAAAAATATGTCCCTCAGTTTCTTGCCGTATCTTCTGAGTAGTGGTTCTTTTTCCGATACTGTGGTAGAGTCATTGTAATAATTGACGTTCATAAGTGCGTCTGTGACGACAAAATTGAATAAAGAACTTTTGATTGATTGATTGATTGATAAGTCAAATGGCAACCCTGAGAATATTCTCAGAGAAATAATTTATGAAAGTTTAGATACTACCTACCTGCACTAATAGAGGTTTGGAGGGATGTCAGATCTGTAGTAATCGACCAATCTTTGATCGTGGCGATTTAGTAAATCTGAGAAGAAAGATACTTAACAACGACGGAAAATCGGGGTCAGTACGGGACGGGGGGGTTAGTGATAATTCGCGGGGGGGTTAGTGATAATTCGCAGTGTTTTGATATGTGCTTTGTAACTAACCCTAACCTGGCCACCTGTCCGGTGAGCAGGTTCGGCGAATGGTTATGGAAAGGAGCGCAAGTCGTGTAGACATCCATAGCAAGCCTAGCATGTTTCCTTCCCGTGGTTGCCGCCTGTTATTGGTCTGATCCCATCAGGAACAGACGTAACTAAAACTGCTAGACGCAAATCTACACACCCCCCTCCCACCCTTCCAAACCCCATCCTCTTCCCGCCCCATTTTTCCATGCCCCCAAATCCCCTCCCTTTCCCGTGGCAGCCCGTGGCCTGCGTATTGTGGGAGAGGAAGTCATCGCTTGTGTTTCTCGGGATGACTCCTCGCCTACAAAATGCGAAACACCGGGGGGAAGTAGTTTGGGCAACCGCTTTCACATCCGCTTTTGCGCCCACTAATCACCGCTTCTGCTCCACAGAACTCATTAACCCATTAATTATGAACATGAATGATAATATGAATGTGATGCCATGCGACCCGGCTAGCACCCGGCGCCCTCCGGCACCCGGGCTGGGGGGTGTGAAGTTGGCTACCGAAGGCAACGGTGGGGTGGAATCCCAGGCCCTGCCGGCTGCAAATGCTACTGGACACAACAAGGAGGAGGCGACGGCGACGACGACATTTCCTGGACCAGTGCGGAAACCCGAGCCAGGACACGCGCCGCGCCCCAACTCGCGCAGGCGGAAGCAGCAAAGGAGGCTGCAGGAGGCGTCGGCAGAACCCGACGCTGTGTTGACATCGACAGGTAACGGGCGGAGTGTCGGGAAGCCGAATAAGCCTACCGACACCGCCCAAAGCATACACGGGGGTGTAAACCACCGGACGAAGCAGAAGGAGCGCCGAAGACGTGACGCCGAGCTAGCGGACCTGGTCTACCGGCAGCGGCGGGAAGGCGTGGCCTACTTGCCCGGCCTGTCGGCGCTCGCGCCGGCGGTCGCGGTTTGCATGGCCCGCATCGACCCGTCCGCGACCAATATCCCAGGTGCGGAGTCGAACTCGTGTCTGAGACCGGGAGAGACTCCGCGGGGGGACTGGCAGGCAACTCCGGCAAATGTCGAGGCGCTCCTGAACCTCAAGGCAAAGCCGAACAGGGATGCGCAGGCGCCACCTCTGGACCTCACCCAGACTACAACCCAACCGATGTCGTGCCCCTCAGTGGGCAAGGACGAAGGAAAGGAAGTTGAAGGGAACACAGTGTCCGATGGTAGGGCCGCCAACCCAAGAAAGGATGCGGTGGCGCCGCACTTAGACCGCACCCCGACTGCACCTCAACCAAGGCCGGGCTCTTCAAAGGGCAAGGGCAAAGGAAAAGGAAGGAAGGGGCAAGCAGCGTCTAGGGGTGGCGCCACCGTCACCTCAGTGCTCGAGGCGGAGACACGCGAGCGAACGGAGGGGGAGGCTACCAGGGGCGCGAAGCGGCAGCGGAGCGCAGACCTCGTGTCTCCCACCGGCTGCATAGCGGCGGACAAGAAGGTGCGAGTAGACAGCCCCGCTGCCGCCCCCGTGACCGGGTCGACAAAGCCCCAAGACCCCAAAACAGCAGAGGGAGGCCCGGGACCGTCCACGTATGCGGAGGCAGCCAAAGCGCACTACAACGTAGTCGTTATGGATCGAAACCGCATACCAATGGACGAGCTCCGGGCAGCCCAAATTAAACAGGTTCTTAACGAAAACCTGGTGAACTACTTCCTGGAAAACGGGGGAGTCCAGACGACAAAAATGCCACAGCTGACATCGCTCCCGCGACTCTACCGTGGCGGAGTAAGGTACACTCCCAGGGACGACAACGCGCTCGCTTGGCTCACAACTGCGGTAAATCGTTTACCAGGACTGTGGGAAGGGTCGAGTGGGTACGTGGTCGTTCCTGAGAGTAAAGCAATCCAGTACCACACTGGAATAATTTACATTCCCGACTTCGGCCGGGGAAGGAAGGATCTGGCAAGACGACCAGATATAATCAAAAATATGCTCGTGGCCCAAAATCCAGAAGCAGGCGTGGAAAAGTGGCCAATCTTCACTCACGAGGTTCAACCGACGGGTGAAACATACAACCACGTCCTCATTATGGGTATACCACCTGAGGATATGACAAACCTCCGACGCGAAGGCTTTCGTCTATACTACACAACGGCGACAGTCTACGTCAAGGTCAGAGGATACAAACCCGGTGAAACCGAAGTCGCAGTGCCGGGGGTTGCAGGCGGGGAGAAGGAATCCACGCCAGTAGCCCCCGGTACTGTGGACGACGAAGATACACCGAGCGCGGATATGGGTTGGATTAGGGAGGAAATGGAACTTCTGCGAGACGTGGAGGGCGGCGGCGAGGATGATATTGCAGGCGACATAATGGGCCTCAACATATTCTCGCCGGCGTCCTCCATGGATGCGGACCATACCGGGCCTTCCTCGTCCAACTTAAACTACCAATAAGTTAGGAATGGTCGCACAACCTCCTAACAAAAACCAGGACCAATACTAACTTTGTTTTTAATGATGGATCCTAAAAATAAGAATATCAGTAACCAACATTCTAATTCTAACACACCGAGCACCACTGTCTCGGATAGTACAAATAACCTATGCACCAGTAGGAAAATTGACATTATTCAAGCTAACATTCAACACAGCGTCACAGGTTTTGCCTCGTTGCGCAGAACACTGGAGAAGCAAACTAACACAATAGCACTGGTCCAGGAACCCTATCTCAGCCGAGGAAAGGTGAGTGGTTTCAACGCCCTACCGGGCAACGTTTTCTCCCCCCCAGTGCAAATTAAAACACGGACTTTTATCTACGTACCGAAGCAATACAAAGCGTCATTGGTAACACATCTGTGCACCGATGACCTTACCGTAGTGAGACTGGAGACAAAACTCCAGGGAAAACTCGAAACCATCATTTTGGCCTCCGCGTACATGGATATCGGGGCCGAAACGCCACCACCAGCTCTAGAAGAACTGATGAATTTCTGCATGGAAAATAAACTGGAATGTGCAGTAGGGTGCGACGCAAACGCTCACTGTACAGTCTGGGGATGCTCAAACACCAATGAAAGAGGCAAAGATATACTCGACTTTATTCTGAGACACAATCTCAGCCTACTAAATAGAGGCTCCGAGCCGACTTTCGTCACCTCGAGGGCTAAAACTATAATTGACATAACAATAGCTACAAACGATCTAGCAGAGACGATAACTGACTGGCGCGTGGCGACTGATGAGGTCACCTGCGCGGACCACAGGAGGCTTAGGTTCAGCCTGGACGTGGGAAAGCATGAACCACGTACATACAGAAATCCAAAAAACACTGACAGATCTATCTTTAGAGAAACACTCCGAGTGGCACTGGAGGAAGCACAGCTAGCGGATGCAAACTCGGAGCTGACACCCAAAAATATAGAGGACACAATTGAATGCATGGTAAGGTCAATCATAAAAAGCTATGAAACAGCCTGCCCTCTCAAAACAGAAAGAAATGTAATATCGCACAAAAAAGACAGATGGTGGAACAAGGAACTCAGCAGAATGAGGAAACAAACTAGACACCATTTCAACAGAGCCATGAACACCGACCAAGACACAGACTGGCAAGAATATAGAAAAACACGACACCGACTCAAAGTAGAAATAACTAAGAGCCGGAAGAACTCGTGGAAAAGATATAGCAACTCCATCCAATCGGAAAGCGAAACTGCGAGACTAAGAAAAATCGTTTCGAACGATAAACAAATGAAGCTAGGCACACTGAAAAAGGCAGATGGTACCTACACAGCTTCCGAGCAAGAACAGTTTGAACTGCTGCTCCAAACCCACTTCCCTGACTGTCGCATAGACAAAGACGAAAAGTGGGAAAATGAAACACTGAAGGAACCAGGCATTGAAGACTGGGCTTTTGCGGATTCAATAGTCAAGGAAGAAACCCTGTTGTGGGCAATAAGTACCTTCCAGCCATATAAAGCAGCAGGAATAGATGGCATCTTTCCGGCGCTCCTTCAATGGAGCCTATGCAAAATAAAAAATCACCTCATTGCCATCTTCAGGGCATGCATCGCATGGAGATACATACCCAAGGCATGGCGGGAAGTCAAAGTCGTCTTTCTACCTAAACCAGGAAAAACTGACTACACAAATCCAAAGTCGTTCAGGCCAATAAGTCTGAGCTCGTTTATTCTCAAAACGCTTGAGAGATTATGTGACAAACACTTAAGATGTGGACCACTGGCGGCAAACCCAATCCACAACAATCAACATGCCTATCAATCAGGCAAATCGACAGAGACTGCTTTGCATCAGGTGGTTTACAAAATAGAATCGGCACTAGAAAACAAGCAGTCCTGCCTAGCTACCTTCATCGACATAGAAGGGGCTTTCGACAAGACGACGTTTCATAGTATCGAAGAAGGACTGAAAACCAGGGGCGTGGACCCAATAGTAAACAAACTGGTTACATCCATGCTGGCAAATAGAGCAGCTAAAATTGAATCCTCGAGCGCCACGCGCTGTCTCGTTACAAGAGGTTGCCCGCAAGGAGGTGTCTTATCACCGCTACTCTGGGTAGTAGTGGCAAACGAACTTGTTGAATCACTGAACAAGGACGGCATAGTCACCGTGGCATACGCAGACGACCTGGCCATCATGGTAAATGGGCTCTTTGAGGCGACTCTCTGCGAAAAGATGCAGAAGGCACTTCGAGAAGTCGAGAGGTGGTGCGAACGCCACAGTCTATCCGTAAACCCACACAAAACAGAAATGGTGCTGTTTACACGCAAGAAGAAAACAACAAGTCTGAAACTTCCGACACTATTCGGAACTACACTCAGCCTTAGTAACGAAGTAAAATATCTAGGCATTTGGCTAGACAGCAAACTACTTTGGGGGAAACACCTCGATCACATCACCACAAAAGCAACAAACATCCTTTGGCAGTGCACGAGAGCTGTCGGCAAAGACTGGGGACTCAAACCAAAACTTTGCCGCTGGCTATACACTGTAATAGTGAGACCAGTGCTAACCTACGGATGTGTAGTGTGGTGGCCGCGAACTAATCTAGCGACCACAATCACAAAACTGCAGCAAATACAACGACTGGCGTGCTCGTTAATCAGCGGGTGTAAGAAAACGACACCGTCAGCTGCCCTGGACATCATCCTTGGCCTGACGCCGCTGCATCTGCACATACAGCAAGAAGCAATGGTTTCAGCACTAAGGATTAAATCTACAAACCAATGGAAGGGTAATGGGCCCACAATAAACCATTGCAAAATACTTGACAAAGCAATACACATCATACCAGAGGCCAGTAAAGGAACTGATAAGATAGCTAGCACGCACCTCGACAACAAGAGGTACGAGTTAATCACAGAAGACAGCGCCGTGGAAGAACCAAAACCTTCCTATAATATCTACACTGACGGTGCTAAGAACAAAACGGGGGTGGGTTGCGGTTACTATTCACCGGAACTCGGACTTGCTGAATCCAAGGCCCTTAGCAAAACCACAACAGTTCTGCAGGCAGAAGCCATAGCTCTACTCCTAGCGGTAAGGGCAATCACTAAGCAAGTAAAACCACCTATCTTGGTAAAAGACCAGGAAGATGAACTCCTCATCTTCATCACGGACAGTGCGGCGATCATATATGCACTCAGAAGACCCGTCACCAGATCTAGGGTCGTAGCAGAGTGCCATAAAGCTCTACAAGAACTGACTGAAAAATACAAAATCAAAGTGAAATGGACTAAGGGCCACAGTTCCTGTCCAGGCAACATCGCTGCAGACACCCTCGCTAAAGAGGGAGCAAGAAAACAGGTAAGTGACGAAGCAGAGGTTCTCTGTAAACCATCAGCGATGGAAGTACGAGAACAGCTGCGTCATCATACGGAAATCCAACACCAAAATCTGTGGGACAAGAGAACGGACTGCAAACACACCAGAGCCGTCTTCCCGACTCTCAACAGAAACATAACCAACAATCTCATAAAGCTGCAGCGGAAGGATCTCCGCCTTATGGTAGGCCTAATCACAGGTCACTGCAACTTAAATTATCACCTATATAAAACCGGAGCCACTGACAGCCCCCTATGCAGAGGCTGCATGCTGGAAAATGAAACAGTTGAACACGTGCTGCTGCACTGTACGGCCACGGATGACATCCGAACAAAGGTAACAAAGCCAATAGACGGCACGGCAGACACCGGACACACATCATCATCATCACTTTCATTACCACCATCATCTTCCCCACAAACAACCTCAACACTGGAGCAGCTATGCCAGCGCCCCAAAGCCGCACTCCGTTATTTCAAGGAGTTGGGATGGCTTGGGTAAATGCTGGCGGGGGGAATGCACAATACACCCCATGCGGGACGTCAGTGCAGGACTCATCGCCCCCTCATCGAATAAGAATAAGAATAAGAACGACGGAAAATCGAAGAAATAACTCATGAAATGTCTAGGTACTTATCGTTTTAACTATAAAACGTGACATAATTGATGATCTCTTATGCGCAAAAAGCGCACGTAAAGTGGCGCCGCATTGAAAGTTTTAAGCCATATTTTGACTTAAATGTTAATATTAGTATATTTCAGTTACTTCCATAGTACCTACTATGGGTAAAGCTGCGGAATTACAAACCATATTTGTGTTACAAAAAAAAAAGAACAATTCGTTCCATTTATAACATGAAAGCTATTGACTTTTTAGGGAAAGCTTTAAAGAGATCAATTCTTACAGTCGCTTGTCAATAGATTAATAAAAATTAATGCATGCCCGCAAAAACAATAGCATTTTTAATAAATAAAAACAGTGAATTTCATAATTATAACAATAGACATAACAATAAGTTGTATCTACCTAGATTCGTTGCAATGAGTTAATGGTTCGTTTATGGGATACTGTTTTACACTTTTGCAATAAATTACGTGAGGGCATTAATAAAGTACCAATGTGTAGATTTAAATCATTTGTTAAATCTAATCTTAAGAAGAAAAGATAATATACAATAAATGAATATTATGTTAATCACAAAAATGCATGACCTGTATGCACTAAGCTCCATGATGATAACAGTTAACGAACATGTGTTGTGTTGTATATATTGCGTGCGGTGCCATGTGAAATGTATTATGTCTTTGGTCATTCATTAAATTTACACGTAAAAGTTGGTTTGAATGTTGGAGGTGACTGGGTTTTTCAGTAATGGTCACTCAAATGTCGTTGCTTGCGGCAGATCTATGTGTCGGGTCACTCACTCCCTTCCATCGAATACTAGATACTAATTTGTAATTTTGTAGCTTTGTGTATGATCATAACAATTTAATAATACCTAATAATAATTTAATAATAACAATAATTTGATAATAGTAATGGTTCAATAATTATTGTGTTCACTAGTGTTCTTTTTCTCTTCTAATTGCTGTGCCCAACAGGGTCCATAGTGAGCTTTATTTATTGGCAACAACTGTGTAACAGTAATATGGAACGCAATGGGTGATTGAAATTGAAATTGAATATGGTTGAGGAGAGTGATGGCTGGTCCACAGGCCATACTCGGGTGCTGCTTGTGGGGACTTGTCTGGTCTGATCACTCTGACAGCTACTGTATCTATATATCTATTTACATATTAATTGCTAATGTTTTCATGTTGCTGATGCTATGACTGTGGGACGTCTCAATCGCGCTTCTGGTTTGACATTGCGTAGTGTGTTATGTTCATTATAATGTATGCCTCATTGTTCAGTGATGTATTTTGGGACGTTTAGGGGGATAAAAAAAAAAAAGAAGAGATAGCGCTGTAGTTTTCTTGGTGTTGTCTTATATAGCGGGCGTATTTCCGAAGCACTAGTGGAGTCGGTATTCGCATTATTCTGAGCCCGGACTTCAGTTGGGTATGGGAGAGAAATGGGTAGACATGCTTACCTTAAGTCTTAATATTTTAAGTTACAATTGTTAACGTACTTTAATTGATTTGTATGATGTGTGACCTTAAAGGTGCAGTTTTTGTGCCTATTTGGTAGATATATTTTGGCTTTTTGAATGGCGCTAGACGCCCAACATGTAAAAATTCAGTAAACAGAAAGTCAACTGTAAATATTGATGGTTTTAACCAACAGATATATTGGGATCACTCGTAGTTGAAATTAAATATAGTGTGGAATCGCATGTCAGTCATAATAAATAGAATAGTTTGTGGTGTATTGAATGATAAAAATTAATTTATTTGGTTCGTATAGGAATAAGTAATCGTATCTAGGAATAAGTAATTGCATTATTGACTTTAATTGGAATCACATTCTTGTAATATTACCCACATCATGACAATTTATTGGGTGCGTATCAATGGTTCGAAATACATTTTACATGTTATTTACATTTCAATGCCGTCCGTTGAGTATAAATGACTTTTGTAACGGACAATTGGTGTAATTCTGTTTGATATACGTAATATTCGTTATGTAATTTGGAATCTGTACCATCAGTTGATATATCTGTCTACTGTAGTACTATGTTTTGATATACTACTAATGTTACTATACTCTTCAATTATCATATTGTTTTTTTAAATGTAAAGATGACTAATTAACGTACTATGTTTTTGGTATACCTAATTTATTTTTAATTAATACAGTATTGTTGTAATGACTAGTACAGGGAAAAGTCATATATCGGTGCAACGACAAATGAAGCAAGGAATGCAGTTAACAGTTTGAAATATAATAATAGGATTCGATGTTTAATTAGGTATGTTTTTAAATTTGAATAAAAAAAATATATTATTACAAACAGCAATACTATTTTATATATGTTATGGTAAAAATAATTATGTTTTGTATATGTAAATGAATTAAAATAAAAATAATTAATGACTATTGTAAATATAAATGAATTATAATGGCAAATAACTTTGACTAATGTAGATGTAAATTAATTATATAATTGACTATGTTACATGTAAATGAATTGTAATGTTGACATACACTATTGAATTGGGAAATTCCTGTAATGATAGTTGTATTTGAATTTGAATAAATATATAAATTATTATGTATAGTGAATTATATCTAATAATTGTTATTTAATTTAAGGAGTATATCACATGATTATATATTTTTTGAATAGTTATCTTTTGAAATTATGTGTTTTGAATTTCGATCAAACGTTTATTATATGGAATGTATAATGGTCATAATAATTGGTGTCTCAAACGTTTGTATTTATTTTGTAAATATTTTGTTTTAAAATCAGCCAGTTATTATTTACCGAAATGTATTATTGTAAGTAAGTGTGTTTCTATGAAACTAACATTTGTTATAATATTCATAAGTAACATTTTTTTTATGTTCTTTTGGTTTGTTTTATTGATTCACAAGAATGTGTATGTGTTATTTATGTATCTTACAGCGAAGGGACTCGCTTTAGCAGGATGGCCGAGCTGTTAGGAAACTGTACTGGTTAGCAATATAACTCTTTAGTCTGACCTCTAATGTCATGGTATGATTTAAACGTCATATTTGACATTTACGTTGACACACCGCGATGATTGGTCCGAGCCACCCGCCATGTTTTTTTTCTGTGACAGAACAGAAAAGATGGCGATGCTGGCCAGATTGCGGTAAGTGCGATCAACGGGTTTTCTTTTATAAATTGAGAAACTTATACTATTCAGTGGCACAGTTCCTGCTAGAGCGATCTAAAGTTAGTATCTAACGATACTAAATGATGATACGAATGTAAATTAAATTGATAAGAGGAGTTCTATTATTGTTCTTTGTGAAAATGTGATGTCTTTGTGAGAGATGAGATAATAAACCATTATTGTATGTTATCAAGTTATATTTTCTTTATGTAGTATTTTAAACCCCTACACAATGAATGAGAGTAATTCGATTTTTTGCCTGAATCGACAATAATTAGACCGTATCTCATTAGTCGCAGTGAAGCTATACCTTAATTTGAGCTCAACATGATATACGATTGGCGCTTGAGGGACATATGGATAGGTATGTCTGGAATGACTCCCCAAAGTAATCCAGCAAACCAAAAAGGTTTTTTTTAATGTGTTCTCTTTCATTGTATAGAAAAAGATTTTTCAAAATTTCTCAATATCTTACCATTTGATTTGTTGGGTTACTTAAAGTTAAATATTCCTGATAGGAAATATCGTCGATTAAGACCATGTTGCTTTTTTCGAGAATTTTTTAACTACACTTTACATATTTTCGGACCGGACAACTTTGCAGAAAGTGTTTTAAATTAACCATAATGATTATAAATAGCCATGAAAAATTGTATATAAATTAAATAAAGCTCTAAAAGTACCTAAAACTATGTTTAAATATTATAATTTTGCCGCGCAAAAGGTCACCTGTGACGTCATATGACGGCAGAAAACAACAAACTCTACGAAAGAAAACTTGCAAAGAGCTTTAAATACGTTTTGTGAAGTTTATATAAACACGTAAAATAAACACAAGCTTGACTCACGGCATTTGCCTTCAAATGACGTCATGTGATTGTTGTTTCGTTTGAGATGAAGAATAGATTAAAAATGTCTAAATTATTAGATTTTATTTATCAATTTAAAAATATTATTATATCACAAAAATATTGATTGGATGATCTTTCTGGTTCGACGAACATTCGTTCTATCTACATTTTAGATTTTTTCTCTATTACTGTCCGATCCCCTACTAAAGTTAATTTCTCAAAAAAAAAAACGATGTTTCCTACGAACAAATCTTCCTCACTGGAAGGGAAAAGGTCCCAAAATTTTGCCACACCTGTATAATGCAAATGTCATTGAACTTGTACAATGAATTTGTAGACGGTAATTACGTATAATAATAATAATATTTATGAATAAATAATAATGACATTTATTTGTCATTACAACAAATGAAACGATTATGCCATTATTATTTTCATTATTATATTTTTGTGTTATTATACCAACTTAACTTGTAATTATTATTATCTTCAATAAATATATGTCCATGTCTATTAATATGCTAGATTTCACCCACGTGGCTCTAGAGAAAAATAACTGCAAACCAAGCAGTAGTGCGCAAGCATTACTGTGTTCCGGCTTCAAGGGCATTGTAGCCAGTGAAATTACTGGGCATTATGGGACTTAACAGCTAATTGTCTCAGGGTGACGAGTGCAGTGCAGCGCCGCGCAGGATTTTGCGAAACAAAGTTCTAGGTGGTGCTGTTATTATTATGGGCTGGCGTATTACTTACCATCGGGCGAACGATCAGCTCGTTTCGTTATTCATTTACTATAAAAAAACTAGTTTCGCGTGAGTAGACCAAACTGACAAAGCACCAAAAGATATACCTATATCTTTTGGTGCTCAGTCAGTTTGGTCGGAGAGACCACCTGGTCTCTCGTATGCGGGGGGCTGTTTGACATTCATATATATGAATATATGAATGCGTCATGGTAATGTCGTTTATTAATGAAGGAATCGACGTGATTTCGAAGCAAGGAATCGACAAGTTATAGTGAATTGGGGCCCTGGGTGACTGCGTAGATACAGTAGAGAGAAACAAATAAGAAAATTTGCATTGACTAATGCTAATAATTGCGTCCTCCTCTCTTCTAATGTTGCTGTGCCCGACGGGGTCCATATGAGACTTTGTACGTTGACTTAATTACACCTTGTACTGCCTATGGAAGCAATAAAGAATCTGAATCTGAATCTGAAAATACCTACATTTGTTCAGGACACCACACAACATTGCACTGAACATGCTAAAATAAATATAAAACAACAATAAATACAACCCAGTGAAATGTTCCGCGATGTCAGGAAAAGGTTCCGACTCAGCATACACTAAGGTACTTTTAAGTAACTTAGCAATGATTTTCAGTCGGAACCCTGTCCATGACCTAACGAACAATCAGACGAAGATATATTACATAAAAATAAACAAACATGAAACACAAAAAAACTATAAGGCAAAAATAATACTGTGATATGGCAACTCCACAAATGCTGCTAACGAAATACCTAAGATGATGAAATGAAATACCTAAGTAAAATTTCTAGATACCTCCCGATTTAAATTATTGTAATCACCTATTACGAATATTGTTTTTAGTTATTTATTTAATGAATGTCTAATTATGATACTTACAATTATTGTCAAATGCTTATTAAATTTGAATAAGAAATGTGTTAAAGTTTTAGAGTACGTACATGAATAATTATTAGATAGAATTTAAGTTGTGCCTATACCTACTAAATCGAAATCCTTGCAATTGTATAATATCTTGATATACACACTCATAATGCTGTAAATATATGAAATAAATAAAAAAACATTAAAAAAATTAGATAAGTAGTTAACCTCTTCGTTGTAAGCGCTCCCATATACAGGGTAGGTCTTGTTAAGATGGTTTTGGAAAAAATACGGGATTCTTCTGTTCACGCGGATGAAGTCGCGGGGAAAAGCTAATTGTTTATAATATCTCTATTTATACGTTTCAGGGTACGTACACAATAAAAAACTACAGCGTCCCTTACGAACTGATCCCTAGCGAGTTCTCGTTCAAGAAGGGGCGCGTTTACGCGAACGTGACAATGATCAAACCTAGAGAGTTATTGGCATCGGCTTTCATTGATATTGAAATAAATGGCTACATTCGAAAGAAGCAAATGGGTTATATGTATAGTAGCCCTCAGATAAAGTATCCAGAGAAAAGTAGCACAGAGAGCACGCCACGTGTGAAACCTACTTACAATAAATTTAGTAAACTATTTAAAGTTGTGTTCTTGCAAATAAACAATTATTTATGATTATGTTTTAAGTTATCTTTTATATGAACTATAATAATATCCAGGCATCTTCAAGGGTAACAGTCTGAGTCCATTGTGGTATTGTTTGGCTGTGAATCCTTCAGGGCTAGGCTATCGGCTTCGAAGAGAGGCTCATTTCTTTTCCGCTGTACATGGATGACCTTAAGCAGTTCGCAGCGAAACGCCCTGACCTGATAAAGTTATTGAAAGGCTCTGAGACTTTCAGCAGCGTCATCAGGATGGAGTTTGTTGTGGATAAGTGTGCGGTCATGTGCAGCGGGGGAGAGCTGAAAATTCTACCAATTTACAGCTCTCTGAGACACTGACTCTCAGATCGTCAGGAGGTTCCTCATTTTGCAGCCGTAACCACCGGTAGTTAGGGCCCTGCCCCGCTGCTGTAATGCTGTAATGTAAGTACCTACTCAGTCCATACTTTAAAATAAATCTATAGTGTCAAACTAAAAATATATAAAAAAATGACCAAAAAAGTAATTGACAATTTTACTATCTGAAATGTCCATTTCACGAAACAGGTTACGCGGGGTCGACGCGGCGAGGCTAGTAAGCTCCGTGCCATGCACCGGCGCCCCACCGCGTCGGTGACATTTCAGATAATTGACAATTATTGTTTGGTCGTTTATTTTAATTTTCAGTTATAGATTTATTCTAAAGCATGGACTGGTTAGGTCGGCATTGCATGCTAATAAATGGATTTAGATAGCATTGTCATCGAGTTGTGAGCTACCCTGAAAGTTTCAACCCGGATAGCTAATCGGGAAGTGCTCGAAATTTGAGTTACAGGATTCCACCCGGAACGACAGACAGACAGACAAAAAAGGTAACGTGGTAATAAAATAGCACATACGTTGGTCGGTACATTATGTACTACACACTAATGTTCCGCGAGTGAAGCAGCTTGGTATGCACAGTGCAGAGGTAAAATGTCTTTGACCGAATGGACTAACAGGACAAAGGGTCAGTACAACGGGATGTAGCCAATTTGAATACGACACCAAGCATGGAGCGCTTATTGCATTTGTTACATTGCAAGATATAAACAAAGTCATTATTAAGCGATATAACTATATATAAAGCTGCTGTGCATTTACTTTTCGGATTCAGATCCATTCAGAGCAATGTCTCGGTTGCGGAATAAAGTCATGATGGTCGTGAGGCTTGTTGCTATCTATCTGACTCTTTGGGCGGAATTTAGGACTTGTCTTACTGAGAGGGTAAGTTGATCATATATTCTCTAATAATCTCTTCTCTTCTCTGTATAGTATTAAACGGTTTTTGCTTCTTCGCTCTGTGGCTACATGATTTCAAATTAATAAATGTCCGTAATTCTACTCAAAGTTCAAAAGTTCTTTATCACATTTTGACATCACAGACGCACTTATGAACGTCAATTATTACAATGACTACCACCGTATCGGAAAAAGAATCACTAAGAAGATACGGCAAGAAACTGAGGGGCATATTTTTGGAACTGCGGGACTGCGGGTCTGGTCTGGTCTGGTCTAGTCACTCCTGACTACTTCTCTCGATGTATATTATATTTACACTTTTTTGTTACTGATACTATGACCATGGGACATCTCACTCGCACTTCTTGTTTGACATTCTGTTAATATTAATTTATACCTTTCAATGTTATATTTCGAGACATTTTAAAAGAGTTGAAAAAGGACATCCCCGCAGAGTTTCTTGGTGCTATCTTCTCTAGCGGGCGTATTTCCGAAGCACTGGTAGAGTCAGTACCCGTACCCATATCTCCCTCAAGCGACAATCGTATATCGTGTTGAGCTCAGATTAGGGTGTGAAATCACTGCGACATGTCTTATAATGCCATATATTGTCCCATTAAGTTTATCCCAACATGTAGTTATCGTATTTTGGTGTAAAATAATGAGATTATTTCGATTTCTTGCCTGAATTGACAATAATTGGACCGCATCTCATTAGTCGCAGTGAAGCTATACCTTAATTTGAGCTCAACACGATATACTATTGGCGCTTGAGGGACATATGGGTAGGGGGGCAGTTCTCGCATTTGTTTTCTGCACCCGGACTTCAATTTCAGTATAGGAAAGAAATGGGTAAACATACTTACCTTTTTCAAAGTCATGTTAACATAAGTTACAAGTTTTAACATATATTTAATTTTATTTGTATCATGTGTTTATGACCTTTAAAAGTGCACTTTTGTGTCTATTTAGTAAATGATATTTGACTTTGACTTTTGTGGCTTTTTGTTTTTGAAATATTTTCTTATGTGCCAGTTGGCTACTTGGCAGAAGCGGAATGTTCCATGCATCTTTGTCTTCTATGTTGTTTTATTTTCTTTATTGGGAATAGTAAACAGCGACATTATAAATATAACACAAAGAGAAGTTATATAATACAAACTTAATAATAACGAAGCCCACAACACTATTCGCAGATTAACAATTAAATTTGCTGACTTACAAAATGTATATATGTATATGAATATGTATGTACAAGTCATAGAAAAAGAAAAATAACAAAATAAGATTATAACATTATAAGGATAAGAAGCATATAATTATGGAAGAGTGACAATTTGGCAATGTCGCTATTGCGAAAGTTTCTTAAGCACTTCCATTTTAAATTCATTCGCACTGCAAGCAAATATGTCGATTTCTTCAAATATATTATTATAAGTTTCTGCCATTCGGCGAGTAGGAATGCGCAGGCCAGTGTTTGTGTGACATGTAGCCAGGGCAAACAAGCGACCAGCGCGCACCTCTCGCTTCTGAGCAGTTCTAGGTACGATTTAACATAAACTTGCTACTAAATCCATGCAATCAAGATGGTTATTGACAATTTTATATAAAGTAATGGCTTCAAGGTATTTGCGCCTAGACTCGACTTGTTAATTGAATAATCTTTCGGATTCGACAAACATTCGTTCTAACTACATTTCAGTTTTTTTTTATTACTGTCCGATGTCTTATCTTTATTTATTTAATGTTTAAGAAATTATATTTTATTTTCAGGTTACTTACTTCAACATGGAGCATCCCGTTATAACGTATACAAATAACAAATATGTGCAGTTTATCAATTTCACTTCTAGACGACCGGGCAGAGCCAGTCCAAGACACTACGTAGACATGCACTTTACAATACTTGTTAAACTCGATAACAATGTGCAGGTAAAATGTATAAAAATAATAGTTTAATTATTTTTTATATTTTTTTTATTCAAAGTCAAAGTCAAATATCATGTATTAAACAGGAACAAAATGCATAAACACATATTACAAATCAAATTAAAAATATGTTACAAATTGTAACTTATGTTAACATGACTGAGAAAAAAGGTAAGTAGTATGTCTACCCATTTCTTTCCTATACTCTTATTGAAGTCCGGGTGCAGAAAATAATTGCGAAAACTGACTCTACCAGTGCACATGAAATACGCCCGCTAGTAAAGATAGCACCAAGAAACTCTGCGGGGATGTCTTTTTTCAAGTATTTATTTATTTAGTTTACAATACATACTTACATGCTTATTATATTATATAATATACACGGAGTAGTAGAAACACGCATATAAAAGTGGTCCCAAAATAGAGCCTTGAGGAACTCCCGAAGAAATTGCTGTAAAGTCGGAGCAGAAACCGCCAATGACAACCGCTTATGAATGGGTACGCAAGTAGGATTCCATCCATCGTAATAAATTACCACGAACGCCTAATTCATATAGCTAATGCAATACTATGATGTGATGTATACGGCCAAATGCCAATCATAATATCTTGTCACATTTTGTAAATAAATGCATAGATTACTGTATCTAAAAGTATAACATAGTATGTACAAAATACTAAGATACCGAACAAAAGGTATTTAAATACTAAATATGCGAACGGCCAAGGAGTGGAACTCTCTGCCGGCATCTGTGTTTCCGGATAGCTATAATCTGGGTGTCTTTAAGCCAGAAACAAGAGAGAACAGATATAGGAGTGAACAGGTTTCTTCTAGGCGAGCGTGCTACAACTTCGGCCGCATCGTCACTTAACAACAGGTGAGATAGCGGCCAAACTAAAGCCTATAAATAGTAAAAAAAAAGATACAAAATTGATTTTAAAAGTATTTGAGATAAAAGATGAAAACACTTATTTTGTATCTTGTATCTGTATTTCAGATAATTGTATCTTATTTATGTGAAATTTCTGAATCTATAAATATTATTACTATAAAACTCCTGGCTCCGTTACGTTCTCATCTTTGGCTCGGGCTGCAATCCAGCCTCTAGTGTAATGACCAATCAATCAATCAATCAAAAGTTCTTTATTCAGTTTTGTCATCACAGACGCACTTATGAACGTCAATTATCACAATGACTCTACCACCGTATCGGAAAAAGAACAACTACTCAGAAGATACGGCAAGAAACTCAGTGGCAATTTTTTTTAGAACTTTTGTTTCAATATTTTATGTTTGTTTTTGACAATATTATTTTTCTTATGTGCCAGTTGGCTATTTGGCAGAAGCGGAATGTTCCATGCGTCTTTATCTTCTATGTAATTACTAACTGTATAGAACAATGTTTTAACTCACTCGTATCATAATGTACTTTCTGTATTTCAGTTTGATTACTACATCTATGAATACCTGAGCAACACTTACCGACGATCCTTCGTCGAGTTGCATTTTCGGTGGTGCGAATTATTACACGACAAGATATTTGGCTTGGCTCTGAGGAAACAATTTGAAAACTGCACTATTGAACCGGTAATGTTTCTTCCTTTTCCCTAATAGACCGCCCGAAGGCCTACGACATTTTTTTTTTTTTTACTCTTAATAGATCCATGTTTGGCCACTATCTCGCCTGATGTGAAGCGATGATGTGGCCTAAGATGAAGCACATAGATCTAGAGAGACATGTTATTGTAGGCCATGGCCAATAACTGGGGTGAACGGTTTAACGGTCCTTCCGACTAGTGTTGCCCGATTTTTAGGGGTCTGGTTATACGTCCCGATTCACTTTTGATCGGGACGCCAAACGCCCCGCTTTTTTACTAACCTCCTTAGTCTTTACTTCTTTTGATAATTTTGTTAAAAGAAGACACACCCAATTGAATTCAGGAACTCCACCTTGAAGTCGCTTAAAATGGAACTGTCTGTGCATTGAAGATATTTTTCAAAAACCAACTAGGATGGACTATTTAGATGGTATTGAACACGAATCCACGGCCTTAAGAAATTTTGTTTGTTTTTTGGATGTTTCTTATATGTAGACTCTGAAACGGCTGAACAGATTTTAATGTGGTTTTCAGGGTTTGGTAGCTTTAGGCCTAACTTAGAATATAGGGTATGTTACATCGCAATTGGTTGCGTGACAACGAAGATACAGCTTGACTCTTCGTAGTACGCGCTCTCGTATACTGGGGAGGTCTTGCTAAGATGGTTTGATTAAAATACGAGTACGGAATTCTTCCGTCCTTCACGCGGATGAAGTCGCGGGGAAAAGCTAATTGTTTATAATATCTCTATTTATACGTTTCAGGGTACGTACGCAATAAAAAACTACAGCATCCCTTACGAACTGATCCCTAGCGAGTTCCCGTTCAAGAAGGGGCGCATTTACTCGAACGTGACAATGATCAAACCTAGAGAGTTATTGGCATCGGGTTTCATTGATATGGAAATAAAAGACTACATTCTAAAGAAACAAACTAGTTACTAGGACTAAAGCAACGTGTGAAAACTAAGGAATAAATAAAAGAAGTAAAAAAAATGTATAAGGTTTTTTTATCTATTTTAAAGGGCTTTTTCGCTTATAATATATGTAATATTAGGTAGGATTAACTACAATACATAAAAATGTATCAAACTATTTGTTAATTAATTTGTACAACAAAATTAAATTAATTAGCTTTATAACATGCATACTAAAAAATAAGTTATAAATTAAACTAATCTAATCTAATAAACCACTAACTACCAGTGGGCAACGTTCCCAAAATGCTGGCAGCATTGCCACGTTGAATGGCAGTGCTTATCTTTTGACCAAAATATAGGCCAGCATTTTGGTCAGGTGTTGCTTCGACAAGAATTTGTACAACATTCTGGCCGAATCTGATTTAGGCTCGGCCAGAATTCTGTTACAACCATATATTTTAAGCAACTGTATATCACATGGTTTCGGATACTTTCATTTCGGACACATTCCATTAGGATATGGTAAATGTCGTTAATTTGAATACAATCTGGACAACTGGGTGTTGGGGATTTCCTCATTAAAAACGAAAACTTGTTGCATGGAATGTATCCGGCACGAAGTCTCAGTGCAGTCACAGTATTTTATTTTTTAAGTTCGCCCGTTTGGGCAGGCTAAAGTCTCTAGGACCATACCACCTTGTCTTACGTAGTTTTTATTTGATAGTTTAATATTCCATTTATTATAGTTTTGTTGAGAATGAGGGTCAACAGCAACAAGCCGGACCCTCTGCTAGTGCTTCAATAAAGTGGTGGAACTTTATTCAAGCTTTCCATGAACTTTTTGGGAGAACATAAAAAGCAATTTTAAGCTATTGCATAGCTTCTATCCCGGCCTTGAGCGTGGAGACCGAATCCAGAAATTCCGTAACGAAAATAACCTAACACCCCCCACTTCGAATGCTATGCAATAGCTTTACCGCGTCAGTCTCCGAGTGCCACACGTCTTTTTTTTTCTCTATTTTGTTTCATTTGCCTACACTCGTGCACGTTTATGAACACATAATGGTTAATATTCCACCGATATTACACATGATCACTCGAAATAACACTTTTTTGGAAAATAAAACAAAATCGAACTGCATCACTTTTTACTTCCCGCCAAAAAGTCGCCGTCACAGTATCTCTTCTGTTGAGTGATGTGTTGTCTATCCATGTAAAATGCATAGGTTGAGGCTGAATCGTTCGATACCAAATACCCTTTTCACGTGACTTTAAATCAAAACATTCTTTAACCAGTTCATAACACTGAGTTTTTAAGGTGGAAATGTCGCAGCCAACTAGCTTAATCAGCCGTTCAATCAACAGCCTAGCCTCTTTACTAAACAGCGCCGTTTAACTAGCTTCCTGAATGATATTTAGCTATTTGATCAAACAGCTAGGCAAATGACTTGGATCGATGATGGTTAATTACTGTTACTGTTGTAACAGACGCTATGGCTAAATATCATTCAGGCCGCTAGTTGAACGGCGCTGTTTAGTAAAGAGGCTGATGATTGAACGGCTAGTTAAGCTAGTTGCCTGCGACAGAAATATAGTTATTGATGTTTTAAGTTAAACGGTTTTATTGAAAATAAAGATACTTAATAAAGATGTAGAAAATGTACTAAAAGCTAAAAAATAATTCATTAGGTCCTAGGTACCAGTTATTATATAACTCTCCCTATCAATCTAGGGCATTGATCAGACAAAAAAAATCAGCGTGGGGCGTGGATTTGAGTAAATATTTTTTAACGATTGTATATGGATTTGATTTTTTAATGACGTTGAATTTATTTGTTATTAATTTTTAATTTTATTTATAATGTTTTTATTCAATTTTAATGTTTTGATGAAATTAATTTTATATATCTGGAAACATTTGCACGCCTGCAGAGGCAGATTAAGAGAACTTTTTTTATACTGTTAACAATGGTACCATACCTTATTTTATTAGAATTTTTAATTATGAGCGGTTGACTGTTGATAGAAATTTCACGCGCAACAAACTATCGGTACTAAGCGTTTTGCAGATTCCTTTATCATGCGAACTGCTAAGGAGTGGAACGCTTTGCCACCATCTTTGTTCCCAAACGGATACAACTTGTGTCTCTTTAAATCGAGACTGAATAGGCATCTCATGGGCAAGCGTGTTCCATCTTAGGCTTCACATCTTCGCTTTCCATCAGGCGAGATATCGTCAAACGTATGCCCATTTACCAATAAAAAAAAACCCACTATTTTATTTGAGCTGACTGAGAATATGCGTCAAAGCTTTGACATCGCTCAATGTTTCATTCATTGAGGAATGACACTAGACCTCAATGGTTTCATTACTATTAGGGAATCGGACAACTTTTCAGAAAGTGTTTAAAAATTAACCATAGTTTATATAGGCTTACGCTTTGAAAAATAATATTTTAATTAAACTATTATTATTTATTTTTTAATAAAACTATTTTCAAATGTTATGTTTTAAATATTGCCGCGCAAAAAGTTACCTCACACATACGTATGACGTCACACGCTGGCAAACGAAACAACAAGCTCTACGAAAGAAAACTTGTAAAGTGATTTATACGTTTTTGTGATCGTGATTGAATTAAAAACATATCGTTTTGATTTAGATAAAAAGCAAAAGTATAAAATAAACACAACCTTCGCACTCGGTATTTACTTTGAAATGACGTCATGCACTCATGTTTCGGAACAGATAAAAGATGACAGAATTATTAGATTTATTTAATGATTTATAAATAAAAAATAGTATTATTTTACAAAAGTATTGATCAAATGATCTTTTGGATTAGTCAAACATTCGTTCTAACTACATTTTAGATTTATTTTCGAGTACTGTTTGATCCCCTATTTTTTTTTACGCGTTGGTCCATGTTTGTGTTCTATCTCGCCTGATGTGAAGCGATGATGTGGCCTAAAATGGAGCACATAGATCTAGAGAGAGGCGGCAGTTGAGCGGCTGCTCAGACTCGTCTCCCCGATGGTTCACCGAACATTAACCCGAAACACGACTAGGTCGCTTGACGGCATGGCTTTGTTCGGTGGGTGGTATTACAACCACGGCCAGAGCCTACCACTCCAAAACGCGTAAGTGGGTTTCATCACGTTTTCCTTCACCGTTTTAGAGCGAGCGTGCAAAATCTGCACTTAACTATAAGTCATTGGTATTACTCTAGACGTTTTTATTGTAATCTATTTATATTTATGTGGTCTAACTAAATAGCTTTGTCTCATCGTCTCAAGTATAATGTGCGAGAGAGAATCGATATCATATGCAAATAACAAGATGAAAGCATCCTACGACAATCTAAGAACAAGGAATGGGTTTTACAGAAGTATCAAGTTTCAGTAAGTACAGTCGGATAAAAAAGTATTTTTTTTAAATAATTTCGGGTCACAAAACGAAACTTCATTACCATTACAATCTAGCCTAATAAGGCTAATAAGTAATTTGAATTTAACTTAAAATGCTAAGTAGAGTAAAAAAGAGGATAAAAAAGTGTGAAGTTTTTTATGTAACTGTATGACTAGACCAGCAAGTCGTTCGCCTAATGGTAAGCAATACGCCTGCCCATAACAGTTACAACTAGACATGGGTAACTTAACAAAAATTCATGAGCTGCGAGTCAGATCACGGTTCAAACAGTTGAACCAGCTCAATTTGTACTTCTGCTATACTGCAGGCAAATGTGACTCAGGTCTAAGCCGGTTCAAATAATCACTGAGTCGACTGACTCGCTTTAGCCGTCGCGTGGAATATTCCATACAAAGATTTGTCAGCTCTCAAATGAATCAGACTTACCACAGATAAACAGCTCAATTCAAATTGACTACCATAGGTAGACTCAAAGCTTAGCGAGCGCCGAGCCGAGTCGCGAGCCGTGAGCTGTCTATTTTGCTTTTGAACCGCAGGTCAGCAGCTCAAGTCTCTGTGATCTGTATATTTGAACTGGCTCAGATCTGAGCTACACACGCCTAGTAACAGCACCACCCAGAACTTTGTTTTGTTGTTGTTCTATATTTTATAAGAGTCTGTCGTATACCTTGTTAATTCCTTATTTGGTGTATAATAAAACATTTTTGTAATGTATTGCATTGCTTGTTTTATGGAATTCAAAAGGTGGCCTGTAGAATAAATACCTACATTTTATCTGCCAGTTAATCTATCAGGAAGTTGTGGAACCGTCCCTCATTTGATACTACCCCGGTGGTCAAAGTATCTGAAGAAGAAATAAGTTGTTATTAAGTTCGCGATAGATTTTTGCATTTTTATAGGATAACTTTCAAATATTAATTTAATTTTCTCGAAGTTCCCGTTAAAGCACCTTTTTTTTGATAGGTACAGACTAGCGACGACTTTCCTTGATTATTTTTTACTATAAGTACAAGTTTTTTTTATAGTTTTGAGTAATGAGACGAGCATGTCGTTCGCCTGGTGGTAAGCGCCACGCCTGCTCATAACAATTGCAGTTGCCAGCCAGAACTTTTAATACCATAAAAGTATTGTGCCATAAAGCTACTGTGTATATAGCACTGCATTGCGCTCATCACCCCGAGACATCAGATATTAAGTCTCATATGCCCAGTAATTTCGCTAGCTACAATGCTCTTCAAACCAGAACACAGTAATGTTTGCGCACTACTGCTTGGTGTACGTCTCTCGTATGCGAGAGGCCATCTGAGTAGGTACCACAGCCTTGGCAGTTATTCCGCCGCCGAGCAGTAGTGTGCAAGCATTACAGTGTTCCGGTTTGAAGAGCATTGTAGCCAACGAAATTACTGGGCATATGAGACTTAATATCTGATGTCTCGGGGTGATGACCGCAATGCAGTGCTACGCAGTGCTTTTCATGGTATTAAATATTCTGTGTGGCACTGCCGTGGCAATTGTTATGGGTAGGCGTGGCGCTTACCATCAGCAAACAGTCGCTGATAGATGTACATTGTTTTATACTACTTAAAGATTAAAAACTTAAAACACACCTATCTCGATAGTAAAAAATACCTTCGATAAGATTCATGAAAATCTAATTCGAATATCTCAAATAATTTAGTTTATGAGCAAGGGACGCAGATCTTTAAAAGTTTTCAAAGTAATCTCGATCTCCATAAATAAAATTAATATTACTAATGCAATATTTCTGTCACGTTCTCTACAGCCTACGCCTGTTAAGTAAGTAAACTTTGATTCAATATATAAAGGGGATGTCAACTGATATCCAGCATTCAATCGCCAGCTCTCGGCGCCATCTTGCGAGTGCTGCTTGGCGGGAAACAATTTTAATACTTTTTAAATTTATTTTTTCAAAATGTTAAAGATTACGGCTATAGTTTCATTGGTTCTCATTGGTAAGTGTTTAAAATATTTTAATAATGTAATAATTATTAATAGTAGGAATTTTATGTGGTTAGTAATTTATTAGTTTTGATGTTGACTTTTGCCAGTGTTTCTCAATCTTTTTTCTGTGGTCCCCTTATTTTATCGCTCCTTTTTTCTGTTTAATTGAATATAATTAAAAACGTTACTTGATTATAGGTCTTTTATAAATATAAATTTAATCGCATTTTCTTAGCGATATGGTCGCAGGCAGACTCTAGGCGACATAAAAAGGATGCATCCGAACCAAGTGGTTTTGACTCAGGTGACATGTGTTAGAACATAGTGATTTATAATGCATGGTTAGATGATAAATTGAGCTTAAGATTATGAAGACACTTAGTTATATAATAGTTACATAAGGATAGGCTTGCGTTTGGCCACTATTTTACCTGATGGTAAGCGATGATGTGGTCTAAGATGTAACACGCTCGCCTAGAAGATACCTTTTCACTCTCGATTTGAAGACCCCCCAGGTTGTAGTTGTCAAGAAACAGACGTTGACAATACGTTCCACTCCTTGGAATATATCGTGAATTATTTCTTCGGGGATAATATTTGGCTCAGTTTATAAAATGCTTGTTAATTTTTTGTTAGTAGCATGACGCATGTTCATAATGAAATGAAATTTAGGCCCGCTCTCGATAAAGTACTTATATTTTTTTTTTATTATTATAGGCTTGCGTTAAACCGCTATCTCACCTGTTGTTAAGTGACGATGCGGTTGAAGACGTAGCACGCTTGCCTAGAAGACCCTGTTCCTAGAAACCATTTTATTGTTGTCTTAAAGACACCCAGATTATAGCTATTAAGTATCAAGTATATGAAATAGGCAGTACGATGTGGGCATCGAGCCTGTCGTGCGACTCATGCGGTAGCGAGTGCACGTCTGCGTGTGGCACGCGACACTTCCGCTCCTGCTGCTTCAACTACCTGAGGAGGAAAAGGATCCCTGCTGATGCAGTTAAGGTACCAGACATATCTATAGAACCTTGAACGAATAACTGTAGAATAGCGAATTTCAGTAAAAAAACCTCCGACATAAAAATTATCTTTCAACTTCTTGGCGTTACACCTACGTTTATATAGGTATGCACTCTAGGGGTAAGAGCGAGTTGGACCACGGAAGAGTGAGGTGCGGCAAATCGATTTGGTGGTCATTTACTAAATTTGATCTGTCGATACAATTTTTTGATAGAAGTGTATGGGATCTCAAAGATTATTTTGATGGTCATTATACTATTTCCCATTAAAAACTACTGTGAGTCTAAAAAATAATAAATAAATATATAATAAAATAATAATTTTATTTCCACAGTTCATACCACGCAATGGCGGACACGATCTCAAAACCCAACAAGTCGAGCCGTCAAAAGCTGACAAACCAGACCTTCCAATCTTCCTCGTAGAGAACATTCCAGAACAATGGGTCTCCAACGCAATTCCAAGCGAATACCGACCTTATCCATACGACGATATGTTCGAAAATAGGTTCTTCGATGTTTAAGAATGAAACAGAAGGCTGTACCATGAAATATTTCTCCTTATTGGGTGCTAACAAAAACTATTTATAAATTTTGTCAAACTGTGGACTTCAAACTACGCATGCGCAACGTTTAAAAGTATTCTTGACAGCTTCCATGGTGTAGTGGTTGGGTAGGTTGGCTCAAATCTCATACACCCAGTGGTGTATGAGATTTGAGCCAACCTGCCCATCGGCGCAACCTCAGTAGGTTGCGGGTTCGATTACTGCGACAGGACAAAAGTTTGTGCAAAGAAAAATAAAGCGCAAGCATTTGTTTCATGTCTGGATGTTGTAGGATGGTCCTCGTAGTTCCTGGTTCCCTAGATACAGGGAGTCCTAGTTAGGGGCCAGGATCTATGTATGCGATTGTTGGGCGTATTTATTTATTGATTTTTTTTTTATTTAGTTACGTATTTAAATTGATTTATACTATTTAGTATAAATATAGCACCCAAAACTTTTGAAATATTTCTCACTTCCTGTCAATTTACGCACTGTATAAAATAAAATAAATAAAAAAGATTTTATGTCTATTAAGGCTGGATAAGAAGACATAAATTCAAACATAATTAGTTTTAAGGATATTAAATAAAACAATACTATCCATACGACGAAGTTTTATTCATATTTATTATTAAACATTAATAAGTATAAGTTTTATCGTAAAAATCAAACAAATATAGCTCTTTAAAAGTAATCAAATAATTCTAAGTCAAAATGAAAGCTTTCGCTTGGCGATACTCAAAGATTAAAAATAAAAAAATTAAATAAAAAGATCTTTGAATCATCCTAGACTCAAGAAAACCACGAGACGAAAGCTTCTTGTGACAGCTGAATTATTTATGACTTGTAAATAATTTATAAGCAATTCCTTATACAAATAATACAAAATATTCTTACATTTATATGAAACATTAACGAATGCCAAGCAAAAAACTGAAACAAGGTTTTTCGGAAAGAAAAAGTACGATCACCGGCCGGGACTTGAAATCGCATCTCAATCTCTTCCTTCAGCGCAGGAAGCGCTCTACCAATTGAGCTACCGTGGTTACCAACTCGAGCGCCAAATTTTTGTTTCCGTTATTTAACCGTCTTAAGGGTGACGTGTACGCCATCTATTGAGATAGGAGTGGACCTTTTCCACAACGAGCAAGATCAATGTTGCAATTAAATACTTTAAGGTTCAAGTCTCTGCCGGTGGCCGTATTTTTTCTTTTTAAAAAACTTTGAGTGTTAATTTAAAATATAGGTACGTAAAAGTTTTGGCAAAAGTATTTTAATATTATTATTTGAAACGCTATATTTTATCAAATGCAAATATGAACTATGACCCATAATATTTATAAAACTTTAGGAAAGATGCATACAACATGTTTTTTTAAAGATTTGAATATCGCCAACATCACAATTTAGCAAGAAATAGACTTAAATTATATCACAAAAATAATTATGTCACCTTCTAGGTCATAATTAATACCTTACAATCGACTTTATTTAACAGCGTATTATTTCCACCAGTTTACGTATATTGTTCTATAATACCAATAATAATTTAAAGTTTGTTTTGACTATACAAGGACAATACTTTTTTATAATTTAAGTACCGCTTAAGATTTTTCAAAAATCACAATAAAGAACCGACTGCACTTAACGCTATAGTGCAGGGTTTCCCAACCTTTTTGCATGGTGCCCCCCCGGATTATGAAAAAAAATATTAATGCCCCCCCTATATTTTTCTTAATTGCTTCAAAGTGCTTTCAAGTGGAGGAAATGGCAGAAGTATATGCAAAGCAAGAGTGGCCACTTTTGGATTAAGGAGAAAGCTTTTTATCCAAAATTTTTCCAAAGTCAACAGGTAAAAGTCATCTTTCACAGTCGAATCTGCCTTCATTTCCAGAAATTCTTCTTGGACATCTTCTGGTAATTGCAGAACATTGACCAAACATGGATTTCTGATCATGTGCCATATTGGTGATTTTGAATTAACATCTCAGTAATGTCGGTAAAATTATTTCTGTGTATCATAAATAATAAGTGATTAGATTAAAATATCTGAGCACTTCATGCGACCCTTAAGATCTCTCTACGCCCCACCAGGGGGGCAAGCCCTACCGGTTGGGAAGCCCTGCTATAGTGCTACAAGAATCTAAATGAACACGCCCGAGATAGTGAGACCGTGTGTGTCATATCGGGAACTTGTGCGAATTTAGATCCAACGTACTGAAGTTTGAATCCCGCTGAATAAAACAATGACTAGTAAACCATCATCATCATCATCAGCCAATAACGTTCCCACTGCTGGGACACGGGCCTTCCCTCGTAGAAAGACTATAGGTCATAATCCACCACGCTGGCTCAGTGCGGGTGGATGTCACATGTCCTTGAATTTTTGTGATAAATTCTGTTCGGTTTTGTCACGATGTTTTCCTTCACCGTTTTTTTAGAGCGAGTGTTAAATCCGCACATAACTTTAGAAAGTCAGTGGTGCGGGGCGAGCGCGATTCGAACTCGGGTGCGTCGGATCGAAAGTTGCACGTTCTACCACTGAGCCACACTCACTCTCTGTTGTTGTGTTGACTGTTAAATGCAGATTATTAATTATGATACATTATGAGAAATCAAAATGTCCAAGATTCACAAAAATTTAAGGTCATTGTGACATCCGATGATCTTTGGTTTTTTTTATGGAACTGAGTGATGAGACGAGCGAGTCGTTCGCCTGATGGAAAGCGCCACGCGTGCCCATAACAATTGCAGTGCCACCCAGAACCTTCAATACCATAAAAAGCACTGCGTAGCACTGGATTTCGCTCATCACCCCTAGACATTATGGTATTAAAAGTTCTGCGTACAACTGCAATTGTTTTAGGCAGGCGTGGCGCTTACCATCAGGAAAACGACTTACTCCTCTCATCACACAGTTCCATAAAAAACACGTGCATTCAGATTCTTGTCGCACAAATATGAGCAGTTCAATTATGTCATTTAAAAAGTTTTTAAGACAGTACTTGTTTTGTCAACTAGAACGCTACGGCATATGAGGTTATCTAAAACAGTGAGTCCGTTGTATTTATTAGTAATTCGCGATTTCCTTCTGTTTTCTCCTTGCTATTTCTGCGCTGGCCTCTTGGATCGCCTCCCAGAGCTTGGCTTCGGATAGGATTTGGCGAGAGAGCTCGTCGATCGCAGATTCTGAGTCCAAGATAGAGCCTAGAGCTTCGTCGTCGACATACTGGAAAAGATAAGGAACATACAAATTATAAATTCTTAATTGCATACCAGAAAATTCCTTACAATTGTTAGTACAATGAGCGATCTTATCGCTTAAAGCGATCTCTTCCAGACAATCTTTGGATGGGCAGTATCGAAAGAATGAGTAGACGGCGGTGTAAAATTAGATTGCAATAATAAATACCTGCATACTTAAACATACTTTCCAATACATACATACTAATACCACAGAATACTAAGGGACAAAAGCATCACTTTGCAAAGAAATTTAAACAAATAGCGACTCTAGCTATGACGCAATAAAATTCAATTCAGCTCGCGTAGCGCTGCATACCTACCAGTCATATTAACCTACACAGCGCGTCTCTTTCTATCGCGCCGCTCTTATCTCTTCTGACGCGGCACGTGTAACGACGCGCGACCCGCCGTCGGTGTCCGGCTATGTACTTGTAGCTTCGTACCTACAGTGCAGAGTGCGCTAGGCCTGGTAATACATACCATATACTTTTACATAATTACATAAAGATAATAAGCACCAGCGGGTTAGGAGTAGGATTACCATATGTTTAAAAATAGTCAAGGACTTGCCACGTCTGATATCAAGTGGAAGAGCATTCTACAGACGGACAGCTTGTACTGTGAAGGATGTATGATAATCAAAATGGAAACTTAATTAACTCAGTAATGGCTATGTGACACCTTTTTAAACACTAACGAACAGCATGCCTATTGCTAGATATAAAAACAATTTAAGAGCCTGACTGGTACATCACAGATTTTACTCATCGGGTGACTATTTCAATTTGATATAGTTGACAGACTCTGTGGTGTAGTGGTTAGGCAGGTTGGCACCAATCTCATACACCACTGCGTTTCGGTTGCGGGTTCGATTACCGTGACAGGACAAATGTTTGTGTACAGAGACACGTAACATATACCTGCACTTTTTTTCTGTGCACAAACATTTGTCCCGTTACAGGAATCGAACCCACATCGGTGTATGAAATTTAAGACAACCTACTCAACCACAACACCACAGAGGCTCTCAAATATGTGTTAGTAATTTGTAGTAGATATTATATTGGCATGGCTAGTTAAAGCTTTTAGATGTTAAGTTTTATAATGTGTGTTCAGTTAAAGTACCTGACGTTGTCTCAGTTCCTGTGACGGCATGCCGGGGGATCCTTGGGACCTTTTACGTCCGCAACCTGGAATTTGTAAAAGACAAATAATGATAATAATAACATAATAGGAGCAGGGGTGACTTTTTGGCGAGTAGACGCAGGGGCGACTTTGTAACGAGTCGACGGTTCGTGGCGATACCGAGCCGAGGGTTAAATGAAACCTCTGACCCCCGGCTTGCCTTAACAGGTCATTCGGGGGTGGAGATGCAAGAGCTAAGAACTAAGCTCCAAGGGTGTTAAAGGCATAACGCCGGGAGTAGCGTTTATAGACCAGTTCTCATCCATTAAAAATCCACCTCAATAGCCCAATCATAATAAATAATTTCCATATGTCCAATAATAGTCCTCGCACTTATCGGGGGCTGCTTTTGATTGCATCTTCTTAATGATGCACTTGAGAAGACTTCCCAGATAAGTGTTGCCCATTACATATGTAAACTAAATGCTCTAAGAGGCCTCTACGTGTTGACTCATGTCTCCGCGCAAGCCTTCCAAAGGACCGGGTGTATAACGCGTGAGAAAGAGCGACATAATAATAAATTCATTTATTTTATGCAATAATACACCAGAGGCCCCTAAAATATATACCTTACCAAATAATTTAATATATACATATTATAGAACACAATACACTAGAATAAGGGGCATTTCGGTGTAGCCTCTCTGTAGCGCCGGAACACTATTCCCTCTATAACATTTGGTCAAGGATCATAAATCTGTCTCATACTGTTAAAAGTTATTTGCAAGGATTTGTTCGGAAATAACGTTTGTTTGGCGGCCATCATGTAACATGGCGGAATGTAAAAAAAAAAATCGGAGCCTTGGAACCTTTTCAGCCGTTAGTTCTGTCAGTGTAGTCGTTAGTTCTGTGGACTAGTCCTAGTTTCTGTTGGTGATACTAGATTCAGATTTTTTCTTTTTACTGATTTGAGTTTTTATTTTAAATATATGTTAAATGACAAGCTTTTAACAAATTCGTAATCTGAACCGCGAGCAGATTAAAATGAGCCCAACACTAGTAGTTTACGACCCGTCAAGGAGTTCCATTGCCCACCTTCCGTCTCCATCATCAGATCAGCTGTCACCATAATATTGCATTGTCATCGGACTTTGACCAAGTATGCAAAATTTCCTCCGGATAAGAGGGAGTGGTACTGATGTAATTTGCAAGATTTGACCCAACCACTTTTAATTGTAAGTTAATTAAAAGCTTGTAAAAATCATGAACCGTGTAGTCAGCATTGAAAGGATTATTATGTATTCGTTTTATTTTTAATCAGATTCGTAATTGTGCTGTAAATTTTTATTTTTAATTATTGTGGGCCTCTTCTAAACAATTCTAATTTGGGTTCCGGTAATATGTTGTCTCCGCGGGTTTGATTGGTTTATAGTATACATTATGGTACTAGTGTGTAATGTTGGTGATTACCGCTGAGGCGCCATTGAGACCCGAGCCGTTAGGTGAGGGTCTGAAGAGAGCCGTGGACGGTAATCATCAATACACAGGTGTATCATACGACGTTTTTCAACACATTTGTGAATAAAATATCAATAAAAACTCATTTTCAACAGTGAAAACGAGTTGTGAAAAATGATTCGCTATGGCGGGAAACATTAATCAGTTTTCCTATGCGCGCGCATTGCGATCAGCCACAGACTAAAGGGATGAGGTTTTTTTTTTATATTCCGCGCATAGGGTTTGCGCCTATTCTGCTATGTACAAAATGGGGAATTTAAAGTTTTCTTTTATTACAGAGAAAACAAAATGTATATTTGAGTGAAAGTTTTATTTATTAAACACGTACGAGTTAAAATTATCTATTTAAATAAGAAGTTGCATCAAATGAGCAAGCAATAGGAATATTAATTTAATTGTTCTATTAAACACGATCTATTTTTGAATAAAAACTTTTTTTAAAACAAAGCACCTCAACCAATAAAATTAAAAAAAAATAACTATAACTCACTAGTGAGTTATAGCAATGAAAAAGTCACAGTTTGATTATGGGTGTCATTCTGTGCCTAATTGCGGTGACCGTAGAGCCACTTTATGAGCAAGTGTGTTGAAAATATAATTATTTCATGTGCTTACCTGTAAATGCATTGCAGAAGGGCCGCTTTTTCGGCGACATTACCATCTCCTCGCCCACCCGTGGGTCGAAACCCCGCGATACCTGAAAATACCAAGAAATGTTAAACTAGGTTTTTCGGGAAGAAACATTCGACCACCGGCTGGGTCTCGAACCCGCAACCCAATCTTCCCTCAGCGCGGGACGCTCTACCAATTGAGCTACGGAGACGGTTAAATAACGGAAGAAGAAATTCGACACCCGCGTTGGTGTCCACCGTAGCTCAATTGGTAGAACGTCCCGCGCTGAGGGAAGATTGGGTTGCGGGTTCGAGTCCCAGCCGGTGGTCGAATTTTATCTTCCCGGAAAAATTTGTTAGAGTTTTTTGCTTGGGATTCGTTAATGCTTCATATAAAATTTAACAAGAAAATTTAGCATGTAATTGTACCGAAAACCTGTGTGTGGGGGGAGGGGGGGAAATGGATAGGTAGATAGGTAGGTATAGTTTTCTACTGTAGAAGCGCCTCCATTCAATAAGGAAGATCATCCGACCGAGCCAGGTGTGTTCCAGGGGACAGCTGTCCGACAGAACTTACTTGGAGCTTGTACAGGTGTTATCTGTCGTGCCAACTTCGTTTGCGTGATGCACGATTTGTATAGAAAACTGCGACTTTGTATGGACGTTTGTGTTACTTTATGTCAGCGCCATCTGTGAGCATGTTGTTGTATATGTGGCGGGTAAGGTTCACATCCTCTTCATCGGATGTATTTTTAAAAGGCAGAAGAAATTGTCGATCGTTGTTAAGAACTTTGTATAAGCTTCTTTTGTAAGTTGTTTGTGAGAGGCCGCCTTGGGAACTACCACGCCAGTTATGCAACCGCCAAGCAGGAGTGTTATTATGTTCCGGTTTGAAGGGCATAGCCGGCGAAATTACTGGACATATACACATACATAAGACTAAAGACTTAAGGTCCTTTCCACGTATGTCGCAGGGTGACGAGCGCAGTGCCTGCCGCGTAATGTTCTGGGTGGTGCTCACCATCAGGAAAAAGACCTGCTCGTTTCATTACTTGGATGTTTAAAAAAACATGGCTTAACCCATTCATTGCTTAGTCTACGTTTTTAAGTACCTATACCGACTTGTCTTTACTATAGAAATCTACTCGTGGTAGGTCTCTCGTATGCAGGAGGCCGTCTGGGTAGGTACCACAGCTTTGCCTTCATTCTGCCGCCAAGCAGTAGTGCGCAAGCATTACTGTATTCCTGTTAGAAGGGCATTGTGGCCAGCGAAATTACTAGGCATGTGAGACCTAATATCTGATGTCTCGGAGTGATGAGCGTAATGCAGCGGCGCTCTTTTCTCTGATAGAAAAGAAAGAAAGAAAAAACATACTGACGACCACAAAATCATTCAACTAACAAAATAAGGGAAACAGAAATCGCTTAGTACAAATGTGTAGTATATTATAGTGATATTTTAATACCTAGGTAGGTACCTACATATTTTCGCTTGATCAATGCCGTATAAATCACAAACACTGAAACACCATTACCTATTACAATAATACCTAATATTATTATATTGTTACTTACCGAGGCGGTATAGCAACACTCCATGTACAAGAGCGCAATGACAAGCAGCAACGAAACGCGCGACACGGCCATGGCGGGAAATCTGACAGCGGCTTGCGCGGGAAATCTGCGGAAAAAATATACAAACTTTAGTAAATAATTAATTTTTAGAAAAAAACAAAAACCGACTTCAATGTATCTTCGAAGTCCAAGGTCACATATCGATGAAATTTATATGGGACCACTTCGTAGCTATACTGAACCCGACGCAAAAAGATTTTTTCAAATCGGTTCATAAATGACGGAGTTCTGAGGTAACAAACATAAAAAAAAATATACAATCGAACAGAGAACATCCCCCTTTTTTGAAGTCGGTTAAAAAGAGAAAATTGAGAGACGTAGTCCTTGACCATAACAAACTAGAAGAGATCGCTTTGAGCGATAAGACCGCCTATTGTTATGCTGATTATACTTGATTTCATGTACCTATTTTTAAGGTATTTAACAATAAAGTGTTTATCTGTCTATCTATCCATCTTTTTCTTTAAACCATAAAGCATTTAGTATTGTGTTGCATAGTAGCGGGCAGACTTCAAACTGCGTTTAGCAATTATTTTTTTTATGGAACTGAGTGAGACGGCAATTCGTTCGAATGATGATAAGCGCCACGCCTGCCCATAGCAATTGCAGTGTCACGCAGAACTTTTAATACCATGAAAAGAACTGCGTAGCACGGCATTGCTCTCATCACCCCGCGATATCAGATATTTATTTATTTATTTTATTTATTTTCTCAAGCACGAACAGTTTACAATCAACTTAAAGATATTGTCTTAACATATTGACTTAATACATAAACCAATCAAGATGCTACTAATAAAATACATTATATAGATAAGAACAAGACGGTATATATATATATATATATATATGTTTATATATAATACAATATAATATAAAATGTGCTACGTTCTGAAGAAATGAAGAAACAAAATTAAAATCACTTAAGAGACACGACTTTTAAATTTATTTGTGGAAAGCAAGAAAATATCGCATTCAGAAAACGATCATTGTAAGATTTACATGCTCTTGGTACGAATGAATTACATGCATAATTTGTTCTATATGTAGGTAAACTAAACAATTTATTAGTATGACGTGAATTAAGACGAGGGCATTTAAAACCAATCTGACTGACAAGGTATGGGGAGTCAACAACATTTCTTAAAATTTTAAACAAGAACATTTGGTCCTTTATAGTGCGTCGGCTTTGAAGGGTATCAAAGTTATAAACTAAATGCTTATCTGACCTGGAAGTAAAAAACTTCAGGTGTTTCAAAAACTTATTCAGTATTCGTTCCAGACTGTTAACATAAATTTGATATTGAGGGTTCCAGACACTAGAGGCGTATTCAAGAATTGGTCGTACTAGTGAATTAAATTATATATTAAGTCATATGCCTTGTAATTTCGCTGGCTACAATGCCCTTCAAATCGGAACACAGTAATGTTTGCGCACTACTGCTTGGCAGCAGAATGACTGGCAAAGCTTACTATTCAGTTATGTCTACATTAAAATGTAGAATTGTTTTCTAATCCAAGAAACTGCATATGATTTATCGCTTGCCCTCGGGGGCGGCCGCCCGCCGCCCGCCGCCCGCCGCCCGCCGCGCGCCGTGGGCCGTCTACCGTCCCACCGACTTGTGCGGATTCAATACAAGAAACTGATCGTTTGCCGAGAGTACCTACTACAATACCTACAACTTAGTTCCTACTGGAAATAAATAATCTTTTACTAGTATAACATACAACAATTTATCACAAAAAATTCAAGGAAATGTGACATCCACTAACCCGTACTGCGCCAGCGTGGTGTATTACGGCCTATACTCTCTCTATGAGACAATCGGTCGGTTTAACCGATTAAGAGCTACTGTACCACAGACAGACACATAGTGGTCAAACTTATAGCACCCCTCCTTTTTGCGTCGAAGGTTCAAAAATGGAACTGAGCCAATTCTGTACATTGATGATGTTTTTGAAAAACCAATGGGATCGACTATTCAGAGGGTACTGAACACGAATCTACGGGTTTTTAGATTTTTGTCTGTCTGTTTGTTTGTTTGTTATGGCAAGACATAACAAAGGTGAAAGAAGTGTGGCGCGCGCAAAAAACGCGAGACAAAGCAATTCAATTCAATTCAAACTCAATTTTGTCGTCACAGACGCACTTATGAACGTCAATTATTACAATGACCCTACCACCGTATCGGACAAAGAACCACTACTCAGAAGATACGGCAAGAAACTGAGGGGCATATTTTTTAGAACTTTTATTACAATATTTTATGTTTGTTTTTGACAATTTTATTTTTCTTGTGCCAGTTGGCTACTTGGCAGAAGCGGAATGTTCCATGCATCTTTGTCTTCTATGTAATTACTAACTGTATAGTATGCTTTTATCATTAGAATATATAAATAATATAAGCATAAAAATAAGCGGGTATATAGATATTTCTGCCCGTTATAACCTCAGCAACCCACCCGCAATAACTTTAGTATCGTCGTGATCATGGTGCTTGTAGCAGTGAGTGCCGAGATATCGAGAACTCAAAACAAATACATAGTAAATATATCGTTTCTTAATCAAATTTTAGAAGTTTATCTTTACAAGATAAATAAAACCAGCCAAGTGCGAGTAGTAGTCGCGCACGAAGGGTTCCGTACCATTATCTATAAAAAATCATGTCTGTTGTATGGGAGCCTGTTACGTATGACGTCGTGGTGCATACCAACTGCCCGCAGGAGCGAGTCACGAGGCGCCGACGCAGCACATCATGCCCTCTCTTTCTACTTTTTTACATTATATAGCTTTCCCCCACATCGTCACTTCTGGTTCTCACATCGAACCGTTGTCACCCATTAGGTTATTTAGCATGTAGGAAACTTAAAATGTAATTTTTATATTTAATTAAATTTAGAACCAAAGCATTTTGGTTTCCTTGCATCCTCCTGCCTGTAGCCTACATAATTGGCGCAGTCGTGGTAGGATACTCGAAAATAGGGTCGCTAGTTAGGCCTTCGAGTATTCTTCGAATCTACAGTGCTACGGACCAGGAGGTGTATCCAGACATCGATACTGCAGAGATACCAAAATGCATATGTGAGTACCTTAGATGAATACTATGGTTGCTCTCCCTTTAAATATAGGTGTTTTTATATTTCAATGTGTTATACATAAGTCCAAGATTTTCCATTCAAGGCAATCGAGGTTCCCTAGGGTATAGAAATTATATATAGGAATTTTAAATGTAGAAATGCGTTAGATTGCATAGAGTTTTAGACTTTAGAAAACAATTTATTTTAATCGTAGTGATACTTACATAGTTAAAATCAAGACAAATGCATATAATGTTATGTTCGCTGCTAGCAACTTGACCCTTTAAACTGGGAAGTAACCGAATCCGGCGCACAACTGATAATTCACACGGAATTCCAGAGAACTGGGATGGCATTACGCAAACGTTTAATAATAATTTTAATTTAATTTCATCAACGAGACGAAACCTCGCTTTACAATGATTTGGCTCTTTTCATTTGAGGATTACACATTATAATATAATATAGTTTTTTATATATTTTAATTATTAATTTTACAAAAACAATATGTATAAAGGTATTAATTATATTCATATTCACTGCTCCCCCTTCGAAATGAGGTAATTGAATTTAAACTATATGTTAATTTTAATAGGAAAAGTGTTTCTCCTCGTGCCTAGACTCTTTGCTCATAGTAATTACAATTTAATATGCCAGGTACTTCACGAAAATTAGTGAAGCCTATTTTACCCTAACGTACCCTTCCGGAGTAGAGAAATAGAGACCTTTTTACCACTAGACTCTATGGTACAGACACGTACAGATTCTGAATTCGTACTCAGCAGATTTACTTTTATTATTTAAATATATACTATATTAATATTCAATGAAATTTTATAAAAAATATATCACCTTATAATCTCGAACCCTTTAATTATCTTTAAACTTAAGTTATATAATCTATATCCCAAGCTACGAGATTATTTTACCCCATTGTCCTCTTTAACTATCACAAAACTTTAACATCCAATTTATCAATTTATCATAAAGCCCGTTAATATAAATATTCTATAACCGTGCCATATTTCTCGGAATCTAGTGAACAAGGTAACATGACATCTTTATCTACCTATACCTATAGCTTTCATAAGGTATTATTTCGACGGAATGTGACTGGTTATGACATATTAAAACAATGGTCATCAAATATCGACTTACAGAATAAGACATTATTGCATTAGTGACTCAGAATGTGAGCAGTTTCATTCTTTTATTAAACTCTCGGAATTGCAACTTGTATCAGATAATAATGTAATCTGTCTTATACTTTTTAATCTCATTAGTTATATTTTAAGAGTAATAAAATGGGTAGGTACATCTATTCCGAAACAAAATTTAAATATAATAATTATATTCGAATATATAGAATAGCCAAAATAAAATTGAAGTACCTATTAGGCAGCCCGACTGATTTTTACATTGTGTTTCAATAAGTATCATTCAATAAGTATAGAATATATAATTTTTATGATTTGTGAAAAGTTCAAAAGTTCAGCCATGAACCTCATGTGATAAAAAACGAAAGTAGAAAATGTACTTTTCCACCACCTACAACTACAAAGCCTTTGCTAATGGTTTCTTCAAATATGCTAAAGCATATTTTTTAGGAAATTGATAAGCATTGAGAGCATAGTTCAGAATCCACCTAAGTAATTTAGTTTTTCGCGTATCATGATGATCTTTTGACCATAGTTACAAATTATTCAAAAATAAGCTTTACCTACAGAACAAGTATAGAATATCATAGGTAGGTACCCACCTACTCAACTCATTCTCATTCTGATAGTAGAGTAGTACCTACTCGTAAAATGTTTTTATGTCGCCATCCTCTATATAATACATAATTATACATATTATTATGAATGTTAAATATTGAAAAATGAAATTAATCTTACGTGAATATTGTAGTCGAATACAGTTTTAGTACTTTTTATTTTTACCTACATACGTACATAGTTTTAATAAATGCAGCCAAATCGTGGTTAAGCCTAATTTACATTTAAACATTTTAGGACTTTTAATAATTAATTAAATTTGCAGTTTGTTGAAATTATGTATAAGAATGCCATCAAAGTACTCAAGGAAAATAAGAACATTTTGACAAAGTCATATAAAGTTGTCTGAGGAATGCATGAGTCTGACATTCTCGCTTTTAGATAGCTGAGGTAGGTTACTTAATAGAAACCTATAACCATAGGTACAAGTAGTTAATTAACTATTAGATAGGTTTTATTTTGCCCATATGGCGCAATTACTTTTCATTTTAAGTAATAGTAAGTATAGGTTTTAGAAATACTTATCGAATGAAATAAATCAGCTGATTGATCTAGCATTTATTCGTGCATCGAGCACACATCGTTCGATAAGTAATAGTAAAGTAGTTTAGCGTTAGTAATCTTTGGTTTAGTTACTTTAGTTAGGTAAGTTAAGAATTATATACCTACTTGAAAGATAAAGTTCTTACCCTAAAACTTAGGAACAGATAGGTATCTAATCTAGTTAAACCGATTCTTAAGCGAAGGAATTGCCTATTGCCTATCCTTTACAATTTTTATAAATTGTCAATTATTCCTTTTAAAATTTAACTTCTCCTACCCCTTATACCTTTCCTACCCTATGTAGTATGTGCAACCATTAGTATCGATTCTATGTACATAGAGACAGAATGTCCGAAGTCCAAATCTCATGGTATTTCTGCGAGAAGAAAACCAGCCGGGAGATTCATCATGCCTCACACTTCGTGCACCAGCTGATCACGAAGCAAGAACATATCTTATCCTGCACGCTGAGTCGCTGACTCCGTTACTGTTACTCAGGAAGCGAAAGGACAAACCGATTAAGATATACTGCATCCAGACAAGAAAAGTCTACTGAACTCTATCTCACCACAGCCGAGTTCACCATTATCAGAACTACAGCATATTCCAAATAACAAAATCAAGCTCCTAGTACTTATATCACTCTACAATTCCCATTGAGAACGTAGTGCAGGTGCACTCGTTATCAGATTACAGTGTCGTCATTCGTCGAACTGTGATGAATATTACTACAAAAAGGAATCGAATCGTGGAATCCGAATACATCGCCGGACACATACCTATGCACAGATAGCGGAAGATAAGGCAATTGACCAGCCATGTAAGGATTGATCCCACTGCAGCGTATCAGCAACTCTGTCAGTCAAGGCCCGCCAATAGTTGCTGATCTTCGGGAGGGAGATGTTACGTATGACGTCGTGGTGCATACCAACTGCCCGCAGGAGCGAGTCACGAGGCGCCGACGCAGCACATCATGCCCTCTCTTTCTACTTTTTTACATTATATAGCTTTCCCCCACATCGTCACTTCTGGTTCTCACATCGAACCGTTGTCACCCATTAGGTTATTTAGCATGTAGGAAACTTAAAATGTAATTTTTATATTTAATTAAATTTAGAACCAAAGCATTTTGGTTTCCTTGCATCCTCCTGCCTGTAGCCTACATAATTAGCCCCCTTAAATATTTATTTTATTACATTTTTTTAGTGTTTGTTGTTATAGCGGCAACAGAAATACATCATCTGTGAACATTTCAACTGTCTAACTATCATGGTTCATGAGATACAGCCTGGTGACAGACGGATAGACAGACAGAGGGACGGATAGCGGAGTCTTAAACTTTGGGTATGGAACCCTAAAAATAGGTTAAAACCTATTGCTACTAGGCTTCTTCAGTACCTGGGTCCCCAAATTCAATTCTGCCAACAAAATAACAATTAAATGTCCAGGGAACTTCACAATTAAGTTCTGTAAGTTGGCTAACAAGAAGACAAACTTTTTCGGAAACTTCTCGAGTTAGCTAAAGACATTGAGGCCCCAATTAGTTGAAATACAAATAAAGGACCCAACTAAACGAAATGCGTATGTTATACCAATGTAGAATATTTATTTTATTTTATAATAAAATTGTGTTTCGGTTTGAAGGGCATTGTAGCCAGCGAAATTACTGGGCATATGATATATAATATCTGATGTCTTGGGGTGATGCATTGCAGTGCTGGTTTTCAAATGGTATTAAAAATTACGAAACAGTGTGACGAGGAGGGTTTCATCAAGGTGGAGAGGAAGAAGAAGCTCACTCGTCAGAACCAGAACAAGTGCGGCGCCGCACCGACCGGACCGAGCCACCTGCTGCGCCCGGCGATTCCCACGACGCTACTCTACGTGTCCCGCCTACACTTCTCCATCAAGGCTGAAGATGTTACTGAGTACGTTGAGAAGAAGACCAATGCTCTTCTGAGGGTCGTGCGGTTGAAGTCGCGCCACAACGTGAATTTTAATTCTTTTGTGGTGCGTGTAACCACTGAACATCTGTCACAAGCGTCACCGCTGACACCGCATGCTGACACCGCACAGTTGCGTCACACGTCGCCGACAAAACGTGTCACATAAATAAATATTTTATATAAATTATACGTATGTTAGTTCTAAGGTAGGTATATATTTATATGGGCCGTAGAATAAGTAAATAACATCTGTAACTTATTTTAATGTTGCCTGAAATAAAAATCAAATAAATAAATAAAAGTTCTGTGTGGCACTGCAATTGTTTTGGACAGGCGTGGCGCTTACCACTAGGCAAACGACCTGCTCGTCTCGTCTCTCATTAGTTTTTTTTTTTATGGAACTGAGTGATTGGATGAGCAAATGGTAGGATGGTAAGCGCCATGTCTGCCTAAAACATCTCCACCTAGAACTTTTGAAAATTCAAACAGAAGAAATAATGTACTGAGGGAAACACGCGGCCTTATCGTTCAAAGCGATCTCTTCCAGATATCCCAAAAGTATGAGGGATATCGTAAAAAAACGTAGTGATTAATCAAGAGTCAGCCTCTGTGGTAGTGGTTGGGTAAGTTGGCTCATATCTCATACACCACTGAGGTTGTTGATTCGATTCCCGCGTCGGCGACGGGACAAATTTTTGTGCACTTTTAAACGTCATATACACATAAAACAAATCAAATAAAACACTTAAAAAGATGTAACTTAAAATATAATTACTTTGAAAAAAGGTAAGCATGTGTACCCATTTCTTTTCTATACTCATATTGAAGTCCGGGTGCAGAAAAGAAATGCGAAAACTGACTCTACCCGTGCACAGGAAATACGCCCGCTAGAGAAGATAGCACCAAGAAACTCTGCGGGAATGTCTCTTTTTTTAATTTATTAAAATGTCTAAGAAATAACTCTAAACAATGAGGTACAAATTACGATTAACATAATACAATGTCAAACTAGAAGTGCGAATGCGATGTCCCATAGTCATACATAGCCGGACACCGACGGCGGGTCGCGCGTCGTTACACGTGCCGCGTCAGAAGAGATAGCGCGATAGAAAGAGAGGCATTCTGTAGGTTAATATGACTGGTAGGTATGCAGCGCTACGCGAGCTGAATTGAATTGTATTGCGTCATAGCAAGAGTCGCTATTTGTTTAAATTTCTTTGCGGAGTGATGCTTCTGTCCCTTAGTATTCTGTGGTAGCAGTTAAAGTGACTAGACCAGACCAGTCCCCAAAGTTCCTGGTCCTCATAATTCCTGGTTCCCAGGGAATCCTTGTTAGGTTCTAGAATCTATGTAGGTATGTGATCGTTGGGCGTATTTATTGATTCTACTATAATATAATAATAATATATAACCCTACTAATATTATAAACGCGAAAGTTTGTAAGAATGTTTGTATGTATTTATGTTTGTTACTCTTTCACGCTGCAACGGCTAAACGGATTGCGATGAAATTTAGTATGGAGATAGCTTATACCCTGGACTAACACATAGGCTACTTTTTATCCTGGGAAACCGCGGGTGACACCGCGGGACGTAGCTAGTTATTTCATATCAACAGTTGGTAGGTCGTAGGGGCACGCCTTATATCGCGGCCGTTCCCAAATATTTCATATAGTGAGCAATATTGTTTATTACTTCAATACAATTGTAGGCAATGATGATTACTACTACGCGTAGTTCCATGAAGTAGTTGAATAGTGTAATAGGGGATCGGACAGTAATCGAGAAAAACCTAAAATGTAGTTAGAACTATTGTTCATTGAACCAGATCAATATTTTTGTGAATAATAATGATTTATATTTTTAAATCAATAAATAAAATCTTCATTCTGTCAATTTTATCGGTTCCGAAACACTAACACAGTGCATGACGTTATTTGAAAGTAAATACCGTGTGTGAAGCTTGTGTTTACTTTATATTTTTGCTTTTTATCTAAATCAAAACGATATGATTTTCATTTGATGACGACCCTAGTCATTTTGCAAGTTTGCTTTCGTAGAGCTTGTCGTTTCGTTCGCCTTCTGATTACGTTATACGTCTCACGACGTTCTGAGGTGACATTTTGCGCGGCAATATTGGAATCATATGTATCTGGGTGCTTCTTCAAAATAGCGTTCTGACGTCATTTCCATGGCATAATTTTATTTATAATTATTCTTTAAAACTAAAATTTGTAGCAAGTGGCGCAAATTCTTTTAAGTTTTTCGATGAGGCACTCATTTTGAAGTTGCAGTTCGTCAGTAAAAAAATGCTGAAAATTTTCGTTTCATGGAAATGACATTAATTGCCACGGAAATTACAACGTAATCTATCTTTTCTATATTTCACTAATTTCTTTATTTTTTAGTGTGTTTAGTAAACGTTACTAAGCTTCTCACTAATCTTTATTTGTTTATTTGAAACTGTATTTTGTAAAACATATTTGAAAATATTGTTTTTTATTTATTATAAACATCATTTAGCATATTTTATGTACCTATTATTTAGAATAAAATCCACAACCTACCTTAGTAACATCAATAATATAATACGTCTGAGGTCAAAATCATATGTCGAATAAACATAAAACAATGGTGAAAATCAAGATTTAATTTGTTGAGAATTGATTGAAAATCTTTAAGGAGGAGGGCAAAAAATTTTGTAGTGTGCCAAGTCAAGTATCCTATCCAGATCACGTCCTTTTCCTATACCATTACCGTCCCGCTTATATCCCTATTATATTCCGTTACCGACCACTCCTAACCCGGAACCCTCCCACTCATATCTCTTTACTATCACCCTGTCGTATTCCGTTACCATGCCGCTCCTATCCCGTTACCATCCTCCTCGTATCTTGGGAAAGCGAACACAAGCGAAAGTTAGTATGTAAGTCTGTTTGTTACTTCTTCACGCTGTACCGGCTCAACGGACTTGAGTGGAATTGGGAATAAAGATAGCTTATACCCTGGAATAATACATAGGCTACTTTTTTCAATTCAATTCATTTATTAATTTTCAGATAATTACAATCCATTGTAATTATGCAACAGACCCCCGACACTCCATACAAATTCGCTGAGCTAACTGTCTAGTACTACTACTGGCGCACCGGCCTGTCCGCACACGTTTTGTGTGTGTGCGTAATTATTGTAGGGATGAGCTAATACGAATCGAGCGCGACAAGGACAACGCTATATGTAAGCAACCTAAGTGTTTCTCTTTCACACCTACTATCGCTTGGCTGGGACACGCGAAAAAAAAGGAAGGAAAACCAAACAATCTCCGATTTTTATTTGTGTAAGTGCTTTCTTTGCATCCATACACAGAACAATAACGAACCATTTTCTTTTAGTTATATTACTATTGTATCACAGTCAATATATTGAATTTTAATGAAAAAAGAGATAGGCAGACCTCCGTCAGTCAAGTCAGGTCCTGGTCAGATCCACCGTCTTCAGCCGTTTTCAGTCTTTTTCTCAATATGTTTCGTCTATATGTCAAAGTCAAATAGTCAGCCGGCCTGCTCTACCTCTGTAAAGCAGGTCGTCGTCGTCATCCAAAAGGGTCATAACAACCTCAAATAACATCAATTGATCGCACTTATAAAATAAACATTTGAATCTCACTCATTAGTCATTCGCAGCGAGCGGTGACAACCGAGTGACGCAAGCACGGCATTACCCATTTTTTCATCGATGCATTGCGGGTGACGACAAATTGGCGGGAGGGGGGGTGCTTAGTGTCGCTTCTTTACGTAGTAATATTTAGTTTTTTTTTGTGTTAGTATCAACTTACGGGCTTATGTTAGTGACTTTCTCTTTATGAGTCATCATCATCATCAGCCCATCACGTTCCCACTGCTGGGACACGGGCCTTCTCTCATAGAGAGAGAATGGGCCATAATCCACTACGCTGGCCCAGTGCGGGTTGGTGGATGTCACATGTCCATGACTTTTTTTGAAAAATTCTTGGACATGCTGGTTTCCTCACGATGTTTTCCTTCACCGTTTTTAGAGCGAATGTTAAATCCGCACATAACTTAAGAAAGTCAGTGGTGCGGGGTCAGCGGGATTCGAACTCGGGTGCGTCGGATCGAAATTCGCACGAGCTCCCACTGAGCCACACTCGCTCTTAGCCACACTCGCTCTTATTCTCGCTTTATTTCATGTTAAATAATGTCATATGTAAAAATAAATGTTTTTGTCTCGGGAAATCCGCGGGTGAAACCGCGGATGAAACCGCGGGTGAAACCACGGGTGAAACCGCGGGTGAAACCGGGGCGCAGCTAGTATAATATACATTTTATCTATGAATGTCGGATTGTTGACCTATCTCGCCGGCAAACGAACAAGAAAAATGCATTCTGATCCTTTCTGCTGAAATTTACTTAGCGACCGTTTGATTCCTACTTATTTTTATGTTTTTATAGAATTTGTGACGACCAACTCGTTTGCCTGATGGTAAGCGCCTGCCCATAACAATTGCAGTACCATCCAGAACTTTAATAGAATAAAAAGCACTGCGTAGCACTGCATTGGAAAAGAACATAGGATACATTTTATACCGAAAATCCGAGCGTGAAACCGCAGGGAGCAACTTACTACTGCCACCACTACCTACTATCCTATCCTACTTCGAAATAGGTATATTCAATGACTTCTTTTAAATTTATTACAATAAAACATGAAATAATGAATTCTTAATTATGATAATAGACTAGCTAGATGAACGTGTAGTTATATAGATATACATATATGAATATATTTTAGCGTCAAAAAGTGGGTTAAAATATACCGGTGGTAGGTTTCTCGTATGCGAGAGGCCGTCTGGGTGGGTGGGTACCACCGCTTTGCCAGTTATTCAGCCACCAAGCAGTAGTGCGCAAGCATTACTGTGTTCCGGTTTGAAGGGCTACAATGCCAGCGGAATTGCTGGGCATTATGAGACTCAACAGCTTATTGTCTCAGGGTGACGAGCGCAGTGCAGCAAAGTTCTGGGTGGTGCTGTTATTGTTATGGGCTGGTGTATTGCTTACCATCAGGCAAACGACCAACTCGTCTCGTCAATCAGTTACATAAAAAAAGGCAAAACAAAATCTAAAAAGAGTGGATTGCTGTGGCGTAGCATTACGCTACGGCGCGGCGTAGCAACATGCTACGTTTCATCTACGAGGACCACTGCTACGGACCGATGTCTACGGCGTAGCAACAAATACAGAAAAGACATAACCGGTGATAGCTACCCAGGTGGCCTCTCGCATAGGAGAGTTCTATCCGCATACTCCCTCAGCTCTTTGTGTCGGGTATCCTTTCCCTCGAATATGGTTGAGGGGGGTGATGGCTGGTCCACAAGTCATACACATGAACGGGTGCTGCTTGTGGGGACTGGGCCCTAATTCACTGTGACAACTCGGCGATTACTTGCTTCAAAATCACGTCGATTCCTTCATTAATTAACAACATCTGCGAAATTTGTATTCTCTATGACGCGTCATGTATATGAATATATGAATGCGTCATAGAGATGTCGTTCATTAATGAAAAATCGACGTGATTTAGAAGCAAGGAATTCAATTCAATTCAAAAGTTCTTTATTTCAATTTTGTCGTCACAGACGCACTTATGAACGTCAATTATTACAATGACTCTACCACCGTATCGGAAAAAAACCACTCAGAAGATACGGCAAGAAACTGAGGGGCATATTAAATCATGGCCGTAATGGTAATTCACAGCTGTGCGAAGTCGGGGCGGGTCGTTAGTTATACAAATAGTTTAGACTAGTTTTCCCTCGGTTTCTTTTGACAGCCTCTGGTGTAGTGGTTGGGTTGGCAAATGTTGCGGGTTCGATTCCCGCAACGGGTCAAATGTTGTGCAAAGAAAAAAAGCGCAAGTATTTGTTTCGAGTCTGGGTGTCGTGGGACCATGGTCCTCGCAGTTCCCTTGATACAGGGAATTCTAGTTAGGGGCGTATCTATGTTTGTGATCATTGGGCGTATTTATTATTATTATTTTATGGAACTTAGTGATGCGACGAGCAGGTCGTTCGCCTGATGGTAAGCACCACGTCTGCAAATAACAATTGACAACCCAGAACTTTTAATACCATAAAAAGCACTGCGTAGCACTGCATTGCGCTCATCACCCCGAGACTTCAGTAAGTCTCATATGCCAAATAATTTCGCTGGCTACAAAGCTCTTCAAACCGGAGCACAGTAATTGCACACTACTGCTCGGTGGCAGAATGACTGGCAAAGCTGTGGTACCTACCCAGACGGCCTCCCACATACAAGAGACTTACCACGAGTAAAAATTTAGACGAGGTAGTTTTTCATCCTTTGGTTTCTTTGGTCTCCCCGTTCCCTTCGAAGGAATTTTATTTCGCCAAATCTTTTACAGTTCAATGAACAAAGGTAAGGGTTTCAAAGTGGAGCCGTATAGTTTAGAGATTTTATAATGAGGAGAGAGTGTGGCTCAGTAGGAGAATGTCCGACTTTCAATCCGACGCACCTGAGTTCGAATCCCGCTGGCCACTGACTTTCTTAAGTTATGTGCGGATTTAACACTCCGCACCTTCGGTGCTACAAAATCACAACAGCTCAGTTTTGAATTTTACAGGAGAGGACTTTGAAGATTTTTTTCGTATTTATTGCCTTATTACTGGATGTCTAATTGTAGTAGGTTTAAAATCTTTATAAAATTGATGCTTTATTGTGTTTTCTATAGTTTCATGTCAAAAGTTTAATTCAAATTACTAAAATTATTCTAATAAAACGCAAAACAAAAAAAGTGTTCTGAATTGTGATTTTGTTGCACCAGGAATTATTTAGTTAAATGAGTTATGCCTTATTATTTTGCACTCATCTACATCATTTGTGTGGTTTTAGCTCCAACGTAAGTCATAATCTCGCAGGCGCGGGGGCACAACTGTCTAATCAAACTTTGTTGGCCCAAAACGAATGGAAAAATGCACCAATAACCACAAAGGCACTCGCGCCATTTAGTAGATTTTTGCGATACTTTCGCGGGTGTTTTTGGTGCCCCGATATAGGCATGGCTCTAAGACAATTTGGCATACTTAACTCAATTTTGCAGTTTTGGCTATTTGTGACTTTGTTGCACCGAAGGTGCGACTCGCTCTAAGTGGTGAAGGAAAACATCGTGAGGAAACTGCTTTGGCCAATTTATCACAAAAGTCCAAGGATATGTGACATCCCGCACTGGGCCAGCGTGGTGGATTATGGCCCATGCTCTTTCTATGAGAGAAGGCCTGTGTCCCAGCAGTGGGACAAGATGGGCTGATGATGATGATGATAAAGAGTCAGTGAGTAAGTGGTATTGTTTAGTTGACAGCCCCTGTGGTGTAGCGTTTGGAGAGGTTGGCTCAAATTTGTATACCACTGAGGTTGCTTGTTCGATTCCCGCGAAGGGACAAATGTTTGTGCACAGAAAAAGCGCTTTTTACCAGAAACTACGTGGACCATGGTCCCACAACACTATGGGACTATGGTGCTCGTAGTTCCTGGTAGATACAGGGAATCTATGTACGTGATCGTTGGGCGTTATTATTAATTTTATTATTTTAAATGATTTCAGTTTGGGATAAATATATTTTTTAATGCAAATGATTGATGAGAAGAGCAGATCGTTCGCCTGATGGTAAGCAACACGCCCATAACAGTAACAGCTCCTCCCAGAACTTTTATTTTGCAAAATCCTGAGCGGCGCTGCACTGCGCTCGTCATCCTGAGAAGATACGTCTCATAATGCCCAGTAATTTCAATGGCTACGATGCCCTTCAAAATGGAACACAGTAATGCTTGCGCACTACTGCTTGGCACTATTGTATCTATGATTAAGATAAATAAACAGTTAAAAATATGCCCCTCAGTTTGTTGCCGTATCTTCTGAGTAGTGGTTCTTTTTCCGATACGGTGGAAGTCATTGTAATAATTGATGTTCATAAGTGCGTCTGTGATGCGAAAACTGAATAAAGAACTTTTGAATTTCAGCTTGCTGAAATTTGTGGGAGAGATGTCAAGGCCGGTTTATTTTATTTTATATTATGACAATGGTTTAGAATAGAATAAAATAGGTTTATTGTGACAAAACAATTATACGTTTTATCAAACAAAAAACCGACGTCAATATATCTTCGAAGTCCAAGGTCAAATATCGATGAAATTTATATGGGACCACTTACACACAGACCGCCTATTGTACTACTCAAATTAATTTAAGTTCTATTTTTATTTGTTCTTGTTATGTTTTTGGTGTACAATAAAGCGTTATTAATCAATCATATTAAATTATTTTTTGTGATTAAACCAAAATGGTTTTGTCTCTTAGCGGGAATTGAATCCCATGAGTCATCCGATGTAACGAGTCGAATTACCCAACCAACACCACAGAGGTTGTATCAATAAGAAAATTTATAAAAAGCGAAGTTGTAAATCGTGCGACATTTGATATGATGCACTGGGGTTTGAATTCCATCTCTGTACTGACCGAATAACTATAAAAACCAAGAAATGCACTTATGTTGTTCAAGTACTATTTTTAAACAATAAAACTTCAAAGGAACGAGTGACAAAATAATTAAATAACGAATCTTAGGCCTTCTAGCATTCCCTGTTACTAAGGAACCAGGAACTACGAGGACCATGGTCCCACACCCAGACACGAAAAAAATGCTTGCGTTTTATGTGCACAAACATTTGCCCCGTATCGGGAATCGAACCTTATCGTGCAACTTTTGATATGATGCACTGGGGTTTTAATTCCATCTCTGTGCAGACCAAATAACTCTAAAAATATAAAAAAGCACTTTTAAAAGCTAAACAGATTTTGATAAAAATTAAGGTAGATTATAGAATTTAAGATTCTTGTTTCTCCGGAAATTGTCGGTTGTACAGCCACCTGCGCTGATACGTATACCCTCCCAAATTTTGATGGGGTCGAGTTCGGGAGTTTATACATAATTTTGATAAATTGTTAGCGCATTCTGACAAATAAGATGACTACATATGTTTGAAAAATGTTTGCTTGCACTTGTCTTTGAAAGTTATGAGTTTAATATAAATTTGAAAACTTACACTACACAGCTAGTACCTAAGAGATATTGCAACCTACCATTGATGAAATGGAAGTTGTATATGGTCAATAGTAATATAGGTAGTGCTAAACAAGGTCTGTACTCACCTGGGTCCGATCTCGGAGTGGTGCGTTCCCGCGGGACCGGCGCTTTTATATACTAGAGACGAGTGAGGAGGCGGGCACAGGGCGTGGAGCGGCGAGGGACTAAAGATATTTGGTTGTTTTAGTTTGGAAATCTTTTGTTAGAGATGTCTGCGATATCTGTAACTAAATGCTTAAACAGGAAAATATAACTAGTGATAGTGTTATTTTATCGCTTTATACTGGTTCTATTATATATAATGCCAAATGTTTTGTATTGTATCCCTAAAGCCTTCGGGTCATGACTGACGTAGTCATGACCCGAAGGCTTTGGGGATGGCATCACCTTCTCTCTAATGATACTGCGCCTGTTCCAGCTTTCAGCGATGTGCACGGCTTCTGACACTTTGATGTCGAGTGTGGATTTGGTCAGACCAGCGCATGGGGCTTTTCCTTCTTGGTCTTATGCCTTCTATTTTTCTGGTGATGATCAGTTCCGGATTATTTCCGGATTTGCGCGCTATGTGGCCAAAGAACTTAATAATCCTCCGAAGGCAGACGTTGGACAGTCTCAGTTTATTCTCGATACTTAATGTTTTTATGATTAAATGGGCTCACGTTTGACAACAACTCACCTGATGGTAAGCGTAGTTGCGGTCTAAAGTAGACTTTTGCCCATGAGGTGCCTATTCACTCTTGTCTTAAAGAGACCCAGGTTGTAATTGGAAGGAAATAAGTATTCTGGTAAAGAATTCCACTCCTTAGCAGTACGTACAATGAAAGAGTCAACGAAGCGCTTTGTGCGGACTGGTGGTATGTGCACACTCCCCGAATTGTATTCTGTAGAAAATCGACAGGCTAGCCACTTGTCTTCTGTAAGTAGTAGTACTTAATGTAAGTGTATGGTATGTATAAGTATATTCATACATATTAGTATATGTATGTTTTAGTATATGTATGTTTAAGTATATTTAATAATGTAATCTAATTGTACACTGTCGTCTACTCCTATCGATACTGTCCATCCAAAGGTTGTCTGGAAGAGATCGCCTTAAGCGATAAGACCGCCCTTTGTACTACCATTGTAAGGAATTTTGGGCTATTATTATTTATTATTTTTTCACTGGTACACAATAAAGTTTTGTAATTGTAATGTAGGAAAAAGAAATAAAGAGATAAACTCTCAATGCCTCTCCACGCCTTCCCTGTTCTCATCACCACCTGCTGAGCCATCAGAGTTCATATCGTCAAGCGCGCTATAATGTACTATACACATTTTATATAGGTATATTAATTAACTGCATTTGCCTACAGTACGCGCTTCGGCCTTTTAGCACTATAGCCTTTAGTACAGTGGATATTGACGCGGTCATCATTTTCAGGGTTCCGTACCTCAAAAGGAAGAAACGGAGCCCTTATAAAATCACTTGTTTGTCTGTCTGTCTGTCCGTCTGTCTGTCAAAACCCTTTATTTCGGGAACGCGTGGAGGTATCGAGTTAAAATTAAAACTATATACTCAGATCTATACTCCCTTGAAGCTGTGAAAAAATTAAACTTCTAAGTTAATTAAAAAAAAACGATATGGCCGTTTATGCCACTCAAGGAAATCAAAATGTATAGGGTACTTTCCGTTGACCTAGAACTATGAAATTTGGCAAGTAATATCGTCTTATACCAGGCCTAGCGCACTCCGCACTGTAGGTACGAAGCTACAAGTACATAGCCGGACACCGACGGCGGGTCGCGCGTCGTTACACGTGCCGCGTCAGAAGAGATAAGAGCGGCGCGATAGAAAGAGAGCCGCTCTGTAGGTTAATATGGCTGGTAGGTATGCAGCGCTACGCGAGCTGGATTGAATTTTATTGCGTCATAGCAAGTGTCGCTATTTGTTTAAATTTCTGTACGGAGTGATGCTTCTGTCCCTTAGTATTCTGAGCTTATACTACAAGTACAGGGAAAAATCTGAAAACTATATATTTGTAATTAAATCATAAAAATATAGTCTTTGTACGGAACCCTCGGTGGACGAGTCCGACTCGCATCTGTCCGGTTTTTTATGGAGCTGAGTGCTGTTACGATCAAGTCGTTTGCCTGATGGTAAACGCCACGCCTGCCACAATTACAGTGCCGCCCAGAACTTTTAATACTGTATAAAGCATTGTTTACTCGTGGTACCTAGGTCTCTCGTATGTGGGAGGCCGTCTGGGTAGGTACTACAGCTTAGCCAGTTATTCTGCCACCAAGTAGTAGTGCGCAAGCATTACTGTGTTCCGGTTTGAAGGGCATTGTAGCCAGCGAAATTACTGGGCATTATGAGACTTAATATCTGATAGATATCTGAGAGATGGAATGCTACGCAGTACTTTTATGGTATTAAAAGTTCTGGGTGGCACTGCAATTGTTATGGGCAGGCGTGGCGCTTACTATCAGGCGAACGACTTGCTCGTCTCATTACTTAATACGATAAAAAAAGAAACAAAATAACTTCATTGCGCTTATCACCCCGACATCAGATATTAAATCTCATATAGTCCAGTAATTTCGCTGGCTACAATGCCCTTCAAACCGTGACACATATGGCTATGGCTATACTTTTCAGAAGTAGTAAATAAAATAACACAAGCTGCCGCCTGCGACGTCGACCAAATTTCATCAAAATTCGTTCAGCCGTTGCGGCGTGAAAGGACAATCGCACTCACATACAAACTTTCGCATTTTACATTAGTTAGTAGGACAGTGTAGATATTTGACAAATCAAACATCATCATCATCAGCCCATCACATTCCTACTGCTGGGATACGGGCCTTCTCTCATAGAGAGAGTATTGACCATAATCCACCACGCTGGCCCAGGGCGGGAGGATGTCATATGTCCTTAAATTTTTAAGTAATTCTTGGATATGCCAGTTTCGTCACGACGTTTTCCTTCACCGTTTGTACATTAAGTGTTAAATCCGCAAATAACTCTCAGTCAGTGGTGTGAGGCCAAGAATTGAACTCGGGTGCGTCGGATCGAAAGTCACACGTGCTCCCACTGAGCCACACTCGCCGTACACCCGAACAATTACAGTGTAATCTTATAGAAAATTGGCAAAACTGACGAATATGTAATTTTTCGTCATATTTTTCACAATTTGTTAAATTCACTACATCTTTCTATCATATTGATATTGATCTAAGAGAGACGGATTACATCACAGTAATATTATAAATGCGTAAGTTTGTGTGTTTGTCACTTCTTCACGCCGTCGGCTCGACTGATTTGAGTGAAATTCAAAATGGAGATAGATTATATCATGGATCAAAGGTCTTTTTAACTTCAAAAGAAGGAGGTTCTCTATCCGATTGTATGTTTATTTTAAATGTTTGTTACCTCAGAACTCCGTCATTTACGAACCCATTTGGAAAATTATTTTTTTCGTTGGGTTCAGTATAGCTACGAAGTGGTCCCATATACATTTCATCGATATCTGGCCGTGGACATCGAAGATACATTGAAGTCGTTTTCTTTTTTGATAAAATGTATACCTACTTCTATTTTTCTTCTTTTACGCCCAACGATCACATACATAGATCCTGCCCCTAACTAGGATTCCCTGTATCTAGGGAACCAGGAACTACGAGGACCCTGCTCCCACAACACAGACACGAGACAAATGCTAGCGATAAATTGTTGACACCATAGCCATACACCAATTTTTACAATAAATATTCATTTCATTTCAACGGCTTTGAGTGAAATTTGGGATGGAGATAGCTTTAGGCTACTTTTTATATATATAACCGCGGGTGGAACCGCGGGGCGCGAGTGTAGTCTAAAACCGTATAAAATCGAAGGAGCATTTCTTATCTCTACTGTTTCAGTTTGATAGTTCTGTTTGTCCCAAAAGCTTTATTTTTATGTAGTTTTCACTAAGTTTAAACTTCTACGCGGTCTTGTTGAGTCAAGCAATTGTATAAGTAGGTACTTAAACTTTTGCTTAGTTCTAATCTAAGCATAAAAAAATATACAGTCGAATAGAGAACCTCCTCCTTTTTGAAATCGGTTAAAAATGAATTATTTAAGCGGATATGGCACAGCCGCGGCCAGCGAGCACTAGGTGTTTTAATAATGGTTTACGGTCTCGCAGAAAATGCGTAAATTAAATAAATAAATTAACTAATTAATAATAATTGAACTAAATTCGTATCAACTTCAGATTTTTGTTAAAATTAGCGTTTCGGGAGAAAACGTTTCTACCACACTAAATCTCAACCAAATTTGGTAATTTTGGTCTCAATTTCTTAAATGAAGAATAAACTAGGTTTGATTTCCTTTTTCTAAGTTTATATCTATTTTTAAAGTTAACAGCTTTCAAACTTCAAAAATAAATTTCGAGTAAATTTCGAGATTTTTTGGTCCATTTATTCAAATTCTATAGGAATTATCGAAAAAATAAAAACCTTCAAACCTCAATAATGGTAACATCTCTTACATGTTCAAATTTCATCGAATTTGGTTAATGTTTAGGGGTAGAAAAACGTTTTCTCTCTTTGTATGAAAATTTCACCGTGCCGTTCCCTCTTATTTTCACGATCGTTGTAAAAACGCATGTGTGAGTTTATGCCTAAACACAATATTTTCGAAATCCCAGCAGCACCAAGTACCGAAGTATCAGGAAACAAAGTACGACTTCAAAATACGATAATTCCATAGGCTGAAGGATATTTGATGCTGAAACCTATAAAACTGAAAGTTAAAGAAAGTTCGGTGTTCGGTGTTGAGTTTTTGTTGGACTATCGCATGCATTGTATTTCTGCGTGATTTCTTAATTCTATAGCTAGTTAGCTACGCATATGAGACTTGATATCTGCAGAGCGATCATTTCATCTTTTATTTCAATCAATTTCAATAAGAAACCAGGGCCTCAATTCACTATCTCAATTTTAGAGCGAGTGTGGCTCAGCGGGGCCTTTCGATCGGACGCACCTGGGTTCGAATCCCGACTCGGCCCTGCACCGATGACTTATAGTTAAGTGCAGATTTTGCACGCTCGCTCTAAAACGGTGAAGGAAAACATCGTGATGAAACCCGCTTACGCGCTTTGGAGTGGTAGGCTCTGGCCGTGGTTGTAATACCACCCACCGAACAAAGCCATGCCGTCAAGCGACCTAGTCGTGTTTCGGGATGATGTTCGGTGAACCATCGGGGAGAGGAGTCTGAGCAGCCGCTCAACTGCCGCCTCTCTCCAGATCTATGTGCTTCATCTTAGGCCACATCATCGCTTCACATCAGGCGAGATAGTGGCCAAATATGGATCTACTAAGCGTAAAAAAAAAACTAAACGAAATTACGAATTATTAATGAAGGAATCGTCGTTTCCCCGAAACAAGGAATCGCCAAGTTGTCATAGTGAATTAAGGCCCATGTGAGATAGCGGTCAAACTCAAGCCTATAACTAATAAAAAACAACACAATAACATTTTTTGGAATCAGTCAACAGTTGGCGGAGAAATCGGCGAACATACATAAAAAAATAAAAATATATACATTGGAACATAGAACCTCCTCTTTTTTAACCGCCTTCAAAAAGGAAAAGATTCTCTATTCGATTGTATATTTTTTATGTTTGTTACTTCTGACCTACGTCATTCATTAACCGATTTGGAAAATTCTTTTTGCGTTGGGTTCAGTATAGCAACGAAGTGGTCCCATATAAATTTCATCGATATTTGACCTTAAAAAAAGGAAAATGCAAATCTCTTTAATCATTTCGTCATCACAGACGCACTTATGAACGTCAATTATTACAATGACTACCACCGCAGGGAAAAAGAACCAGATACGGCAAGAAACTGAGGGGCATTTTACAATTTTTTGAGGTTTTACAATGTTATGTTTCTTGGACTTCGAAGATACATTGAAGTCGGTTTTTTGTTTGATAAAACCAATGCTAGTGTATTCGGTTAATAAAACCTACATGCACAGCATCAGATATGCTCGAAACCTAGGTCGACAAATTCAACTAACTACGTGTGTCCTAGTCATCATCAGCCTATTACTTTCCCACTGCTGGGACTCGGGCCTTCCCTCGTAGAGAGAGTATGGTGGGCCATAATCCACCACGCTGGCCCGGTGCGGGTTGATGGATGTCAAATGTCCTTGAATTTTTGTGATTAATTCTAAGACATGCCGATTTCCTCACGATGTTTTCCTTCACCGTTTTAAAAACCACCGTTTAAAAACGGTGTGTCCTAGTCGTGCTATTAAATATTTATGAAAAACCTACATGAGCTAATACAATAAAGAAATTAATTTTATCTACGTACTTTGCACGTGTTTCACTTCCAAAATACAATCTCCCATACAATATTCTTAAACAAATACCCTTCAAAACGAGTAAAAACGTAATTTAAAAGAACCTACGTACGACAGCGCTGAGAAAATTGCCACAAGTGGAAAATAAACAGGTTCTCCTTTCTAGTTAATGCTGCGGTCTGTGCGGAGGACGGGCAGAATCGTTTTCTTATAATAAGATGCAAGCATGCGAGTGTGGCTCAGTGGGAGAACGGGCGACTCTCAATTCGACGTACCAGAGTTCGAATCCTGCCCCGCACTGATTTTTTTCTTCTTTATCTATTTTCTTCTTTTCTTTTTCTTTTTTTAAATTTATTACATTTTTTTATGTTATGTGCGGATTTTACTCTCGCTCTGAAGGAAACTATGGAAACCTGTCCAAGAATCAATCACAAAAATTCAAGGACATGTGACATCCACCTGAACTGGGTCAGCTGGATTATGGCCTATACTCTCTTTATGAGAGAAGGTCCGTGTCCCACCAGTGGGAATGTGATGGGTAATAGACTCACGATGAAATCATCCCAGAATTTTTTATTTTTTGAAATTCGTCTCTGGTATGCGAGAGGCCGTCTGGGTAGGTCCACAGATTTGCCAGTTATTCTGCCGACAAACAGTAGTGCGCAAGAAGTATTACTGTGTTCCGGTTTGACGGGCATTTTACCCAGTGAAATTACTGATATATGAGACTTAATATCTGATGTCTCAGTATGGTGCAATGCAGTGCTGGCAGTGCTTTTTATGGTATTGGGGTTCTGGGTGGCACTGTAATAGGGGATCGGACAACTTTTCAGAAAGTGTTTTAAATTAACTACAATGAATATATATATGTATATATACCCAAGAAACATACTATTTTAATTAAATAACGCTCTAAAAGTACCTAAAACTATGTTTAAATATTACGTTTCAAATATTGCCGCGCAAAAGGTCACCTCAAAACTTGTGATGTCATATGTAGGTAGAAAACGACAAACTCTTCGAAATAAAACTTGCAAAGAGATTCTAATACGTGTTGTGAAGTTTGGGGACTATATTGTAGTAATGGAACGAAAAACTTAACAAAAATACATTTTATGAAAAGCAAAAACGTAAAATAAACACAAGCTTGACTCACGGCATTTGCCTACAAATGACGTCATGCGCTGTGATTTTTGTTTCGTTTGAGATGAAGAACAGATTAAAAATGTCAGAATTATTAATTGATTTAAAAATATAAATCATTATTATTTAACAAAAATATTAATTGACTGATCTTTCTGGTTCGACGAACATTCGTTCTAAGTATATTTTAGATTTTTTCTCGATTACTGTCCGATCCCTTATTGTTATTGGTAGGCGTGGCGTTTATTTATTTATTTATTTATTTATTATTAATTGCATGCATGTACATATATTTATCATATAGGTCTTAAATTACATCTTATGTTGGTACATGAGCCCTGTAAGGGCGTTTGCAAGTCAGTGCGAGAGTACATTTAGTCATTTTAATTTATATTGATTTATGTTTTATTAAAGTCAGTATATTTTATATGTCAGTATAGTGTCACGGAATTGAGTCATTTTTTTCCACATGCTTGTCAGTTTTGAATTCATCTACGGAATAATAACATTTTTTAATTAGATAAGATTTAAGTTTTCTGCAGAATACGTTGTATTTAGTTTCGTTTTTTAGGTATTCAGGGATTTTGTTGTATATTGATACTAATCTAAAATTTGGACTTTTTCCTAATATTTGTTTACCATCGAGCGAACGACTCTCAGCACTCCGTTAAATAAAAAACTAAATTTATTATTTTTCTTTAATGACCTCTTTTGCAAATCGTTGCAATGAAAACTATTTCGTTAGAATTTATACTGAACTTGTCAAAATTTATTTTGACATACAATTTTTGACCTTTGCTTTTTGAAAATGCTGCTGTTCAATCCAAGGTATGCTTTTAATTTTTTTATTTATAAAGGCATGGCGATGAAGTGGCGTGTGGTCAACTCAATTCCCGATAGGTATGTGAACCGGACCCATACATTAGGTAGATACCTAAAAAGCAGACGCCTCCTTGCCAAATTCAAACGTAAAGCACCCAAGCTATGTCGTGCTAGGTCTTAAAAAATATTTTTGCGTTGGGTTCAGTAAAGATACGAAGTGGTCCCATATAAGTTTCATCGATATTTGATCTCGGACTTCGAATATACATTGAAGTCGGTTTTTTTGGATAAAATTGTATCTACTTGCTTTTATGGTTTAAAAGTACTGGGTGCCACTGCAGTTGTTATAGGCAGGCGTAGCGCTTACCATCTGGTGAATGATTTGCTCGCCTCGTCACTCAGATCCATAAAAAAGGCGAGGTAATGGACAAACATAGATCTGTAGAGATAGAGAACTGTATTTTTATAAGCTTTCATTGAACTTTCAATGTTTGTGTGTTTGTTTTATCTTGTAAGTTGAATAAGAACCCACTTCCTCTTATCCGTAAGTTCGATGACAATACAATATTATGGTGACAGCCAGCTGATCTGATGACGGAGACGGAAGGTGGGCAATGGAACTCCTTGACGGATAATCGTAAACTACTAGTGTTTGGGCTCATTTTAACCTGCTCGCGGTTCCAATTACGAATTTGTTAAAAGCTTGTCTGGAAATATATATTTTTCAACAAATTAAATATTATTAAGTCTTGTCTGTCTGTCTGTCGTTCCGGGTGGAATCTTGCAACTCAAATTTCGAGCACTTCCCGATTAGCTATCCGGCTGAAACTTTCAGGGTAGCTCACAACTCGATGCATTCTAAATCCATTTATTAGCATGCAATGCCGACCTAACCTCAAAAGGCGCATAAGAACGTGGTTTTAAAATATTTTATTTAATGTCACTTTTGTTTTCAGATTAAATTAAATAAAACATGGTAAAGAACAATATTCTAACTATAGCCCAAACTTTTGCTAAAGTTACCGTCCAATACGCCGTTATGCAGATGCAAGAAAAATGATATACAAAACTACATTTTCTTCAAAAGAAGGTCCTTACACATTGAAAAAGAAGTTTTTATTGTTTTCAAAAATATCTGTAGTCACTCGGAGCCCGGATACTTTTCAATTATTAATTTCAAATTCGGCTCCAAAAAAATTTCCGTTTAAAATTACTAATATACAAAAAATATATGAAAAATAAAACATAAATAATTTAAAAGTTTTATACGGTTAGCTTGTTAAAGAAAAAAAAAATATATAGAACGAGATATGAAAAAAGAAATGATTTTATCTTTATTGAAGAAAACTGTACAATTTTACATATTATATAAAAATAGTAAGATTTAAAATAATAATAATCAGAAAAATTAAAATAATCCATTAAAAAAATAAATCTAGAAGATTACACAGGAAAAGAAGGGAAAAAGAAGTGGTTATAAATAAAAGCAGGAATAAAAAAAAATATAGGAAAAAAAACTTATTTATAAAAAAAGACCACAATAAACGTAAAACATACATTAAAACTATTTATTACAATCGAAAAAATTAATGAAAAGCCGCGTTCAAAAAATGTTGCCCGTACGACAAATGATATAAATTGAAAGAATAATGAAAATCGTAGTAAAAATAACAAACTAAAGGAGTTCTGCGAAGAATGAACTACTCCGAAATCAAGAAGCTAGACGAAGAGACGTTGGAGAAGTTGACAGAAGGACTCGGGCCCAGCGACCAGTGTATTTGCAATTTACTGGCTCCACCTGATGACGAACCGAAGGTACGATTTATTTATTACGCGTTAAGACTGTTCTAATGAGTAAAGCATACTATACTGTTCGTAATTACATAGAAGACAAAGATGCATGGAACATTCCGCTTCTGCAAAGTAACCAACTGGTACATAAGAAACATAACATTGTAAAAACCCAAAAGAAATTAACAAAATCTCTAAAAACAATGCCCCTCAGTTTCTTGCCGTATCTTCAGAGTAGTGGTTCTTTTTCCGATACGGTGGTAGAGTCATTGTGATAATTTGACGTTCATAAGTGCGTCTCTGATGCGAGAATGATTAAAAAGATTTTGATTTGGTTTTACCACGTTGTTATTAAGGTGGTAGGTGCGTCACGGTCGTTTTTCAACAAAACTCAACCATTACATTATTAACTTGTTCACTGAATAGTAGAAATGCCTAAATTTATTCGTTGTCAACTATTTATGGGTGGTTATTTACGCATAGGTAGAATGGTAAAATGTATATCAGACTAGCTGTGCCCTGCGGTTTCACCCGCGGTTTCCCGGGATAAAAAGTAGCCTATGTGTTAATCCAGGGTATAAGCTTTCTCCATACCAAATTTCATCAAAATCCATTCAGTAGTTTTTGCGTGAAAGAGTAACAAAGGTACATCCATACATCCATCCATCCATTCTTACAAACTTTCGCGTTTATAATATTTGTATTATTAATCTGATATACCTTTTATGGTAGACTGTAAGCTTCTGTGGTGTAGTGGTTGGGCAGGTTGGCTCGAATCTCATACAGAGGTTGCGGGTTCGATTCCCGAACGAGACAAACGTTCTCTAACTCATATAGCCCCAGGGAGAATCTCGGGGTCAGGCGGTGTTGCCACGCACCGTTGACTCGTCACAAAGTCGCCCCTGGTCTTTATTATTATTATTTATTAATGTACCTACCATTTATCGATATACAATTGGCGCTTGAGGGCCAGTGGGTACGCCGGCAGTATCATAGAAAATATAAAAAAAAATATTAAAATAAAAAAATATGAAAGAAGGAAAGGAGGAAGGTCGAAAGAAAGGAAAGATGGGTGGAAGGAGGGAAAGATGGATCCGGAGAATTTACTGGGGATATGAGACAATATCTGATTTCTCGGGGTGATGAGCGCAATGCAGTGCTACGAAGTACATTTCATGGTATTGAAAGTTCTAGAATTTGTGGCGCCTCACATCGGGTGAACGAATTGCTCCTCTAACTACTCAGTTCCATAAAAAAAGATTTATGATATTAAAATATATAGAAATTGCATATAGCGATAAGGCCGCGCATTGTTCCACCACTATTATTTGTAACTGTAAACTTTTGTTTTCTGTATTGGTGTTCAATAAAGTATTATTAAATAAATAATAATTAAAATCATTTATTTCGGGCAATAATACAGTTAACAAATCAAAAGTACCAGAGGCCCATTAAATATATACCTTACAGACTAGCATATACACAATTTATAAACACTAAAGCTGCGATTAGGGCATTAACTTCGGCTTTGCCTCCTTGTAGCGCCGGAATACTATGCCTTCGGGCCAAAATTCAGGTGTCAGGAACGTCTCTTTATACTTCGCTGGAAGTCGGAGCACGAAGGACTTGAAACTCGATTATTGTATTGTATTGTGTTTGTGTTGTATTGTATTGTTTTATATATTTTCCCAGGGTCTAAAAGCGTCCATTAAGAAGGTGTTTGCATCGCTAGGGGGCAGAAGGCGCAGCGGGACGGGCGCGGGGAGAGGGGCGCCGGGCGTGGCCAGACAGAATAGCATAGAGATCCCACTTACATTCTCCAAGGGAGCAAAAGGTACTACAAGCAGATTTTGCACGCTCGCTCTAAAACGGTGAAGGAAAACATCGTTATGAAACCCGCTTACGCGCTTTGGAGTGGTAGGCTCTGGCCGTGGTTGTAACACCACCCACCGAACAAAGCCATGCCGTCAAGTGACCTAGTCGCGTTTCGGGATGATGTTCGGTGAACCATCGGGGAGACGGGTCGCTCTCTAGATCTATGTGCTCCATCTTAGGCCAAATCATCGCTTCACATCAGGCGAGATAGTGCAATAACATAGATATATTAAGCGTAAAAAAAAGCCGTCACACAAGCCTTTAAAGTATACTAGTTCTTTCCCGCGACGTCCGCGTGACCTACAGAATAAGCCCATTATTCGTATTTTTTAATCGACTTCAAAAAAGGAGGTTTTCAATTCGACTGTATGTATTTTGTGATCGTTTATTGAAAAAAACCCGAACTAAAAAAATGTTTTGTCTATATTTTAGGACGTGGCCAGGATTGTTACAATATTTCTTGTTTATAAGGCCAAAATAGGATTTGTTATATATATATAGGATTGTTGGGAAGATTTGGATAAGAAGGGCACAAGACCGGAAGGGGTGGCGTGACGGAGAGGAAACCTATACATGCCTATGTAAAGTATGCCTAGAGTTATAATTTAATGTGATCTTGCGTGTGCGTCATGAATAAATGTCTTTTCTTTCTTTCTTTCTGTCTTTCTTTCTATACTCAACAGTGGGATAAGAAGGGCTGAAAAGGAAAAAGAAGATTTTATTTGGTGTGCAATAAAGTTTCATTGTATTGTATTAATACGGTCAATTTTTCACTGTTCCTATAGCAAAACGTGTATCAGCTGAAAATCAGCGCCGAGTTGTGTAAAACTCTTGGCGTTTTATGCTGAGCTGAGCGCATTCGCCACATATATATCATTTAAGTTTTTGTTTGTGTGTCAAATAAATGGTTTTTCTTTCTTTCTTTTCATTATTATTTATCCGGTTCCAGGAATATACACCACCAAGGAGGTGGTGCAACGCAAGTCCTCCTGCGGGAAGTGTGGGTGCGACAACGACAAGGTGGTCCTGAAACACTCGTACGCCAACATCCGCATCACCAGCCCTGACGTGTCCACATTATGCCCGTGCCCTAGCGGGTGCATGCCTGGTGAGGACACTTATTAGAAAAAAAAAAAAAATATTATTAGGAGCCTGTTTTGTCCCACTGCAGGGCAAAGACCTCCCTACCCTCCCTCCACTTATCTCTATCCATTACCACGATAGTATAGAAATAATATAATTAAAAATATTAAAATAATCTTTGAGATCCCATACAATTCTATCCAAAAATTGTATCGGCAGATCAAATTTAGTACATGACCACCAAATCTTACCCGAATTGCAACACGTCACTCTTCCGTGTCCAACTCACTCTTACCCGTAGAGTGTATATCAAAAGCGCGGAGCCAGAAGCTCGCAAAGGAGGTCCTGATGAAGGCAAATGAAGCGAGCCTACGGGGCCGAGTGGAGCGAAGGGGGGAGGTGGCGAGCGAGCCGGCGACTTCCGCAGCGGAGCGAATGTCAAGTAGTTTTAGAGCGAGTGTGGCTCAGCGGGAACTCATGCGCCTTTCGATCCGACGCACCTGGGTTCGAATCCCGACTCGGCCCTGCACCAATGACTTATAGTTAAGTGCAGATTTTGCACGCTCGCTCTAAAACGGTGAAGGAAAACATCGTGATGAAACCCGCTTACGCGCTTTGGAGTGGTTGGCTCTGGCCGTGGTTGTAATACCACCCACCGAACAAAGCCATGTCGTCAAGCGACCTAGTCGTGTTTCGGGATGATGATCGGTGAACCATCTGGGTCTGAGCAGCTGCTCAACTGCCGTCTCTCTCTAGATCTATGTGATCCATCTTAGGCTACATCATCGCTTCACATCAGGCGAAATAGTGGCCAAACATAGATCTATTAGGCGTAAAAAAATAAAAGTAAGGGAAGCGACATAAAGGGCGAGCGTGACTTCTGGTGGAGCCTACTTTGGAGATTATTTACTATGTTTGGTGATCATTTACTATTTTTTTGGTGATTATATATTTTATTTGGTGATATTTTTATGGTGATTATTTTTGGAGCTACATTTTACTATATCTGGTGGTCAATTAAACGAAATTATACAAGAAGAGAAAATGCCTGGAACATTCCACTTCTGCAGTAGTCAGCTAGTACATTAGGCACTCGTGGTAGGTCTCTCGTATGCGGGAGGCCGTCTGGGTAGGTACCACAGCTTTGCCAGTTATTCTGCTGCCGAGTTGAGTGCGCAAACATTACTGTGTTCCGGTTTGAAGGGCATTGTAGCCAGCGAAATTACTGGGCATCATGAGACTTAATGTCTCGAGGTGATGAGCGCAATGCAGTGCTACGCAGTGCTTTTTATTAACCAACTTTAAAGAAGAAGGTTCTCTATTCAATTGTATTTTTTTTATTTATTTTTGTTATTATTTTTTTATGTTTGTTACTTCAGAATTCCGTCATTTAAGAACGGATTTGCGAAATTCTTTTTGTATTGGGTTCAGTATAGCTACGAAGTGGTACCATATAAATTTCATCGATATTTGACCGTGGACTTCAAAGATACATTGAAGTCGGATTTTGTTTTTTTCTAATGTTCGTCTTATAATTTAGAAACATAAAAAACGAAAAACACAAAAATAAGTAATTTTTATGTTTCAGACAAAGAACATCTCTATACCAACAACATTAAAGTGACAGTAGAACAAGTGACACTTCACGTTACGGACATAGAAGACCCAGTAGAAATTTACGAAGTAGACCGGAGAAGCATCAGCGAGCCAAATATGAATAGACCGTCTTTTAGTAGGACGCTAGTAGAAGATTTATGGAAAGCAGAACAAAGTGCCTGGAAAAATGGAGAAGAACACGTGACAAGACCGGTAGAAGTTAAAAAAGACGAGGTTGAAAACCACAAGTAAGCTGATAGAAAGACTGCTTATCTGTAGAATACCTCAGAAGATCAACAGTAAGTGGATGAAAATGGTGTTTGCTAAAGAAGACCATGAGTATAAATAGCAAATGGAAAGACGGCAACATTGCCACTATGAACAGCAATGTCGATTTTTATGCAGAAATTTGCTAAATATAGACGACCTTGAGTGTCTAAATAGCAGATGGAAAAACGGCAACATCGCCACGCTGAACGGCGATGTCGATTTTAATGCAGAAATTTGCTAAGTATAGAAGACCTTGAGTGTCTATAAGCGGCAACATTGCTACGCTCAACGGCAATGTCAATTTTTATGCAAAAATTTGCTAAATCTAGAAGACCGTCTAAATAGCAGATAAAAAGACGGCAACATTGCCACACAGAACGGCAATGCCGATTTTTATGCAAAATAGGGCGATTTTTTATCATACATCCTATCTTCTCCTCACAATGGCGGCGACACATCAGCGATGTTTCTGGTGCTGCAGGTGTTCATTGGCGATAGTGACCACTCACCACCTAGCTGGCCGTGTCTATATAGTCTGTCCGTCTTTTACATATAGATATCTGTTGCTTCCATCGGATTTTTTGTCAAGATCCATCATTTTGTAACTAATTACATTCAATAGATGTCGCGCTCGTCACCCTAAGACGGTAAAGGTGCAAGTATTTCGACCAGTGAGGTTCCTGCTATGGTAGCTCAGTTGGTTTGGAGGGTTTCCTGTACTGAAAGAGGTCCCGAGTTTAAACCACGACTGCGACGAAATATTTGCATACCTAAAACTATAGCCAAGCATGCGTTATTGGTGAGAAACAAAAAAATCTGTAATTAAAGATAAAAATCCTATCAATATCCTATATAATATCCTATGTCCTTTTCCAGGACCGAAAATACAAAAATATCAAATTTCATCAAAATACGTTCAGTAGTTTTTGGGTAACAAACATCTATCATAACAAACTTTCGCATTTATTTTACTAGGAATAAAATCAATAATAATTTTATTAAAACGCAGATGTTTCTGTGGCTTAGTTGATAGCGTTGGGACTCTGAAAAATATCTGAAGGCACAGATTCGAATTCTGCTCGAGCGATTACATTTTTCTTTCGGAATAGGAAAATCATTTGATTTTTTCAAAAAATCGCAAAAATCTATGTATAACTTCTCTTTACAAAATGAACTTAAAGTACCTACGGTTGCTTGAAAGAACAAAGTAAACAAGTTTAAATAAATTAGCGATTTTTTTGTTGAAGTAATATTTTTTATATTGAATGCTAGCGCATGCTAGTCAAAAATTTTAAGATTTCGAATAATTAGGAAGAAAAATGATATTGCTCGGGCAGGCATCAAACCTGCGTCTTCAGAATTTAATTTATCCTTCGTATATCGTATTCCGAAGATGCATATTCAATCCCTAGACACGAAACAATTGTTTGCGCTTTTTTCATCGCGGGAATCGAACCCGCTACCGCTACAGTGGTTTATGAAATTTGTGCCAATCTGCCCAACCGCTACGTATATTTATGTAATAGCAATATTAACGAACTATAATGTAATTACAAAATGAGTGATCCATCGGTAGGTGATTTGGTAACACACTGTATAATATCTATCTAAGGAATGTGTGTAATAAATAAATGAATAAAATTGTAAAATAAATAAATAAAAAACTAGAATTATACACGGAATTAATACAAAAACAAGCTGTAATCTTTAACAAAGATGTAATAATAAATTAAAAACAATTAAATTTAAAATACGTAATGTGAAAAATGTAGGTAATTCTGACAGAATCGGTTATTTATTTATTTTATTTTTCATAACCCTATCATACCCGCTACGAGTATAAACCTTCCATGCGACATTGGCCAAATAAGCCGTTAAAGTTAGAAAGAAATAAAGAAAAACTACATTAAAAAAAGCGCAAGCATTTGTTTCGTGTTGTGGGACCATGGTCCTTGTAGTTTCTGGTTCCCTATATACAAGGAATCCTAATTAGGGGTCAGGATCTATGTATGTGATCGTTGAGCGTATTTATTTATTCTTGACAAGAGATTAAACTGAATTACACAAGAACATCCTTAAAACAGACAAAACAAATAAAATAAAATACATACAAACATAAGTAACAAAAAATAAATAGCAGAGAGAGATGTTCCGCGACGTCAGGAGAAGGTTCCGACTCAGCATACGCTAGGTGTTTTTAAGTACCTTAGCAATGATTTTCAGTCGGAACCCTGTCCATGACATAACGAACAATCAGACGAAGAGAAAAAAGAAGAGAGTTTATTAAAAAAACATTGAAAAATAAACAAAATAAATTGGTTCATACACCGTTTGAGTTTCAACCTAAGCAGACGTGTTGTCTTTATGCACAAAATTATAATAAAATAACTTCACGGTATTGTCACCTTTACGTACATTAAGACAGAAAGCAAGTTCCTGTGACGCCGCAAACGCAACGACTACCGCAAGGCGACTGAAGAGCTCTCTTCACCCCCGCGATAGTAAAAGACAGCACCACATTTTCTATCCCTGTCGTCTACTTCGGCTGGGATCGGACGTCCCCGCTGCATAAAATAGCCGCTGGATTTTACTAACGCTCAATACAAACAATTTTGAAAGGTACCCTTTTCTTTTTTCTCGTATAACTATATAAAAGGAAAATTATCATATTCTCCGCGATGGATAACTGTTACGCGTGCAACGAACAATTAAAATCGTCACAAAAAATCTTGTGCTCACGGAAATTATGTGCAAAGCCGTATCATGTATTGTGTGTGAATTTAGGTGCAGAATCCAAGAAGCAGTCATCTTCTTGGATCTGTCCTTCCTGCACGTCTAAGAAACCTAAGACTGACAACAGCAATACACCAGTTAAAAGAACTGATGACGGCTGCAGTGATATTCAAATATGTGACACTATACATGATTACGTCACGCAGAGAAAAGGCACACCAAAATCATCAAACCAGTCAGCTGATCAAATGAGTGACCTTCGTGCAGATGTACTCGCGGTGAAAGAGGATGTTCCCAAGGTCATACGAGATCTGCTGGCCGCCGAGCATGCTTTTAATAAGGAGCACTACTCGACAATGGAGACCTCCATGAAATTTATGAGCCAACAGTATGAGGACTTAATGAAATTATTTAAAGTCAACGCTGCCGAAACGAAAGCTTTGAAGGAAGAAAACACTATACTACGTGAAGAGGTCAAAAACTGTGAGTTACGAGTGAAACATCTTGAAATGGAAAATGCTCGTCAGCAGCAGTGGGTCAGAATGCAAAACATTGAGATTGTGGGCGTGCCAGAGAAGGTCAAAGAAGTGACCACTGACGTAGTTCTGCAAGTTGCCCAGCACATTGGAGTGCCCCTTAATGCTTCGGACTTGGAGTTTGCGCACCGAATCCAGCCCCAGCGGTCCAACAGCGCAGTTTCTTCTAGGCCTATCATCGCTCGCCTTCGGCTTAGGTCCACCAAGGATAACATTGTGGCCTCATCGCGAAAACGTCGCGGTCTCACAGCCAAAGATATAGGAATGGGAAGTGAAATTCAAAAGGTTTTTATTAATGAGCATCTAACAAAAGAAAACAAGACACTACTTAAAGCGTGTAAGTCCAAAGCTGCAGAAGCAAACTATAAATTTACTTGGACAAAAAACTGTACAATTTTTGTCAGGAAAAACGAAACTTCTCCTCCCATCCCAATATTAACATCCCACGATCTTTCAAAAATAGCGTAGCATTAAGTAATATGGGATATTTATATGTTAATATTTTTAGATTGATATATTGTTATCTTATTACGGATATGGTTGTCAATTTCCTTTTTCCCTCACAAAATACTTTCTCATTCTCACTCTCACACTCACATATACAATTACACAGATTACACTATACACCTATCATATTTTACACATTAACACAACTCAAAACTAAGGGTAAATGTAATATAATTATTATAATATTTTTCCTGAACATATTCATACATATTATCCGTTACCAAACATATCATAAAATAATATGTTCATCGGATATACAGGTATGTATTAAAAGTGTATCAAACGTCACTTTATATTGTACAAAAGGAAACTATCACTTACCATCGACAGGAATTATAGAAATAACACTCATTCATAATAATATTACAAATAAACAGAAGCTACTTCCTTCGTTAATCCGACCGAGTTCAATGTCAAGGGCAACTGATAAGAAAATAATAAAGTGTTATCTTGGTCCTTTTCTTTTGCTGTCTTTGATTGTAATATATGTGGAATTTATGTCGTTTTTAACTTATAATTGTATCATACCTCCGACATCAAAACCTACCTCGCTTTCGTATAGGTACACCTATGCATTAAAGTATTATAACTCACAGAATCTCTTATACACTGACGTATTTTTTAATGATGGCTAATTTTAAATCTTTAAAGTTCCTATACCAAAACACAAGAGGCTTAAGGACCAAGACGAACACTTTCTACAATAACATGCTTCTCTCTGAGTTCGACATAGCTTTTATCACTGAGACTTGGCTTTGTGATGGCATATTAAACTCTGAGCTCTGCACAGAGCGATTTGAGATATTTCGCCGAGATCGTGGCTCGCTCGGTGGCGGAGTTATGTTGTTGTCAGCAACAAGGCTAGAGGCGTATGCGCGCAGTGAGTGGGACTCCGACGAGCTTGAATGTGTGTGGGTGACCGTACCGGCACGCACACTTGGCGCCGCTTGCGATCTACATCTAGCTGTACTTTATCTGCCGCCGAATAAGTTCTTACCGTATAAACTAGAACTCTTTATTAAGACATTGGCCCAAGTCTTTGAATCTCACCCAGATGATCATGTCATGATTGCCGGCGATTTTAATCTGCCGTGTTTGGACTGGCAGTTAGGTATGCCCAGAGTATTGAAAAAGGGTTCTATTGAAATACAAAATTCTGCTACTAATCTAATCAATCAGGCGTCATTTCATGGTCTAACACAGTTCAATAATCTATGTAACTCACATGGCCACACTTTAGACCTAATTTTCTCTAATATAAACATACATCTATCACAATGTAACTTTCCACTTGTACCTGAAGATGGTTTTCATCCTTCTTTGACGCTCATAGCCCCAGACATAGCAACACCACCTCTCAGAAGCGCTTCACGCTTAAAATATAGATTCAGAAAGGGTGATTATGATCAAATTAATAGTCTTTTTATGAATACTGACTGGTCTTTTATACAACAGGTAAAAGATACTGAATCAATGATTACACAATTTTATTCTCACTTAAATTCAGCTCGAGATCAATTCATACCCCACTCATTTTGTTCAGGAACGCATAATTATCCTGTGTGGTACAGTCGTGCACTAATTAAAATAATAAAAGAAAAATATAAGTATCATAGGAGGTGGAAGAAATTCGGTAATAAAAATGATTATGAGTCCTTTTCGGTACTACGCAAGCGAGAAAAACTGTTACAAGAGGAAAATTATAAAAAATATACTGAATTTGCTCAAAATAATATAAGAAGCTCTCCAAAGTTTTTCTGGTCATATATAAAGTCAAAACGTAAATTAAGCTCAAATTATCCTAAATGTATGTTTTATAAAAACCTAAAATTAAATAAAGAAATAGATATCTGTACGGCGTTCAATAATTTCTTTTGTCAAAATTTTGCTACTCCAGCTGCTCAGTACAGCGCTTCCGCGTATGACTATAACATCTGTGCTGATACAATTCAAAACGTAAATATTGAACAAGATGATATACTAAAAATCTTACGCAACCTGGATGTCAATAAGGGACCAGGGTGTGACTCGTTTCCCCCTTTTTTCTTTGTTAACTGCGCTAAATCTCTGGCAAAACCTATACAACTTATATTCAATCGCCTGTTCCGAGAGGGTTGGTTTCCGTCAATTTGGAAAACTGCGCACATAGTCCCAGTGCATAAGAAAGGCGCTAAGACACAGATAGATAATTATAGGCCAATATCAATTTTAAATGTTATTAGTAAAGTTATGGAAAAGGTTGCTCACTCTTTCATTTACCCTTACGTTATTAGATTTATTCCTCATCAGCAGCATGGTTTCATCAGGGGTCGTTCAACCACAACAAATTTGTCTGTCTTTACCAACAATGTTTTACGGGCCATGGACGGCGGATGTCAGGTTGATGTTGTATACACTGATTTCGAAAAAGCGTTTGATCGTGTGGACCACTTCATCCTATTACAAAAGCTACAGGACATAGGTATCTGTGGTGACCTTCTCAGATGGATGGATTCTTATCTCCGCAACAGGAGCCAAGCTGTTGTTGTGGGCGGACATCGATCAGATTTCGTCATAATTACTTCAGGGGTCCCCCAAGGCTCCATACTAGGACCATTACTTTATGCAGTTTATTTATATGATATTACAAAATGTTTTAGATATAGTAAATTTTTAATGTATGCTGACGACACTAAGATTTATATGCCAATAAAAAACCTAGATGACTGTCGTAAATTACAAGACGATCTTTTACGCCTTCAGGAATATTATATTAACAATAGAATTAATGTTAATGTTAGTAAATGTCTCTTTATCTCATATACGCGAAAAAAGAAAACTATAAAATTCGACTATCTACTGAATGGGACACCTATCAAATCAGTTACAGTTGTTAAAGACCTCGGAATAATGCTAGACGCTAAATTAAGTTTTTCGGAACATATTACATATATTGTTAGTAAAGCGTATAAAAACTTAGGTTTTGTATTACGAGTAACTAAGCCCTTTTCAGACTTAGCATGTATTAAGCTGTTATATTATGCATATATTAGAAGCATTCTAGAGTACTGTAGCAGTATATGGAATCCTAACTACATAATGTACAATCAGAGCATTGATCTAATCCAATCGAAATTTCTGAAACACTTGGACTATCGGACACGGCACATTAGAACTGATTATAAGGAGTCCTGTGATTATCATCATATGATGAGCCTAGAGAACAGGCGAAAGCTCCTAGACATGCTACTCCTCTTCAATGTTATAACAGGCCATTTCGACAGTTTAGAATTATCCTCCATATTTCTACAGTTTTATGTCCCCAAAACAAGAACAAGACACGCAAAATTGTTTAATGTTTTGAGCTCGCGTACTAACTACGGCCAGAATTCTGTAGGAAACAGAATACTTACATCATACAACAAAAACTTTCAGTCTGCAGATTTATTCCATCTCAGTAAACAAACTTTTAGGAACACAATAATAAAAATCATAAACGGTGACAGCGAAATATGAAAAAAAAATAAAAAATAATAATAATAATAATCTTATACTATCACATACACACACAGCCTCACACAGATACCAACATACCCACTCGCACACTTATTACTTTATTAAAAACCAAGACAACCACATCCCGTCTCCTTAGTTATGACTAGCTCATACATTTTTTGTGTATAAATTGTTAAGTGAAACATCATAAAAATTGTAAATCCGTAATTGGCTTTAAGCATTATGTTACAACACGTCTCATTGTAAAATAGATTAAGAGCTGTGGATTTTGTAATAATAAATAAATAAATAAAAAAATAAAAAAATAAATAAAAATAAAAAATAAGGTAAATAAACAACTGGTGGTAGGTTTCTCGTATGCAAGAAGCCGTCTGGGTGGGTACCACCGCTTTGCCAGTTATTCAGCCGCCAAACAGTAGTGCGCAAGCATTACTGTGTTCCGGTTTGAAGGGCATTGTAGCTAACGAAATTACTGGGCATTATTCTCATACAGCATATAGCATATTTCTCAACAGCTAATTGTCTCAGGGTGACGAGCGCAGTGCAGCGCCGCGCAGGATTTTGCAAAATAAACTTCTGGGTGGTGCTGTTATTGTTATGGGCTGGCGTATTGCTTACCATCAGGCAAACGACCAGCTCGTCTCGTCATTCAGTTACATAAAAAAAAATAACATTTAGCAATTACAATAACAAAATATAGAAAGAAAAAATAATATTTATTTGACACGGCCCGTGTCCCAGCAGTGGGAATGTGATGGGCTGATGATGATCAAGACAAAGCAGGATCAACACATGACATGACATGTTTTGTCTCTGTTCAACTTACGTTGAAACGAATATGTTAGAAAGAGTCAAAATCTTAAACAATAAATAAGGTTTTTTTATTAAAAAGAGTCGTAATTATCAACTTACATTAATTATATGTACTACCAACCGCCTGCGATTTTTGTGTCGACATAATATAATTAATTTTTAGAAAAAACCCAAAACCGATTTCAACCGATTTCGACCACCTCTGAAGTATGACCTACCAAACAAAAAAACATCAAAATCAATCCATAATTGGCGGAGTAATCGCGTAACAAACATACAAAAACAAAAAAAAACATACCGTCGAATTGAGAACCTCTTCCTATAAATGTCGGTTACAAATATAACTTATGTCACTCAAGGATGGTTTAGCTATCTGTGAGTGAAAGAATTTTTAAAAATCGGATCAGTAGTTTTAGATATTACCTCCTACAAACATACATACATTACCTCTTTATAATATTAGCATAGATTATTTTACTAGCACTGGACAAATCATGCGATGCCATTATTATTAAAAAAAAAAACATAATTCCTTGCCTACTGGATTATAATAATAAAATCATTAATTCAGGCGTACAATTAACAAAAAAGAGTACCAGAGGCTCATAAAATATATACCTTACAGACTAGCATATATACAATTTATAAACACTATAGCTACGATTAATTTCGGCTTTAATTTAAAAATAAAGATTTTTATAGTTAAAGGACAGTTTTTAAAAACCAATCAATGAAAGTCTAGATATAATAGGCATTATATCTGGACTTTATTATTTACCTATTTACTCATTCAATGACTTCACAATTGCTGAATCATATCCAACTAGATGCGACCCGCGGCTTCACCCGCGGTTTCCCGGGAAAAGTAGCCTATGTGTTAATCCAGGGTACAAGCTATCTCGATTGCGAATCTCACTCAAATCCGCTGAGTCGTTACAGCGTGAAGACGTAACAAACAGACATACAAACTTAGCATTTTTAATATTATTTTGATGCGAAATGTCAAAGAAAATTCTTGTACTAGTTAATAATAATGTTACTTGAACTAAGTAATATACAAAATGTCAAATAATTATATAATTATTATATAGCATAATAAACTTGCCAACCTATGCTCTTCTTTACTTTGTTCCTAGTGTTTTTATACGTTTAGCTATTATGGTGACTAATAGCACAGAATAATAATTAATAATAGTACAAATAATAATTATTTTTTTTTAAAACGGGATATTTACCGATTAGAACGTTACTAAAATATCTAAAACTAAAAAAAAACTCGTTTTTAAATCAAATTCTATCGATAAAACATAATAACAATAATTAATGCTTTATTGTACACCAAACAAGAAATTAAAAAGGTACATGAAAGGCTCTTACAAACTATAGTACAACGGGCGGACTTATCGCTAAAAGCGATCTCTTCCAGTCAACCTTTTGATGGAAAGAACTAAAGGAGTGAAAGAGGTCGGCGGTGTAAATAAAAGTAAAAGAGGACGATTAACTACAACACAAGACTAATAACAATAATTACTTTATTTATAGTATTTTTTTAATTATGTGTTTATCTGTGTATAAATGATGAAGATGTACTGTACCTGTTGTGTACCTCTGTATACCTTTAGCCTTCTTTTTCGTGTGTACACCCGCCACTTAGACGTCAAGATGGCGGGTGCACCTTATTTTCAATAAATATTTGTTTAGGAAAAGGTACACAGTATCTCGCTAAAGGTACACAGAGGTACACAGCGGGTACATAGTTCTAAATATATTCTATTTGAATCGGTGACCAAGATGTTGACGTATACTAATATTGTGTTACGTACTTGATATGACAAAGTACTACTTGAGAACAAGGTTCTTAGTAGACATAAATTGTGTATTGACAATAATTAACAGACTTGGCTGCCAGGTCGTTGGTCGCATTGCCGCGTTGATCGGCATTGCTGATTTTTTTGCCCAAATAATGTTTATTTTATCTAACTACTAGCTGCGCTCCGCGGTTTCGGCCGCGAGAGAAAGCAATTTGGTTTTCCTGAATTTTCAAATCATCCGGGCGACTGCCAATTTTTCTTTTCATAAAAAATTTCCTACTATATATTTAATAAAACGGCTAGGACTCACGTAGTTTGTCGAATTAGTCGACCTAGGTTTCGAGCATGTCTGATGTTCTTCTACAGTGGTCGTCGCGATCTCGCATCATAAACTCGCCCTGATGAAGAAAGAAAGAGAAAGAAAGACAAATAAAGACAAATAAAGAGAAAGAAAGAGAAAGAAAGAGAAAGAAAGAGAAAGAAAGAGAAAGAAAGAGAAAGAAAGAGAAAGAAAGAGAAAGAAAGAGAAAGAGAGAGAAAGAAAGAAAAAGAAAGAGAAAGAATGCGAAAAATGAGAAAGAAAGAAAAAACATTCATTCAGGACATCACACAACATTACACTGAACATACTCGTACTAAAATAAAGACAATAAATTCAACAACAGTGAAATGTTCCGCGATGTCAGGAAAAGGTTCCGACTCGGCATACGCTATGGTGTTTTTAAGTACCTTAGCACTGATTTTCTGTCCGAACCCTGTCCATGACAAGAGCATCGGACATGCTCGAAACCTAGGTCGACTAATTCGACGAACGTGAATCTTAGTCGTTTTATTAAATACTAGCTGTTGCCCGCGACTTGGTTCGCGTGGACTTCGTTTAACGCTGATGTAGAGACTTTTTTGTAGATTGTGTACAACACATGTTATTTGAAAAACACACTGTACAGGGAGCAAACACGTAAAGACTTTGGGATCACGTCGCCCGTGAGAAGGTTTCGTACAGCTGTCTCTGTGAGAAATATCCTGTCCTCAGATCAACGGCATATTTATAATGAATCAAACTCACGAAAACTTTCAAACTATTTCAAAAATAAAATCAGAATGCTATTTGACTTCGCTTAGCAACGAACAGCGTTAAATTTATATAAGAGTTATTTATTCCGTAATCTATTTTTGTATATTATACTTACGTATTATTTTAAATAAATGGTTTCTTTAATTACCTTATTATAGATAGTTTTATTTTACTAAAACTAAGTATGAAGGGACCTTATTTTTTAACCGACTTCAAAATGGAGGAGGTTTACAATTCGACGATATGTTTTTATTTTTATTTTGTGTGTTTGTTACGCGATTACTCCGTCAATTATGCATTGATTTCGATGATTCTTTTTTTGATTGGTAGGTAATACTTCAAAGGTGGTCCCATATAAATTTTATCGAAATTCATTCAGTAGTTTTTGTAAAAAGTAGCAAAAACAAAAATATAAGTTTAATCTTCAAGTCGGTTCTTGTTTTTTCGTAACCAACTTTCTAAAGGTGGAGGTTTGTATTCGACTTCCGGCGAGGGAACTCCTCAACAGAGAATAGGACAGACATGAAATTTTTTTGTACATGCATTTAATTGTGATAGCCCGTTTTAAACTTCGTCATGATGTGGCTTCTAGATCATAAAAGCTTGTCTTTAAAAACTTTTTGAATTAATTTAATTAAAACTTGTTTTTCACTAAATAGGTTAAAATAAATTATTTTTCAAAAAAAACTAAACCGACTTCAAAACCACAAATAGGCACTCAAAAGTAAAAAATAAATTAATATAATTATCATAAGCGCTGCCCACTCATAGTTACACTACCCACTCACTCAAGTCTAAAAGGTAGTAGGTAGATACTACCTACAAGTAGTACTTACTATATACATAGTATCTATCTGTTACCTTGGCTGGCACCGACTTCAAATATATGAGTGGGTAGCGCTTATGATAATTATATTAATTTATTTATTACTTTTGAGTGCCTATTTGTGGTTTTGAAGTCGGTTTAGTTTTTTTTGAAAAATAATTTATTACGCTTAATAGATCCATGTTTGTGTACTATCTCGCCTGATGTGAAGCGATGATGTGGCCTAAGATGAAGCACATAGATCTCGAGAGAGGCGGCAGTTGAGCGGCTGCTCAGACCTGTCTCCCCGATGGTTCACCGAACATCATCCCGAAACACGACTAGGTCGCTTGACGGCATGGCTTTGTTCGGTGGGTGGTATTACAAACACGGCCAGAGCCTACCACTCCAAAGCGCGTAAGCGGATTTCATCACGATGTTTTCCTTCACCGTTTTAGAGCGAGCGTGCTAAATCTGCACTTAACTATAAGTCACCTGGGTATTGTTATACAGTATGTTTCAAAACTTTGGGATCTTCAGTGTACCTCTCCCTTGCAGTTAGGAAGTTTTGTTCAGGAAACATCGGTTGAATATTGGAGTAAATAAAAGCTTTTTTGCAGATTGTTACGCATAGTCAAGCTCCAAAATGCAATAAAAGAAATAACATTGGCTTAATCGACTCTATTTCCTATCAGAAATGATTTCCTCAAAGTACCTCAAGTACCCATCAAGTTAAATTGATAATTTTTCGGTTTGTGATGTTCTCTTCCTTGTGATGTTGACTTCCTCACTGCAAGGGACTCGTGGTAGGTCTCTCGTATGCGGGAGGCCATCTGGGTAGGTCCCGCTTTGCCAGTTATTCTGCCACCGAGTAGTGCGCAAGCATCACTGTGTTCCGGTTTCTAAGGGCATGGTAGCCAGCGAAATTACTTGGCATATTAGACTTAATATCTGATGTCTCAGGCTGATGAGCGCAATGCAGTGCTACGAAGCGCTTTTTATGGTATTAAAAGTTCTGGGTGGCACTGCACGGCCCTGCACTGCGCTCGTCACCCTGAGACAATTAACTGTTCAGTCTCATCGCCAGTAATTTCACTACAATGCCCTTCAAACCGGAACACGGTAATTCTCGCGCACTACTACTTTGCGGCTGAATAACCGGCAAAGCGGTGGTACCCACCCAGACGGCCTCTCGCATACGAGAAACCTACCACCATCATATCTAAGTACCTACTCTCTTACCACTTACGGCATCGATCCTTCGTAATTGTCTTAGGTACAAGCTTCAGGCATTAGCAAACCGTTAAATAGTACTTAACCCGCTTCATATGTGCTATTAGGTAAATGGTATTGTGGTATAAACCTACGATATTAAGAATATGAGCGAGTGTGGCTCATTCCTTGTATCTAGGGAACTAGGAACAATGAGGACCATGGTCCCACAACACCCAGACACGAAACAAATGCTTGCGCTTTTTTTTCTGTGCACAAATATTTGTCCCGTCGCGGGAATCAAACTTACAACCTTAGTGGTGTATGAGATTTGAGCCAACCTGCCCAACCACTGCACCACAGAGGCTGTCAAATAATTGTCAATTTAACACTTGCTCTAACAACGGGGAAGGAAAACATCGTCAGGAAACCGGCATATCCAAGAATTAATCACAAAATTTGAAGGACATGTGACATACACAGGCACTGGGCCAGCGCGGTGGATTATGGTCCATACTCTCATACATACGCATACGGTCCATACGCAGTGGGAACATGATGATGATGATCATGATGATGAATAAGAATATAAGTAGGTATACAAGTTTCTACAGGCCTGCCGGCCTATCCACTGCTCCTTCAAACGCCAGTAGGTAGTTTTTATTGGAACTGAGTGTTGAGACGAGCATATTGTTCTCCTGAGAGTAAGCGCCACGCCTGCCCATAACGATTGCAGTGCCACCCACAACTTTGAATATCATATGCAATGCGTAGAGTGCGTAGGACTGCATTGCGCCCATCACCTCTAAGTGAAAACTAGGTTTAGCGAATGCAGCATAATTAGGGCCTCTCAGTTAAATAATCTAAATTCATAATTAAAAATTAAATTGCATTCATGTATAAGTACATTTTTTTATACATTATTGGCTTGCGTTTGACCACTATCTCACCTGATGGTAAGCGACGATGCGGTCGACGATGTATCACGCTTGCCAAGGTAGTACCTGTTCACTCGAGATTTGAAGATTCCTAGATTATAAGTATCGGGAAAGATTGACTCCTGCAGGGAGTTCCACTCGTTAGCGGTGCGCATAATGAAAGTGGAAGCGAAGCGCTTTGTGCGCGCAGGAGGAACGTCCACCAAATAACGGTGGCGCGTTGCCGTACGTCTCGTAGTCCGATGATGAAACGGTGACGGGGGTAATTGGTGCAATTCCGACACACACTCGCCGAAATGGGACATAATTACATAATTTATCACAACTCTTATAATGTAGATTTACAAGTAGGTACACCTTATCTAATCCGACGTGGACCATGTAACCTGTAAGAGCCCTTGCAAATAAGTGCGAACTTATCTTATCTAATGTAATATCACAGAATATTAAGGGACAGAAGCATCACTCCGCAAAGAAATTTAAACAAATAGCGACTCTTGCTACGACGCAATAAAGTTTAATTCAGCTCGTGTAGCGCTGCATACCTACCAGTCATATTAACCTACAGAGCGCCTCTCTTTCTATCGCATAGCTCTTATCTCTTCTGACGCGGCACGTGTAACGAGGCGCGACCCGCCGTCGGTGTCCGGCTATGTACTTGTAGCTTCGTACCTACAGTGTGGAGTGCGCTAGGCTTGCTAATACCTAATTTAATCTGCATGGTCATATAGTGTAAGTTCATATAATAATTATTTATATTTATTTATTTACTAGCTGTTGCCCGCGACTTCGTACACGTAGTAAAGTAATCTAACCTGTTCCCGACAATTTTCTATCCCACTCCTCCGCTCCGCTCCTATAACGATCCCGTCCTATCCTTTCACTGTTCCGCTCCTATCCTGGTCACGTCTTTTTTCTTTGCACTTACTATCTCGCTTCTATCCCCATTATATCCCGTTACCGACCCCTCCTTATCCGGAACCGTCCCCCTCATATCATATTGTTACAATCGCCCTCTCGTATTCCGTTAACATCCTAATCCCGGACAGACAGATAGACAAAAATTTAAAAAATTGTAGTTTTGGGTTCTCTTGCTCCCAAATACTCTTAATAAATAGTTTTCTCTAGTAGTAGTCTAGTAATCTCCTCCTCATTTCAAACTCTACGTCCCTATGAGGCCGTGTCCTAAAAGTGCATAACCTCTTTAAGCTTAGAAACGTTCAAATGAGGTACTTACATAGTACGGTGACTTTCGAGACATTTCAGTTTTAAAGAGTATTTGCTTATGTTTTTAAGTGATTTCAACCTTTTTTGAATACAATCGGATTGAGTTTTCAAACATGGTGTTAAAATAAAATATAATTTAAATCATAAGCAATAAGGAGTATTGATATCAACTTCGAAGCAAATTACCGCCAAAAGAACTTTCTACCCCTTTTTGGCCCCGTAAGGGAATGAATTTCAATAAAATACGAAACACGTCTTCCAAAATTTTGTTAATAAAAGTTTAATTGCAAAATTTGGAGTAGATTGGACCAAGGAATCACGTTGTCCCATACAAACTTTGCCCCCCTTTTTCACCCCCTTAGGGGTAGAATTTTCGGAAAATCCTTTCATATCGGATGCCTACGTCATACAAAAAACACAGTCTCTAAGTTTCAGGTCTCTACGATCGGCGGTTTAGGCTTTGCGTTGATCCGTCGGTCAGTCATTCAGGACAAAGCATTTTATATGTATAGATATTAATGTATTGTGCATTTAGTTGCCCATCTGTGGAAATTTTTATAAGCTAGTTTAAGCTACCAACCTGTCCATACATTTATACCTACATTTTTACTAAATTTACCTGTAGTTTTCCTAAAAGAATAAAACTTTAATAATTAGTATACATTTAATTTACATTTATAGAAGTCATCAAGAGAATTTCAACATTTTAAGATAGATATATTTTGGCAAGGGTTTATGTACCAACCCAATAGGTACGAAAACACAGGGTGAATATAACACAATACACTGGTAAATTATGAAATACACATGATATATTAAGTCATAAATCATCATCATCATCGTCATCCAAATCTTTAATCATTCCTTTGATATTCATCGATTCCGGCTTGCCTTGCAATGCGGTCTTTCTAATATCCGTCATTTGGATCTCGCAATTCTGCACAGAATGCAATATAGCCAGCGTCAGTCGAGTCGCCTGGTTCTTCACCGCGAACTCCAGCAGATCCCATGCGTTCTGCCCCGTCAGATCATTAATCAGCACGTTCACGCACTTCTGCTCCAGAACTGGTATGCTATAGTATGCCGCTAAAACCAGCAGCTGCTCTATCTCGGTAAATGGTAGAGTGCGCGTGTAAAGGAAGCCTTTAAGGTTCTGCAAAGTTATTTTTGTAGCGCCCGGGATTTTAATGTGGTCTGTGGATTCCTTGCAAGCTGCTGATATCATTTGGTGTAACACCGGACTAGCTGCAGACAAGATTGCTTTATGGACACGGACGAAACCGTCATCGCTTCGCATTTCAAAATCAGTTGATACTTCTTCTTCCCACAAACGAGTGAATGATAGCATTTTTGGAATGACGTCCATGAATACAATGATTTCGATGGTTTCTGATTCGTTTTCTCGATACATCGAGTTTTCATGGATCAGATGCCAGGTGTCATCGTCGCTGAGGAAGCGCTTATTGACAATGGAGTATTCATTACAGGTGCAGGTGAGCCGTAATGTGTATATAAAGTCGTCCTCATCAGGGTTTTTTTTATGGAACTTAACTAATAAAGGGGTATTAGTTTTGGCGTTGAATGGAGTGATGCTGTTGACTCGGACCTGGAAGATGGCTGCTCCGTTGATGACGAACTCCGGAGTGGTGTAGACGACATGTTGTGTCGTGGTAGTGGTGCAATTTTTTAAGACGCATTTCAGTTTGAGCATATTACCTAGCTGTACCAAGTCTCGGTACTCCAGTCTGTAAAGAAATAAATCACATCAGCGTCGCCATGTACAGATGCAGGAGGCAAGGCATCCTGGCAGGGTCGCCATGTACAGATGCAGGAGACAAGGCGTCCTGGCAAGGTCGCTATGTACAGATGCAGGACGCAAGGTATCCTGGCAGGGTCACCATGGACAGATGCAGGAGGCAAGGCATCCTGGCAGTGTTGCCATGTATAGATGCAGAAAGCAAGGCATCCTGGCAAGATCGCTTTGTACAGATGCAGGAGGCAAGGTATCCTGGCAGGGTCGCCATGGAGAGATGCAGAAGGCAAGGGATCCTGGCAAGGTCGCTATGTACAGATGTAGGACGCAAGGTATCCTGGCAGGGTCACCATGGACAGATGCAGGAGGCAAGGCATCCTGGCAGTGTTGCCATGTATAGATGCACAAAGCAAAGCATCCTGGCAAGGTCACTATGTACAGATGCAGGAGGCAAAGTATCCTGGCAGGGTAACCATGGACAGATGCAGAAGGCAAGGGATCCTGGCAAGGTCGCTATGTACAGATGCAGAAGGCAAGGTATCCTGGCAGGGTCACCATGAACAGATGAAGAAGGCAGGTATCCTGGCAAGGTCACTATGTACAGATGCAGGAGGCAAGGTATCCTGGCAAGGTCGCTATGTACAGATGCAGGAGGCAAGGTATCCTGGCAAGGTCGCTATGTACAGATGCAGGGGGCATGGCATCCTGGCAAGGTCACCATATTGTGTGTACATAGTACTCCTAAGATAAAATGCAAAAACAAAAAACCGTACATTACAAAATAAAATTGCACTTACTTTAGAAAGCTTTGTTTTCCGGCAGCCATTATAACTGGCGATTGAAAACCGACAGGTGAATGAAACATCGTGTACAGGTCTCCACAACCCAATACCACATAATAAATACTGCTTCGAAGTACCTGTTATCTATTACTAGTCTACTAGTCAAGAGATACTTAACTAGTTCTACAGTATCAGATGTCAGGCTTACGATGGCTTATGATCAAGGGCGGATCCAGCTTTCAGGTCAGGGAGGGGGGGGCATATAATAGCATTTTATTGTTATATCATCGTCATCATCAGCCTATCGCAGTCCACTGCTGGACATAGGCCTCTCCATTTGCACGCCATTGAGCATGATCTCCTCTCTACTCTCCCGGCTACTCTCATCCAGCTGCTACCAGCCACTTTGCGAAGATCGTCGCTCCACCTAGCCTGAGGGCGTCCTACACTATGTTTGCCAATTCGTGGTCTCCGCTCTAGAACGCGTCTACCCCGACGGTTATCGATTCTACGGCTAATATGGCCGGCCCACTGCCACTTCAGCTGGCTAATCCTGTAAGCTATGTCGGTGACTTTAGTTCTCTGTCGAATTACTTCGTTCTGGATACGATTCTTCAGAGAAACTCCAAGCATAGCCCGCTGAGCGAATTAAAATTTGTGAATCAGCCGTACCGTGAGTGTCCACGTCGGCTCCGTATGTCATAACAGGTAGGACGCACTGATTGAAGACTTTTATCTTTGGCTTTATGACTTCCTCCACTTGAATGGGTATATTTTTGTGAACGTAGAGAAGTGCCAGTCCAGTTAGGCGGTCGACCTAGACCCAGCCCAGGGGGGGTCATGGCCCCTATGCCCCCCCCTAGATCCACCCTTGCTTCTGATTGGCTTGTGCTGGCCACATCATCGGGATTCGGAGAACGTTGGCCTTGCTTCGATTGACTCTTGTGCCACCGGCAATAATTAGCGTGGAGCGAGTTGAGCTACATACAGGGACCGAATACCGGTAAAAATGGGTACCACAAAAGTAACGTTTAAAGAGAGATAACCTTATACTTATAGTTTTTTTTATTTGATTTTTTCAATTCAATTCAAATTCAATTCAAAAGTTTTTTAAAGTTAGATAAGTTTCTAATTTTTTTGTTCCATTACTACAATATAGTCCCCAAACTTCACACAACGAATTTAAATCTCTTTACAAGTTTTATTTCGAAGAGTTTGTCGTTTTCTACATTCATATGACGTCACATGTTTTGAGGTGACCTTTTGCGCGGAATTTTTGAAACATGACATTTAAACATAGTTTTAGGTACTTTAAGAGCGTTATTTAATTAAAATACTATTTTTCATAGCTATATAAATCATTATAGTTAATTTAAAACACTTTCAGAAAAGTTCTCTGATCCTCTAGTGATGTCATGGACAAGGTTCCGACTGAAAACACCTTAGTGTATGCTGAGTCGGAACCCTTTCCTGACATCGCGCAACATTTCACTGTGTTGTATTTATTGTTTTTGTTCTGTCCTTATTTATATGTTCACAGTAATGTTTTTCTTTTTCTTTCAAAGTAACGTTAAAGTATCAGTAACATGAAACACAGTATATTAGTAGGTATCGATATTCATATTCAATCAGAGCGAGTGTGGCTCAGTGGGAGAACGTGCGACTTTCAATCCGACGCACCCGAGTTCGAATCTCGTTGGCCGCGCACCACTGACTTTCTTAAGTTATGTGCGGATTTAACACTCGCTCTAAAAACGGAGAAGGAAAACCGGCATGTATAAGAATTGATCACTAAAATTCAAGGATATGTGAGATCCACCCGCACTGGGTCGTGGTGGATTATGGCCCTCTCTCTATGAGGGAAGGCCCGAGTCCCAGCAGTGGGAAATTGATGGGCTGATGATGATGACGAATTATATTACAAAATACTTGGCTAAGAAATTCTCTAGTTGTTATAGGTTACACTTAAATGATAATGATAGTGATGGTGATGAATGACGATAATGATGATGCGATGGTGACGGTGATGAATGATGATGCAATGGTGATAGTGACGGTGAATGATGATAATGAAGATGCGAGTGATTGTGATAGCGACGGTGATGAATAATGATGGGCTGATGATGATGATGATGATGTGTGGACAGGTATAAATAAAAACAAGTTAGATTCATCAACATTTATTTAACGTATCCTTAAGTATTAGATCAGAAATATACATAGTACGTTGAACGAATAAAAAGAGGCGGACACCTCGTCACCAATTTAAAAGCGAAGCACTCAAGCTATGCCGGTCAGCATGTTCGTAATAAAAGGGGGTGACATTCGGAAATATCACGAAATATCACAGGGGGCGAGGGGTTGTGTAGTAAGATATCACGTGTATTTTTGTCGTTGAACGCGCAATTTCTAAACTGAAAACCGGCGCGTGACCTCGACTCACCGTTGCCAGGCAACGTTCAGAAACAACCTGCAACCTTAAAACTCTGTCTGGACATTTTTATCGGTGCTTCAACCAGAATCACCTGGGGGTAGGGGGGTTAGAACAAATCACGTGATTAATGGACGACCCCCAAGCCTCACGCACACATTTGCTATGCCGATCAACACGAATATCACGAAATATTACAAGGGAGCCTTGTGATATTTCGTGATATTTTTCCAACCCCTTTCAATGCTCACGTAAATTATGAACAAGCTATGCCCCGCGGCTTCACCCGCGGTTTCCCGATAAAAAGTTGCCTATGTGTTAGTCCAGGGTATAATCAGGCCTAGCGCACTCCGCACTGTAGGTACGAAGCTACAAGTACATAGCCGGACACCGACGGCGGGTCGCGCGTCGTTACACGTGCCGCGTCAGAAGAGATAAGAGCGGCGCGATAGAAAGAGAGGCGCTCTGTAGGTTAATATGACTGGTAGGTATGCAGCGCTACGCGAGCTGAATTGAACTTTATTGCGTCGTAGCAAGAGTCGCTATTTGTTTAAATTTCTTTGCGGTGTGAAGCTTCTGTCGCTTAGTATTCTGTGGTATAAGCTATCTCCATTCTGAATTTCACTCAAATCTGTTGAGCCGTTAAAGCGTGAAGAAGTAACAAACATCCATCTTCACATACTTCCGCAACCTACTAATATTATAAAGTTATGGAAGAGCGAGTGTGGCTCCGTGGGAGCACGTGCGACTTTCGATCGACGCACCCGAGTTCGACTCCCGCTGGCCCGCACTGACTTAAGTTATGTGCGGATTTAACACTCGCTCTAAAAGCGGTGAAGGAAAACATCGTGAGGAAACCGACATGTCCAAGAATTTACTACAAAAATTCAAGGACATGTGACATCCACCCGCACTAGGCCAGCGCGGTGGTACATCCTCTCTCTATGAGAGAAGGCCCGAGTCCCAGCAGTGGGAACGTGATGGGCTGATGATGACACATTAACATGGCAACTTATACAAATAAATAATCGTAATTGTACGTTTTTATTAATAATTATTATTTTTTTTTACAAGCAACGTTTTCACTAGCTGCTGCCCGCGGTCAGGAGAAAATGTATTCTCCTTTTTCTTTTTGTATTGTCCTTTTTCAAGATCTCAGGGGGCCTACTCCGAGTTGCTTTCGTTCGTTCGTTCGTTCGTGCGGACTGAAAGAGACACTCTTATGCCTGTTGTATAGCGCTGTCCCTTTCATCCGACAGAACGAAGATCGCAATTACTTTTTCAGAGTAAGTCCTCTGGTATCTACGTAACAAATTTCATCGAAATCCGTTCAGTAGTTTGTGCGTGAATGAGTAACAAACATCCATCTATCCTCCCAAATTTTTTGCGTTTATTATAAGTAGCATAGTCGGAAGTACTATAAGTAGGACAGTAGAGAGTAGGTTTAGTAGGAAGCAGGAATAGTAGAAAGTTGGATAGTAGGATGTAGAGTAGTGGGAATTAAGATAGTAAGAAGTAGGATAGTAGGAAGAAGGATAGTAGGAAGAAGGATAGTAGGAAGTAGGATAGTGGGAAGTAGGATAGTAAGAAATAGGATAGTAGGAAGTAGGATAGTAGGAAGTAGGATAGTAGGAAGAAGGGTAGTAGGAAGTAGGATAGTTGGATATTAGGAAGTAGGATAGTTGGATATTAGGAAGTAGGATAGTTGGATATAAGGAAGTAAGATAGTTGGATATTAGGAAGTAGGATAGTTGGATATTAGGAAGTAGGATAGTTGGATATTAGGAAGAAGGATAGTTGGATATTAGGAAGTAGGATAGATAGCTGCAAAGTGGTCTCATATAAATATCATCGATATGTGACCTTGGACTTCAAAGATACATTGAAGTCGGTTTAGATTTTTCTAAAAATTAATTATTTGAAAGCAGTTTTTCTAGCGGTTCTTAGACAATTTTTATTGTGTTTTTTAATGTTTTAATGTATTGTGTCAGTAGCTGTGTTGGTTACAGCTTGCAGTGCGCGCCTTTCCTCTTGATGTTCACGAACGGAGCCGGGTGCGGGTACATATGTCGACGGGATTTGAAGTCGACGAGATCGCAGATTTTGACAGCCTGGAAAAAGAAAAAGTTCATTTTTTACTTTTATTTTTGACTAGCTGCGCCCGCGGTTCCACCCGCGGTTTCCCGTGATAAAAAGTAGCCTATGTGCTATTCCAAGTCCTAAAGTACCTACATACCAAATTTCATCGAAATCGGTCCGGTAGTTTTTTGCGTGAAAGAGTAACAAACATACATTCTTACAAACTTTCGCGTTTAAAATATTATTAAGTAGATTTTTTTTTCTGACTTCAAAAAAACGATTTTAAAAAAAAAAAGACTTGTGTTATTTTTCAGAACCTAAAGTACCTACACACCAAATTCCATCAAAATTCGTTTAGTAGCTTTTGTGTGATTGAATAACAAACATCCATCCATACATCCTCACATACTACCGTCCACATAGAATTCAGTTTATTGTTGTTTCCTTAGAAACGTTTTTCAAGGATAAAAAAAAGACGTGTGGCACTCGGAGACTGCCGCGGTAAAGCTATTATTTCGGAGTGGGGGGTGTTAGGTTATTTTCGTTACGGAATTTCTGGATTCGGTCTCCACGCTCAAGGCCCGCGATAGAAGCTATGCAATAGCTTAAAATTCTTTGTTCTATATCAGGACCTACGTACAAAATTTCATCAAAATCCGTTCAGTAGTTACGGAGTTAAATAGTAACAAACACACAATATTTCGCATTTTTAATTATAGTAAGAATATTAGTAGGAAATTAAGTAGGTTTAAGTAAGATAGGATTAAATAAGAATGGATTATCGAATCACTACATATGTACCTAAAAATTTCGCTACAGAATCATTAATTACAAGGACCATGGTCCCACAGAACAAACAGTTATCTCTGTCTCTTATTCTCTCGTGCGTGGCCAACGGTGGTCGGAATTATAGACTTAGTCCTCCGACATGGCCTAACGACTGTTATCCGACAACAACCGATAAGGCTTTACATACCAAAGCACGACAGCGCTCAAATTTAAAAACCAAACAAGCGGTCACCCATCCAAGTGATGACCGCAGCAACGTTGCCTAACCCATCAGATTTGTTAAACTAAGCTACGAGAGCTACAACTTGCAACAACCAGCGACAACTAGCGACAACTAGGGACAACTAGCCTTTTTCGGCGAGACATCCTCCCGTATCTCAGTTTTATTCTTGAACAACTTCTGTCGCAGATAGCATATCAACTCTGATATAAGCATACGGGGTCCACTTGTTACTTGAATCTAGAATTGATAACGTCTTTATACCACTGGCGAGGCAAGCAGGTCTTTCGCCTGATGGTAAGCAATACAACTGCCCATAACAGTTGCAACTCCGCCCACAACTTTAATACGCGGTGTGCCTCTTAACTTGACATTTCTCTATTTCAATACGGCATTTACTTCGAAAAAATATAATTCTACGGGTCGTTGTTTCAACTGAACATAATAGGGAATATTTTATATATGTCTTCGCCAAAAATGAATATTACTCTATGATATATTATAACTGTATCCGAACGCATTCCACGCACACAAACGCACAAAATGCACACTTTCAAATTTCCTCCCACAACCCCCGCATCCTAAGCATCCTCACTCCGCACTTCCGAAAAAGCCAGTACCGCGCACGGTCGTCCATCGCAACTCACACGAAGTCACCCTAGTTCTCACCCCGGGGTGCACACGCGATCGTAACACCGAACCTCAAAGAAGACCTTGTGAGGAGAAGAGCAGTACAGAAACCAGTGACCTCGTAAAGTCCCTTCCTCCATCCTCACAATATATAGTTTAATATTTTTTTTAATGTATAAATTGATTCATTATTTAATACTATTATTGAAAAAAAATGTTTATAAACTTTACGTTATCATTCGTCAATAAAATAATCAAATAAAAATTTGAATTAATTTAAATCAACATAAACGCGCCATTTGCGTGTGACGTCAAAATGTGGGGACCTAGGATCTCCTCATTGGTCCATCTATGCTACATGTGTGTGCGTCAATAATTTACCAATAGGGCGGGCGTGCCGCGGCAGCGGCCGGCGAAGCGCCACGAAGTTTTTTTTATGTAACTGAATGACGAGACGAGCTGGTCGTTTGCCTGATGGTAAGCAATACGCCAGCCCATAACAATAACAGCACCACCCAGAACTTTGTTTCGCAAAATCCTGCGCGGCGCTGCACTGCGCTCGTCACCCTGAGACAATTAGCTGTCGAGTCTCATAATGCCCAGTAATTTCGCTGGCTACAAGGCCCTTCAAACCGGAACACAGTAATGCTCGCGCACTACTGCTTGGCGGCTGAATAACTGGCAAAGCGGTGGTACCCACCCAGACGGCCTCTCGCATACGAGAAACCTGCCACCAGTGGTAATAAAAGTAAATTGAATGTTTGTGTTGTCGAAGTACTTTCTGTCGAACTAATACTTGTCGAATTATGTTCAGTCGAAACATTGACTGGTCGAACTATATTTTGTCGAAGTGTCGGGTCGAAATAAAGAACTGTCGAAGTTCAGAGAGACGCCCAAATATGATAGTAGGAAATTTATTTATTAAGACACATTAAAAAAAAATTAGTAGGAAGCTAGGAATAGTAGTGTAGGAAAGTAGGGAGTAGGTATGATGTACTTACATCTACATCCCTCCTGTCGTTTTCTTTTTGCTGTTCGGCCTTATCGCTGTCTTCTCTCCCAGCGCCGCCTTCCGCCATAGAAATAACGTAAACAGAGAGCTTCTGTCTTTCTTTCGACGCTGCGCTTATGTGTTTCTAAAAGAGAAATAAAAGTTTAACAAGCGAATTTCAATCAATCAACCAATCAATCAAGCGTTTATTGCGAATAAAGGTTCAGCGAATTCAGAAAACTAAATTTTAAAAACCCCGACAGAAAACGGCTGAAGCGATTGTGATAAAACATGTCTATGAACAACCGCTAGAAAACCTGCTTTTAAAAATAAAAATTACCGCATCCAAATCAGTTCTCCCGTTTAAGAGCTACGGTGCCACAGACAGACAAACATAGTGGTCAAATTTATAACACCCCTCCTTTTAGCGTCGGGAATTAAAAATAAAAGAAAAAATAACTTGAAAACCCCAATTTTAATAAATAAATATGCCCAACGATCGGGGGTGAAAAAAAATTAAAAAAAATCACGTTTTATGGAACTGAGCTATGTGACGAGCAAATTGTTCGCCTGATGGTAAACGCCACGCTTGCCAATTGCAGTACCACACAGAACTTTTAATACCATACAAGTACTACGTAGCACATCAATGTATGGTTGACATCCCTCCTGCTCGCACCGAGCGCTTTGCCTCGACCTTCATAATGCGAGCGGCCAAGGAGTGGAACTCTCTGCCGGCATCTGTGTTTCTGGATAGCTATAATCTGGGTGTCTTTAAGACAAGAGTGAACAGGTTTCTTCTAGGCGAGCGTGCTACATCTTCGACCGTATCGTCACTTAACAACATGTGAGATAGCGGTCAAACGCAAGCCTATAAATAGTAATAAAAAAAATTTAAATCGGTTTATCGGCTTTTTGTGACCGGAGTTTTTAAAAATTTAGTTACCGAAATTTGCTTGTTTATAAATACGCCCAATGATCACATACATAGATCCCAGCCCCTAACTAGGATTCCCTGTATCTAGGGAGTCAACAACGATGAGGACCATGGTCCCACGACACCCAGAAACAACTGCTGGCTCGGCTTACCTTGTAGAAGTCGATGAGTTCTTGTTTGGTGATAGTGTTGAGCTGTTCCACCTCAACCCTCTGCCGATCGAAGTTGTACATCTACAACAAAACATATTGATCAAACACATTATCCTACAAATGTTACAAATCCCACAAATGTTACAAATCCTACAAATGTTACAAATCCTACAAATGTTACAAATCCTACAAATGTTACAAATCCTACAAATGTTACAAAACCTACAAATGTTACAAATCCTACAAATGTTACAAATCCTACAAATGTTACAAATCCTACAATTGTTACAAATCCTACAAATGTTACAAATCCTACAAATGTTACAAATCCTACAAATGTTACAAATCTTACAAATGTTACAAATCCTACAAATGTTACAAATCCTACAAATGTTACAAATCCTACAAATCCTACAAATGTTACAAATCCTACAAATGTTACAAACCCTACAAATGTTACAAACCCTACAAATGTTACAAATCCTACAAATCCTACAAATGTTACAAATCCTACAAATGTTACAAATCCTACAAATGTTACAAACCCTACAAATGTTACAAATCCTACAAATGTTACAAATCCTACAAATCCTACAAATGTTACAAATCCTACAAATGTTACAAACCCTACAAATGTTACAAACCCTACAAAGGTTACAAATCCTACAAATGTTACAAATCCTACAAATGTTACAAATCCTACAAATGTTACAAACCCTACAAATGTTACAAATCCTACAAATGTTACAAATCCTATTAATTTTACACATCATATAAATTTCTACAAATCCTACAAATTCCACAAATCTTACAATTCCTACAAGTCCTACGAATCCTACAATTCATACAAATTCTACAAATCCTACGAATCCTACAATTCTTACTGTTGATGTAGTTAAGGTTTAAACTATTCTCGATTTTTTGGGATGTATTAAAATAAATGGACGTGCTTATAGATGCGAGTGTATTGAGCGACTGGTACATGTAAAACTATACAATAGGTACGTAAGTATAACTATACATATGTAGGTTAGTAATTTTAGATAATAATAAAGAATGAAAATTTAAAGTAATGAAATAATCACAACACCTACAAATTCTAAATGTGAAAGTCTGTGGAACAAGACAGCCTATTTTCAATCCGGGGAAACCGCGGGGCGCAACTAGTAGTGCTAATCGTATCCCAAAAGTTTAAAGCGCAAGAATTAAAAAAACTAATTCCCTTTTAATTATATCTCATAGAGAGAAATGTTCAGTACCCTCTACATAGTCGATCCCAGTTGGTTTTTCAACAAGCGAATTTTAACTATAATTAAAAAAAACCCCGACACAAAAAACTAATAAAAAGTAAAAAAAGCTGAACCGATTTTGATAAAACATGTCTAAAACCACCGCTAGAAAACCTGCTTTAAAATTAAAAAAAACCGCATCCAAATCGGTTCATCCGTTTAACAGCACAGACAGACACACATAGCGATCAAACTTATAACAACTCTCCTTTTGTACAGAATAGCGTATATGCACTTGTTGTCGCAAAATCTGGTTATTACTTTTTATTTATTTTCCAAATTTACACAAATCTAGTGTGGCAAGTGTGGCTCAGTGGGAGCACGTGCGACTTTCGATCCAACACACCCGAGTTCGAATCCCGCTGGCCCCGCACCACTGCTTTCTTAAGTTATGTGCGGATTTAACACTCGCTCTAAAAACGGTGAAGGAAAATATCGTGAGGAAACCGGTATGTCCAAGATTTTATCACAAAAATTCAAGGACATGTGACATCCACCAACCCGCACTAGACCATTGCGATTATGGCCTATACTCTCTCTATGAGAGAAGGCCACTATCCCAGCAGTGGGAACGTGATGGGCTGATGATGATGACGATGATGATGATGATGATGATGATGATGATGACACAAATCCGGTATACAACTAAATAGCATTTCTATAACTAGGCTAGGCCTGAATCTTGACGACCAATTTCAATTAGACATACAGAAATTGCGTAAAATGAATTATAAATAGAATAGATGTTGTGTGTTACCTGTGCGGTGATCTCCGCCCACAGCTGGGCGGCGCGGCTGGACATCCGTTTGGGCTTCTCCAGCTTGTGCGCCGCGAGCGCCGCGCGATGCTTCACGAACTCCTCGTCCGTCATGTTCTCTAAATACTCCTGGAATTCAATACTACATGTTAGTAATAAGATTTTTAATAATTAGAAAGAACAATTATGATATTGCTCGGGCAGGGATCGAACCTGCGTCTTCGGAATACCGTCCCGACGCCTTAACCACTGGACCACCGAGCCAACTGCTAATGATTTAAAATCTTAAGATTTTCGCCTAGCATGCGATAATGCATTGAATATCAAAAATTACAAGTTAGTCCTTCGAATATGTATAAATGCGACAGTTTAAGGATGGATGGGTGGATGGCGGGTGAAACCATCGACGGCGCAGCTAGTAAAAAAATCATAAAGTAAAAAGAAAAGATGAAGTAGGGTAAGTTACAAAGTAGGATAGGATAGGAAGTAGGATAGGGTAGAAAATAGGATACGATTGGAAGTAGGATAGGATAGGAAGTAGGATACGATTGAAAGTAGGATAGGATAGGAAGTAGGATAGGGTAGAAAATAGGATACGATTGGAAGTAGGATAGGATAGGAAGTAGGATAAGATTGAAAGTAGGATAGGATAGGAAGTAGGATAGGGTAGAAAGTAGGATACGATTGGAAGTAGGATAGGATAGGAAGTAGGATACGATTGAAAGAAGGATAGGATAGGAAGTAGGATAGGGTAGAAAGTAGGATACGATTGGAAGTTGGATAGGATAGGAAGTAGGATACGATTGAAAGTAGGATAGGATAGGAAGTAGGATAGGGTAGAAAATAGGATACGATTGGAAGTAGGATAGGATAGGAAGTAGGATACGATTGAAAGTAGGATAGGATAGGAAGTAGGATAGGGTAGAAAGTAGGATACGATTGGAAGTACGATAGGATAGGAAGTAGGATACGATTGAAAGTAGGATAGGATAGGAAGTAGGATAGGGTAGAAAGTAGGATACGATTGGAAGTTGGATAGGATAGGAAGTAGGATACGATTGAAAGTAGGATAGGATAGGAAGTAGGATAGGATAGGAAGTACGATAGGGTAGAAAGTAGGATACGATTGAAAGTAGGATAGGATAGGAAGTACGATAGGGTAGAAAATAGGATACGATAGAAAGTAGGATAGGATAGGAAGTAGGATACGATTGGAAGTAGGATAGGATAGGAAGTAGGATACGATTGGAAGTAGGATAGGATAGGAAGTAGGATACGATTGGAAGTAGGATAGGATAGGAAGTACGATAGGGTAGAAAGTAGGATACGATTGGAAGTAGGATACGATTGAAAGTAGGATAGGATAGGAAGTAGGATACGATTGGAAGTAGGATAGGATAGGAAGTAGGATACGATTGGAAGTAGGATAGGATAGGAAGTACGATAGGGTAGAAAGTAGGATACGATTGGAAGTAGGATAGGATAGGAAGTAGGATACGATTGAAAGTAGGATAGGATAGGAAGATTAGCTGTAACTGATATTGTCATTTAATTAATTTATTATTAATGTAGTATATAATTTTGACTTTCATCATTAATTTGTATTTGGACTAGCTGCAACATTGATGAATTTAGTTGATTATTGTATTTATTTTGAATAGTATTTAATATTAATGCTATTTAATTCGTTTTAATTGGTCTTATTGTTTGTTATTAATTAGTATATCTATAATTGAATAAATAAATATATATTAAATAACATAGTGTGGGACCTAGTGGACCTTAGATCTTAATTATTATACTTACCCTATTTGTAAATCTTGCAATAAGTTACCGAGTGTTCCAAAATTAAGTATTTTGTACCAACATTTTTAAATGAATAAATATATAATAAAAAAAATAAAATGTAAAATAGGTAGTAGGATAGGATAGGAAGTAGGATGGAATAAAAAGAATTAAGCGAAGTGTGATGATATACGTATACAGTAAGATAGAATTAACTGTAACGCACGCGGTGCTTACCACCTGGCGCCACTGACCTGTGCACTGTACAGGAACGCTTCTATCCTCTGCTCCAAGTACTCTGGATGCCTGTCGCTTTGTACAATGACCCTTAACCCTTGAACCCCGTTTGACCTCCTGACTCCGCTGAATACTATGTAGCCGAGTTGTTCCTGGAATTAAAGTCATCTTAAGGAACATAAATTAAATTGTTTATTGAACTAAAAACGTAATTACAACAGTTTCACTTAATACATTGATATTTTTATTGTTCGTAATCAATTAATTAATATACGAGCAGAAGCCGTCGAGGAGACGGGTCTGAGCAGCCGCTCAACTGCCGCCTCTCTCTAGATCTATGTGCTCCATCTTAGGCCACATCATCGCTTCACATCAGGCGAGATAGTACACAAAAATAGATCTATTAAGCGTACTAAAAGCTGTCAGGAGTTTTATTTCTACTCCATTGGTCAGGTAAGTTTTCACAATATTTTAAAATTGAGGTTACTATAGATTTCCAATTGTCAAACATCACATCACTATTAGTGTTGGCAGCGAGGAGTTCATTGAGATGGCAGCGAGGAGTTCATTGAGATGGCAGCGAGGAGTTCATTAAGATGGCTGCGAGGAGTTCATTGAGATGGCAGCGAGGAGTTCATTGAGATGGCAGCGAGGAGTTCATTGAGATGGCAGCGAGGAGTTCATTGAGATGGCAGCGAGGAGTTCATTGAGATGGCAGCGAGGAGTTCATTAAGATGGCAGCGAGGAGTTTATTGAGATGGCAGCGAGCGCGTATTGATACCAACATCAAACAGGTTATGAGGCAGACCACAAAATAATATTGTCAAAAATATTTTTTATGATAAATTTATGTCTCACCACCCACGCCTGAAGTTAAGCGACGATGTGGCCGAAGATGGAGCACGTAGATCTACAAGATACCTATTCACTCTGGCCTTGAAAATACCCAGATTATAGTTTTCAGGAAACAGAAGACGGCAATGAGTTCCATTCCTTAGCAGTACGCACTATAAACATATTATAACAAAAGTTCTGAAAAATGCCCCTCAGTTTCATGCCGTATCTTCTGATTAGTTATGCGTATCGTATGCGGGAGGCCGTCTGGGTAGGTACCACAGCTTTACCATTTATGCTGTCACAAAGCAGTAGTGCAGAAGCATTATAGTGTTCCGGTTTGAAAGGCATATATTTCTAAATCTCTTCTTTATTTTTCTATCTCGAATGATGCCTTGTGTACTTGTTATAATATGTGTAGTAGTGTGCATACCTTGGTCCGGAGCACGTTGAAGCACGGCTCGGACAGCGTCTGCGCCAACAGTTCGAGCGCGACATTTTGTCGCGTCTCGCGCACGCCGACCGCGTAGTAGAGCGACGCGCACGACGACTTGTGGACCTTGTTGCGTGTCTCGCGGAGGTACCACGAGCCTGGGTACATCAGAATAGATCGGTGTAGGGGTAAGAGTAGATCAGAGGTAGATCGGAGTAGATCAGAATATTTCATGTCAACCTTATTTCTCTCACTAGACATCGGATAATATGCACTAACAAAATGTCAAAATATGCAATGAAAAAAAAGGACCAAAGGACCAAATATGCACAAAATATGCATTATCAAAATGCGAATTAGATGCATATTTGCATATGCAAATGCATATAATCCAATGTCTGCTCATTAGGAATAAACCATCTAAACCAATCGGTAAGATTTTGAATATATAAAAAAAAACTTTTCGTATTTATGACATTACGTATTTGGTTATAAAAAAAACATTTTGTAACAAATAGTGTGAAGGATAGTAGAATTAAAAGGATTTATTTATTTATTTACTTTTATACGCCCAACGATCACATACATAGATCCTGGCCCCTAACTAGGATTCCCTGTGTCTATAGATAAGTGGGATATTAGGATAAGTAGGATAATAGGATTGTAGGATAGTAGGATTGTAGGATAGTAGGATAATAGGATAATAGGATTAGTGGGATAATGTGATTAGTAGGATAATAGGATGAGTAGGATAGAATGATAATGGAATTAGTAGGATAGTGGGATATAAGGATAGTAGGATAATAGGATTAGTGGGATAGCAGGATAGTAGGATTAGTAGAATAGTAGGATTTTTAGGATAGTAGGATACACCTTATGACGCCACTTACCTTTTTCTATTTCAACTTCTCTGAACAAAGTGAGTTGTTGTGCTAACAACGGAGTTGCGTCCTTAGGTATTCTGTAAAAATACGATTTTCATTCAGTTACATTACAAAATAAATGTGATATGAGAGCGATTGTAGCACAGTGGTAGAATGTGCGGCCTTCGATTCGTTGCACCCGAGTTCGAATCCCGCTGGCCTGATCCTGATGATGATAATATTGATGACAACGACGACGACTACGGTGATGATGATGATGATTTTGATGATGATTAAAAAAAATTAAAATGCATTTATTTCGGGTTTCTTACGACTCATACATACAATTATCAATTTACAGAACAAAGAAAAAGAACAATTAATAATAAATTAAATACACTAAAAAATATACATATAAAAATAAAATAAAATAAAATTAATGTCAATAAATTACAATGGTCAAAAATATAATTATATGTATGTGGGCACCTTTTCTCCTCATCCCACTTCCTACATACTAAAATACATAAATATATACATATGTACAGTAAATTACAATTTATATATTTATATCACCTACACAGTTCACATTAATTCATTATTTTATACTATATTTATATACATATTATTTATAAATAAGTAAACAATAATAAATATACATACATTACACATAATAAAGTAATTATATTCTCACAAACTCATTATTTAATACATATACGAGAATAACGGACGAATGGCTTGCCTACGGTATACACTGGAGCTGCGCACCGGTAGCGGCTCTGACGTAATTAATACCTACGCTGCGCCGCGCGGTGGGAGCGCATGCGGCGTATAGCCACCCATCGGCGCCCGCGCACCTCCAGTCACGGACTACCGCTAATGCGACGCGCAGCCTATGCCGCTCTGTGCAATCTCGCTTCCTTCTCGCTCGTGTTTGTTTTTTTTTACCTTTCGCCTTGCTTTCTTATTTCTTCTTACTCGCCTTCTGAACTTTAATTTTATTACGTGGACTGTGTTTTACCGTGCGAATAAACTGGAGTTAACAGTGAACGTTGTGTGGAAATTATTTATTGGACCTACTTCACACCGACTTACTCACTACGCCACCGCACCACACTCCCACATGTATTTAAATTAAAAATAGTCAAAATGATGATGACAATGATGATGGTTATGATAATAAAAAAAAAATATGGTATATATATAGGTAATAAATGATGGTAATGATATGATGGTTATGACGATGATGACAACGACGACGATGATGATTTATTTAACGATTGTATATGGATTTGATTTTTTTAATGACGTCGAATTTAATTATTTTATTAATTTTTAATTTTATTTGTAATAATTTTCTTATTCAATTTTAATATTTTGATGAAATTAATTTATATGTCTGGAAACATTGGCACGCCTGCAAAGGCAGAATAAGAGATCTTTTTTTTGACACTGCTAACACCTGTACCATACCTTATTTTATGCAAATAAATTATTATGATTATGATTATGATGAAGATGATGATGATGATGATGAAGATGATGATGATGAAGATGATGATGATGATGATGAAGACTCACTTGCTCTCGACGTTGCGAGCGATGTCCAGAGCCCGTTTCTTTGTCAAGTTTCCGAACATGAGCGCTTCTATGTGAATTTTCCGCATCATGTTGGCCGCGAACTCGTTTAGCTTTTCCACTGTCATTTCTGTAAAGAAAATTGATTTAAGATTTTTCCGCCGGAAAATACGTTCTAAATCACTCACAAAACAAATCATTATTATATAAATGTAAATAGAATATTGATAAAAAATCATTATAAAAATAAATTTAAAAAATATTAAACCGACTTCAAAACCACAAATAGGCACTCATAAGCGCAAAAATCTATATATAAACGAAAGTTTGTAAGAATGGATGTATGGATGTACCTTTGTTACTCTTTCACGCAAAAACTACTGAATGGATTTTGATGAAATTTCGTATGGAGATAGCTTATACCGTGGATTAACACATAGGCTACTTTTTATCCCGGGAAACCGCGGGTGAAACCGCAGGGCACAGCTAGTAAATTAATATAATTATTTTATAAGCGCCACCCACTCGACTATTTGAAGGCGGTACCAGTCGTTGCAGAGTGGGGAACCTCCAGACTATACGAGCTTTGTCAAGTACTGCCAAAAAAAACCGCATTATTATGATGTTTACCTTCAGCTGCATCCAGAAGTTGACATCTCGTCCAGACCAAGTCTGACAGGCAGAGAGCTTGTTGATACACCGCGTGCTGAACAAATAAATGCAATCAGTATAATGTAACAAACAAATTCAACAAGTGGAAGAGGGGATATGGAAAGAAGAAGTGACGAGGAAGAGGGGAAGAGGGAGATGGTTAAGGATCGTATTTAACTGTACCTCAATTTATTCCCGTTTTTTCGCCAAATTTACTGATTGTGCACCGAAATATGATCATTAAAATATTTCATAATGAGCACCTACTCTATGAATATTACATGTTCGCAGCGTCCGCACCCTAACCTATCGAGGGCTGCCGCTTATACAGTTGGGGTGGCTCAACTACCGAGGGCTGCCTCTTATACGTTTGAGTGCTAAAAACAGACCAAATTTGGTGCACAATCAGTATTTTTGGTGAACGGTTAAAAATTATCCGATGGTAAATGAAATAGAGAGACAAAAATGAGAAGGGACTAGAATAGAAGGGGAATAGAAACAGAACGGTAAAGTAAATAAGAGGAAGAGGGGCTATTTCAGCACATGGGAAGGGAAAGAAGTGACGAGGAAGAGGGGGCGAGGGAGATAATAAATGAAAAAGACGACAAATGAAATAGGAAAGGGGAAAGAGAAGGTAGGAGTTATGGGAAGTGAAAGCAGTGACGAGGAAGAGGGGAAGAGTGAGATGGTAAATGAAATAGAGAGACAAAATATGAAATAGGAAAGGGTAATAAGAAGAAAGGGGGAAGTAATGAGGAAGGGGATATGGGAAGGGGAAGAAGTGACGAGAAAGAGGGGAAGAGGGAGATAGTAAATTAAAATGAGAGACAAAAATGAAATAGGAAAGGTATAGAGACAGAAGGGGGAAGTAAAGAGGAACAGAGGATATGGGGAGGGGAAGAAGTGACGAGGAAGAGGGGAAGAGTGAGATAGTAAATGAAATAAAGAGAGGCAATATTATTACCTGATACGGTTGTTCCGCCTCGAAGTTCTTGATAGCTCTCACATGGTTTTCCTTCATGATTTCGAACCTCTGTGGGTCCGCTTTAAAGTGCACCATGTGTTCAATGATCTTATCGAGGAGCACGTGTTGTTTGTCGTCGTAACCTTCGATCGTTATCTGGAACCGACGTCCTTTCTGTTTAGTGTGGGTATTGATAAATTGCTCTTTTTGTATATGCCTCGGGAACGAATTTAACATTTGCTAGTCTTGATACGGATCAAGGCGGAGCCGGACACTTAGGAATACATTATATGGTAGTGGATAGGTAGATATAGGATTTCTATCGTTTTTTCAAATTACGCGTTAATAATGTTCTAATGAGAAAAGCTGTTACACTGTAAACACTGTTCGTAATTACATAGAAGACAAAGATGCTTGGAACATTCACTTCTCCAAAGTAGCCAACTGGTACATAAGAAACATAACATTGTAAAAAGCCAAAATTTTTTAACAAAATCTCAAAAAAATGCCCTTCTGTTTCTTGCCGTATCTTCTGAGTAGTGGTTCTTTTTCCGATAAGGTAGTAGAGTCATTGTGATAATTTGACGTTCATAAGTGCGTCTGTGATGCCAAAATGACTAAAGAGATTTGGATTTTTTGATTTTAATCTACTGTAGAATCGCCTCCATTTAATAAGGAAGATCTTCCGACCGAGGCAGGTGTTGTCCCGGGGACAGTCCGACAGAACCTACTTGGAGCTTGTTTAGGTGTCATCTGTCGTGCGAACTTCGTTTGCGCGATGCAGGGTTTGTATACAAATCTGCGACTTTGTATGGACGTTTGTGTTACTTTATGTCAGCGCCATCTGTGAGCATGGCGTCGATATATGTGGCGGTTGAGGTCGCCACATGTACAATAAATGCTTTATTGTCCACCAAACAAAAAGAATCAGTAGGTACATAAAAACAACTTAAACTAAAGTACAATGAGCGGACTCATCGCTAATAGCGATCTCTTCCAGTCAACCTTTGGATGGAGTTAAATAACGGAGTGAGAGAGAACGGCCGTGTAACTTTTCTTTTGGGGATCTTTTCTTTTGAGATAACTTGATACAAGAAATCAAGAAGAGCGATTATTAATTCGAAAGTTTGTGAGGACGGATGGATGGATGTTTGTTACTCAATCACACAAAAACCACGGAACGGATTTTGATGAAATTTGGTAGGGTTTTTAATTATGTCCTCATAAAGGACATAGGTTTTTTTATCCCGAAAAGTTGCGCAGCTAGTAAAGAGTATTTCCAACCATCTGCTAAATAATTAATTATGACGCAAGGTTATGAAAATAAGTTAGGCATCTATTTATCACGTGAGGCCCGAAAAAGGGGGTTCGGTAATAAAAATTATATATCACAAGGTGGTTGGGGTTGTAGCAAGTTTTTTTTTACGCTTATTAGATGTACGTTTGGCTACTATCTCGGCTGATGTGAAGCGATGATGAATCTATCATCATCATCATCAGCCCATCACGTTCCCGCTGGGACACGGACCTTCTCTAATAGTGAGAGTATGGACGATAATCCACCACGCTGGCCCAGTGCGGGTGGATGCCACATATCCTTGAATTTGTGTCATTAATTCTTGAACATGCCGGTTTCCTCACGATGTTTTCCTTCACCGTTTCTAGAGAAAGTGTTAAAATCCGCACATAACTTAAGATAGTCAGTGGTGCGAGGCCAGCGGGATTCGAACTCGTGGGCGTCGGATCGAATGTCACACGTACTCCCACTGAGCCAGCGAGCTTCAGCGACTGCATAGGTTCATGAGAGCGAGTGTCTCATGAACCTATGCAGTCGCTGAATTAATGACTGAAATGATGATCATGATGTAATGATGCTATGCAGTCGCTGAACTATTGACTGAAATGATGATCATGATGTAATGATCCTATGCAGTCGCTGAACTATTGACTGAAATGATGATCATGATGTAATGATGCTATGCAGTCGCTGAACTATTGACTGAAATGATGATCATGATGTAATGATCCTATGCAGTCGCTGAACTATTGACTGAAATGATGATCATGATGTAATGATGCTATGCAGTCGCTGAACTATTGACTGAAATGATGATCATGATGTAATGATCCTATGCAGTCGCTGAACTATTGACTGAAATGATGATCATGATGTAATGATGCTATGCAGTCGCTGAACTATTGACTGAAATGATGATCATGATGTAATGATCCTATGCAGTCGCTGAACTATTGACTGAAATGATGATCATGATGTAATGATCCTATGCAGTCGCTGAACTATTGACTGAAATGATGATCATGATGTAATGATCCTATGCAGTCGCTGAACTATTGACTGAAACGATGATCATGATGTAATGATCCTATGCAGTCGCTGAACTATTGACTGAAACGATGATCATGATGTAATGATCCTATGCAGTCGCTGAACTATTGACTGAAATGATGATCATGATGTAATGATCCTATGCAGTCGCTGAACTATTGACTGAAACGATGATCATGATGTAATGATCCTATGCAGTCGCTGAACTATTGACTGAAACGATGATCATGATGTAATGATCCTATGCAGTCGCTGAACTATTGACTGAAACGATGATCATGATGTAATGATCCTATGCAGTCGCTGAACTATTGACTGAAATGATGATGATGATATAATCACCCACAATACACATTTATGCTCACACTGAGTCCGTACTTGGCGTTACCGACGCTCCACCGCAGGCCGGCCAGCTCCGCCGCGTACGCGAACTGCTGCAGGCTGTCCCGCAGTAGTAGTACCCATACCGACGTCAGGTTGCACGACGTGGGGTCGGAATACGGCAGGGGGCTGGAGAGAGACCACATATAGTTAGAGGGAGAGAGAGAATAACGTCTAATATGCAAAGCAATGCAGTGCAACGCAGTGCTTTTTTTTATTAAAAGTTCTTGGTGGCGCCACAGAATACTAAGGGACAGACGCAACACTCCGCAAAGAAATTTAAACAAATAGCGACTCTTGCTATGACGCAATAAAATTCAATTCAGCTCGCGTAGCGCTGCATACCTACCAGTCATATTAACCTACAGAGCGCGTCTCTTTCTATCGCGCCGCTCTTATCTCTTCTGACGCGGCACGTGTAACGACGCGCGACCCGCCGTCGGTGTCCGGCTATGTACTTGTAGCTTCGTACCTACAGTGCGGAGTGCGCTAGGCTTGGTGGCACTCCAATTATTATGGGCAGGCGTGGCGCTTACTATCAGGCGGACGACTTGCTCGTGTCATCACTTAGTCTCATAAAATGAATAATTGACAAAAATCATACTGTTTGGTGTGCTAGTTATGCCGTTCTATGGCGGCCATGTTGGATTTTTAAGTGCTACATGTGTGTGTGCCAGTAATCTACCAATAGGGGGGGCTCTTTTTCCAAAATTGACCAATAAGCAGCGAGCCGCGTGACGTCAACATGCGGTCGCACGTACTCAAGCATTTTGCGATTACGTTCCGTTTAAATAATTAAAAGAAACATTGAAATACAAATAAACTACGCATTTAATAATAATTATTATATCACTATTAAATGTTTACAGGAGTAATTTATCGTAAAAATAATTTCAAGAATTTTCGACAACACATGCATATTCCCTATTGCAGTGCCACCCCACAACTTGCAATACCTTCCATGCAATGTACTGCGTAGGCATTGCGCTCGTCACCCCGAGACATCAGGAACCAAGTCTCATATGCCCAGTAATTTCGCTGGCTACAATGCTCTTCAAACTGGAACACGATGCTTGTGCACTACTGCTTGGAGCTACGTAATTAAAAATATTTACCTAACAAGATCAAATGTCATAACCGCTTTGGGAAGAGAAAACTCGTTGTCCTTCTTGTACCAAAGCCGCATAAGAGGAGTGTCCTGCAACCAAAAAAGTAATAAAATTAAGTTAAAGGTTGTCTGGGAGAGATTTCATTGATGGTTTACCCATACATATACCCATACATACATATCTGAAGTCTATCCGGCCACTTTTCTTGTCTTGAAATCAATAAGGATAACTCAGGTTTAGCGCCATCTATCCGCAAGAATACGGCAACTTTCACGCCATACAACAAACAAACAACATTTTTAATAGTAAGCGGTACGGTTCCGCGTACTCGTTTTAATTTGTTTCCAAATGACGGTTTTATAGATGATGATGAGTTTAGTTAGTTAGTAGTTGCTATCTATCCGTCAAACCACGACAATTTTCACCTAACAATACTAGGCCTCAGAGGATCCACGCTTTGGTTTCTAGCTGTAGTCTTGAAGTCAATGACATACATATAACAGATAATTTTGTTTAGCGCCATCTATCCGCCAAACCGCGGCCACTTTGACAAAACATAATAATAATAATATATCCATGCGGATCGGCGCTGCTATCCTCTTGTTTCTAGTTTCTAGCTGCAACTGTGAAGTAAAGATGAATAAAAGATAGCTTTGTTTAGCGCCACCTATCCATCAAATCGTGGCAACTTTTACAAATCATACCATAATAATACTAGGTGGTGCATGCGGATCCCCACCGCTATCGTCTTGTTTCTAGCTGCAGCCTTGAAGTCAAGATAAATAAAATATATGTTTTAGCGCCATCTATCTGTCAAACAGCGGCAACTTTCCCAAAACATACCATAACAATACTAGGTGCAAGCGGATCCGCGGTGATGTCATCTTCTGTTTCTAGCTGCAGCCGTGAAGGTATGAACTCGTTGGGAGGGGGGAGATGCAGCTCTGCTATTGGCTGCGCCGATTGCCATGCCTGGAATCAAAAGGTAATATATACGTAAGCAACTTCACTAGTCTCTCTTATGCGGGAGGCCGTCTGTGTAGGTACCACTGCTTTGCCAGTTATTCTGCCACCAAGCAGTAGTGCGCGAGCATTACTGTGTTCCGGTTTAAAGGACATTGTGGCTGAAATTATGGCCCTTACGACTAAAAGCTATTGTTTTAGGGTGAGGAGCGCAGTGCAGTGCCGCGCAGATCACATATTTTTTTAACTTATGAATTTACAATATTTTTTTATATTAAGTATTTTTTAAGGAGATAGGGGAGACCTTTGCCCAGCAGTGGGACACAATAGGTTGACATAATATAATAAATAACGCCTAACGATCACATACATAGATCCTGACCTCTTACTAGGATTCCCTGTATCTAGGGAACCAGGCAACTACGAGGACCATGGTCCCACAGCACCCAGACACGAAACAAATGCTTGCGCTTTTTTTTTCTGTGCACAACATTTGTCCAATCGCGGGAATCGAGCCCGCAACCTCAGTTGGGTATGAAATTTGAGCCAACCTGCCCAACCACTACACCACAGAGGCTGTCTATAATAATGTACGCCCGATGTTAAGTGATGATGCGGTCGAACATTATCTTACCTTGATTTTAGATTCTTCGATGTCTTCCTGCAAATATTTAGTTCCATACCACGGCTCTGTCTGAGTGCACTTGTCTTTGAAACATCTGAAAAAAAAAATACAATCGAACAGAGAACCTCCTCCTTTTGAAGTCGGTTAAATATGTATTAATTAAAAAAAAACATAACAAAAATTAATTATGATACAATATACGATTCAACGGCGTCCTAAAAACGGTGAAGGAAAACATCGTGAGGAAACCGGCATGTCCAAGAATTAATCACAAAAATTCAACGACATGTGACATCCACCCGCACTGGGCCAGCGTGGTGGATTATGGCCCATACTCTCTCTATGAGAGAAGGCTCGTGTCCCAGCAGTGGGAACGTGATGGGCTGATGATGATGATGATGCGATTCAGGGCGCAGATTCGAACCCGTGACGTTCCGCTTACAGCCGGCATTGTACCCTAAAATGTGTGATTTTAGCTAAGCGGGCAGTATTGCAAAAAAAAAAACCTTTTAAAAAATTAAAGAATTGTTGTAAAACCACCACAGAAAAATATAAAAGAATTGGCCAAGTGCGAGTAAGACCCAAACGCTTTCAAGGCATCGTAGAAAAATGAGATTTAGAAGTTATCGTCTCAGGGTGACGAGCGCAATGCAGTGCCGACTAAGATTTCGCAAAAAAACTTATGGATGCAACTGTTATGGGTAAGCGTGTTGCTTACCTTCAGGCGAACGACTCGTCTCGCCACTAAGTGATAAAAAAAATTGGGCCAATAAAGACAAAAATCTAAGTAAATTTAACCACATGTTTAAAAAAAATTGGGTCAATAAAGACAAAATCTAAGTAAATTTAACCACTTGTTTAAAAAAAATTGGGTCAATAAAGACATAAATCTGAGTAAATTTTCCCATGTTTTCAGGAAAAAGCTATAAAAACGTGCGGCGCTCACCACCAGGCGTATCATACGTACTGTGCGACTATCCCGACGCGTACATTCTCAGGAGTGAGGAGAGAGAGCAGTAGTGTGATCAGCTCCGGTTTCCACTCGGTGATCAGGTAGTAAGCGCTCAGGACGTCTTCCATCGGGAACTCCTGAGGACAGGAAGAAATTTAATAATTAAAAAAAACAAAAACCCGACTGCAAAAAAGAGTTTAAAACCGACGTTTCATATTTTTCAAACCGAAACAACTTTGTTCATACGTACATTATTCAGTTTCGATAACCTTTTTCATAAAACCATGAATTTAGAAAGATTTCATTATTGTATCTAAAAATGTACAATTCTTAATATCTAAATGTAATTGAAAACTTTCAAACAAAGCAAAATAACACATATTTACACAGTAAATAATTTCTAATAGTTATATTCTTGACCTCATTACAAAGTTACGTAGTTAGGTCACTGCACGTAGTGTTGCGACTCTTCGGATACACTTGTATGCAAAAAAATCGTTTACATATACGAAAAATCGAATGTATTATTTACAAATTACACTTGACAACCAAACAAATATGTTTTCATGTGAATGGGATTTATCTCACATATTACGATTACATAACTAAATAGTTATGTAATCGTAAAATATGAGATAAAACCCATTCACCAAAAATACGTATTTATAAATCAAATATATTTGCTTCTTTAAAAAGTTGTCGAAAGCGAAAAAATAAAATAATTATTTTTTTTCTGGCAACACTGCCAACTACAAGCGCACGCGGTCCGCTCGGTCGGTTCGGCGTCAGCAGTCTCTCGCCATCTTGGAAGCTGACTGTGCGCGTACTTGCTTTCTCGTTTGTGTTTTACAATTTGTGACTTGGCTATTACTTTTCTGGACTGATCATTCTTTATCCGTTTACCTTGGCAATATTTATACTGGACTCCGAACTAAGCAAGTGTTTATTAATAATGTCGAAAAGAGGACGTACTTTGAACAGCCAGGCTCGTGAATTGGTGGTGAAATTACACGAGTATTTTGAGCGTGAATCTCAAAATGGTGGACTTCTACTGCCAGTTACACAAGTTCGGGATCGCGTCGGTGAAGCTCTCGGTATTGGTAGCCGCACCGTTGGCAAAATATTAAGTGAAAAATATGGGCCTTCGGGGAGTGACAGTAACGTACTTCACACACCGAAAAAACGAAAAGAAATAAACCTGTGACAGGCATCGATGAATTCGATAGTCATGCTATTAGAAACCATATATACGGGTATTTTACAAGAGGCGAATTTCCAACATTGGCAAAGTTATGTGCAACTTTAAAAGATGCCGGGCTGTATAAGGGAAGCATAGAGTCGTTGAGAACGGTAATAACAGGAATTGGCTTCAGATACAAAAAAGTTGACAAACGAAAAATTGTTATGGAGCGACATGACATAATTATGCAGCGACTAACATTCCTGCGCGAAGTTAAACAAATTATAAACTGGGATAATGTAATATTTTTGGACGAAACCTGGCTAAATTCCAACCATTCTGTGCCGAAAACATGGACTGATGATTCTGAAGCTTCGTGCTCGAAGGTGCCGATAGGAAAAGGTGGACGCCTCATAATATGCCATGCTGGGTCAGCGTCTACAGGCTTCGTGGAAAACTCTTTATTAGCTTTCCAATCCAAAAGCACTAAAGAGTATCATGAAGAAATGGACGCAGTAAGGTTCCGAGAGTGGTTCTTAAATTTATTACAGAATATCCCTCCTAACAGCACAATTATAATGGATAATGCCCCATACCACTCTGTGCAAATTGATAAAGCACCTACGTCAGCCAATAAGAAAGCAGATTTGGTGGCATGGCTGCAAAGAAAAGGAGTGGATGCCGACATGTCACTATTAAAAGCTGAATTATTACAGTTAGTGAAATTGCATAAACCACCAAAACCGACATATGTAATTGACCAATTGGCCGAAGAGCACGGGCACAAAGTCATACGACTTCCTCCGTACCATTGCCAATATAATGCCATTGAACTGATTTGGGCCCAAGTTAAAGGTAATATTTTATAATATTATAATAATAACACGAGTACTTCTAACATTTATAATTTAAACAATGGTTTTCGTCTGCTATCAAATAGTTACATTATTGTTTTACAGGTTATGCAGCAAGACACAACACAAAACCACCCTTCAGTGTCAAGAAAATGGAAGGTTTATTAAAGGAAGCATGTGCCCAAGTTACACAGGAAGATTGGAGTAAAGTAGTACAAAAAACAAAGAAAATAATAATGGACGACTTCGAAAGAGACGTACACTTTGATAATGTAATGGACAATCAACTGGTCATTAATTTAAATGACGATGATGACGAAGACGACGATACTAGTACTAGTAGTGAATAAAAAAATATCCTAAACATTTCTTTTATTTAATTATAACAATTGATTTCTTAAAATTCGGATATTATAGTAATCGATCTCTTAAAGTTCGGATATTATAGTAATCGATTTTTACATCCCATCCCTATCATTCAATTGTCAGAACTGTCAAACGGTACTTCTTAGATTTGACGGACTGTAATATTTAATATATAACACCAATGCACGACCTATATTCACAATAAATGATATTTGATTTGATTTGATTTGATCTAACACCGCGTCCAGCTGCGAACTGCAGGGCGATCACGTAAGTCTGTTGCAAACGTCGCATGTTGCAGACTAGCGTGCAATAGAAATTTATTTCAATTGATACAATGCGATCACGTAACTTTTTATGTCTCGATTTCAATGTGCTCCTATCGATAACTTCTAAGGTGAACCCGTGTTAACCCGACAAATTTACAAAGCGAAATTGTGCTATGAATCGTTATGTATACGCCCAATCTATTCAATTTTACTGTGTAATACGTTCTTGTCTATGGTTTATATATCGATGTAAACTTTGTTTGTCAAAACTTATTTTAATTTCAATTGAGCTTTCGTTGACGTTTGATTGCAACAAACGGGTTACGTGATCGCAATACCATCATCGAAACTGGTTTCTTATTGAAATTGATTGAAATAAAAGGTACATTATCGCCCTGCTGATGATGAGGCAGTAGTTACCTGCAGTATGTGCACATGGGAGGTGACCACACTCCTGGGTTCCTGTACATCCTTGAAGCGGAACTCCAGCGCCATCAGATCTCGCTGTTCCTCCCACACCCAGCGGTGCGGCCCCTCGCGCTTCAGCATGCTTATGTACTGAACAGCAAGAAATTGAAATTGTTTATTGTAATAATAACGGTACACACCAATTACAATTATTACATAAATCAAATAATAAATAATTGTTAAATTATTAATTATTATTATAATGTCGCTCTTTCTCACGGATTATACACCCGGTCCTTTGGGAGGCTTGCGCGGGGACATGAGTCAACACGTAGAGGCCTCTTAAAGCATTAAATTTAGATATGTAATGGGCAACACTTATCGGGGACTGTCTCTAAGTGCATCATTAAGAAGATGCAATCAAAGACAGCCCCCGATAAGTGCGAGGACTATTATTGGAGATATGGAAATTACTATATTATTATATTATTATTACGACTATGCTAGACAAAAGGATAATTAATTTTTAGAAAAAAAAACCGACTTCAATGTATCTTCGAAGTCCAAGGTCACATATCGATGAAATGTATATGGGACCACTTCGTAGCTATACTGAACCCAACGCAAAGAATTTTCTAAATCGATTAATGAATGACGGAGTTCTGAGGTTACAAACATAAAAAAACACAAAAAAACCTTTTTGAAGTCGGTTAAAAAATATATATAAATAAGATTTCTGTTGAAAAATATATTTTTCAAGACAAGCTTTTAACAAATTCGTAATCGGAACCGCGAGCAGATTAAAATGAGCCCAAACACTAGTAGTTTACGATTATCCGTTAAGGAGTTCCATTGCCCACCTTCCGTCTCCATCATCAGATCTGTCACCATAATATTGTATTGTCATCGGACTTTGACAAGTATGCAAAATTTCAACTTCGTAGGATAGAGAAAGTGGTTCTGATTCAGCTTGCAAGATTCCACCCGAACAAACATACATACATTGCAAGTTAAATAAAAGCTTTTTTTTGTATTTAATGCATCAGCGCATGCTAGGCGAAAATCTGAAGATTTTAAATAATTAGATAGAAGAAAAATGATATTGCTCGGGCAGGGATCGAGCCTGCGTCTTCGGAATACCGTCCCGACGCCTTAACCACTGGGCCACCGAGCCAACTGCTCGATCCCTGCCCGAGCAATATCATTTTTCTTCTTTCTAATTACTTAAAACTTTAAATAAAAGCTTGGAAAAAACAGACGTACCTGGAAGACCAAAGCAACTATATCGTCGATATGTTGTACTCCGTCCTCAGTGAGGTCAACTTGAACGCCGAAGAATCCGAACCCGCGTGCGCCGATCCGAGTGCCGCCCACTAAACTGAACACAAATTACTATTCAAACTTGAACGAATAAAAAAACCGGCCAAGTGCGAGTAGGGTTCCGTACCATTATCTATAAAAACGGCAAAAAAATCATGTTTGTTGTATGGGACTTAAATATTTATTTTATTCTGTTTTTTAGTATTTGTTGTTATAGCGGCAACAGAAATACATCATCTGTGAATATTTCAACTGTCTAACTATCACGGTTCATGAGATACAGCCTCGTGACAGACGGACAGACAGACGGACGGACAGCGGAGTCTTTGTAATAGGGTCGCGTTTTACCCTTTGGGCACGGAACCCTAACAATTAAAGAAAGTTTTACAATCCAATATATCAATTTCTTCCAAGCAATCTTTAGATGGAGATAAATTTGTATGTAGGTGATCGTAGGGCTTTTAAAAAACGTACATTGACTCTCTGTGGTTGTCTGGAAGAGATCGCTTCAAGCTATAAGACCGGCCATTATACTACCATAGTTAAGGCCTGTGTCAATTTCTTTAAATTGGTAAACAACAAAGAGTTTTTCTATTTTATTGTCTCAGGTCTCAGAGACAAGACTTACCTATTACACCATCCCCTGGCTTTCAACGCCGACAGCAGGCTGCCCGGCCCTTCGTGTCCCAACAAGTGAGACAGGTAGTGCCCCGGCTGTCACAGACAAACAGACAAATTATGTTTTTAAACTAGCATGGGCACTGATACAAGTATTTTATTTATATTGAGAATTCAAAACAAATTCATAGTAAATATCCCGTTACTAAATCATAGTAAATATCCCGTTACTAAATCATAGTAAATATCCCGATATTAAATCATAGTAAATATCCCGTTACTAAATCATAGTAAATATCCCGTTACTAAATCATAGTAAATATCCCGTTACTAAATCATAGTAAATATCCCGATATTAAATCATAGTAAATATCCCGTTACTAAATCATAGTAAATATCCCGTTACTAAATCATAGTAAATATCCCGTTACTAAATCATAGTAAATATCCCGTTACTAAATCATAGTAAATATCCCGTTACTAAATCATAGTAAATATCCCGTTACTAAATCATAGTAAATATCCCGATATTAAATCATAGTAAATATCCCGTTACTAAATCATAGTAAATATCCCGATATTAAATCATAGTAAATATCCCGTTACTAAATCATAGTAAATATCCCGTTATAAATTCACAGTAAATATCCCGTTACTAAATCATAGTAAATATCCCGTTACTAAATCATAGTAAATATCCCGTTACTAAATCATAGTAAATATCCCGTTACTAAATCATAGTAAATATCCCGTTACTAAATCATAGTAAATATCCCGTTACTAAATCATAGTAAATATCCCGTTACTAAATCATAGTAAATATCCCGTTACTAAATCATAGTAAATATCCCGTTACTAAATCATAGTAAATATCCCGTTACTAAATCATAGTAAATATCCCGTTACTAAATCATAGTAAATATCCCGTTACTAAATCATAGTAAATATCCCGATATTAAATCATAGTAAATATCCCGTTACTAAATCATAGTAAATATCCCGTTACTAAATCATAGTAAATATCCCGATATTAAATCATAGTAAATATCCCGTTACTAAATCATAGTAAATATCCCGATATTAAATCATAGTAAATATCCCGTTACTAAATCATAGTAAATATCCCGATATTAAATCATAGTAAATATCCCGTTACTAAATCATAGTAAATATCCCGTTACTAAATCATAGTAAATATCCCGTTACTAAATCATAGTAAATATCCCGTTACTAAATCATAGTAAATATCCCGTTACTAAATCATAGTAAATATCCCGATATTAAATCATAGTAAATATCCCGTTACTAAATCATAGTAAATATCCCGTTACTAAATCATAGTAAATATCCCGATATTAAATCATAGTAAATATCCCGATATTAAATCATAGTAAATATCCCGATATTAAATCATAGTAAATATCCCGATATTAAATCATAGTAAATATCCCGATATTAAATCATAGTAAATATCCCGATATTAAATCATAGTAAATATCCCGATATTAAATCATAGTAAATTTCCCGATATTAAATCATAGTAAATATCCCGATATTAAATCATAGTAAATATCCCGATATTAAATCATAGTAAATATCCCGTTACTAAATCATAGTAAATATCCCGTTACTAAATCATAGTAAATATCCCGTTACTAAATCATAGTAAATATCCCGTTACTAAATCATAGTAAATATCCCGTTATAAATTCACAGTAAATATCCCGTTACTAAATCATAGTAAATATCCCGTTACTAAATCATAGTAAATATCCCGTTACTAAATCATAGTAAATATCCCGTTACTAAATCATAGTAAATATCCCGTTACTAAATCATAGTAAATATCCCGTTACTAAATCATAGTAAATATCCCGTTACTAAATCATAGTAAATATCCCGTTACTAAATCATAGTAAATATCCCGTTACTAAATCATAGTAAATATCCCGATATTAAATCATAGTAAATATCCCGTTACTAAATCATAGTAAATATCCCGTTACTAAATCATAGTAAATATCCCGTTACTAAATCATAGTAAATATCCCGTTACTAAATCATAGTAAATATCCCGTTACTAAATCATAGTAAATATCCCGTTACTAAATCATAGTAAATATCCCGTTACTAAATCATAGTAAATATCCCGTTACTAAATCATAGTAAATATCCCGTTACTAAATCATAGTAAATATCCCGTTACTAAATCATAGTAAATATCCCGTTACTAAATCATAGTAAATATCCCGTTACTAAATCATAGTAAATATCCCGTTACTAAATCATAGTAAATATCCCGATATTAAATCATAGTAAATATCCCGTTACTAAATCATAGTAAATATCCCGTTACTAAATCATAGTAAATATCCCGTTACTAAATCATAGTAAATATCCCGATATTAAATCACAGTACATATCCCGTTACTAAATCATAGTAAATATCCCGTTACTAAATCATAGTAAATATCCCGTTACTAAATCACAGTACATATCCCGTTACTAAATCATAGTAAATATCCCGTTACTAAATCATAGTAAATATCCCGATATTAAATCATAGTAAATATCCCGTTACTAAATCATAGTAAATATCCCGATATTAAATCATAGTAAATATCCCGTTACTAAATCATAGTAAATATCCCGATATTAAATCATAGTAAATATCCCGTTACTAAATCATAGTAAATATCCCGTTACTAAATCATAGTAAATATCCCGTTACTAAATCATAGTAAATATCCCGTTACTAAATCATAGTAAATATCCCGTTACTAAATCATAGTAAATATCCCGATATTAAATCATAGTAAATATCCCGTTACTAAATCATAGTAAATATCCCGTTACTAAATCATAGTAAATATCCCGATATTAAATCATAGTAAATATCCCGATATTAAATCATAGTAAATATCCCGATATTAAATCATAGTAAATATCCCGATATTAAATCATAGTAAATATCCCGATATTAAATCATAGTAAATATCCCGATATTAAATCATAGTAAATATCCCGATATTAAATCATAGTAAATTTCCCGATATTAAATCATAGTAAATATCCCGATATTAAATCATAGTAAATATCCCGATATTAAATCATAGTAAATATCCCGTTACTAAATCATAGTAAATATCCCGTTACTAAATCATAGTAAATATCCCGTTACTAAATCATAGTAAATATCCCGTTACTAAATCATAGTAAATATCCCGTTACTAAATCATAGTAAATATCCCGATATTAAATCATAGTAAATATCCCGTTACTAAATCATAGTAAATATCCCGTTACTAAATCATAGTAAATATCCCGTTACTAAATCATAGTAAATATCCCGATATTAAATCATAGTAAATATCCCGTTACTAAATCATAGTAAATATCCCGTTACTAAATCATAGTAAATATCCCGTTACTAAATCATAGTAAATATCCCGTTACTAAATCATAGTAAATATCCCGTTACTAAATCATAGTAAATATCCCGTTACTAAATCATAGTAAATATCCCGATATTAAATCATAGTAAATATCCCGTTACTAAATCATAGTAAATATCCCGATATTAAATCATAGTAAATATCCCGTTACTAAATCATAGTAAATATCCCGTTATAAATTCACAGTAAATATCCCGTTACTAAATCATAGTAAATATCCCGTTACTAAATCATAGTAAATATCCCGTTACTAAATCATAGTAAATATCCCGTTACTAAATCATAGTAAATATCCCGTTACTAAATCATAGTAAATATCCCGTTACTAAATCATAGTAAATATCCCGTTACTAAATCATAGTAAATATCCCGTTACTAAATCATAGTAAATATCCCGTTACTAAATCATAGTAAATATCCCGTTACTAAATCATAGTAAATATCCCGTTACTAAATCATAGTAAATATCCCGTTACTAAATCATAGTAAATATCCCGATATTAAATCATAGTAAATATCCCGTTACTAAATCATAGTAAATATCCCGTTACTAAATCATAGTAAATATCCCGTTACTAAATCATAGTAAATATCCCGTTACTAAATCATAGTAAATATCCCGTTACTAAATCATAGTAAATATCCCGTTACTAAATCATAGTAAATATCCCGTTACTAAATCATAGTAAATATCCCGTTACTAAATCATAGTAAATATCCCGTTACTAAATCATAGTAAATATCCCGTTACTAAATCATAGTAAATATCCCGTTACTAAATCATAGTAAATATCCCGTTACTAAATCATAGTAAATATCCCGTTACTAAATCATAGTAAATATCCCGTTACTAAATCATAGTAAATATCCCGTTACTAAATCATAGTAAATATCCCGTTACTAAATCATAGTAAATATCCCGTTACTAAATCATAGTAAATATCCCGTTACTAAATCATAGTAAATATCCCGTTACTAAATCATAGTAAATATCCCGTTACTAAATCATAGTAAATATCCCGATATTAAATCATAGTAAATATCCCGTTACTAAATCATAGTAAATATCCCGATATTAAATCATAGTAAATATCCCGTTACTAAATCATAGTAAATATCCCGATATTAAATCATAGTAAATATCCCGTTACTAAATCATAGTAAATATCCCGTTACTAAATCATAGTAAATATCCCGTTACTAAATCATAGTAAATATCCCGTTACTAAATCATAGTAAATATCCCGTTACTAAATCATAGTAAATATCCCGATATTAAATCATAGTAAATATCCCGTTACTAAATCATAGTAAATATCCCGTTACTAAATCATAGTAAATATCCCGATATTAAATCATAGTAAATATCCCGATATTAAATCATAGTAAATATCCCGATATTAAATCATAGTAAATATCCCGATATTAAATCATAGTAAATATCCCGATATTAAATCATAGTAAATATCCCGATATTAAATCATAGTAAATATCCCGATATTAAATCATAGTAAATTTCCCGATATTAAATCATAGTAAATATCCCGATATTAAATCATAGTAAATATCCCGATATTAAATCATAGTAAATATCCCGTTACTAAATCATAGTAAATATCCCGTTACTAAATCATAGTAAATATCCCGTTACTAAATCATAGTAAATATCCCGTTACTAAATCATAGTAAATATCCCGTTACTAAATCATAGTAAATATCCCGATATTAAATCATAGTAAATATCCCGTTACTAAATCATAGTAAATATCCCGTTACTAAATCATAGTAAATATCCCGTTACTAAATCATAGTAAATATCCCGATATTAAATCATAGTAAATATCCCGTTACTAAATCATAGTAAATATCCCGTTACTAAATCATAGTAAATATCCCGTTACTAAATCATAGTAAATATCCCGTTACTAAATCATAGTAAATATCCCGTTACTAAATCATAGTAAATATCCCGTTACTAAATCATAGTAAATATCCCGATATTAAATCATAGTAAATATCCCGTTACTAAATCATAGTAAATATCCCGATATTAAATCATAGTAAATATCCCGTTACTAAATCATAGTAAATATCCCGTTACTAAATCATAGTAAATATCCCGTTACTAAATCATAGTAAATATCCCGTTACTAAATCATAGTAAATATCCCGTTACTAAATCATAGTAAATATCCCGATATTAAATCATAGTAAATATCCCGTTACTAAATCATAGTAAATATCCCGATATTAAATCATAGTAAATATCCCGATATTAAATCATAGTAAATATCCCGATATTAAATCATAGTAAATATCCCGATATTAAATCATAGTAAATATCCCGATATTAAATCATAGTAAATATCCCGATATTAAATCATAGTAAATATCCCGTTACTAAATCATAGTAAATATCCCGTTACTAAATCATAGTAAATATCCCGTTACTAAATCATAGTAAATATCCCGTTACTAAATCATAGTAAATATCCCGTTACTAAATCATAGTAAATATCCCGATATTAAATCATAGTAAATATCCCGTTACTAAATCATAGTAAATATCCCGATATTAAATCATAGTAAATATCCCGTTACTAAATCATAGTAAATATCCCGTTACTAAATCATAGTAAATATCCCGTTACTAAATCATAGTAAATATCCCGTTACTAAATCATAGTAAATATCCCGTTACTAAATCATAGTAAATACCCCGATATTAAATCATAGTAAATATCCCGTTACTAAATCATAGTAAATATCCCGTTACTAAATCATAGTAAATATCCCGTTACTAAATCATAGTAAATATCCCGTTACTAAATCATAGTAAATATCCTGTTACTAAACCATAGTCAATATTCCGATTTTAAATTATAGTAAATATCCCGTTATAAATTCACAGTAAATATCCCGTTATAAATTCACAGTAAATATCCCGTTACTAAATCATAGTAAATATCCCGTTACTAAATCATAGTAAATATCCCGTTACTAAATCATAGTAAATATCCCGTTACTAAATCATAGTAAATATCCCGTTACTAAATCATAGTAAATATCCCGTTACTAAATCATAGTAAATATCCCGTTACTAAATCATAGTAAATATCCCGTTACTAAATCATAGTAAATATCCCGTTACTAAATCATAGTAAATATCCCGTTACTAAATCATAGTAAATATCCCGTTACTAAATCATAGTAAATATCCCGTTACTAAATCATAGTAAATATCCCGTTACTAAATCATAGTAAATATCCCGTTACTAAATCATAGTAAATATCCCGTTACTAAATCATAGTAAATATCCCGTTACTAAATCATAGTAAATATCCCGATATTAAATCATAGTAAATATCCCGATATTAAATCATAGTAAATATCCCGTTACTAAATCATAGTAAATATCCCGTTACTAAATCATAGTAAATATCCCGTTACTAAATCATAGTAAATATCCCGTTACTAAATCATAGTAAATATCCTGTTACTAAACCATAGTCAATATTCCGATTTTAAATTATAGTAAATATCCCGTTATAAATTCACAGTAAATATCCCGTTATAAATTCACAGTAAATATCCCGTTACTAAATCATAGTAAATATCCCGTTACTAAATCCTTACAAATATTCCGGTACAAAAACAAAAAAATATAGAAAGAGGTAAAGGAAAACGGAATGGGAAGAGAATAGGAAGAGGAAAATAACAGGAACAAGGAAGAGTAGGGTGGGAGAGAAGTGGAAATTCAGAGCAGAGGTAAAAGGTGGCGAGGGAAGAGGGGATAGTATTAGGGGGTTATAGGGGGATATAATTAAATGAATAATTACTTACCCCACTCTTATAATGTATCCTAGTATCAGGTATAGGGAAGTCAATAGATAGAGAACGTAGATCTTTGACAGGGGAGCAGTAGGCACGCTTCCGCCGCAGTTCGGGGGGAAAGGGGGACGTCGGCCAGGAGGGGGGGATTACCCCCTGGTCTTCCACTGCTGAGAACAGGGGTACGACTATTGATTCCAGCTCGTCTAGTGATTCTGTGGACAAACAAAATGTATTAATAAAAAGTAAAGATTAACATGCAAGAGAAGAGGAAATAAAGTAACAAGGAAGAGAGATAGGAAGGGAAAGGGAAGAGGAAAATAGAAAATGTTAGCGGGGCAGAAGCGGAAAACGATAACGAAACTGAAGTGGAAGAGAAATTAAGGAAAATTACCGTTCTTTTTGGTGGTGATGATGGTAATGATGATGATCATGTTGATCTTTCCCGAACACGACGAGGGTCATTATATTGGCAGAGTACCACTTCTTGTGGAACTTTAGCAGTTCCGCTCTCACGTCGATGCCTTTAAGTATCGTCTCTACTACCAATGAAGAGGAAAGAACACAGGAAGGAGAAAATAAAGATATAATGGAAATTGAAGCACATAAGAAAAATAATATTGTCAAAAACAAACATAAAATATTGTAACAAAAGTTCTAAAAAAATATGCCCCTCAGTTTCTTGCCGTATCTTCTGAGTAGTGGTTCTTTTTCCGATACGTTGGTAGTCATTGTAATAATTGACGTTCATAAGTGCGTCTGTGATGACGAAATTGAATAAAGAACTTTTGATTGATTGATTGATTGATTGAAGAGAATAAAGAGCAAAAATGAAAAAAAGGAAGCAAAAATGGAGGAAGAAGAAAACTAAGAGGAATACTAAAAGATAAAAGTTAAATCAGGAGGAAAATGAATAACGAGGAAGAGAAAGAGTAGAGAAGATATTTACCTTTTCCGAAGACGACGAGGGTCATGATATTGGCGGAGTACCACTTCTTGTGGAACTTTAGCAGTTCCGCTCTCACGTCGATGCCTTTTGCTTTGGGTATCGTCTCTAGAGTTTCTCTGTTACCTAGAAACGAGAAAGAAATGAACTGGTCAAGTGCGAGTTGAACCTTGTAAGGCAGGGTTGAACCGAACTTATAATTTATTTATTTTAAATAAAAAAATGTGTTTTTTTTTATCAGATATTATTTATACGCAATATCTCAAACGTTTTTAAAAATAACACAGAATACTAAGGGACAGAAGCGTCACTCCGCAAAGAAATATAAACAAATAGCGACTCTTGCTATGACGCAATAAAGTTCAATTCAGCTCGCGTAGCGCTGCATACCTACCAGTCATATAAACCTACAGAGCGCCTCTCTTTCTATCGCGCCGCTCTTATCTCTTCTGACGCGGCACGTGTAACGACGCGCGACCAGCCGTCGGTGTCCGGCTATGTACTTGTAGCTTCGTACCTACAGTGCGGAGTGCGCCAGGACTGGTAATAGTCAATAATTTGTTGTAAATTATTGAAGTTGTTGATGATTTATTATTTAATTGTAGTGTTTTTTAAAATATCTATTTAAAGGGAATCATTTTTTACTGTATCTCATCATCATCAGCCCATTACGTTCCCACTGCTGGGACTCGGACCTTCCCTCGTAGAGAGAGTGTGGGCCATAATCCACCACGCTGGCCCAGTGCGGGTTGGTGGATGTCACGTGTCCTTGAATTTTTTTTTTTGATTAATTCTTGAACATGCCGGTTTCCTCACGATGTTTTCCTTCACCGTTTTTAGAGCGAGTGTTAATTCCGCACATAACTTAAGAAAGTCAGTGGTGCGGGGCCAGCGAGGTTCGAACTCGGGTGCGTCGGATCGAAAGTCGCACGTGCTCCCACTGAGCCACACTCGCTCGTTTCGATAACGTCAACTTTTACTGTATCTATAGTATTATAAAAATGGAACTGAGCCAATTCTGTACAGATTAAATACATTTTTGTAAAACCAACATGGATACTGGACACGAATCCACGGTTTTTAGAATTTATCTGTTTGTTATTTATAGACTCGAAAACTGAACGAATTTTAATGTGGTTTTCAGAGTTTGGTAGCATAAGTCCCAACTTAAATTATAGGTTATGTTACATGAACATCGGATGGATGATTACGAAGATACAGCTTGACCTCTTCGTAGTACGCGCTCTCATATACAAGGGAGGTCTTGCTAAAATGGTTTATATAAAATGACCTTGGAAAATGACGAAAAAAGATTTCTGACAACTATTATCTAACTATTTACACTGAAAAACTTTTTAACGGCTTTTAAAGCCACTGCAACGTATGATCAACTCGAAGAACTTATGAACAATTATAAATAACGTCAATTGAAGACACTGAACAACTTTTGATCTACGTTTGACGTCAGTAAACAATTTTGACCGACTATTAAAGCACTGAACTACTTCTTACAGACTATTAAAAACTTTGAACAACTTTTCACCTAAAACACTGAACTAGATGTTGAACAACTTTTGTTTTTGAATAACTTTTGACTTCAAATCACTGAAACTACTTCTTACCGACTATTAAAGACACTGAACAACTTTTGTGTCTGAACAACTTTTGACCTAAAACACTGAAATTACTTCTGACCAAATTTTTTTTGTTAAATGGGCATACGTTTGATGACATCTTGCCTGATGGATGGATGGAGCGAAGATGCGGCCTAAGGAGGAGCACGCTTGCCCATGAGATGCTTATTCACTCTAGACTTAAAGATACACAAGTGAAAGACACTGAACAACTTTTGTGTCTGAACAACTTTTGTTTCTGAACAACTTTTGACCTAAAACACTGAACTACTTCTAACCAAACTATTAAAGACACTGAACAACTTTGGTTTCCGAACAACTTTTGTTTTTGAACAACGTTTGTTTCCGAACAACTTTTGTTTTTGAACAACGTTTGTTTCCGAACAACTTTTGAGCTACTTCTCGTCACTCACCGGTGCCGAACTTGTGGTAGGGATGGCTGGCGCTCGCCGTGCTCTTGTTGAGCTGGTCCAGCCGCCAGGTGTCGGAGGAGGCGTTCTTCTCGTGCTCGGAGTTGACGGCGCTCAGCTCGCGAGCAGCCGCCGACTCCGTGAACAGGGGGGCGATGAAGAACTGGGCGAAACTGGAAGGAACACGTTGAGTAATCGGATAAAATTAAAAATAAGTTTTTTTGTTGAAAAATAAATTCAAGCTTTCAACAAATTAGTAATCGGAACCGCGAGCAAATTAAAATGGGCCCAAACACTAGTTTACGATTATACGTCAAGGAGTTCTATTGCCTTCCGTCTCCATCATCAGATCAGCTGTCACCATAATATTGCATTGTCATCGGACTTTGACAAGTATGCAAAATTTCAAGTCCGTAGGATAGAGGAAGTGGTTCTGATTCAACTTGCAAGATTCCACCCGGACAAACATACATACATTGCAAGTTAAATAAAAGCTGGTAAAAAATGCATTGTTGTAGAAGAGAGGATCTTCTACTTGCTGTACCCAATAAGGTCTTGTAACTTATTATGAATACCTATTTGTAACGCTGAATTAGACGAGACGTTCACTTTAATTGTCTTATATTTATTTTTTATCTTTCTTACTCCTAGGCCTAAACTATCATTCTATTCCTTTCACACGCTATGTACATTACTTAACTCTTTCATACTTGTACTATTTCATATCTATGCATCTCTTTCACACTTTTCGTGATGTTACGTTTTTAATCTAAAATCCTTTCACTCTTTCTAACCTATGCGTAACGCGTTCATTCCTTCTCTTTCGCACATCTTATTGAAGCATTAATCGTAACGCTAAAGATATTGTTTACACGCCCTTTGAAATATACAAATTAAATATTGAAAGAAATTTAATTTTTAATTTCACAATACTTACATATTTAACATTAAAGAATGCAACAAAGAATTGAATTGAAATTAAAAAATAATACATAAAGATTATTTTTTTCCAAGCAATAACGCTTGCTTGGCTATTAAATGAGAAATTAAATGAAATTGTTTATTATTCCGGACTTTAAAAAAAAAACTAATACACAATAAAAATAATTAGGCTGACTCCTATATCTAGCCTATACCATGATATTAAACCCAATAATAATATAGAATGTAATTTTATTCTATACTAGCTGCGCCCCGCGGTTTCACCCGCGGTTTCCCGGGATAAAAAGTAGCCCATGAGTTATTCTCATGTATAATCTATATTATCGTCAAGTTTCATCAAAATCCATTCAGTAGTTTTAGCGTGAAAGAGTAAATTACAAACTTTCACGTTTATAATATTAGTAGGAAAACTTCCTGTGTGAAACTTCATCAGAATCGGTTCAGCCGGGTACTCACATGTCCAAAGTCTTGGCCAAATGCGCCGGCAACACGTCGAAGTAGTAAGTGGTGTGGTCGGAAGAAGTCGACGCGTTAGAAGACCCGCCGTGTTCCGATAAAAACTTGTTATATTCATTTTCCTGCGGACAACAAGTTAATATCAATAAACTAAAATTTGACAGCCTCTGTGGTGTAGTGGTTAGGCAAGCTGGCTCAAATCACACCACTGCGGTTGCGGGTTCGATTCCCGCGACGGGACAAATGTTTGTGCACAGAAAAAATAAAGGCGCAAGCATTTGTTTCGTGTCTGTGTTGTGGGACCATGGTCCTCATAGTTCCTGGTTCCCTAGATACAGGGAATTCTAGTTAGGGGCCAGGATCTATGTATGTGATCGTTGGGCATTAATTAATTAAATGAATTAATTATGTATTTTTAATTCATTATTTAAAATAATTCATTTTTACAAAAAACAAAAACCGACTTCGATGTATCTTCGAAGTCCAAGGTCAAATATCGATGAAATTCATATGGGACCACTTCGTAGCTATACTGAACCCAACGCAAGAATTTTCCAAATTGGTTTATAAATGACGGAGTTCTGAGGTAACAAACATTAAAAAATACAATAGATCAGAGAACCTTCTCTTTTTTAGAAGTCAGTTTATAATTTTTTTGTTGAAAAATATATTTTTCAAGACAAGCTTTTAACAAATTCGTAATCGGAACCGCGAGCAGATTAAAATGAGCCCAAACACTAGTAGTTTACAATTATCCGTCAAGAAGTTCCATTGCCGCCTTCCGTCTCCATCATCAGATCAGCTGTCACCATAATATTGCATTGTCATCGGACTTTGACAAGTATGCAAAATTTCAACTCCGTAGGATAAGAGGAAGTGGTTCTGATTCAACTTGCAAGATTCCACCCGAACAAACATAGTTACATACATACATACATACATACATTGCAATTTAAATAAAAGCTTGTAAAATAATAGAACGAGTGTGGCTCAGTGGGAGAACGTGCGACTTTCGATGCGACGCACCCGAGTTCGAATCCCACTGGCCCCGCACCACTGACTTTCGTAAGTTATGTGCGGATTTAACACTCGCTCTAAAAACGGTGAAGGAAAACATCGTGAGGAAACCGGTATGTCCAAGAATTTATCACAAAATTTTTGTGGATTATGACCCATACTCTCTCTATAAGAGAAGGCCCGTGTCCCAGCAGTGGGAACGTGATGGGCTGATGGTGATGATGATGATGATGAAAAAATAACTACCTCTGGATACTTTTTGGTGCCCAAAAACAGCATGTGTTCACAGAAATGCGCCAGCCCTGGTAGCTCATCGGGGTCACTCAGATAACCTGGAATTACATAAATTATGAGCGAGTGTGGCTCAGTGGGAGCATGTGCGACTTTCGATCCGACGCATCTGAGTTCGAATTCCACTAGCCGGCACCAATAACTTTAAAGTTATGTGCGGATTTAACACTCGAGAAAACCGGCATGTCCAAGAATTAATCACAAAAATTCAAGGACATGTGATATCCACCAACCTGCACTGAACCAGCGTAGTGGATTATGGCCCATACTCTCTCTATGTAGGAAGTCACATGAAGATGTTACATGAACTTATTCCGCCATCTCCATTCTATCACCGGACGACCAGACGTACGGCAAGCCGTCATCAATGTATGGTTGACATCCGTCCTGCTCGCACCAAGCGCTTTGCTTCGACCTTCATAATGCGGACGGCCAAGGAGTGGAACTCTCTGCCGGCATCTGTGTTTCCGGATAGATATAATCTGAGTGTCTTTAAGACAAGAGTGAACAGGTTTCTTCTAGGCGAGCGTGCTACATCTTAGACCGCATCGTCACTTAACAACAGGTGAGATAGCGGTCAAACGCAAGCCTATAAATAGAAAAAAAAAAGTCCTGAGTCCCAGCAGTGGGAACGTAATGGGCTGGGGATGATGATGAAAAAGTGTGGGTACGTACCAACATTGACATCTATAGCAGCCGCAGACTTATCGGTCGTAGGGTCACTGACCAGAAGGACTTTCAGACGATTTGACAGCACCAACCCTCTGGAATATAGAAATTATATATATATATATATATATATATATATATTAGGTAGGTATGTTACTTATACATCACCCACAGACTACACAATTATTGCATTTATTTTTATACATAACTAGCGACCCGCCCCGGCTTCGCACGGTTATTATACATATAAACCTTCCTCTTCAATCACTCGTATCTATTAAAACAAACCGCATCAAAATCCGTTGCGTAGTTTTAAAGATTTAAGCATACATAGGAATATAGGGACAGAGAAAGCGACTTTGTTTTATACTATGTAGTGATCCTAAAGCGTTTTCCTCACCTATATTCCCTGTTATCTTCTTGCGATTTCACAATATGTTCATATCGTTTAATCACTCCGGACTCCGGAGTCACTGTTCCTCCAGGGCCTCCAGGGCTTCCGGGCGGGGTCCCGGGCGGGCTGCCGCGCGGGGGTGAGGGCGGCGGGTGCCGGGGGGAGTACTGTGTCGACATGCCTGAGTGGCTCCGGGTGATGTAGCTGTGGAAAACATGTGTTTATTGTATAGAAGAATAGCCAGGCTTTATAGATACATAAACACTTTATTAATCACATTAAACATGGATATTAAGTACAAGTTAAATGTTTACAATGTTGTAACAATGGCTGGTCTTAATGCTTGTGATCTCTTCCAGACAACGGAACATAAAAGAATGGCGGTGATAGAAATTATAATAGACATACTAAGGACTTACACATGATATAAAATATAAAATCTAATTAATTATAAACGACTGAATGATTATAATGACTGATATTTTGTAATTAATATTATACACTTTTGATACTGTTACATTTAACACTTTACATAGATAACTACCCGTTAACGATGTGGGTTACTCTTACACCACTATGCATGCTAATATAGTTATAATTAAATTTCTTAGAAGTAACAGTTTAACCCAAATAAATAAAGGACTACATAAATAAACTATATTACACCCCAATTAAATAAACTATAATATAGATAGACAGATGAATTTATTGCAAACATTCAAGTAAAGACATATAAAGTTTAGTTACTAAAGAAACTTATACAAGGGGCGGCCTTATCGCTAAAAACGATCTTCCAGGCTACTACTTTATACCTTGACTAGCGACCCGCCCCAGATTCGCACGGTTATCATACTTATAAACCTTCCTCTTCAATCACTCTATCTATTAAAAAAAACCGCATCAAAATCTGTTGCGTAGTTTTAAAGATTTAAGCATACATAGGGATATAGGGACAGAGAAAGCGACTTTGTTTTATACTATGTAGTGATAGTGATTTCCACTCACTGAACAAAGCCATAAGACAGATCTGAGTGGTCAATCATCTGCTGTCTTCTGACAGAGTTTTGTACTCCGTAGATATAAGCCTCGTGAGTATTAACAGCGAAGGTTAGAGAAGCGTCTTATTTCAAAATACAAAGCATACAACAACTAAAATTGTGTTACTCATTATGGACATTTTATGAGAGATCTCTCAGTGAGAGTATGAGCCATGATCCTACCACGCTGGTTCAGTGTGCGTATATATATACAGAAAGAAAGAAATATATACATAAGGAATATAATCAGGAATGATTTTTATACCAGAACCAGACTTAAAAACTTATTGCATGTACCCTTCGCCCGCACCACCTACTCGAGGAACTCTTATGTTTTACGTTCTTCTGTAGCATTTAATAAGCTTTCGAAGTCTGAGCATTCCAATTTGATCTATTATACAAGCAACCTGGCTGCGGTGAATACAGCCCTAACGTCATCACTACCTAATCGTTCTAATTTGTAAATGGCTTTGCATGGTGCCATCTCGCACTTCTTATTTCTTTGTTAATTTAATTGTAAAAATATACTCTAATCTCTTCATTTTCTATTTATTAATTGTTTTTTGCAGGGGCTTTTAATTGCCTTTTCTTATATTAATTTGTCTAACTATGTTGTAACAACATCTGTTAGCCCCCCAAACAAAATAAAATCAATAATAAATAAATAAATATATGTTAATATGAGACTTATGACCTAGCCATGAAGATATCCAGGAATATGTGTAATAACCTAATTTAAGGTTCAAAACTGTTCGCATTTAATCATGAAGTTCTGTTGATGGACCAATTAAATATATAAATGAATATTGTGCAAGAAAATTAGTTAAACTCATCATTGCTAACATGAAGTATATAAAAACCTTTTTGCAAATATTCTATACTGGTGTATGTTATATTGGATATATTTTAATAATTTATTCGATTTTTAGACCAAATTTATTCCAGTTTTGTTGATTTGGATATTGATAGAAAACTTACCACAACGAAGAAACAAATGTTACAATTTCTATGTTTAGTCACAGTCAAGATATTTTAATACGTTTTCAAGAGTTTCAGGCCCTTGTAAATACACAATTATTCACAAACATACAAATTATCACTAGTATTAGCTTCTACACAATTCTAACCTATTATAAGTCGCTCGATAGGCTAAGGTAGGGGAATAGGTGTGGAAGCCCACTAATAGTATTCTTCTTGATGCCAGCTTGGACAATTAAGCTTACAAAGCTAAATTATTAATTCTACACTTATTTTACGATTACTCGTAATCAATCACGATGACGACACAGCTGATTTTTCAATTAATATTGATTGTCAAAGTATTGACACTTGACATTTCTGACGTTTGCAATTTGACATATGACAGGTACTTGTGATGAAAATAGCCTATACTTTAATGTTGGCTACTGTCGTTTAGCGCCATCTAGCGTTTTGTACACGAACACAAGTAATTTTTATGTCAATTAAGGTTGATAGATGGCGCAAAAATAAACAATTCAAAGCCGCGAAACAGCGGTTTCCCACCCATCGTAGAACAAAACACAGACTTTAGAACAAAATATGTTTGTCGCAAGGCAAGAATTTGTTTTGTATTTGAATATTGAGAGAGACCCCGTCTTCCATTGTTTTTAACCGACTTCAAAAAAAGGGGAAGTTCTCTGTTCGGTTGTATTTTTTTTTTTTTATGTTTGTTACCTCAAAACTCCGTCATTTGTGAACCGATTTGGAAAATTCTTTTTGCGTTGGGTTCAGTATAGCTACGAAGTGGTCCCATATAAATTGCATCGATATGTGACTTTGGACTTCGAAGATACATTATACATTGAAGTCGGTTTTTGTTTTTTTCTAAAAATTAAAAAAAAATTAAAATAATAAAAAAAAAAAAAAATAATTATTGATTAATTATTTAGACTAATAGTTCGTCCTAAACTCCAAAGTTATGCGTCTGCACTAAAGCTTCGATAGTTAGATTAACTAATGCTTCATTAAGTAGTACGAGGTGTAATTAGGTTAACGTACAATATGGACCCCGTCGGGCACAACAACATTAGAAGAGAGGGTGGAATTATTGGCATTTGTCAATGAATGTATTATATTTGCATTGCACTGTTATGTATCGTGTAGTGTTTTATTGTATTATATATTTTCTGGGTAACTGCATAGCCTGCCTAAAATGGCCTAAATGAAAAAATAACTAAATCTAAAATGGCTGCGCAATGATAAAATCTAGGCTACTTTATAGCATCAATAAATCTAGCAACGATGGCGTCAACTTGTCAATGTCGGCACCACTGCAGTAATATTTTACAGGGAATATACGCAGATAGGGTCATAGAGAAAATGGGATGGATTTTATCACTAGGCTGCCGGCCTTTGTCATATTTATTTACCTACTATGGTCTGTACTATGGTTTCGTATTTTTCATTTTTTATGGAATTGAGTGATGAGAGTAGCAAGTCGTTTGCTTGATGGTAACCGCCACGCCCATAACAATTGCAGTGCCTAGAACGTTTAATGTCTACCATAAAGAGCACTGTGTTTCTCTGCATTGCGCTCTTCACCCCAAGACATCAGATATTAAGTCTAATATGTGATTTATTTATCTAACCTAGGTTTTATAGTTTTATTCGTCGCTAGTGTAGGTATTTAAATGATACGAACATATTATAATGTCACAATAAATTATTATTAATTATAAAGCGAGTGTGGCTCAGCGGGGACTCGTGCGCCTTTTGATCCGACGCACCTGGGTTCGAATCCCGACTCGGCCCTGCACCAATGACTTATAGTTAGTTAAGTGCAGATTTTGCACGCTCGCTCTAAAACGGTGAAGGAAATCATCGTGATGAAACCCGCTTACGCGCTTTGGAGTGGTAGGCTCTGGCCGTGGTTGTAATACCACCCACCGATTAAAGCCATGCCGTCAAGCGACCTAGTCGTGTTTCGGGATGATGTGCGGTGAACCATCGGGGAGACGAGTCTGGGCAGCCGCTCAACTGCCGTCTCTCTCTAGATCTATGTGCTTCATCTTAGGCCACATCATCGCTTCACAACAGGCGAGATAGCGGCCAAACATAGATCTATTAAACGTAAAAAAATAAAAAAAATATTATTATTATTATAATAATTTACATTACGGACATGACTCATGACATGACATATAATTTAATAATAAAAATAATTTAATTAAAATAGTCATTTAATAATAATAATATTAACTTTTTGGGGGCTGTCTTTGATTGCATCTTCCTAATGTTGCACTTAGAGACAGTCCCCGATAAGTGTTGCCCATTACATATGTAAACTAAATGCCCTAAGAGGCCTCTACGTGTTGGACTCATGTCCCCGCGCAAGCCGTCCAAAGGACCGGGTGTATAACCCGGGAGAAAGAGCGACATAATAATAATCAATAATTATTATTTTCACTGGTGTCTTCTCTTCTAATTGCTATGCCTACCAGGGTCCATAATGAGATGTATTTATTGAAAACATCTATTTAATAATATTATGGAACGCAGTAAGAGCGTGAAACATATTGTAATGAAAAAAGCAAATACAATTAGTAATTACATAGAAGACAAAGACGCATGGAACATTCCGCTTCTGCCAAGTAGCCAACTGACACATAAGGAACATAATATTGTCAAAAACATACATAAAATATTGTTACAAAAGTTCTAAAAAAATGCCCCTCAGTTTCTTGCCGTATCTTCTTAGTGGTTCTTTTTCCGATACGGTGGTATCATTGTAATAATTGACGTTCATAAGTGCGTCTGTGACGACGAAACTGAATAAAGAACTTTTGAACTTGAAATACCTAAATGATTGAAATTGAAATATTTTAAAAATTCCCATATTCCCACCCCCTCTCAAAACCTACATTTAGACACTTTAAATTACTATTACTAGCCGAACAAAAGTTGCCGTGAGGATGGACACTCATCTGAGGTAACATTTTGACTTTTTTTTTGTTCTCTTTCATTGTACAACTCTGACTGACTTAACTTCTTAATAAATAAATAGTATATGTAACTGTATCTGTAACCTGTATATGTAAATTTATTCAAGTGCAACAATATTATTAGTTATCTCTATGTAAATACCTACATATAAGTTAATTTGTAACAACTCGTCACGAAAAAGGGCACAACTGAAAATCAGCGCGCTGTCATGGCGCATTGTGCTGAGTTGTGTCCTTTTATGACCATCTAATTTAGCTTAACTGGAGCTTTTACCTCTGTTTTTAGTATAAGAGGGTGTCATGATAAACTTATTATCTTTCTTTCTTTCTTTCTTTTCATATTGTCGTAATTTGCCAGTTTTTGTTTTACATTCTGAAAGCTCTGTCCGCGACTTTGACGGATCGGCTGCGATCAACAAAATGTGCTCGCCGGCGCCGCTCTGGAAGTGTCTAGTTCGGCGGGGTTTACTTACTCGAGTAATAATAATTATTTTGATTTATTTGATATTTTAAATTCTATTTTTTATTCTAAAAAATAAAAAAATGAAATATATCTCTTTGATTTATGATTTAATTGTGAATTAAATTTTTAATTTTAATTATTAATTTCAATTTGTAATTTTAACTTATAATTTTTATTTTTTATTTTTGATTTGAATTTTTTATTTTAATGTTTTATTTCGATTTCTAAATATGGATGTGTATTGTTCGAAATAAACAATTTTATTTTATTTATTATTTATTTTATGGAAAATACACATATGAAAACTAGCTGCGACCCGCGGTTTCCCGGAATAAATGGTAGCCTATGTCATTTACCAGGACTTAAAGCACCTACGTACCAAATGTCATCAAAATCCGTTCAGTAGTTTTTGCGTGATTGAGTAACAAACATCCATCCATCGATCCACAAAAACTTTTGCATTTATTTTGTAACTAGCTGCGCCCTGCGGTTTCACCCGCGGTTTCCCGGGATCAAAAGTAGCCTATGTGTTATTCTGATGTGTAAGCTATATGTAAAGTTTCATCAAAATCCATTCAGTAGTTTTTGCGTGAAAGAGTAACAAACATACATCCATACATTCTTACAAACTTTTGCGTTTACAATATTAGTAGGATGTAGGATATATACCCAATTAAATATAAAAAAAACCCGACAAAAAAACCTGACCCGACAAACTTGTGTAAAAACCACCGCTGGAAAACCTGCTTTCAAATAAAAACCGCATCCAAATCGGTTCACCCGTTTAAAAGCTACGGTGCCACAGACAGACACACATAGTGGTCAAACTTGTGACACCCCTTCTTTTGCCTGGGGATTAAAGAAAATAGGAATTTAGGAAAGTAGAAATAGTAACACTTGTAATAATTACTTGACGCTGGCTGTTTTTTTATGGTACTGAGTGATGAGGTGAGCAAGTCGTTCACCTGATGGTAAGCGCCACGCCTGCCTATAAACAATTACAATGCCACCCAGAACTTCTAATTTTTTTTTTATGTAACTGAATGGCGAGACGAGCTGGTCGATTGCCTGATGGTAAGCAATACGCCAGCCCATAACAGTAACAGCACCACCAGAACTTTGTTTTGCAAAATCCTGCGCTGCATTGCGCTCGTCACCCTGAGACAATTAGCTGTTAATTCTCATAATGCCCAGTAATTTCGCTACAGTGCCCTTCAAACCGGAACACAGTAATGCTTGAGCACTACTGCTTGGCGGCTGAATAACTGGCAAAGTGGTGGTACACACCCGGACGGCCTCTCGCATACAAGAAACCTACCACCAGTAAAATAATTTCATACCATAAAAAACACTGCGTAGCACTGCATTGAGCTCATCACCCGGAGGCAGCAGAAATTAAGTCTCATATGCTCAGTAATTTCTGAATGCACAAATTATCGCCATAATAAAAAAAACGTTTGTTCACTATTTTCCCTATAAATTCAAAAAGCTCTGGCAGCGACGTTGACGGATCGCCTGAAACTCCAGACCGCGGGTAACTATTGAAAACAGATAGATAGAAAATTCTTTATTGCACAAACAAATTTGTATGTAGGTTGTAAAACTTGTATTTAATACATTGTATATACTACATACAATAAATGTAATACATAAATACATAACATTAATAGTGAACAAATTAAAAGGTATATAATATTTAAAGGTACATATCACAGAATACTAAATGACAGAAGCATCCGCACTGTAGGTACGAAGCTACAAGTACATAGCCGGACACCGACGGCGGGTCGCGCGTCGTTACACGTGCCGCGTCAGAAGAGATAAGAGCGGCGCGATAGAAAGAGAGCCGCTCTGTAGGTTAATATGGCTGGTAGGTATGAAGCGCTACGCGAGCTGAATTGAATTTTATTGCGTCATAGCAAGAGTCGCTATTTGTTAAAAAAAAATTGCGGAGTGATGCTTCTGTCCCTTAAGTATTCTGTGGTATGGGAAAGAAATGGGTAGACATGCTTACCATTTTTCGAAGTCGTTACAATTTTTAACATATTTTAATTGATTGATTGATAACGCTTTAATACACCAAAAACATAACAAGAACAAATAAAAATAGAACTTAAAAATTTTATTAGTACAATGGGCGGTCTTATCGCTAATAAGCGATCTCTTCCAGACAACCTTTGGACGGAGAGGAATATAAATTAAAATATGATGAATTTAATTTCATTGTATTGTGTTAATGACGTTTAAAAGTGCATTGTTGTGCCTATTTAATAAATGATACTTGATTTTGACTTTGATCATCATCAGCCTCTTCATCCAACGGTTGCCTGGGAAAGATCGCTATTAGCGATAAGGGCGAATTGAAGCACTTTACAAAACTGTTTCTATTATTTTCTTTTCTTTGTAATTTGTTATTTGTACCCAAATGATAATAAAGAGTTCGTCATTGAATCAATGAGCCCATCAAGTTCCCACTGCTGGGACACGGGCCTTCTCTCATAGAGAGTATGGTCCATAATCCACCACGCTGACCCAGTACGGGATGGTGGATGTCACATGTCCTAGAACTTTGACATGCTGATTTCCCTTCGATGTTAATATAGATAACCGCTTTTTAGCGGGTCAGCGAGATTCGAACTGTGGTGCGTCGGATCGACAGTCGCATCTTCTCCCACTGAGCCACACTCGCTATCTTTATATTGTTTTCTTTATTTATTATTTTTTTCTTGTTGGGGCGCTTTCTCGACCTTTGTTAAAATTTTGAAGGTTTTAATAAAATTGGAACTTTAAAGCGATAAGACCGCCAGTTACATGTACTAAGCAAAGAGTCATGTATAAATAAAATTCAAATAAAATAAAATTAAAATTATGAAAATAAAATAATATAGGTATTGAAGTAAATTTTGTAATTAAAATTAAATTTATCATTAAATTAATTTCAAATAAAATTAAATGAATAAAATTTGTTTATTTAAATGATTCTACAGATATTATTCGTCTCATCGCTCAATTCCATAAAAAAATCATTTAAATCATAACGCTCGCTTTGACGCTGCAGTCGGATAAACACAAATTTGCAAACCTAAGTAATTACAACCAATCAGCATTCTAAAAACTTAAAGGCTTCCGTGACTTAGTGCTTAAAAAGGTCTTAACATTCAGATTTAGCGTGGATTCGATTCTCAACAACTAAGGCAAAAATCATCAAAATTTCATATGGATAGCGAATTCTAAGAGTTTAAAGGTATAAATAGAAACAACGAGGACCATGGTCCCACAAACAGAGACATAGAATAGCTATCTCCAAGCAATAACTATAATAAGGGCCTCTAAGAGCCTGCGGTCAAAATTTCAAGTCCCTATACCTTTCTCTTTCACTCATTATCTTTGTGTGCGTTCGCCCTTTGATGTAATAAGAAACCCTGTGAAAGCAAATGAGAATGTGTGAGTGTACAGGTATTATGGTTAGGGTGACAGGTGTGGGAAATTACCCGGGTCTTCGGGTGTTTTTTGTGAATTCGGGTAATATTTGGTGTTTTTTTTAAATGTGGTACTGATTTTGTATATGGTTGATTCATTATTATCTCAGACTGTATTTCTAATTTATTTTTTCAACTAGCCTGTCCCACTGCTGGGCAAAGGCCTCCCCCAATTTCTAATAAGTTAGTTTATTCTTCTTCTCTCTCCCGAAGAAGTCTATTTATAAAAATAGTATAATGTGGCCTACTTTTGCATTATAATATTGATAGGTACTTACTTAATTATTTATTTGGTTTAATTATTTATAAAAGTATTACTGTTTTAATAATTAAAATAAAATATTTAAATTATTAAAATATTTAAATAGGTAATTAAAATATTTAAATTATTCTGATTACTTCTATAGTGAGTTAATAAATGTCCATAAATTGAATATAAAGTAGAGAAAACATTTTTTTTAATGTAATGTCTTAACTCTAATTAACTACTTTCTAAAAGTGATGTATGATGTTATTAAATAAATAAATATATAATTAAATCTTGCTTGGCTAGATGAAACAATAATACATTTTTTAATTTATTCGTCAGACATACACACTTATTTAATTACCTACCTACCTATATAGAAATTTATACTTGATCATAAAAAATATTGGAAATAAGAATAAAATATAATAAGTAGGTACTTATTATAAATTAAGTGTACTGTGTAGGTGTGATAAGTTTTTACAAACAAGAAGAAAGAAAGAAAGTTATTTTAAAGTGAGTTTACAACAAACTAACCTGTATTTTCCAGGTGCATGATAAAATTAGCCTCTCTTTTTATTGTTATTTTTTGTTTTTATTTTAAATTATGCTATTTTTTGTCACGTATTACCCATAGTTTATATTATTTGTTGCAAATAAATGTTTCTTTTTCTTTTTTCTTTTTACCTAATAATTATTCTAGCATAGAGCGTCACAAACACAGCAAAGGGAATTTGCGCCCGGGTAATTTTTCCACCACCGCTGGCAGCACCGGGGACAACGACTGGGCAAAACAAAATTCCTCCTTAGTCCGCGTCCACCCCTCAGCACGTTAAGCCGTTTCTGTGAAACTACGCGTTCCGAATTGTTAAACACCAGTGTTTTTGATATACAGTGTTTGAAAGTGTACAATCAGTGTTCAGTGTCGAGAAACAGTTAAATTTGTTCATTGCGAACCTATTTCTCGGAGAAGAGGTGAGTTTTACGTTTATTTTAGCAAAACTGACTTGTTTTGGGTCCTGTCTCTCGTACGGTGAATGTATTTAATAAGTTGTATTGATATTGTTGAACTGGGTTTGACGTCTGACATTTGTGTGTAGATAATAGGTAAATGGTATGAACTGGTAACACTGGTTAATTAAAAAATTGCTAAGACAATTTGATGTCAATAGAACTACCAGGTAAAGAGAACGATGCTTAAACATCGAACGAGGAAATAAAAAACTACTAAGATAGATGAATAAATAAAATATATAAAATTCTTTATTGCATAAACAAATTTGTAGGTACATAGGCGAACTTAATGCTAGTAAGTATTATCTTCCAGTTAACCTCGGCGTACTGTGGAGATTTATAAGGTATTGCAAACAAATTTAATGTAAATTAGGTAAGTTTGTTTTTTGTAATTTTATGATGATTGATTTTTTCGATTTACGTCTAAAATGTTAATGTTATTCGTATTTTAAGAATTCGTTTTATTATTTTTGAATTTTATCTATTCATAATATTAATAATTAAATTAATGAATAAATAAAAAAATAGTAAAATTAATTTATTTACGTATTATTTATGTAAATATTTAATTAATTATTATAAATTGATTAATCAAATCATTATATAAAAAATAAAATGATTTAATAATTAAATTAATTAATCAAATCAATATATAAAAATAAAATAATTAAATTAATTAATATACATTAATTAATTTAATTTAAATGTAACTACAGTTTCATTATATATAATTTTATTCTAATAATAATTATAGCACTTGTTAAAATTAGATAAAGGCGACCAACTTCCTCTTATCTTCATAAAAAAGAACAAATTTTCCAAAATCATCATTACTAGTAAAATATAGAACAAAAAAACGACTTCAATTCTGATGTATCTTCGAAGTCCAAGGTCGAATATCGATGGAATGTATATGGGACCACTTCGTAGCTATACTGAACCCAACGCAAAGAATTTTCCAAATCGGTTCATAAATGACGGAGTTCTGAGGTAACAAAAAAATAAAAAAATATAATCAAAAACGTTCTCCTTTTTTGAAGTCTGTTAAAAATACATTTGAGAACCTCCTCCTTTTTGAAGTCGGTTAAAAAACATCATTACTAGTAAAAAAGTTGTTACTAATTGGTCAAATGAACCAGTCTGACTAATGACGGACTATTAGTCAGAATTTGAGCAAGTTGATTGATTAGGACGATTTATTGTACTGGTAGCGGGTTCGAATTGTTTTTGTACCTATCGTATATGAAGCTAATAAAATGTTAGCATTATTATTATTTTTCCTTTACTATTACTAATTATTATTATTATTATTTATTATTATTAATTATTATTATTATTATTTTTATTTTTTTATTTACTTTTTATTTTTCCTTTATTTTATTCTAATTTGACTAAATGTGTCATTTTAATTATTGTAAATTAATATTTTTTTATTTCTAAATTAGCTGTCACAGCGAACTTTGTACCGCCGTTTTTAATTTCTTTGATACAATCCTTCTCCTGACAATAACGAAGACATAAAAGATTGATTTATCCAATTTGGTGCAGTCGTCTGGAAGTTATGCGCGTGCAAATATTTTGATGATTCATTTTTATTTAAATACCGTCAAGCGACCTAGTCGTGTTTCGGGATGATGTCCGGTGAACCATCGGGGAGACGGGTCTGAGCAGCCGCTCAACTGCCGTCTCTCTCTAGATCTATGTGCTCCATCTTAGGCCACATCATCGCTTCACATCAGGCGAGACAGTAGCCAAACATAGATCTATAAAGTGTAAAAAATAATAATATATACCTATAGATTACCTGACATCTTATATAAATGAATTACTTATGTCTGTGTGTCCTATGATTGTTGATTATTATTATTTTAATTTCTGATTTACAATTTTTAAATTTAGGTTTTTAATTTATAATGTAAAACTTTTAAATATTTAAATTTCTATTTCCTGTTTTCAATTTTTAATTTTTTAACTTTTAATTTCTAATGTTTAATTAAGCATATTATAAGTTTTATTATTGTAAAGAATTCTATTGAATAAATGGGCTTTAATAAGAACAATAATGTCTGTGTGTAACTATAACTATAATATAGAGCCAAATTCTTATTAATTTTTAATTTTGCAAGTCAGTTATTCAATTTCAATTTATTTCAATTTAATTACACGGTTTACACCAATTACGTTATTAAATTACAGTTTAAAAAAAAAATTTTAGTTATGTATCTGACGAAATATATATTTTGAGACATTTTAAGAGTTGAAACAAAAGATCCCACAGAGTTTCTTGGTGCTATCTTCTCTAGCGGGCGTGTTTCCGCGGCACTGGTAGAGTCAGGGTCCTTATTCACTACGAGTATACCAACTTGGCGATTCCTTGCTTTGAGAAAACGTCGATTCCTTCATTAATAAACGACATCTGAAAAATTTGTATTCTCTATGACGCGTCATAGAGAATCATTTATATGAATATATGAATGTGTCATAGAGATGTCGTTTATTAAGGCGCTGTGATTCGACGAATTGCCTATTTATTGAGTGAAAAATTTACTACTTCTGAAGACGCCACGACTTCAATTATTTAGTATATATTTCTTCAACTCTTTATTAAGATTCTCACCAAAGGAAAACGCAATAGCTTCAAATTTTCTCGATAAAATATATTTTTGGAAAGTATGCCTTTTTTAAATTTACAACAATATATTGTAACAAGTAATGTGAATATCAAAACGGGACTTACTCTAAAAGATAGGTAATAAGTTAATCTAGATTTTCATGGTGATGCTTGGCGCGCCTTAATGAAGGAATCGACGTGATTTCCAAGCAAGGGATCGCCAAGTTGTCATAGTGAATTGGGGTCCAGTTTTCGCATTTCTTTTCAGCACCCGGACCTCAATTTGAGTATAGGAAAGAATTGGGTAGACATGCTTACCTTTTTCTTCAGCCGTTACAATTTTTAATTAGATATGAATTATGTGTTTTGGACATTTGAAAGTGCATTTTTGTGCCTATTTAATAAATGATATTTGACTTTGACTTTGTCTGTGTTTTTCGGGATAAAAGTATTCTATGTCCCTTTCTAGGACGTAAAGTATCTACGTACCAAATTTCTTCAAAACCCGTTCAGTAGTTTTTGCATGATTGAGTAACAAACATCCATCAACATCATCCATCCTCACCAATATTCTCATTTATAATATTATCACGTCGGCGTCTATGGTGGTATGGTTGGGCAGGTTGGCTCAAATCTCATACATCACTGAGTTTACGGGTTCGATTCCCGCGACGGGACAAATGTTTGTGCATAGAAGCATTCGTTTCGTGTCTGGGTGTTGTAGGACCATGGTCCTCGTAGTTCTTGGTTCTCTAGATACAGGGAATCCTAGTTAGGGGCCAGGGTCTATGTATGTGATCGTTGGGGCTTATCCTTTTTATTACCAAGTCTTTATTAAGTCACTTTCATGTATGTCTGTCTGTCGTTCCGGGTGGAATCTTGCAACTCAAATTTGGAGCACTTCCCGATTAGCTATCCGGCTGAAACTTTCATGGTAGCTCACAACTCGACGACAATGCATTCTAAATCCATTAATTAGCATGCAATGCCGACCTAACCTCAAAAGGCGCATAAAAACGTGACCTTTAGATTTTTTTTCGCTTTTTCTTGTTTTTAAGTATGATATAATTATGCAGAAAACCAAGAAGGTAAAGTAACTCGATGCCTATTAGAACCCCTATATTGCGCAAGCTTCACGTTACAGCCCGGGGGTGGAAACCACCCTTAAAGGGTTGGTCTTATAAGATTTAGCTTTTATTTATAGAAGGTTTTAAACATCCTTCATTAAAGTTTATTAGAACTTGCAAATATTAAAAAAATGTCGCGCCCCGCGGTTCCTCTCACAATAACGGCTTAACAGATTTGAGTGAAATTCGGAATGGAGATAACTTACCATCATCATCATCATCAGCCCATCACGTTCCCACTGCTGGGACACGGGCCTTCTCTCATAGAGAGAGTATGGGCCATAATCCGCCACGCAGGCCCAGTGCAGGTGAATGTCACATGTTTGAATTTATGTGATTAATTCTTGGACATGCCGGCTTCCTCACGATGTTTTCCTTCACCGTTTTTTAGAGCGAGTGTTAAATCCGCACATAACTTAAGAAAGTCAGTGGTGTGGAGCCAGCGGGATTCGAACACAGGTGCGTCGGAGCGAAAGTAGCACGTGCTGCCACTGAGCCACACTCGCTCTCCTTATACTCTAGATAACTTATACCCTGGATTAACACACATGCTACTTTTATCCCGGGAAACCGCGAGTGAAGCCGCGTGGCGCAGCTAGTCAAAAATCTATTGTAAAACTAATAAATTCATTCTAACCTGTCAAGCAGTCGTCGGGCGCAACCAAGTAGTTAAAGATATAAGAAGAGATGGGGCCCGCATGCTTAAGGTTACAGCAAGGGTCCTAAGTCTGTCGTTGACCCCAAAGCCATGCCGTCAAGCGACCTAGTCGTGTTTCGGGATGATGTTCGGTGAACCATTGGGGAGTCGGGTCTGAGCAGCCGCTCAACTGCCGCCTCTCTCTAGATATATGTGCTTCCATCTTAGGCCACATCATCGCTTCACATCAGGCGAGATAGTGTGGCCAAACATAGATCTATTAAGCGTAAAAAAAAAGAAACACAGCTAATTTCATGAAGAATACAAATCCGTATCTCATCCCTTTTTAGGGTCCCGAATCCAAAGGGTAAAACGGGACCCTACTAAGACTCCGCTGGCCTTCCGTCTGTCTGTCTGTCCGTCTATCACCAGGCTGTATCTCATGAACCGTGATAGTTAGACAGTTGAAATATTCACAGATGATGTATTTCTGTCGCCGCTGTAACAAATACTAGAAAACATATTTAAATAAATATTTAAGGCGGCTTCCATACAACAGACGTGATTTTTTTGCCGTTTTTTATAGATAATGGTACGGAACCCTTAGTGCGCGAGTCCTCCTCGCATTTGGGTGGTTTTTTAACCCCCGACGCAAAAAGGAGGGGTTTTATAAATTTGACCGCTATGCGTGTCTGCCTGTGGCACCGTAGCTCTTAAACGGTGGTTTCTGGACATGTTTTATCAAAATCAGTTCAGCCATTGTTTTCTTTTATTGATTTTTTGTGACGGTTTTTTTTATTTTAGTATACTGAAATTCGCTTGTTGCTTTAATGAAACTGAGTATTTTGTTCGCCTGATGGTAAGCGCCACGCCTGCCCATAACAACTGCAGTGCCACCCAGAACTTTTAATACCATAAAAATCACTGCGTTGCACTGCATTGCGCTCGTCGCCCCGAGACATCAGATATTAAATCTCATATGCCCAGTAATTTCGCTGGCTACCATGCCCTTCAAATTGTTTACAATAAAACAATATTACCTTTTACGATTCCGTAAAAAAATCTTTGATAAAAAATCAGCCTCTTTCTCAAACGAAGCAGAAGAAGGTTTGTCTATAATACGATTAAATACATTCTAAGAACATAATCCGCTTACTTGAGAAAGGTTTCTTAAAGATTTAAATTTGTCAGCCTCTGTGGCGTAGTGGCACGTAGTGGTTAGTTGCCATACACCACTGGGGTTGCGGGTTCGGTTCCCGCGACGGGACAAATGTTTGTGCACTGAAATATAAAAGCGCAAGCATTTGTTTCGTGTCTGGGCGTCGTGGGACCATGGTCCTCTTTGTTCCTGGTTCCCTAGATACAGGGAATCCTAGTTAGGGGCAATGATCTATGCAATCGTAAGGGATCATTGTTTAAAAAAATCTACGACAAGTTTACATTTTATAAAAAAGAAACGATTTTAATGTACCTTCGATGTCCAAGGTCAAATATCGATGAAATTTATATGGGACCACTTCGTAGCTATACTGAACCCAACGAAAAATAATTTTCTGAATCAGCTTACCATCAGGCAAACGTCCAGCTCGTCTCGTCATCCAGTTACATAAAAAAAAAAATTAGTCTTATAGGAAAATCGCGGGCAAAACCGCCGGGCGCAGCTAGTATATAAATAAATCGTGGGAAAATCAATATTTGATCGATAATCAACTGAAATACCAATAAACCGGTATCGGGCGATCTAATGGATGGAGTCAAGGTAAAACATGGCGTTGATAAGGGACGGACAAGTCGATTTTTATGTTAACTTTCTGAGTATCTAAAATAACCATTTTATGATAATTTCTGATGATAACGATAAGAGTTTTTTTTACGCTTAATATATCTATGTTTGGCCACTATCTCGCCTGATGTGAAGCGATGATGTGGCCTAAGATGGAGCACATAGATCTAGAGAGAGACGGCAGTTGAGCGGCTGCTCAGACCCGTCTCCGTGATGATTCACCGAACATCATCTCGAAACACGACTAGGTCGCTTGACGGCATGGCTTTGTTCGGTGGGTGGTATTACAACCACGGCCAGAGCCTACCACTCCAAAGCGCGTAAGCGGGTTTTATCACGATATTTTCCTTCACCGTTTTAGAGCGAGCGTGCAGAATGTGCACTTAACTATAAGTCATTGGTGCAGGGCCGAGTCGGGATTCAAACCCAGGTGCTTCGGATCGACAGGCGCATGAGTTCCCGCTGAGCCACACTCGCTCAGTTTGCATGATACCACGTTTTTATTAAGTCAGTTAGTTAGTAGTAAGTAAGTTATTCTGCCGGCAAGCAGTAGTGCGCAAGCCTGTGTTCCGGTTTGAAGGGCATTGTAGCCAGAGAAATTACTGGGCTTAAGAGACTTAATATCTGATGTCTCGGGGTGATGAGCGCAATGCAATACGCAGTGCTTTAAATGGTATTAAATGTTCTGGGTGACGCTGCAATTGTTATTGGCAGGCGTGGCGCTTACCATCAGGCGAACGATTTGCTCGTTTCATCCTTCAGTACAATAAAAAAAAAACATAGCATTTCACGAAAAGCAGTGAACGATATGTCTGTAAAACAAAACGACTTAGAAATTCATGAACCGTGGTCGACTTGCATCCACATTTTTCTATCTACATACACACAAAACGTCTGTCGGTCCGACACGCGGCGGCAAGTCGATAATGTTATGCAGATCGAATGCAGGCGCATCACTATTTGAACAGGTTATCGTCGCCGCGCAGGGAGCACGTTAGAGGGGCTAGGGATGGGACGATTTGTATCGATAAGTTTTATTATTAACGGCTTGAATGAATAGAGTTCTTCAATTGGGTATGATATAAATGCAAAATTGACAATTAAAAAAAAAAGACTTTTTTGATAAATGTTTTAGTTATGATAGTTTTGAAAGGTAGTTAATAATAAGATTTAGATAATGAAATTTAAATTAATAATAATGTATTATAAGGTCCCAACTAGCATAGTTATAAGTCTCCTATTAACCACATGGATAATACGAGCAAATCGTTCGCCTGATGGTAAGCGCCACGCTTGCCCATAACAATTACAGTGCCACCCAGAACTTTTAATACTCTCATCACCCCGTCTCTTATGCCCAATAATTTTGCATACACAAAATATTTCATAAATGAAAATTATGAAAGACACTAATAAAATGAATGTACTTTGTTAAAAATAAAACGGAAATTAATATTATCATTAGTTATGAAGCAATCCTTGACACGATTCCACAAATAATAATGATAATTCCATTCACATAATGATCCAATTATCAAAATATTTCAATAAATAATAATAAACGAATAATAATGACGATTATTTTAATAATGTATTTCGATTAGCGCCCCGCTGCTTAATATAACAACACGTATTAACAGATCCAACATGCGATTAGCATATATAATTATTTATTAAGTTGCTATAGTAGCAGACGTTGACAAATTTATTTAAATTTTAACTCTAATTTGTACTAATTTAAATATTTTAACAATATAGTTTTTTCTGTGACTGTGGAGTACAATAGAATACATAAACTTTGAAATTATTGCAGAAATATCTATGATTGAATGGGATTATTATTAAAATTTAGAAATAAAGTAGATGGCGCAACCGCTTTCTAGAATAATAGGCGATGTCTGCCACAATATATTATTAAATAGCTTTTAGCCGGGACTTCGTCCGCGTGAACAAATAGAGGAGGCCTATATTTGTATTTTTTCCAAGACCATCTTAGCAAGACCTCCCCAGTATATGAGAGCGCGTACTACGAAGAGGTCAAGCTGTATTTTCGTAGTTACTCAACCGATCTTGATTTGACATACTCTATAGTTTAAGTTGGGACGCACCGTACCAATCCCTGAAACTGAATTAAATTCCGTTCAGCAGTTTTCGAAGCTACAGATAATATACATTCAAAGTTACAATTTAATAATAGTAAAGATTCAAGATTTGTAACCGAATCCGAAAGGAGCTCTCAGTTTCATTGTTTTTTTTTAATGTTTAACTTTCGAATTTTTAAACTGATTTGGAAAAATCTTGCTCCGGGTTCAGTACAGCTACAAGGTACATATAAATTTCATCGATATTCGACCTTGGACTTCGAAGATACATCAGATTTGAAGTTGTTTTGTTATAAAACGAATTATGTAAGATTGCTTTGAGCGATAAGACCACCCATTGTGACAATATTATTAAATTAGTTGTTATTTTAGAATTAATTTTTTTTGTGTATTTTGGTGTTACAATAAAGAGTTATTCTATTCTATGTATTACAATCGAATAGAGAACCTGCTCCGTTTTTGAGGTCGGTTAATAAAATATAAACTTATATTATCGATAAATGTTTTCGACTCGTGTCCCCTCCCTAGTCTCCGACATCGGCAGGGTATAATATAATTAGGCGCTATCTGCGAGCGCAGTTTGTTTGCATTCGACTATTCGATATAACGACGTATGTATAACTTCACAACACTAGTAGGTAGGTATCTATGTTATCATTTACTGTTGGTTATTCTAAAGTTAAAAAAACCGAAACAAGAGACAGATTAAAACATTAATTCAAACAAGATTTTTGTTGAAAAATATATTTTTCAAGGCAAGCTTTTAACAAATTCGTAATCGGAACCGCGAGCAGTTTAAAATGAACCCAAGCACTAGTTTACGATTATCCGTCAAGGAGTTCCATTGCCCACCTTCCGTCTCCATCATCAGATCAGCTGTCACCATAATATTGCATTGTCACTGAACTTTGACAAGCATGCAAAGTTTCAACTCCGCAGGATAAGAGGAAGTGGTCCTGATTCAACTTGCAAAATTTTACCCAAACAAACAAATAATAAACATTGCAAGTTAAATAAAAGCTCGGCGCCTTTTGAGGTTAGGTCGGCATTGCATGCTAATTAATGGATTTAGAATGCATCGAGTTGTGAGCTACCCTGAAAGTTTCAGCCGGATAGCTAATCGGGAAGTGCTCGAAATTTGAGTTGCAAGATTCCACCCGGAACGACAGACAGACAGACAAACAAGACAGTGAATTAATAAAAACGTAATAAAATGAGGGTGTATCCTCGTGGTCCAGAGACATCCCCTTGTAGTTTCTCGGTGCTATCTTCTCTAGCGGGCGTATTTCCTGTGACTGGTAGAGTCAGTTTTCGCATTTCGTTTCTGCATCCGGACTTTTATTTGAGTATGGGAAAGAAATGGGTAGACATGCCATATTTGGCTTATTTTAGTTACTATTTTTAACGTATTTAAATTGATTTGTATTATGCGTCTATGACATTTGAAAGTGCATTTTTGTGCCTATTTAATAAATATCTTTTAAAATCAAGTTATATAATATTTAGATATATATAATTATTATTTTTATTGCACAAACTTTGTAGGTACATAGGCGAACTTAATGCTAGTTAATTTAGCTAGCTAAATGCAAGCATTATTTTCCAGTTATCCTCGTTAAATATTTAAGTTTCTTTAGTAATAATAAAATAAATTAGTAAATTTTCTTGTATTACTGTGTTCCGGTTTGAAGGGCATTGTAGCCAGCGAAATTACTGGGTATGTGAGACTTAATATCTGATGTCTCGGGGTGATGTGCGCAATGCAGTGCTACGCAGTGCTTTTATGGTAATAAAAGTTCTGGGTGGCACTGCAATTGTTAAGGGCAGACGTGGGGCTTACCATCAGGTGTAAGACTTGCTCGTCTCATCACTCAGTACCTTAAAAAAAAGTTTGTAAGGATGCTATGGATGGATATTTGTTACACTAAAACTACTGAACTAATTTTGATCAAATTTGGTATGTAGATACATTACGTCTTGGAAAAATACACAGGCTCCATTGTATCCCGGGAAATCGCAGGGGAAAACGGCAGTTAGTAAAAAATACATAAAAAAATCGGGTTGCAGTTTCAATTTCTAGCAACATATGTTCAGCTAGAGATTAAAACTTCTGGCCCGAGGGCAATAAAGTAATCTATACAATTATAAAAATGGAACTGAGCCAATTCTGTACATTGAAGATATTTAGAGGGTACTGAACACGAATCTATGGGTTTTAGAATTTTCATCTGTTTGTTTGTAAGTTTGTTATCTATAGATTCGAAAACTGCTGAACCGATTATGATGAGGTTTTCAGGGTTTGGTAGCATAAGTCCCAACTTAGATTATAGGGTATGTTACATCAACATCGGATGGATGATTACGATTATACAGCTTGACCTCTTCGTAGTACGCGCTATCATATACAAGGGAGGTCTTGCTAAAATGGTTTATATAAAATGGCCTTGGAAAATGACGATTGGGCTTCCTCTATCGTCCATACAGACGAAGTCGCGGGAAAAAGCTAGTAAATAATTAAGTAAATGCAATTGAGCGCGAAGCAGCGAGCTCTCTCGCCATCTGTTGCCGTCTAGACGGGAAGGCGTTCTTCTAGACTCGGGTTGCATTTCCGGCGGAACTGTTTAGATTAAATTGGTGAAGTTACCGATGATAAATGATATTTTGCGCTATTTTTAAATATGGTACTTTTTAGGGTTCCGTACCCAAACGGTAAAACGGGACCCTATTACTAAGACTCTGCTGTTAGTCCGTCTGTCACCAGGCTGTATCTCATAAACCGTGATAGTTAGACAGTTGAAATGTTCACAGATGATGTATTTCTGTTGCCGCTATAACAACAAATACTAAAAAATAGAATAAAATAAATATTTAAGGGGGCTCCCTTAAACAAACGTGTTTTTTTTTTGTTGTTTTTATAGATAATGGTACGGAACCCTTCATATGGAGTCCGGCTCCAACTTGGCCGGTTTTTTATAGTTACTGGTGGTAGGTTTCTTGTATGCGGGAGGCCGTCTGGGTATGTACCACCGCTTTGCCAGTTATTCTGCCGCTAAGCAGTAGTGCGCATTACTGTGTTCCGGTTTGAAAGGCATTGTAGCAAGCGAAATTTCTGGGTATATGAGACTGAGCTATTGTCTTATGATGACGAGCGTAGTGCAGTGCTGCGGAGAATTTTGCATAAACTTTTCTTGGTGGTGCTGCAGTTGTTATGGGCAGGCGTGTTGATTATCATCAGGCGAACGACTGCAAGTTACGTCACTTAAAAAACTGTGTTAACAAATTATTGACACACACTAACATGTAGTATAGATGGACCAATCAGAAGATCCTAGGTCCCCACGTTTTGACGTCACGCGCCAATGGCGCCTTTAATGTTGATTTAAATTGATTAAAATTTTCATTTAATCATTTTATACACGAATGATGCTGTAAAGTTTTTAAACACTTTTTTCATTAATAGTATTTAATAGTGAGTCGATTCATGCATTAAAAAAATACATGCATATTCCCTATTATGATAATAAATAAATAAAAATAGCGGAGGGATATTTTTTTATATACACATTACTTTTTAATTCATTTTACATTCACTATCTACCTCCATACATATTATATGATTCTAACAACAACCTACATAATATTCAGCGGGATTACACTACATATTTTCATTGCGTTTCAGATTTATTTTAAGCCCTACGGCTTAAAAGTGTTAATACGCAGCTTATAGGTAACACAAACGGTCGCCCATCCAAGTAGAGACCGCAGCAACGTTGCTTAACCTATCAGAGCTGTTGCGAGCTGCTACGAGCGCTCTTTTGTGAACCAAGTTTAGAGAAACTTCTTCAAATAACTTCACAAGCTAACGCCCGAACCTACTATTAACATAAACATCCAATTCGGATGTCAGACTGTTTGTTTCTTTAAACACGCTATAAAAACTATAAAACTTAAAGAGATGGCACAAGATGGCGTGCGTTAAGGTGCTGATTAACTTGAACGTTCTCTTGTAACAGTATTGAGCATTGGTTGTTTTTATTTATTTTAATTCAGGTGCTACACTTACAGTACTACAACGCGTGTAGCGGGCCAATTACATGTTAGGTATACTTTGTTAACGCCGTTTTCAAGCTAAATTTATATTAACGCCATCTAGGTTTAATGCATGATCTAAGCTGGTACATTAGTTCGCCAAATGGCTGCCCGTGGCGCTTGCAACCGAAAACGGTGACAGGAAATAAAAACGTCAGAGAGAGAATCATCATGAGGATCTTCTATTCAAAACTTGACTATTCCGTTTTCGATAAAACTGATTGTTTTTTTGTTCGGTACCATTCAAATTAACACTCCGCAAAAATAAAATTGGGCCAAAACTTGATAATTACACCAGAAAAATAAGATTTAAAAGCATGATTTCGTCAAAAATAGATTATTCCAAAACAAAGCTGCATACCTAAAAAACTATTTTCTGAGATTGTAAAAATCATAAAAAGTCAAATAGTCAAGCTTTGAAAAGAACCTCCTCCATTTATTTGTCCTGTCGCGGGAACCGCATCCGTATGAGATTTGAGCCAACCTGCCCAACCACAGAGTTGCCACCAGTGATGGCAATCTGTACATGTACTCGCAGTTGCCATTGAATGATCGTTACAAGTGAATGCTCAGGTGTATCACCGCCTTTACTTGGGATGTCATAAAATTTTAATACGCGATCATCTGCATAAGAGGTCGGATAAATCGATAGGATACGGGGCGTAACTTTACCCTTACATTTCGTCATGCTAGTAAAAAATTAGGTACTTAAATAAATAATTCCCTACGATCACGCAACTTAGATAAACACTTTATTGTTAAAACCCTTTAAAATAGGTACATGAAAAACAAGTACATTTCACAGTAATCAGGGTGTAACATGCCGGTTTTCTCACGATGTTTTCCTTCACCGTTTTTAGAGCGAGTGCTAGACCGCACATAAGTTAAGAAAGTCAGTGGCCAGCGGGATTCGAACTCGGGTACGTCGGATCGAAAGTCGCACGTGCTCCCACTGAGCCACACTCGCTCTCGTATGGATTAAATGTATATATCTAGAAACCTATTAATAATATAAGCTCCGTCTTAAATAGACAGATTAATTATTTAGCGATACTGTCAATTTTTTTTATATAAGACTAGCAGGTCGTTCGCCTGATGGTAAGCTCTCTTGCACTCAGCACTTTGTTTTGCAAAATGCGTCGCGACACAACACTGCGCTCGTCACCCTGAGACAATAGATCTTGTCTCATAAAGCTCAGTAATGTTTCTAAAACAGCGCCCTGAAATCGGAACACAGTTATGTCTGCACACTACTGCTTGGCGGTTAAATATCCAGTAAATGTGAGGTAGGTACTTCCTAAGGCAGTCTTTAGCCAAAGAAGCCCTACCGCTATAAAAAGTTTTTACGTAGACTTCTCCCGCCTTGTAATGAATGCCCACAACACAATTCACACGTCTTCATAACCTGTTCAAACACCGTATTCCCAAGCCCAGTTGTGGATTAAACAAAGCCAGATACCAAACAATACCAACTACGTGCAAAAAACACTAGACAGCGCATACATACTCACTGGACATTAGTGGTTTCAAAGCCCAAAGTTCAAAGTTCTTTATTCAGTGTTGTCATCACAGACGCACTTATAAACGTCAATTATTACAATGACTACCACCGTATCGGAAAAAGAACCACTACTCAGAAGATACGGCAAGAAATAGGGGCATTTTTTTAGAACTTTTGTTATAATTTGTTTGTTTTTGACAATATTGTCTCTTATGTGCCAGTTGGCTACTTGGCAAAAGCGGAATGTTCCACGACGGAGTTGAAATTTTGCATACTTGTGTAAGCTTCATTACTAAATATAATTACTACACATATTTTACATACATATTTTAAGATCAGTCAATCTAAAGATTAACATAAATATAAATAATAAATACATTTTTATACGGTCATGAGTACGGACCTAAGTTTGAGCTCCTACTTATTTCCACCAATAGCGAAGCGTCACCCCCACTCCGGTAAACCCGACAGCCGACTAGAGTGAGGGCTGGGTGGGGAAGATACAGGCCAGTCTGTTCGTAGCGTTCGAGCAGTAAAGACGTATTCAACTATACAGTGTCAGTGCGATTTTAGTGACGAATAAATCAACATTAAACTTCAAAGTTGTTTTTACTTCTGAATCCCTTATAGTTTCAGAAGAGGGATATTCACCACGCCTACGACTGAAAACGTAAGTTTATGTATTCACTTGTTTTATAATAGTAATAGTTATTTTTAAATTGATAATGAATATTTAATATCTTGAAAAAAATACCATGCACTAACGGTTTTCGTGTTTTAAAATTTTAAAATATTACTGTAATGGATATTTTATTGGATTTATGAAATAAAACATATTTCATATTAACTAATTATTATTTTTAAAGAAAATTCAGTTTTCTTTTTTTTTTATTCTTATTTGATTTACGCTTGCCTATCGTATGATTATACCTTTATACCTTGCCGAAGCCACTCTTCGGAGGTGTATACGGTTATTACTAGCATTTACCTTGCCAGGGCTACTCCTTGGAGGTGGATGCTATCAGATATTCGATACGCATTGTGGCCTACCTATAGTATGTATATTTTTTTAGTATTATCCTGTCTTAAACTGTGTACGTCTAGTCAAGGCTACTCTTTGAGGACGTATACGGTTCGCGACTGCATATATCTTGCCAGGGCTACTCCCTGGAGATGGATACAGTTGACTTTGACATACATATCATTATTTTTATTTTATTTTATTTTTTTATTTGTTTTTATAAATTTTACAACTTTTCATAAATATCTAACACCTTATAAACCTTAAACAGGTTTGTCTTGGGTGTCGCATTCCTCTTCTATTTCTTACTTCTAAATTAGTAAGTATTATTGTGTTACTACTGTATACGCCTAGTCAAGGCTACTCTTTGAGGGCGTATGCGGTTTGCAACTGCATATATCTCGCCAGGGCTACTCTCTGGAGATGGATACAGTTGTTTGAAATACGTATCATTATTATTTTTATTGTATTACTACTGTATGCGCCTAGTCAAGGCTACTCTTTGAGGGCGTATGCGGTTTGCAAATGCATTTATCTTGCCAGGGCTACTCCCTGGAGGTGGATGCAGCTATCTTTGACATATATACTATTATTTTTATTATCGTGTTACTACTGTATACGACTAGTCAAAGCTACTCTTTGAGGGCGTATGCGGTTTGCAACTGCATATATCTCGCCAGGGCTACTCCCTGGAGATGGATGCAGTTGTTTGACTTACAAATTATTATTTCAATTATTACTACTGTATGCGCCTAGTCAAGGCTACTCTTTGAGGGCGTATGCAGTTAGCGACTGCATATATTTTGCCAGGGTTCCTCCCTGGAGATAAATGCAGTTGTGAATTCGACATGCATAATATTATTACTTAATAACTGTTCATTTTATCATCATTAAAGATTACTAAGCAATCTTATAAAAGTTTCAGACATGGAGGAAAATGAAAATGCAGGTCAAGGCAACCATGCAGATGACCCAGGAGAGCCCAGGTCACAGGGCCGGGGTACGAATAGCAGATGACCCAGGAGAGCCCAGGTCACAGGGCCGGGGTATGAATAACGATGACGGCCCAGGAGTGCCCAGGTTACAGGGCCGGGGTATGAATAACGATGTCGGCCCAGGAGTGCCCAGGTTACAGGGCCGGGGTATGAATAACGATGTCGGCCCAGGAGTGCCCAGGTTACAGGGCCGGGGTATGAATAACGATGTCGGCCCAGGAGTGCCCAGGTTACAGGGCCAGGGTGCAGACTATAACACTCGCGCTGGTAGCTCAGGAGTACCAAGGCAGGGTCGGAGCCACCATGTATCGGACCTATCTCGGCGAAACATGAACAATGAAAACGCTCGAGAAGTTCATCATGGAACATTCAACAACGACACGCAGCGTCAGTTTGTGGACCGTAGAAGATTCCACAGCCCATCGCCAGACGAGTTAGATGAGCGGTACCCCTACTCTACTCAACATTCCCGACAGCTCCAGACTGCATACCGAAGCAGGCACAGCAGGAGATTCCGCAGCCAATCGCCGGATCAACCCGACGAGCAACATTTCCGATGGCACGAAGATGGTGCCTTTCCAGACGAACGGCTTCAAGCTGCGAAACGGAGGCAGCGCAGTCTCTCGCCCGTACAGGAGCTAGGTGAGCGATCTTATCCTTCAACTAAACGTCGGAGATCGTCTAGATCAAAAAGCAGAGAACAGGATAGTGATATTTTAAATAAGTTTTTAACTATTTTAGAAAAAGTCAAGAGCTCAGATAGACCTAAACTGTCATTTAATTCCAATGTTATCCCTGAGTTCGATCCAATGTCCAAGGAGCAAACTGTATTAACTTGGATTACTAAGGTCGAAGAATGTGCAGAGATTTACGGGTGGGATGATAAAGAGACAATACATTACGCTCTTCCTAAATTAATAGGGGTAGCAAAGACTTGGTACCAGGGATTACCGACTTTGCTTTTTACTTGGTCAGAATGGAAAAAGAAATTGATTGAATCTTTTCCATGTCGCGAGGACTATGCTGAGCTCTTAACTGAGATGTTAGATAAAAGGGTCCGTTACGGTGAATCTTTGGAACATTACTATTACGCGAAGATCAATCTACTAAACCGGTGTAAAATATATGGCAAACAAGCAGTCGACTGCATTTTGTATGGCGTAGAAGATCGAGCTGTAAGAGTTGGTGCCCAAGCCGTTCAATTTTCCGAACCCGAACAGGTATTGAAGTATTTTAGGACAGTAAAAGTTGGGCAAGGAAGAATGGATAGAGATAGGGAGCCCTTTGATTCATCGTTTCGTCCACGGATTGACCGTAGATCGCAGTTTACGCCTAAATCTAAACCTCTAGCTGACACTGCAGTAAACCATGGTATTATATGCTATAACTGTGGCCAAATTGGACACCGCAGTTCAAAATGCGACAAACCACGGGCGAAATGCTTGACCTGTGAAAAGTTGGGCCATTTGATAGAACACTGTTTTAAAAACAAATCTAATCAAGGACAGACAAAGGAACGGAATGAAAAACAAGTAGCGAAATTGAGCATTGACAACGCAATCGACAAATATATAATTGACATCAGGGTTAATAATTCGATAGTCAAGTCATGTTGACTTGAGTAGTCAGTGTTCATTGATAAGATTAAGTACAGCAAATGAACTTAATCTTGACATTACAAAACCTGATAATTTGCCCACCTTAAGGGGAATAGGAGCGACCTCGATTGTCCCAGAAGGTATGACTACCTGTTCAGTGGAGGTGCAGGGTCTTACGGAAACTATAAATATGTATGTAGTTGAAGACTACGTTGTGCATCAGCCTGTATTACTAGGACATTCTTTCACTGAAAAACCAGACATAATTATAACTAAAACACCGACTGATTTAATATTCGAAAGAATTTTAAACGAGAAAATTCATTTGAGCGTTTGTAAACTCACTAGGTTGTCCTGTAACACTTTGCAACCAATACAGGTCACGTCACCATCACCTGTCTCCGGCTCTGTTCTTGTCAATGGTTCTCTGCGAGGTATTAAGGGCAAAGAATATTATCTTCTTCCGGGGCAGTACGACATTAAAGATGGATATTCCACGCTCCTTGCGTACAATGTTTCCAGTGACCCTATTATATTAGAAGAAGGATCTCTGATGACTCGAGCTCTCTATAAAAACGTTAACGATGATCCCATACTTGCATGCAGCGTTACTTTCAAAGAAACCGAGGCTGATGAATCTGTCAACTGTGGGGAAAGCCTTAGTAACGACGAACGTCTGCAATTACAGCAGTTGCTGGCGAAGTATGATGACTGCTTTTCTAAGTCTCTTGAAGATCTTGGCTTCACCACCGCCACTGAGATGGTGATTGATCTAGAAGACTCGCAGCCAGTAGTTTACCGACCTTATCGTATGTCCTTTGCAGAACGCACTCTGGTTAGGAATATGGTACAAGAAATGCTTGATAATGGCATTGTCAGAGAATCGTCCTCTCCTTACGCGAGTCCTATTGTCCTAGTTCAGAAGAAGTCCGGGGAAAAACGCCTATGCGTTGACTACCGAGCATTGAACCGCAAGACGAGGAAAGACCATTACCCCTTACCGCGTGTTGAAGACCAGTTAGATCAATTATCCGGCGATACATTATTCACATCATTAGATTTGGCTTCTGGTTACTACCAAATACCAATCGCTGAAGAGTCCCGTCACAAAACAGCCTTTGTAACTCCAGATGGCCAGTTCGAATACAACCGAATGCCATTTGGCCTTGTAAATGCACCGTCAGTCTTTCAGAGGACTATCAACAAAATCCTATTAGAAGCTAAAATTAAGTATGCAATTGTATATATGGATGACGTTTTGATTCCCTCAAAAGATGTAGCCGAAGGCCTGCAGCGATTGGAAGAAGTTCTTGAATTACTCAAAAGTGGAGGTCTCACTCTCAGGCTAAGTAAATGCAATTTTTTTAAAAGTAAAATTGATTTTCTTGGATTTGAAGTCAGCAGTGAAGAAATTCGTCCAGGGTCTAGGAAAACAGAAGCGGTCTCAAAATTCCCCAAACCAACCAATCAACATGAACTTAGGCAATTTCTAGGTCTATCAGGGTTCTTTCGGCGGTTCATTAAAGGTTACGCCTCGATTACATCCCCTATGACGGACCTTTTAAAAAAAGATTCTGTGTGGGTGTGGGGCGAAACACAAGATCAAGCTTTTCATAAAGTTAAACACTTTCTTACTCAGCGTCCTTTACTAGCGCTATACAACCCAACAGCTGAGACTCAGCTCCATACTGACGCCAGCAAGGAAGGTTTAGCAGGAATCCTTCTTCAGTTAAATACCAATGGAGTTTTTCAGCCGGTTTCGTACTTCAGTCGTAAAACGACAGTTGATGAACGTAAATATCATTCATACGAGCTTGAGACTCTGGCGGTCATAGCCTCTCTCAACCGGTTCAGAGTTTACCTGGTTGGTATCCCTTTTAAGATTATTACGGACTGTAACGCTCTGAGGTTCACTTTAACTAAAAGGGACGTGATTCCACGCATTGCGCGATGGTGGGTTCAACTGCAAGAATATGACTGCTCCGTTGAATACCGCCCAGGGTCACGTATGGCGCATGTCGACGCATTAAGTCGCAACCCTGTCGAGGAGGGAGTATCAGAAACTCATCTACTCGATGTTCTTGTGTTGCAAAATTCCGCAGATCCAGATCACGACTGGATTACTACTGTACAATGTGCTGATGATGAAGTCAAAAGCATTAAAGATGTTCTCAGTGATCCAGACTCAGATCAAATTGTTGACGTTTGCAAAAACTATAAACTTAAAAACGGCCGTGTGTTCAGGATCGTAGGTGACGAGCTTAAATGGCTTGTACCAAAAGGAGTTCGTTGGCAAATATTACAAAAGAACCACGATGATGTAGGCCATTGTGGATTCGAAAAAACTCTACAACGAATTCAAAAACACTTTTGGTTTGCAAAAATGCGCCGCTTCGTCAAGAAGTATGTTGGTTCATGCCTGGAGTGCGCACATCACAAAGTACCCGGTGGTAAACGGGAAGGTGAACTTCATCCCATAGACAAAGTCATTATTCCGTTCCACACAATTCATGCCGATCATCTCGGCCCTTTTGTCAAAAGCAAGAAGGGCAACTGCTACTTGTTAGTAATAGTGGACGGATTTACAAAGTTCGTGAACATTACTCCGGTCAAAAACACTAAGTCTGTTACAACAATAAAAGCTCTAAAAGAACATATCAGTTATTTCGGCGTGCCTACACGCTTAATAACTGATAAAGGCACAAGTTTTACAAGTAAGACTTTTAAGGAATTCGTTTCGTCTTACGGCGTAAAACACATCGAAAATGCAGTTGCCACTCCCCGAGCCAACGGCCAGGTAGAGAGGTTTAACAGAACCATCCTGAACGCCCTATCTACCTCTACGCACGGTGACGATGAGAAAAACTGGGATGATCATATAGCTGACATTCAAATAGGCATTAACACGACCACGCACAAGACTACCCAAAAGAGTCCTTCCGAATTACTTTTTGGATTTAACGTGACTAGTCGAACACAGGGCATTCTGAGTTCTGTTATTAACGAAACTATTAACGTGGCTGATCCACAGGAGTTGGAAAGCTTAAGAGAAGAAGCGAGTGAGAAAATAAAAGAACAACAGACAAAGGATACTGAGAGATTTAACAAAAAAAGGAAACCTGGTAAACAATACAAAGAAGGCGATCTGATACGTGTTGAGAAGCAAGTACCGCACGATGGTAAGTCTCAAAAACTTGTCAATAAATATCAAAGTCCCTATCGCATAATGAAAATGCTCCCCAACGATAGATATGTTATTGAGGATACCCCTTTGACTCGGAAACACGGTAGACGCTATGAAAACGTCGTAGCCTTGGATAAAATACAGCCATGGTTGAGTTTTAACAGAAATCTAGAGTCTAGTGCAGATGAAGGTAGTATCAATAGTGAAGAAGAAATCTAAAGAATAATGTTAAATGAAATATGAAAAATATGAGACAAGAATAATGTAAAATAACTAAAGAATATTCTATTAATTAAAATGAAAAGTATGTAATTGTGAAACAACTCTTATATAAAGCGATTGTTCAATATTTTTAAATTGTAAATGATAGTGACAGTCAACATGGAACTGATTTTACAATGTCGGTTGATAGTAATTATATTAATATTAAGGTTTAATATGTAAAGATTTAAGGTTTGTTACTGCTAAAAGTTTATTGATGTGTTAATAATAAGAATAATTTTGTAATGTAATGTGATTTTGATTAATAATATTAATTTATACATACATGTGTTAAGTTAATTTATTATTTAATTAATTGTTAATGCTGTTAGTTTTATTGATATGTTAATAATAAGCATAATTTTGTGATGTAATTTTGATTGTCTAACTGATTTATACTTACATGTGCTAAGCATTTTTTTTATAATTGTTCTTTTGAGTACTTATAAATTATATATGTAAGCGAAGGGTCTCGCTTTGAACAGGTTGGCCGAGTTGTAAGCTTCATTACTAAATATAATTACTACACATATTTTACATACATATTTTAAGATCAGTCAATCTAAAGATTAACATAAATATAAATAATAAATACATTTTTATACGGTCATGAGTACGGACCTAAGTTTGAGCTCCTACTTATTTCCACCAATAGCGAAGCGTCACCCCCACTCCGGTAAACCCGACAGCCGACTAGAGTGAGGGCTGGGTGGGGAAGATACAGGCCAGTCTGTTCGTAGCGTTCGAGCAGTAAAGACGTATTCAACTATACAGTGTCAGTGCGATTTTAGTGACGAATAAATCAACATTAAACTTCAAAGTTGTTTTTACTTCTGAATCCCTTATACTTGTCAAAGTCCGATGACAATGAAATATTATGATGACAGCTGATCTGATGATGGAGACGGAAGGTGGGCAATGGAACTCCTTGACGGAAAATCTAAACTATTAGTGTTTGGGCTCAATTTAATCTTCTCGCGGTTCCGATTACAAGTTAGTTAAAAGCTTGTCTTGAAAAATATATTTTCCAAACAATCGTTTTATCAAACAAAACGACCGACTTCAATGTATGAAGTCCAAGGACAAATATTGATGAAATTTATAGGGGACCACTTCGTAGCTATACTGAACCCAACGCAAAAAGATATTTTCAAATGGGTTCATGAATGACGGAGTTCTGAGGTATCAAACATAAAAAAAACAATCGAATAGAGAACCATGTCCTTTTTAAAAAATCTTGCTTATAATATAGCTTAGTAGGATAGGATTCAGTGCTCGCAACGGTACCTCGTGTTCCAAGAAGCCAAATACATATTACCCCTCTGTGTAAGTACTCCATGGTTGGACCGGTCGAAACAAGAGTGACGTAGAATTAGTGGTGGACACATATCGGGACTAATCGGAGTGTTGACTCTAGTGGAGTAACGCGTCAATATTTGGGCATTCGATGGTTGGGGTTTGTCGATAAAATTTCGGGATTTTATCGAATTGTTTTTATGATCTTCTTAGCGAATCGATTCTTCGGCTTTATATTTTTTTGGACCAGAGCTCCGCCACAAGCACAGCATTGTCCGTGGCATTGTACAGGCAGTAGCACAGAATACTAAGGGACAGAAGCATCACTCGGCAAATTAATTTATACAAATAGCGACTCTTGTTATGACGCAATAAAATTCAATTCAGCTCGCGTAGCGCTGCATACCTACCAGTCATATTAACCTACAGAGCGCCTCTATTCCTATCGCGCCGCTCTTATCTCTTCTGACGCGGCACGTGTAACGACAATAGGTTAGAAAAGTCAACTGGGTTTGCTTCTTTTTCTCAGAAGCAGAAGAAGAAGTATGTAGATGTGCTTATGTCAGAAATCAAAAGTAAGACATTGTGAAGTGTTAATTATTTTCCTGTGCTAAAAAAAATACTTACTGACATGTAAGCGTTCCTAATATTTTAAGAACTCTTCCATTTCTCCCAAGATATATTCGTTAAGTATTTATTTACATTTACTTTTAAGAAATTATAAAAAAGAAATCCATGATACTTGACTTAAAATTAATCAATAATAATAAATTACCTGTGTATATATATTATTTATTATTTATTTATATTTAAATACTGCATATACAGCGAACCAAGGCGTACAACAAGCCAACGTTTTAAATAATAATTAGAGTAATAATAATAATAATGAAAAGGATAACACACAAATAATTAAGTTACAAAATGAATACATATATATAGATATCTTTATCTGTTGTCTGGAAAAGATCGCTTTTATGTTACATTTTTAATTATCTTTGTGTTTCAATAAAGAGTTATTGCATTTTTTTATCAGAACTATCGATATCGATACCATGTCTATCGATATCTACCCCATCCCTAGCCATGAGAAGAGCCAATAAGCATAGACGTGACAGCCACATTAACACCGTGCGACATCTCCACGCATTTTACACTTTTCTTCGGCATTCCAAGTTAAGTTATTCAAAGTCGTTGTCCCGGTGTTTTGTAACACAGGAATAGTTTAAAATATTTAAATATATTATGTCATTGTTAGTTTGATTTTGAATACCTACAGTTTGCAATAGTTCTATTTTGTCAGGAATTAATGATTCAATATTGAACAAGTCTTTTTATGTAACTAAATGATGAGACGAACATGTCCTTCGCCTGATGCCCATAACAATTGCAGTGCCACCCAGAATTTTTAATTCTATAAAACGCTGAGTAGCACTGCATTGCGCTCATCACCCCGAGACATCAGATATTAAGAGTATATGGCACAGCCGCGGCCAGCGAGCACTAGATATTTAAATAATGGTTTACGATCTCGCAGAATATGCGTAAATTAAATTAAATAAATTAACTAAATAATAATAATTTAATAAATTCGTATCAACTTCAGATTTTTGTTAAAATTAGCGTTTCGGGAGAAAATGTTTCTACCACACTAAATCTCAACCAATTTTGGTAATTTTGGTCTCAATTTCTTAAATGGAGAATAAACTAGGTTTGTAGGTTTTCTTTTTTTTAAGTTTGTCTATTTTTAAAGTTAACAGCTTCCAAACTTCAAAAAAAATTTCGAGTTAATATCGAGTTTTTTCCATTTATTCAAATTCTATAGGGATTATTTAAAAAAATAAAAACCTACAAACCTCAATAATGATAACATCTCTTACATGCACAAATTTCATCGAATTTGGGTAATGTTTACGGGTAGAAAAACGTTTTCTCTTTTTGTATGAAAATTTCAGCGTGCCGTCCTCTCGTTAAGTCTCATATTATGCCCAGTAATTTCGCTGGCTACCATGCCCTTCGAACTGGGATACAGTAAAGCTTGCGCACTACTGCTTGGTGGCAGAAGATTCACTATTAATATTATAGTTAAAAACCCTAAAAATAATAGCTTAAATTTTCTAAATAATGCATTTAAAAGTAAAATATTAATAATAGATAACTATTAAATGTCACTTGGAAAAGGACGATAAGTACCGTAAAATGACGCGGTAAGTCTCTCGGGATGCGGGAGGCCGTCTGGGTAGTTACCACAGTTTTGCCAGTTATTCTGCCAAGCAGTAGTGCTCAAGCATTACTGTGTTCTGGTTTGAAGGTAGTACTGTAGCCAGCAAAATTACCGGGCATATGAGACTTAATATTTGATGTATCGGGGTGATGAGCGCAATGCAATACTACGCATTGCTTTTTATGGTATCAAAGTGGCACTGCAATTGTTATGGGCAGGCGCGGCGTTTATCATCAGGAGAAAGAATTGCTCCTCTCATCACTCAGGTGCATAAAGCAGAGCTTTAAAAGCGTGACGATTTGATTCGTTAAACAATATTCTTGATTATTAAATAATATTTTTTTTAATAATAATATAACACAAATAAATATTACGTAAATACCTCTGGCGCCAGAGAGCGCAAATTTAACTCCTAACAAAGTCTATTTACTTTACTATTCAAAAAGTTTTCATATTAATTACATATTAATATAAATATAAAAAAAAAAAAAAAACTCTTTGCTGTAATCAATCCGCATTATATTAAATTTATTTTTGCCACAACTAACCCTTTTGCGAAGCTTTTTTCTGTGGCCTTTTACATGGAGGACTTGTCTGCGCCGGCAGTGCGTATTTACTTGATCTGAGTCGACAGAAATCAGATGATTTCAATCAAAAATAATAACTGAAAAAATTTGACATATTTTGACCACCAAAAGTTTGGACGCTATTTTCGTTGTCATAGCAATTTCTATCAGACACTTCTCAGAACGAATAAAAAACAGGACGTGGAGCATTGTCAGCTTTGACATCTTGATGTGGAGGATGGCGCCGTGTCGCGGCGCACTTGCAATCACAAAAATGTGTTTTCGCTGTAATAAACAGTGTATTTTTGTTTAATTTACCAAAACGAACGACAATAATAGGTGCAGTTACCCAGTTTGTCCACTACTAATCGATGTTTTTATACCCATTTTTATTAATCATTTGTGTTGTATTTTTATTTAAATTGATACTTAATGTAATTGTGTTTCCGGAGATGCCGCTGTGCGCTCAAGCGAACACTAATCGTCTAACCAGCCAAGTATCACAAGAAAACTTAGTACAGTGCCACGAATGTTCCCAGGTACGTCTCTTCAAAGGTGAGAGGTTTAAAAATTCATCATAGCAAATGCCATAAAAGTAACATTTCATCCATTCCAACTCCAAATTTCAATCTGCCTGTTTCGGTAAATAACATTTCAACGCGTTCAAATGAACCTTTCTGGAAAACACTATCTAAATTTAAAGCTGAATCACCTGTTTTAAAACGGATCCCTCGCGGTGCCCGCCTTTCTGTCGCTACTGCCCTATCCCAAGCCATTAAAGCCGTTATCGCACAAAACTCCAAGAATACCTGGGAACATTTGCTATTCTTTCCGTATGCTGTCCTCCACGTTAGTCAAGACCCGAATAATAAGAAATCTTTAACTGCAAGAGTCAAAGAGAACTGTGTAAAGTACAACAGCACACGGGAAGAACCTATTCCATTTTCAGTTAATAATTTGGCCGCAAATCGAAATTCCAATTTTACTGTGAGACCGGTCTCTGAGTCTGCTACTTATAGGCTCGTTGAAAGAAAAATCAGTGACGGAGACATTAAAGGCGCTGCCCGTATTCTGTTTTCTTGTGATACCATTGCGCCCTCTACGCCCGAAACCTTTTCAACTTTGAAAGGCAAACATCCACCTCCAGCAGCAGATCTCATTTTACCCGACGCACCTGAAGATACTGATGTCACCGTTGAGGTAACCGCCGAGGATGTGTCCGCTGCTGTGGCATCTTTTAAGAGCGGCTCCGCGGGTGGCTTAGATTCCCTCTCGCCACAGCATCTTAAAGATTTATTAAGTGGTGGGACGGGTGAAACTGGTGAAGCTCTTCTTTTGGACCTAACGGCTCTTGTTAATTTAATGCTCGCAGGGCGAGTCAACGGTGACATCATCGAGATTCTCTACGGTGCTAATCTCGTAGCGCTCAAAAAGAAAGACGGCGGGGTAAGACCAATCGCCGTCGGTATGACATACCGTCGCCTTGCAGCCAAAATCTGCTGCAAGAAGATAGCACCTCAATTAGCAAGTCTCTTTCAACCAAAGCAGCTAGGTTTTGGCTCGCGAGGTGGCTGTGAAGCCGCTGTTCACTCGGTAAGAACTTTTTTGTTACGAAATTGTGGGGAGGTGCTGCTGAAGGTGGATGTTAAAAACGCCTTTAATTCCGTAGATAGGGGAGCCCTTTTAACGCAAGTAAAAGACAAAATTCCAAACGTATATAATTTTCTTTGGCAGTGTTATAGTTCTTCTTCAAAATTAACCTATCATGGTAACGAAATTTTATCCGCTGTTGGCTGTCAACAAGGCGATCCCCTCGGACCAGCCATATTTAGCCTCGCCATTCATCCCATCATCCAACGTCTTCAATCCAAGCTCAATGTTTGGTACTTGGATGATGGAACATTGGGTGGCGATGCGGACACAGTGTTTAACGATCTTAGTGTTTTAATAAACGAGTTTCGAACAATCGGGCTTGAACTAAATTTTTCCAAATGTGAATTATTTGTTGCGGATTCTTATGCTTTAAAAGATTTGGTTTTACAAAAATTTTACAGTTTGGCCCCTAACATCACAATCATAGCCAAAGATTCTCTCCGTTTATTGGGTTCCCCTATTCTCGACGAATCTTTCCCTTTATTCTTCGACGAAAAAATTCAAAATTTTGTGCAATGTTCAGACCGTTTAACCAAAATTAATATCCACATGGCTTTTACTATACTAAAATTTTGTTTGTTTGTACCAAAATTTACTTATACTATACGTTGTTGCCAGCTGTGGAAGCACACTGACATTCTCCAGATACTAGACAACATCGTTAAAAATACTTTGGCTTCAATTTTAAACGTACAGTTAGAAGAGCGGGCGTGGGTGCAGGCTTCACTGCCAGTGCGGTTGGGTGGCCTAGGTATCCGGTCAATTTCTGGAGTGGCTCTCCCCGCATTCCTGTCCTCCGTTCACAGCACACAAAGTCTGACTGAAAAAATTTTAATCAGTTCATTACCTAATAACCCGGACATAACTTACGTGAACGAGGCCAGAGATGCGTGGTTGTTAGCCTGCCCAAACTCCGATTTCCCACAAAAATTATCATCACAAAGGCTCTGGGATGGGCCGCTCTGCGAGCAAGTACGGAATCATTTACTAAATACGTGCTTTAACTCTGCAGACCGTGCCCGTCTCTTAGCAGTTGCTGAGTGGGAATCAGGTTTGTGGCTACAGGCTCTCCCTTCGCCCAACACAGGCACCTTGTTGGACAATTCCACTTTTCGCGTGGCTGTGTCCCTTCGCTTGGGCGCACCGTGCTGTGCTCCGCACCACTGCCAGTGTGGCACAGCTGTCGACAAGCTCGGTCACCACGGCCTGTCGTGCATAAAAAGTACGGGAAGACTTCCCCGCCACGCCAGCCTTAACGATGTAATTCGTCGGGCTTTTACCACCGCCAACTACGCGGCTGTACTAGAACCGCAAGGCCTCGTACGCGACGATGGTAAAAGACCCGACGGAATGACACTTATTCCTTGGAAGATGGGACGGCCTTTGGTATGGGACGCAACTTGTGTAGACACCCTAGCGCCGTCTCATCTTCCCGTGACCCAAAACAAGGCTGGCGCAGCCGCTGAAGGAGCGGAGAACCTCAAAAGGCGCAAGTATAGTAGCCTAGATAGTGGCTACATATTTGAACCTTTTGGGGTCGAGACTCTAGGACCGTGGGGGCCGGGGGCGCATACAGTCTTCAAAGATATATCAAAACTTCTTGTCGAAGCAACGCGTGACCGAAATGCTGGCCTATATTTTGGCCAAAGGATAAGCATTGCCATTCAACGTGGCAATGCTGCCAGCATTTTGGGAACGTTGCCCACTGGTAGTGGTTTATTAGATTAGATTAGTTATTAGTATTTTTAATTTGTTTTGTTTGTGTTTTTTAAATTATCTGTGTGTTTCAATAAATTATTATATCTATATATGTAAAAAAAAAAAAAAAAAAAAAATATATACATATTATTATTAATTATACCTACATTTATAATAGCTTCAATAAAACCGTAATGAATGTCAAATCTAAGGCCTTGTTTAAGCTTTGAATGATCCAAGGAAGCCAAAATAAGAAACCAGTTACATTACCATAAACAAACATAGTAAGTTATAGTTTTTACAATCTTAAATGACAGTTATGTTGTAAAAACTGCTCCGATACAAACGAGCTAGAAAAATCCGGCCAAGTGCGAGTCGGACTTGCGCACGAAGGGTTCCGTACCATTATCTATAAAAACGGCAAAAAAATCATATCTGTTGTAGGGAGCCACACTAAAATATCTATTTTATTCTGTTTTTTAGTAATTGTTGCCAGCACAATCGCTCTCAGTATCATTATAAAGATTATAAATCAAACAATTTCTTCAAACCTCAGCAGTTTCCACATATTTAAATATTTTCAAAATCGTCCCCCACCGCGCTAAATGAGCGGTCCATAACATCAAAATTGAGAAAGTAATTGAATAAATTAACAATTAAACGATTTCCTCCAAATTAAGTGGGGAAAGAAGCTCAAAAGATATTTATTAAGGAAAAAGTTTCCCTCCAAAACTCGCCCGCCACGCCTCCGCCATCTTTGATGCGGCCATATTTTGTTATAAACGTCAAAATAATGTCTTTATTTCGGGGTGCAGCGAAAATGTTGCCATCACAAAAATGTAATTAGTAGAGATGTACCGGCTAGTCGCTGACTAGTCGAAATTCGACTATTCGGCTATATTTGTAGTCGGCGATTAGTCGGCGACTAGTGGGCGACTATAGTAGACAATTATAGTCGCTTATATGCACAAAAACAGGGTGATTAAAATGAAATCGATAACTTTATAGACATGATTTACACACCCCTACCTTCAAACCCTCATACGCACACACATTATATATTTTTTATTATGCTAGTTATTCATTATCATTATAAACATTGTATTGTATAGTAAGTTAATTGTAATTTAATTTAATAATCAAGTAGCAGCAGCCACCCGCGGTGCAGGCTTGCCCTAGTGCGGGGACTACTGCTAATACCCTAATATGTTATATTTCTTTTGGCAATAATTTATTTTATATTTGTATTTGTATGATTCAATCTCAATTAAGTACAATACAATACAAAACTTCATTATTGTACACTATAACAAAAAAACAAGGTACAAGAATCGGCCTACAAACTACAGTACAACAGGCAGACTTATCGATAAAATTAGATCTCTACGATAAGTACTTTCACTATAAACTGTCTTAGCTAAGTCAATCAATGACTTTTGTTTTTATTTTCAAAATAAACACTCAGTAACGCCGGTTCGTTCGTAAAAACAAGAAAGATGCAAAGGAAACAACAACCTGTTTTGACATGAATGCACAGCGCGGCGGGTGCGAGCGAGTCAGCTGTAAAAGAAGCACCACGGACATAGACGATGCTACCCGAACTCCACCGAAATGAGTGATCGGCATGGCCGACTAATTGGCTGACTAGACTAGTCGGTCTTTTTGCAACCGACAGTTGTAACAGTGGATTTAATGCTATGTCTACCATCTCGACAAAAACCAGTTCGAGCACCGATGTAAATTGAAAAACAGCGCTGCGTTCTCATCTACGATGTGATCACAGTACATGCTGAATTTACTCCGTTCGCACTCTGACTATAGGTGTACATTGCTTATGTATAGTTTTAATTAAATACTAAGTACCTACTCGAAAAAGCTGTGTATCTGTTGTTTGTTGTTGCAATATAGAATTTATTATTATTATTATTATTAATACACGAATAATGCAGATCAATTTGGATTATTTGATGCACCGTTTTTCCTCAAGAAAAACTCGCCAAAGACACACATGACATCAGTCGAGTCGTTTACAAAGTATGTTGTATGTGTAGTCATTTTAACCGACTTCAAAAACGGAGAAGGTTCTCTATTCGATTGTTTTTTTTATTGTTGTTACCTCAGAAATCCGTCGTTCATGAACCGATTGGGAAAATTCTTTTTGCGTTGGGTTCAGTAAAGCTACGAAGTGGTCCCATACAACTTGGAAGATACATTGAAGTCGATTTGTTTGTTTTTTAAACGTACACTTGTTTTTGTTTAAATAGACAAGTTTACAAATACAGTTTAAGCTTTAAACTCCAACACCGACTAGCCGTCGGTCGACTAGTCGCCGGTCAACTAGTCGGCCCATGTCATAGACGGCCCATCTCTAGTCTTAAGAGGTATGGGTCTTTAAGTATATTCTGTGGATCACGCGATATTTCTTCGCATTTAAACGAGTAGAGGCCTAACCCAACACAGGTAGAAAATGATTTAATTTATATAATTGGCTTCTGTGGTGTTGTGGTTAAGTCGTTTGGCTAAACGCAAGATGCAGGTTCAGCTCTTGCGAGGAAATAAATATTTGCGGCAGGAAAACTGGTTGAGTTATTTTTAGGGTTTACCCAAAGAGTAAAACGGGACCCTATTACTAAGACTCCGCTGTCCGTCCGTCTGTCTGTCCGTCTGCCACCAGGCTGTATCTCATGAACCGTGATAGTTAGACAGTTGAAATGTTCACAGATGATGTATTTCTGTTGCCGCTATAACAACAAATACTAAAAACAGAATAAAATATACACTCGAGAGCAAAGAATCCGGGTCACTTAAAGAATGTTAAAAATCTCGGAAACTAAAAATGATAGGTTAATGCAATAAATTGTATTTAATAGACAATGTAATACTCCTTAAATGAAAGTAAAAAAAATATGAGTCACCATACATTTTATTAACACAAAATTACATAAAGAAAAAAACTGCTGATCTCTCCTTAAAACAAAAATAGGAAACATGAAATTTTTGAACTTTATTACGATTTTCTTGAATTTTAATACTTCGTATTGCCTCCTCGTGCTTCCATTACTGCGTTTACGCGGTTTGGCATGCTGTACACCAAGTTCCTTATACGATTTTGGGGAATATTCTCCCATTCCTCTGTGAGAGCAATTTTGAGCTCACGAAGCGTGATTGGGGGAGGGTTTCGTTGTTTTACGCATCTGCCTAGCTCGTCCCAAGCATGCTCGATCGGGTTGATATCCGGGCTGCGCGCTGGCCACTCCATACGAGTAATGTTCATCTCTTGAAGGTAGTCATTCACAATCCTACCTGTATGAGGTCGGGCATTGTCATGCATAAATATAGCATCCTCACCTAAATTGACCATAAATGGACCAACGTGATCATTGAGGATTTCTTCCACATATCTTACGCTAGTTAAAGAGCCGTTTTCTATGATCACCAGCTCTGTGCGACTTTCAGAAGAAATTCCGGCCCACACAAGTACAGACCCACCACCGTAGGCTACTTTTTCTTCGATGCATGCTTGCTTGAATCTTTCCCCTGGTCTTCGATACACTCTGTGTCTTCCATCGTGCTTGTAGAGCATAAATTTTGATTCGTCGGAGAACATAACTTTTGACCAATCTTCAATACTCCAATTTACGTGGCTCTGGGCATATCTTAGTCTCGAAATACGATGCCCACGCTCCAGTTTAGGGCCGTTTGCAGGTCTAAGGGGTTTTAAGTTAGATTCAGCAAGCCGACGTCTTACTGTCCATGCACTTGGGTTACTTCCTCCGAGGCGTCGAAACTGATTGGTGAGTTCAGTTCCTGTGAGAAAGCGATTTCGAAGCATGGTGTTCACCAAGTATCGGTCTTCTCGTGCTGTGGTACACCTGGTTCTGCCCGTTCCTGGTCTGCGTAGGTTAGAACCAGTTTCTTCGTAACGTCGGAGAACTCTTTGTACTGTTGACAGCGACACACCGACAGTCCTGGCTGTATCGCGCTGACTCCGGCCGGTTTCCAGCATTGTAAGTATTCTGGTGCATTCTTCAGGCGTAAGCGACATAATTTCAGCTTGAATAATGAATATAGAGCACTATCAACATGGTTTATGTACCCACATAAATGACAGATTCAAACAAAAGCAAAACTAAATGCTGTAATTTCGTAGTTCCATCTTCGAAAGTGGCCCTTTTTCAAATTTGATTTTTTTATGATATAACTTTACAATAACTAAGAAGTTTTAATACCTTCATTTAAGGAGTATTACATTGTCTATTAAATACAATTTATTGCATTAACCTAGCATTTTTAGTTTCCGAGATTTTTAGGATTCTTTAAGTGACCCGGATTCATTGCTCTCGAGTGTATATTTAAGGGGGCTCCCATACAACAAACGTGATTTTTTGCCGTTTTAATAGATAATGGTACGGAACCCTCCGTGCGCGAGTACCGCTCGCATTTGGCCATTTTTATAATTAGCTACGTAAAAAAGCGCAAAGTCGTTATAGTTCCTAGGTCACTAGATGCAGGGAATCCTGACTAAGAGTGTATTTTGTAGATTCTCATATCGTCCCACGTACTTTTATACATAAGTAGGTAGGTATCGTAGCCTATTTATATTATAAATTCGTAAGTTTGAGCATGGACTAAATAGTCCATGGTTTGAGGATGGATGGATGTTTAGATAGATGTTTTTTACTCAACCACGCAAAAACTAAACGGATTTTGATGAAATTTGGTATGTAGGACTTGAGGCAGGCCAAGCGCACTCCGCACTGTAGGTACGAAGCTACAAGTACATAGCCGGACACCGACGGCGGGTCGCGCGTCGTTACACGTGCCGCGTCAGAAGAGATAAGAGCGGCGCGATAGAGAGCCGCTCTGTAGGTTAATATGACTGGTAGGTATGCAGCGCTACGCGAGCTGAATTGAATTTTATTGCGTCACAGCAAGAGTCGCTATTTGTTTAAGTTTCTTTGCGGGTGATGCTTCTGTCCCTTAGTATTCTGTGATTGAGGTCCTAAAAGTACTTATTATTCCCGTGAGCCGCGGGTGAAACCGCTTGGTGCAGCTAGTCCCTAATAACTAAATCATTTTAAATCAACCTTTTCCATTCGCACCTGTTTATTCGCTTAGTACTTACTACTTGATGATCTTTGATGCGTTGTTTACCATCATTACTGGGCAACTGGGCATTATGAGACTCAACAGCTAATTGTCTCAGGGTGACGAGCGCAGCGCCGCGCAGGATTTTGCAAAACAAAGTTCTGGGTGCTGTTATTGTTATGGGCTGGTGTATTGCTTACCATCAGGGAAACGACTAGCTCGTCTCGTCATTCAGTTACATAAAAAAAAATATTATAATTAATAATTAATTGTTATTATCGAACTTAATGGACATAATTATGAGACTTAATATTTGACGTCTCGGGGTGATGAGCGCAATGCAGTGCTACGCAGTTCTTTTATAGCATTAAAAGTTCTGGGTGGCACTGCAATTGTTATGGGCAGGCGTGGCGCTTACCATCGGGCGAACGACTTGCTCGTCTCATTACTCAGTTCTATAATTTTTTTTATGATTAAATTTTTTTATTTTTTTTTTCCCCTGTTTGGCCACTATCTCGCCTGATGTAAAGCGATGATGTGGCCTAAGAAGGAGCACATAGATCTAGAGAGAGACGGTAGCTGAGCGGCTGCTCAGACCCGTCTCCCCGATGGTTCACCGAACATCATCCCGAAACACGACTAGGTCGCTTGACGGCATGGCTTTGTTCGGTGGGTGTTATGACAACCACGGCCAGAGCCTACCACTCCAAAATCCAAAATGGGCTCACGCTTGACAACAACTCACCTGATGGTAAGCGTAGTTGCGGTCTAAGGTGGAGCACGTTTGCCCATGAGGTGCCTATTCACTCTTGTCTTAAAGACCCAGGTTGTAATTGGAAGGACATAAGAATTCTGGTAAAGAATTCCACTCCTTAGCAATACGTACAATGAAAGAGTGAGCGAAGCGCTTTGTGAATTTTTAAGCTATTGCATAGCTTCTATCGTGGGCCTTGAGCGTGGAGACCGAATCCAGAAATTCCGTAACGAAAATAACCTAACACCCCCCACTCCGAATGCTATGCAATAGCTTTACCGCGGCAATCCCCGAGTGCCACACGTCTTTTTTTTTTTTACTCTTTATAGATTTATGTTTGGCCACTATCTCGCCTGATGTGAAGCGATGATGTGACCTAAGATGGAGCACATAGATATAGAGAGAGGCGGCAGTTGAGCGGCTGCTCAGACCCGTCGATATAGTCACCCGTGCGAAGTTGGGATGGTTCGTTCATATTATATTTTAGTTTTTTATTTCCCTCATGTAATCTAACGCACTCTGCGTACCGTTTTTATTATAACTCAACAACTATGTAAGTAATAGAACACCCACCGGATTTTCAAATTAGTATGTCATAGTTGTTAGTTTGTCCCTAACGGTTCCTATAACCTTCAACTTGTAACGGGCTGAGCAAACCAAGCCATTTATTATCTACAAACATACAAACTTGTTTAAATACATAAAATATTTATGATCACGAATCAAAACGACAGGCGTTTATCATTTTTATCACTTCCAAAGATAGGTTATCATCAATCGGATCAATATTATCGACAAGTCCCATCACTACGAAAAGGTTTATATTTAACCACAAAATCTAGTAAAAAGTAAAGGCAAAAAAACACTTTATATTCCCGAAAATAGTAAATGATCACCCAAATAATATCACCAAAAAATATAATCACCAAAAAAATAGTAAATGATCACCAAAGTAGGCTCCACCAGAAGTCTCGCTCGTCACCCCTTCATTTATTTATGTTTTTATTATAATGCAGGTTAGATAGTAAGCTAACAGTAGAACCAAAGCGCTAACTATTTTAGATAATGGCTTAAGTAGTACAAATAAAGGCTAGTAACATTGTAAAAACCCAAAAAAAATTAACAAAATCTCTAAAGAAAAATGCCCCTCAGTTTGTTGGCGTATCTTCTGAGTAGTGGTTCTTTTTCCGATTCGGTGGTAGAGTCATTGTAATAATTGACATTCATAAGTGCCGCCAAGCAGTAATGCTTGCGCACTACTGCTTGGCGGTTGAATAACTGGCAAAGCGGTGGTACCCACCCAGACGGCCTCTCGCATACGAGAAACCTACCACCAGTAACTTTAAATATATCTGGAAAATTGATGTCGGTTCTCCTACTTCATGAACTTCTGGCTCCGCGCTTTTTATACATATATACTCTCGGGGTAAGAGCGAATTGGACCACGGAAAAGTGAGCAGCAATTCGGGTAAGATTTGGTGGTCATTTACTGAATTTGGTGATAATTTACTAAATTTGATCTGCCGATACAATTTTTGGATAGAAGTGTATGGGAGCTCAAAGATTATTTTGATGGTCATTATTAGGGTTCCGTACCCAAAGGGTAAAACGGGACCCTATTACTAAGACTCCGCTCTCCGTCTGTCACCAGGCTGTATCTCATGAACCGTGGTAGTTAGACAGTTGAAATTTTCTCAGATGATGTATTTCTGTTGCCGCTATAACAACAAATACTAAAAAACAGAATAAAATAAATATTTAAAGGGGCATACAACAAAAGTGTTTTTTGTCGTTTTTACAGATAATGGTACGAAACCCTTCGTGTGCGAATCGGACTCGCATTTGGCCGGTTTTATTTTTTCCACTACACCTGTCAAACTTGATAACTGTAAATTGAGATTAACTTTTTTTTCTGTCGTCGTCGGTTCGTTAGTAATGTGTATTCAGACGAAATCGTACAAAAAATTAATCAAGAGGTTAAACAAAAAATTTGATGTTTAAATATTGATATTAATAAAATACGTTTTAATATAATCGCTTCATCGTTGCGTAGGTATCATTAATAAAAAGAAGGAAAAAGTGAGGAAAATGCAAAGCAAGCAATTTATAAGTACATAGTTATTAATAGTGTTTTTTTAATAGTTCTTTTTTTACTATGAAAATTAACGTGGTTTGGACACATTATTAATAACAATTTACGGGTGACACTCACGTTTAAATTTGAGTAATCCAACTATAGTTTCACCACATCCGGTGGTATTTTTGAACGAACGACGAGCTGGTCGTTTGCCTGATGGTAAGCAACACGCCAGCCCATAACAATGACAGCACCACCCAGAACTTTGTTTTGCAAAATCCTGTGCGGCGCTGCACTGCGCTCGTCATCCTGAGACAATTAGCTGTTAAGTGACACAATGCCCAGTAATTTCGCTGGCTACAATGCCCTTCAAGCTGGAACACAGTAATGCTTGCGCACTACTGCTTGGCGGCTGAATAACTGGCAAAGCGGTGGTACCACCGCACCGCCGCACCCATCTTTTACCACCAGTAAAAGATGGGACACGAATAAAGCAGCGAAAGTCTACCTAGGTAGGTACTTTCATGGGACATTTTGTAATAAGAGCCTAGAAATCCTTGCTCCTGATCAATCATCCAATCAATCAATCAAATCATGTTATGAATTATTACTGATGTTAATACTTGATTGTAAAATAAATAGGTTTTGCTAAGCTTTGCCAGTTATTCTGCCGATAAACAGGCTGTATCTCATGAACCGTGATAGTTAGACAGTTGAAATTTTCACAGATGATGTATTTCTGTTGCCGCTATAACAACAAATACTAAAAAACAGAATAAAAAATATTTAAGTTGGGCTCTCATACAACAGACATGATGTTTTTGCCGTTTTTGTAGATAATGGTACGGAACTCTCCGTGCGCGAGCCTGACTCGCACTTGGCCGGTTTTTAGTTTTGTTAAGTAGGTATTATAAATTAAACTACGTACACAAGAACAATCAGAAGCCACGGCAATTGCTATTAATTCCACAAAACTATTAATAATTTTATTTGTTTTTAATTTATATTTTACAATGCTATTATTATTTTTATTTATTGTATTGGATAGGCATTTCTTTTTACACTATTAATAATATTTTATACTTTTATTGAGCTTTATATATTGAGTATTTTATAGCGCCTTATTTAAACTGTATGTCCTATTATTTATTTTCGTAGTTTTACCAAGCCTAGCGCACTCCGCACTGTGGGTACGAAGCTACAAGTACATAGCCGGACACCGACGGCGGGTCGCGCGTCGTTACACGTGCCGCGTCAGAAGAGATAAGAGCGGCGCGATAGAAAGAGAGGCGCTCTGTAGGTTAATATGACTGGTAGGTATGCAGCGCTACGCGAGCTGAATTGAATTTTATTGCGTCATAGCAAGAGTCGCTATTTGCTTAAATTTCTTTGCGGAGTGTTGCTTCTGTCTCTTAATATTCTGTGGTTTAACACAACAAGTTCGTGCGTCACCAAGGGCCTGCGCTGAAAATCAGCGTTGTGGATTCTTCACAACATTATGCTGAGCACAGACCTTCTTTGACTGCACTGTACACGGCAGCGATCTCCATACACATGCTGTAACTGTTTGATTAACTTGTTTAATTCTGTCCTCCTGCACGTGTGTGTGTGTGTGTTTTTTTTGTGCAGGTTTGTCAAAACAAATTGTTTCTTTCTTTCTTTCTTTCTTTAACATTATTTAAAATTGACTATCCATCAGCATTAGATATCTCCCACATAAATTAATACATCATCAGCCCACCCAATTAAGATTACGAATAGATAACGTAGAAAAGCCCACAAATCAAAAATTAAGCAGAGACCAAGCCTTAGCGAATAGGGCGACTGCGGAGAATTGAATTGTCGCTGCATCCTCAGGCGACAATTCAATTTAATTTATTTATTGCAATTATATGTACATTACTATAAGTATGTATATGTACTGAATTGAAAAAACTTGTTTACGATAAACTTTTTAATTGTTAAATTTAATTATGTGATATATTTTTGTTAATTTTATGTAGATATATTCATTTTGTACATGAATATATTATATATTGATATATAGTATGTATTTTTTAATATACTCCTGTATTTAGTAGTCGGTAGCCTCTAGCGGTGCTGTAATTGTAAGTTATCAAGTAACCTGCGAATACCGTTGTGGGCTACATTGTTATTATTAAGCCTTAGTTATAATTATGTGTTTGTAAATTGTACAATGTAACTGTTTGCTTTTACAAATAAATAAAATAAAAAAATAAAAATTACTAGCACGTTACACGTACGAGGAAGCGGAGTGACACCTTCTATAACTAGGTTTAATCATTAAAATCACTAAAATCAGGTGGCCCAGTATGTAAGGCGTCGGGGCGGTATTCCGAAGACGCAGCTTCAGTCCCTACCCACGCAATATCATTTTCTTCTTCCTAATTATTTGAAATCTTAAGATTTTCGCTTATTCAATTCAATTCATTTATTCATTCAGATAAAATTCAATCCAGTTTTGTTAGTCAAATTAAAATTAAAATTATGTTAGTAAATCTTAAATATTTTCCATCAATAAATAATAAATTATAATAATAAAAATAAAATTGATATAATTAATAAATACTATTATAATTATCATTTGGCGGCCCGATTTGACGGCAGCACATGCGTCTTGATCCAGTGCGTGAGAATAGGCCCGTCAGCCCTCTCTGCTACCACAGTCAGGAAGCTGTTGGTGCTGGAGCGGACGCGCGACATCAGGGACGCCACTCTCTTTCGCGTTATGGCCGCAAAATCATCGACGCGGGCGTCCGCGAACATCCCTGATGCGCTGCAGAACCGTGGCAGCCCCAACAGCATCCTAAACGCGTTGTTATATTGTACACGTAGGGCGCCTAAAGCCTTTTGAGTACAGTTGATCCATAAGCTGCAAGTGTAAAATGCCTGGCAATATGCTCTAAATAGAGTTACTTTAACGTCGGCTGTACATCTTGCAAACCTACGAATCAACATGTTACTCCTAACTGCAAGCGCCCTACGTTCCCTCTCTATGTCCATATCATCTCTGAGCGAATCCGTGACCCAGTGCCCCAGGTATTTGAAGTGGAAGACTTGCTTGAGAGGAGAACCAGCTAACTTGAGAACCGGTAACAAGGGGTAGCATTTTGCACCGGCCTTGAACACCATATACTCACTCTTGGTGGCATTATACCTGAGGCCATGGGCTTCCGCATATCGCTCACAGATACCCAACAGCTTCCTCATGGCGCTTATCGACGGGGTTAACAACACCATGTCATCAGCATAGCTGATGTTGTTCATGACAGTACCATCAACTGAGCATCCTACCATTGCCTTACTGAGCTGCTCAATCAGTCGGTTCACGTATAAGTTGAAGAGCCTGGGTGAGGTCAACCCTCCCTGTCTCACCCCGCACTCCAACCCATACGGCTCCGAAAGAGAGTTAGTCCACCTGACTACATTTTGCTGATGACCATACCAGTACCTAAAAACCTCAATCAGTTCGGCTGGTAATGTTGTATCTAGGTAGAGCTTCTTCCAGAGTTCATTGTAGGAGACCAGGTCGAACGCCTTAGAAAGGTCTAAAAAACATGCGTAAACTGGCGTTTTTCTATCAGTGTAATATCGTACTGTATGCTTAAGACAAAGAACTGCAGCCTCAGTGGAAAGTCCCGGCTTAAAGCCAAATTGAGCATCATGTAGTTTGAGATGTTTCTCCAGTTCCTTGTCAAGCACACGGTCGAACACTTTTGCTATAGTTGTTGCTAGCGATATAGGCCTGTAATTGTTTACATCAGAAGCGTCTCCTGTTCTATTTTTTATTAGAGGTACGACTACAGTCTTTGTCATGTTATCCGGCATATAACTGTGTCCTATACAAAAGTTAAATATCGAAGCGAGCACTCTGGGCAAATGAGGCCCCGCATGCTGCAGGTGCTCAATGCTAAGAGAATCATGGCCTGGAGATTTGCCCCTTTTCACACCCCTTATTGCCGCCGCAATCTCTTTAGCCGTGAACACATGCAGCCGCTCAGTGGGCTTTCTACATTGAGGTATTTCTTCGGTCGATAAGAAAGATGTTTGTACTTTAAAATGCTTTCTGAACAACTCAGCGATTTCCCCAGTTTCACTAATTCCTTCCACGCTAACTGGCAGACTCGACCTGACGTTCAATTTACTGGTCTGTTTCCAAAATTTAGGAAAATTTTTATTAGAATGGTGACTAGCTAAAATGTCCATTTTTATTTGTTCAGCATGTTCTTGACACCATTTTAATTTCTTTTTGAAAACCCGTTTCGTGGTTACCATAGCCTCATAAATAAGGCCGCGATTCGGTTTACCGTATAAGACCCAGTTCTGAAATTCAAGTCGAGCCGCCGCATGTGCCTGCCTTACATGTTTATTCCAGCCGATTACAACTTTTTTTCTTATTGGTAGTTTTTTGCCGTAACTATAGCTTGCCGCCTTACTTAAAATGTCAATAACATTGTCATAAATTGTGTTAATTAAAATCCTGTGGTCAACATTATCACATAGTCTATCACAACAGCATTCCTGACATTCTATTGGAAAATCTATATTCATCATATTATTATTGCAATACTCTTTATAAATCAGTATTTGTTGCTCATCTCTTTCCCCCCATTTAACCGTATTCCGATCGTTATTACTATCACATAAGGTCTTAGCTCTAAGTACATTTAAATCGCACGATATTTCTAACGGAAAATGGTCAGACCAATAAACATTATAGTGTATCTTAGCGTCCGTCACCGCTCGCCACGCAGCCTCCGATAAAATACAGTGGTCTAACCAACTCGAAGTACCATGTACATCGCTTACATAAGTATAAGAGTCCGATTCCAGAAGTTCCAGGTCAGCGCACCGCCAACTTTGCTCCTCACAAAAGTTCTTGGTCTCATCACCGAACCGTTTTCCCGGTTGAGCATTAAAATCTCCCAACACAAATACTGAATCTATGTTGCATTCTTCTACAATCGCACTTATTTCACCCAAGCACTCGCTTAGCTCGCGCTAATTCATTCAACATCAAAGTACTATCTGTTATCATGATACTTACATGAACGTCAGTGTTATCTCACACTGCTGACCCAAAACCAGAAAAACGGCTATCTACTGGCGCTTGGCAGTCACTCGCACCGCGCAGGTGTGTTCCTAACTTAATCCTTACCGTATAATTAGAAACACATCGGCCCCAGAGCGCGACCTTGCGGCACCCCGGACGGTAAATCATAAAAAATACAGAATACCTTATTCGGCTATTTGATAAAAACCAAGCAATAAATTCTGAACGAATCTCTGTATGGTTAAGTAGAAATATGGATGAGGTTTTAAAAATTATTGGACTTTTTATGTTCGACTCTGTCGGAAGCTCTCTTTGATTCTATTTTAGTGACAAAGTTATGTTGTCCATAAACGTGATAAATTCAAGTCTCCTAATTTTATGGAGTTTATTTTTATTTTATTACTTTTAGTTTGGGTCATTTCATCAACCTTGCAAGATGACCAGCGAAATTACTGGGCATGATACCTAATATCTAATGTCTCAAGGTGATGAGCGCAATGCAGTGCTACGCAGTGCTTTTTATAGTATTAAAAGTTCTGGCTGGCAGAGCAATTGTTATGAGCAGGCGTGGCGCTTACCAACAGGCGAACGACTTGCTCGTCTCACCAATAGACACCGTCTCATCGATATACACCCAAATCTTTAAAAACAATAGTATTGCGTTCGTCACCCCGAGACATCAGATATAGCGACATTGGCGTATGAGAATTTCTCATACGCCAATGTCGCTAGTATAATATATACCCTTCAAATATCCGATTTTTATCGGCCCTACCATATCGTCAATGTTCTCTGGGAATCGTCCCATTCCCAAGTAATTAAAAACTAATATCTTCACACTTCCTTCAAACCTATCTTAATGACTACCACAACTATTAAATATATTAAAAGTTTGACAGACTCATTTCAAGATGTTGACTTACAGTGAGTTTAAGCAACTAACAATCAACATAAAAAACATAATATTGTCAAAAACGAACATAAAATATTGTAACAAAAGTTAACACAAGATTTGTTGAACATATTTTTCAAGACAAGCTTGAGCAGATTAGAATGAGCCCAAACACTAGTAGTTTACGATTATCCGTCCCACCGTATTATGCCCACTTTCCGTCTCCATCATCAGATCAGCTGTCACCATAATATTGCATTGTCATCGGACTTTGAGAATGCAAAATTTCAACTCCGTAGGATAAGAGCAAGTGGTTCTGATTCAACGTGCAAGGTTTGACCCAAACAAACGAACATTGCAATTTAAATAAAAATTGCTCTAGTTATAAAAAAAATTATTTGGATTGTTAGCTCAGGTTATGTCTGCCCAAGTCGTAAAAATAATTACTTCACACATCCTCCAACCTGCGTTAATGACTCCCACAACTTAAAAACTCGACAAGTGACAGTTCCACCCCAAGATATTCGATTTATAAATAGCTGATCATAATTCTGTCATCGCGCCGCGGGCACGTGCGTTCTCGCCGAGTGCTGATGGACTAATGACATTTCATTGTTTTGTTTTCGCTGTGTTCCGGATATTTTTTTAAACGATACGTGGTGACTTAATTATTACAATTATTATAAATGCGTTTTGTTTTTAGTTTTGCATGCTCATGGCACTGTAGATGGGCGAGAGATGACGTCAAAGTGTCTTGTTGAGTACTTTCGATCCCGCGTTCTTGCAATTTATGTTTACGTCTGCAGTCTGCAAGCGAAGTTAAGCCATAAATATATAGTAACCACTTGTGTTAAGAGGAAGAAGTCATTACAGGTTTAAATTTTTACCATTTTACATTTATTTAACTTACAATGTTTATTATTTATGTTTGAATGGGTCAAATCTTGCAAGCTGAATCAGAACCACTTCCTCTTATCCTACGGAGTTGAAATTTTGCATTGTCAAAGTCTGATGACAGTGCAATATTATGGTGACAGCCAGCTGATCTGATGATGGAGACGGAAGGTGGTATAGGCAGCCGTGGCGCTTACCATCAGGCGAACGACATGCTCGTTTATTCACTCAGTTCCATAATAAAAATAATAATGAGAATTGCCGTGTTTTTTTTGTGGACGCTTTAGTTCTATGTTTGGCCACTATCTCGCCTGATATGAAGCGATGATGTGGCCTAAGATGGAACACATAGATCTAGAGAGCGACGGCAGTTGAGCGGCTGCTCAGACCCGTCTCCCCGATGGTTCACCGAACATCATCCCGAAACACGACTAGGTCGCTTGACGGCATGGCTTTGTTCGGTGGGTGGTATTACAACCACGGCCAGAGCCTACCACTCCAAAGCGCGTAAGCGAGTTTCATCACGATGTTTTCCTTTACCGTTTTAGAGCGAGCACGCAAAATCTGCACTTAACTATAAGTCATTGGTGCAGGGCCGAGTCGGGATTCGAACCCAGGTGCGTCGGATCGAAAGGGCACGAGTTCCCGCTAAGCCACACTCGCTCTGTGTTAGCTTCCCCTTAACGCAACGTGTTTGTCCATCGTCGCCCACGCCTCCCATAAACGGTTCGCGCATGCGCAGCGAGTTAACAATACCTACTTTGTGTTTAATTACATACAAAGTCAAAGTCAAATATCATTTATTAAATAGCCACAAAAATACACTTTTAAACGTCAGAAGCACATAACACAAACCAATTTAAAAACCTATGTAAAAATTGTAACTTAGGTTAACATGTTTTGAAAAAAGGTAAGCATGTCTACCCATTTCTTTCCTATACTCATATTGAAGTCCGGGTGCAGAAAAGAAATGCGAAAACTGACTCTACCAGTGCACAGGAAATACGCCCGCTAGAGAAGATAGCACCGAGAAACTACAAGGGAATAATAATAAAATTATAAAGAAATAATAATAATAAATAACGCCCAACGATCACATACATAGACCCTGACCCCTAACTAGGATTCCCTGTATCTAGGGAACCAGGAACTACGAGGACCATGGTCTCCACAACACCCAGACACGAAACAAATGCTTGCGCTTTTTCATTTTTCTGTGCACAAACATTTGTCCCGTCGCGGGAATCGAACCCGCAACCTCAATGGTGGGGCCAACCTGCCCAACCACTACACCACAGAGGTTGTCAAAAAATGAATGTTTCATAGCAAGACCTCCTTTATACGAGAGCGCGTACTACAAAGAGGGCACCGTCAATTCTTGTTTGTCTGTCTGTCTGTCGTTCCGGGTGAAATCTTGTAACTCAAATTTTGAGCACTTTCCGACTAGCTATCCGGCTGAAACTTTCAGGGTAGCTCACAACTCGATGACAATGCATTCTAAATTTATTAGGATGCAATGCCGACCTAACCTCAAACGGCGCATAAAAACGTAGATTTTAGTTGTTTTTTTAATCTGTCACTTCCGTGTTTCCTCCGAAAAAACACGTTTGTTTAAACATTTCTTTGTCTGTATTTCCGTCAATCAGTCACACTCGCATTTTATTTTTAAAACAAAGATGTCGTCAACAGATTGTTCTTAAAAAAATAGCGGGATGTGAAATAAATGGTCATTTAAAATCACAAAGTTTGAGAAAAGTGATTCCGGCTTCTCCTATCTCTGATCTCTATGTTCTGTGATCTAGCTACTAATGTATGTAGTCATATGTATAAGTAATTAGATTATTATATTTTATATCATACTAGCTGACCCGGCAAACGTTGTTTTGCCATATAAATTAAAAAAAATGTTAAGGGTGAACAACCCTTATCACTTAGGGGTATGAAAAATAGATAGTAGCCGATTCTCAGACCTACTGAATATGCATATAAAATTTGGTAAAAATCAGTAAAGCCGTTTCGGAGGAGTAAGGTAACTAACATTGTGACACGACAATTTTATATATATATGATTATGTAAGTCCTTAGTATGTCTATTATAATTTCTTTTTTGGAAGTCGTTAAAAAATGACCGATATCGCAGTTTGAAGATTTAAAGTTCAAAAGTTCTTTATTCAGTTTCGTCATCACCTACGCACTTATGAACGTCAATTATTACAATGACTGCCACCGTATCGGAAAAAGAACCACTACTCAGAAGATACGGCAAGAAACTGAGGGGCATTTTTAGAACTTTTGTTACAATATTTTATGTTTATTTTTGACAATATTATGTTTCTTATGTGCCAGTTGGCTACTTTTAAGAAGCGGAATGTTCCATGCATCTTTGTCTTCTATGTAATTACGTACAGTATAGTATGCTTTTCTCATAAGAATAGTCTTTACGCGTAATTTTAATTTACTTCATGGGGCTTTGGTAAGCCAACTTTTACAAGACAATCATGCTACAGGAACGTTTTATTAGAAGCTTACAATCATATTACTCTGATTCGTACCATGAGCTTCATTAAACAATAATGTTTTTGTTCCTGTGAAGTGTCAGCTGCCAAAAAACTCCTGAATGAATGATTTACGATGACGTCACCAAAACTTCTCAACAATCGTGGTACGGAAAACGGAAGTAAGCTTAAAATCATACTGGTTTAATAGATAGTGGTAAGTCTTCTGGTGGTTAAGCATAAGCCAAAATTAATCGACCAGTAATACTATAATAGACCATAATAAGCATGACTGTTCTCAGTTATGCCAGGCCTAGCGCACTCCGCACTGTAGATACGAAGCTACAATTACATAGCCGCACACCGACAGCGGGTCGCGCGTCGTTACACGTGCCGCGTCAGAATAGATAAGAGCGGCGCGATAGAAAGAGACGCGCTCTGTAGGTTAATATGACTGGTAGGAATGCAGCGCTACGCGAGCTGAATTGAATTTTATTGCGTCATAGCAAGAGTCGCTATTTGTTTAAATATCTTTGCGGAGTGATGCTTCTGTCCTTTAGTAATCTGTGGTTAAACATAAGCCAAAATTAATCGACCAGTGTGAGCATCACTGCTCACTGCTTATAAACAAACCACTCACGGAGGTCTTTGTTTCACTCCATTCACAAGCGCTAACTGCTGGTATTAACTGTACTCATTAGCGCTTCTCAAGTGGACGTCGCGCGTCGTTAGTTCTCATGGGAAACGCCTGGTTATACGCTCCTCATGATGGTGGAGAAATTTGACGGATTCATCACATTAAATGAGTATTGGGTATTCTTAGATGTTTTTTTATGTACCTGAATGACGAGACCAACTGGTCGTTTGCCTGATGGTAAGCAATACGCCAGCCCATAACAATAACAGCACCACCCAGAACTTTGTTTTGCATAATCCTGCGCGGCGCTGCACTGCGCTCGTCGACCTGAGACAATTAGCTGTTGAGTCTCATAATGCCCAGTAATTTCGCTGGCTACAATGCCCTTCAAACCGGAACACAGTAATGCTCGCGCATTACTGCTTGGCGGCTGAATAACTGGCAAAGCTCGCATACGACAAATCTACCACCAGGAAGGTAGGTCTCTCGTATGCGAGAGGCCGTCTGGGTAGGTGCCCACCGCTTTGTCAATTATATATTTGCCGCGAAGTACTTAGTATGACGCAAGTATTACTGTGTTCCGGTTTGAAGGGCATTGTAGCCAGCAAAATTACTGGGCATATGAGACTTAATATCTGATGTCTCGGGGTGATGAGCGCGATGCAGTGCTACGCATTACTTTTTACGTATTTAAAGTTCTGGGTGGCACTGCAAATGTTATGGACAGGCGTGGCGCTTACCGTCAAGTAAACGACTTGCTCGTCATTACTTAGTTCCATAAAAATCATACGGTGAAAAACTGAAGGAATTTATACTGAGTATTCCACATTCTTCCGCAGCGGAAATCGAACCAGCACCACTTCAAATCTCGTTAATTAAAGACGTACTCATCAACGCGGTCACAGCAGTCAAAAAGACTATGACAAGATCTTATCACCGCCAATTGCACCCAACACCGTTTTACATCACGTCACCGATTTTCATCACATACTAGGGACGTGCACGTGGCGTCACTTAGTATTCTATCACAAAGAGCTTCTGATTAGAGATGTAACTGATGTAACGGAGTTTACTCCGGCAAAAACTACTAATAAAAATAACCGGATATATCCGGATACATCCAGATTTTTTTATGTAAATGATTGACACGACGAGCGGGTCGTTCGCCTGATGAAATGAAATGAAAGTTTTTTGTAGGCAATACGGTCATAATAAAGTTTATCAATCTTAGCATTTAATTTATTACGGACCTTTTCCGATATAGAATTACAGAATACTAAGGGACAGAAGCATCACTCCACAAAGAAATTTAAACAAATAACGGCTCTTGCTATGACGCAATAAAATTCAATTCAGCTCGCGTAGCGCTGCATACGTACCAGTCATATTAACCTACAGAGCGCCTCTCTTTCTATCGCGCCGCTCTTATCTCTTCTGACGCGGCACGTGTAACTACGCGCGACCCGCCGTCGGTGTTCGGCTATGTACTTGTAGCTTCGTACCTACAGTGCGGAGTGCGCTAGACCTGAAAAGATTAGGAAGGGTGTCAGCCTGTTCAATATTTTTTGTTATATTTCTAATGACTTGAACAGAGAAAGGGTTTTCGTTACCAATTTCTCTATAGCGCCGGGTATGTTGCTGAAATGTGTTGCAATGAGAGTAATATTATGTTTAATAGAAGTGTCATCAAATGGTAGTTTGCTTAAATTAATTGCAATGGATACAGAACGAGAGCGAGCGTGGCTCAGTGGGAGAACGTGCGACTTTCAACCCGACGCACCCAAGTTCGAATCACGCTGGCCCCGCACCACTGACTTTCTTAAGTTATGTGCGGATTTAACACTCGCTCTAAAAACGGTGAAGGAAAACATCGTGAGGAAACCGGCATGTTCAAGAATATACCACAAAAAAATAATTAAAAAAGAATTTCAAGGATATGTGACATCCACCAACCCACACTGGGCCAGCGTAGTTATGGCCCATACTCTCTCTATAAGAGAAGACCCGTGTCCCAGCAGTGGGAACTCAGAACTGTCAAATTGACCAACTACTTGCTTTACAGTCTCAAACGGCCAAAATAAGCAAGATCGGCAAGAATCATGATATACAATAATAATTAGTGATAATGAAATACTTTTAATATCCGGATATTAGCCGGATATCCAATCTTTTTACACATGAAAATACCGCCGCAGCTCCCTTTTTAACCCTTTCTCGCGCTATTTGCATTTGATCTTTATTTGGGGGTCGGAGTGACCCCTATAGGGGTTCCTTTTGCTGATCGTATTGTGCGTAATGTTGGGTATTGTATTTTTGACTGGGGTTTTTATGAGTTAGATTCTGTGCCCTGTTATGCTAATTTTCCGGACAAACATCAGGAATATTGCAATTTTTCGGTATTTAGTTAGTAGCCAGTTATTCTGACGCCGAGCAGTAGTGCGCAAGCGTTACTGTGTTCCGGTTTGTAGGGCTCTGTAGCCAGCGAAACATGCGCATGATGTTAAAGGAACAAAAGTCCAAAAAAACCGGACAAGTGCGAGTTGCACTTACTCACCGAGGGTTCCGTACAAATTTGTAGGTACATATTATAAATAGTTCAGGAATCGAGCCTCGTAGTTTTTTAACCTCGATGTTTGATTGCGTACTTTAAGTAAAAACTATATATTTATACATAACACACATAAAATTATAAATAATCAAAACAACGTAACAAAAGTGTAACAATTGGCGGTCTTATCGCTTAAAGCGATCTCTTCCAGACAACCGTGCAGGGAGAGGAATTACGGAAAAATAATGGACGGTGGTTTTCAATATCTCAATACACTTACATAAACCGATTACATAAAATACACACTAATAAAATAGTAAATAATCTTAATACATACAATACAATTAAAATATAATAAACATACATAAACATTAAAATAAATATATATTAAATACATTACAATGACATGATAAAGATGATTGTAGCTATAGCGAATAGTAAAAGACTTTTACTTGGTGTTTAAAAGTATCCAGGGAGGGTGCTCGTTTAATTTTAGTTGGTAACGCGTTCCGCAGACGAACAGCTTCCACAGTAAAGGAGCAGTCATAAAAAGTTGTACGGTGAGGTGGAGTCTTTAGCAATAAGATTTAATTACAAATGTATAGTTTTCAGATTTGTATCCTATAAATTTGGATTTGAGAGTGTCGAAATGTTTTTGCGGCATAAACGTCCGTCTCTTGTACGTTAACTTAGAAGTTTCATTTTTTCCACAGCTTCAAGGGACTGTAGACCTGAGAATATGGTTTTAATTTTAATTCGATACCTTCACGCGTTCCCGAGATAGAGAAAGGGTCTTGAAAGACAGACAACAAAGTGATCCTATAAGCGTTCCGATTTTTTGTTTTGAGGCACGGAACCCTAAAAATTAAGTAAAGTTGAACTTGGAAAGGCATATTTTAACAATTAAACTGCTTCGAGAACTTTTTACAGATTCAAAAAAGCACTATAACTCCGTCCAATCATTTATGTTTTGACAGTTCGATTAGTGATGTCCTATAATGCGTTACTGATTCAATTTATGAAAACAATCGACTTTAATTGAATTAATGAATAAGTTTTAATCGATTTAACAAAATAATATTCCATTTTTGCCCAACGTTTTGTGTTGTTTTATAGATATAATCATAAATCATGACTGTTTTGCATGTATTCATATAAAAATAATATAAGTTATTTTGTTTGTTTTATTTGACTTAATATCTTAATTTTTAACCTTTTATGATGGATAATAATTATGGACAAATGAAAATATTTAACAAAACTTTATATATTTTTAATGGAAAAATCACCTTTATAATTTTGTCTATGGGCTCAAAAAATATCGTAGAAAATAAGCACGTCCCGTCACTATTTAAAAAAAAATGCCTAGAAAGTACTGCATTTTTTCACTATGGTTCATCACTTCAATAATTACGGAACTTCATATGCGTGCATATGTCAAAAGTTAAATAAATGGTTAGATGGAGTTATAGTTATATCGATTCTCCATCACCTCGCTTCCCGCCAACGTAAAACATACTTTCAAATTGTATACAGGATTGACAACCGTGCAGTAAAGAGATGGATGCCACATGCAGTGATAGATGCGCCACGGATGGATGCTATGCATCGGAATCCGGGGCGAGAGGTCACTCTGGCCCCTCGGATAGTGCCCGAGTGCACGTGTTCAGTAGAGTGACCACGCGTTATGATTATTAAGTACTTTAATAAGTCAAAGATATTTTTTAACAGGCACAAATTTGCACTTTTAAACGTCTGTTATGGGCTAGCGTCTTGCTTACCATCAGGCAAACGACCAGCTCGTCTCGTCATTCAGTTATATTGTATGATAGACAGATGACGTAGAATCGTCCCCGTAAGACGATATAAGAAGGATAGAAGAAATTTGGCTGCTCAAGCAGCTGGCTCGGTGGCCCAGTAGTTAAGGCGTTGGGACGGTATTCCGAAGACGCAGTTTCGATCCTCGAGAATATCATTTTTTTTCTTCTTAATTATTTAAAATCTTGAGATTTTCGCCTAGCATGCGCTAATGCATTCAATATCAGAAACGCAGTATATTTTTGCACTATTGTCACCCGACCATCCCCCAAACAATTGGGCAAGGGATGCAAAATCGAGGGTCAACCGTTTAAGCCCAAGTGCACCCCGCGGCACGCTTGTATTATTAATCAGTACTTTGAGTGGATTACAAAACGTAACACCCTCTGAATAGCACTGCAGTGCTACTGAAATTGCAATTAGAAAGGTGGCACTGCAATTGTAGGCAAAACCAAAGTCAAACTCAAAAATAATTTATTAAATAGCCACAGAAATTCACTTAAACTTCATAAACACATGGTACAAATTAAATTTAAATTATGTTAAAATATTAACTTTGGTTAACATGACTTTGGAAAAAGGGTAAGCAAGTCTTTGAATTTGAACTTTGACAGTTATTCAGCCGCCAAGCAGTAGTGCGCGAGTATTACTGTGTTCCGGTTTGAAGGGAATTGTAGCCAGCAAAATTACTGGGCATTATGAGACTCAACAGCTAATTGTCTCAGGGTGACGAGCGCAGTGCAGCGCCGCGCAGGATTTTGCACAACAAAGTCTGGGTGGTGCTGTTATTGTTATTGGCTGGCGTATTGCTTACCATCAGGCAAACGACCAGCCGTCACTAAGTTAAAAAAAAACATTAAAAAAATACAGTGAAACATAGAACCGCCTCCTTTTCAAGTCGGTAAAAACAATATCAAATTCCATATACGAAAACGGCCACAGAGCAAAAAATAAAGATAAACATCTTCCCGTCATCTGAATAACCTTTTTGTTTCAACCGCTGTTTGGTGTAGTATATCATTTTGTGGCGCCTCCTCTGTAGGAGGTCTAAATGACCCCCCTCATTTTTTTTGCTATGATGGCAGGTTTTTCAGGGTTAACCCGAAATTAGGGTCATTATTTAACATCTGTCAGTTTAACAATAAATAAATCATTTGAATTTTAAGGGCGAGTGTTGCTCAGTCAGAATCACATGCAATTTTCAATCCGACGCACCCGAGTTCGAATCCCGCTGGCCCCGCACTATGGCCTTTCTTATGTTATGTGTGGATTTTAAACATGCTCTAAAAACGGTGAAGGAAAACATCGTGAGGAAACCGGCATGTCTAAGAATTAATCACAAAAAATCCAGGACATGTGACACCACTAACCCGCACTGGGCCAGCGTGGTGGATTCTAGTGCTTATACTCTCTCTAAGGGCAGCCGTGACGCTTACCAGCTTCGCCAGTTATTCTGCCGCCAAGCAGTAGTGCGCAAGCATTACTGTGTTCCGGTTTGAAGGGCATTGTAGCCAGCGAAATTACTGGGCATATGAGACTTAATATCGACTTGATATCTGATGGCTCTGGGTGATGAGCACAATGCAGTGCTACGCAGTGCTTTTTATGGTATTACAAGTTCAGGGTGGCACTGCAATTGTTATGGGCAGGCGTGGCGCTTACCATCAGGCGAACGACATGCTCGTCTCATCACTCAGTGACATAAAAAATAAATCATAAAATAAAATGTACACAATACCACAGAATACAAAGGGACAGAAGCATTACTCCGCAAAGAAATTTAAACAAATAGCGACTCTTGCTATGACGCAATAAAGTTCAATTCAGCTCGCGTAGCGCTGCATACCTACCAGTCATATTAACCTACAGAGCGCGTCTCTTTCTATCGCGCCGCTCTTATCTCTTCAGACGCGGCACGTGTAACGACGCGCGACCCGCCGTCGGTGTCCGGCTATGTACTTGTAGCTTCGTACCTACAGTGCGGAGTGCGCTAGGACTGACAATACACCAAAACTTCAAAATCAAACCACAGAATAATGAATAGTAGGAACTAGTCGTACATACAGACCGTGAGGTCAACGACCCCCTATTATTACGCATTCCATCACGGAGGGGTGATCAGTGACAATGGATGTCCATGGGGACCTTCAATTTGGAGGTATTGACGACAGTTACCTACCAAGAGCGAGTGTGGCTCAGTGGGAGCACGTGCGACTTTCGACCTGACGCCCACGAGTTCGAATCCCGCTGGCCCCGCACTTAAAAAAAACAATATCTCGTTGATCAGTTTTTTCATCACAGATGCACTTATTGTTAACGTCAAATTATTACACGTTTCTAGAGAGTTTGAAAGTTAACATTCCACTGACGTAAGCGTCTTGTAAGTTTTTTATTTTTTATTTTTTCCCTCTTTATGAGGTGTCGGATTTGCTTCATAATCATAAAGGTCTCTTTAGATAGTCAAACCAGCTTGTCAACACATGATGTTTTGATAAGCCGTATCGAAAAAAGAACCACTACTCGGAAGATACAGCAAAAAACTAGGAGGAATGTTTTTTTTTAAAAAAATTAGTGATATATTATAATGACCATCAAATTATCTTTGAGATCCCATACACTCCTATCCAAAAATTGTATCAGCAGATCAAATTTCGTAAATGATCATCAAATCTTGCCCGAATTGGCGCACCTCACTCTTCCGTGGTCCAACTCGCTCTTACCCCTAGAGTGTATATAAAAAGCGCGGAGCCAGAAGCTCGCGAAGGAGGTCCTGGATGAAGCGAGCCTACGAGGCCGAGTGGAGCGAAGGGGGGAGGTAGCGAGCGAGCCGGCGACTTCCGCAGCGGAGCGGAGGTCAAGTAGGGGAAGCGACATAAAGGGGTGAGGAGCGAGACTTCTTGTGGAGCCTACTTTGATGATCATTTACTATTATTTTGGTGATTATATTTTTTTATTTGGTGATATTTTTTGTTGATCATTTACTATATTTGGGGTTACGTTTTACTTTATCTGGTGGTCAGTTAAACATAAGCTGAATAAAAATGAAAACAAAAACCGGCCAAGTGCGAGTTGGACTCACGCACGAAGGGTTCCGTACCAATATCTATAAAAACGGCAAAAAAATCATGTCTGTCGTATGGGAGCCCACTTAAATATTTTTTATTCTGTTTTGTAGTATTTGTTGTTATAGCGGCGACAGAAATACGTCATCTGTGAAAATTTCAACTGTCTAACTATCACGGTTCATGAGATACAGCCTTGTGACAGACGGACAGACAGACGGATGGACAGCGGAGTCTTAGTAATAGGGTCCCGTTTTACCCTTTGGGTACGGAACCCTAAAAAGTGAGCCACACATACCACGGAGGCCGTCTACACAGTAGTATATTGTGATCCGCAGTCACATCTAATTGTACCGATGAGTAGCTATAACTAAACAAAAAGGCGTCCCAACTAGCGGCCAGAGATGCTATCGAAAGGTCGGGTTACGGCCAGGGGTCGCCAACATTTCAAAGGCATAAAAAGTCAAAAGATATTTATTACTAGCTGCACCCCACGGTTTCCCAGGATAAAAAATAGCCTTTGTGTTATTCCGATGTGTAAGCTATATTATTGTAAAGTTTCACTAAAATCCATTCAGTAGTTTTTGCGTAAAAGAGTAATAAACATACATCCATACATTCTTACGAACTTTTGCGTTTATAATATTAGTAGGAAATAGGCACAAAAATGCACTTTTAAACGTCATATAAGTAATATAGAAATCAATTAAAATGCGTTAAAATTTGTAACTCATGACTGAAAAAAAAAAGGTAAGATGTCTACGCATTTCTTTCCCATACTCAATTTGAACATAAATTGAAGTCCGGGTCCAGAAAAGAAATGCGAAAACTGACTCTACTCGTACCAGTGTTTCAGAAATACGCCCGCTAGAGAAGATAGAACCAAGAAACTCTGCGGGGATGTCTCTTTTTTTTGTTTTTTTTTTTTCTCTATTCAATATTTAGCTTTATTTGTTATACTTACGGAATCAGGCGTGACGTTGCGGAAATTCATTTCAAATCCATCTAGGTGTATTCACTTCAAGTCTCGAGTGAATCGGTATCTTCTGAAGAAGCATGCTCCATCGTCGACCGCGTAGTCACTTTTCATCAGGTGCGACTGCGGTCAAATGCTTGCCTATTCAAATTAAGATTTTTTTTTTATGTATCTGACTGACGAGACGAGCTGGTCGTTTGCCTGATGGTAAGCAATACGCCAGCCCATAACAATAACATAACCACCCAGAACTTTGTTTTGCAAAATCCTGCGTGGCGCTGCACTGCGCTCGTCACCCTGAGTTAGCTGTTGAGTCTCATAATGCCCAGTAATTTCGCTGGCTACAATGTCCTTAAGCCGGAACACAGTAATGCTTGCGCACTACTGCTTGGTGGCTGAATAACTGGCAAAGTTTTGTATATAAAGGCAGAATTGAAACAAAGTTCCAAAGGTTGTGTACCCCTGCCGGTTAGATCGGCCGATGGCATGCTCGGTTCGTTACCCAGCTTTCATGATGCGAGCGTACAGTCGGCCATTACCGAAGGTCTACTATACATACCTCTCTAACATCTCTGTCAGTTTCTACCTCATCGTTCATCTATTTTTAGGCATTAAGATTTAGAGAAAGAGACATCCCCGCAGAGTTTCTTGGTGTTATCTTCTCTAGCGGGCGTATTTCCGAAGCACTGGTAGAGTCAGTTTTCGCTTTTTGCGCCTATTTAACAAATTATATTTAACTTTGACTTTGATATTAGATCTTTGGGCATTTTCAAATCTCGACGCAAAAAGGAGGGGTGAAATAAGTTTGAGCACTATGTGTGTCTGTCTGTGGCACCGTAGCCCTTAAACAGGTGAACCGATTTTGATGCGATTTTTTCTATTTGAAATCAAGTTTCTAGCGGTGGTTCTTAGACATGTTTCATGAAAATGTGTAGGGTTTTTCAAGTTTTTAATTAATTGATTGATTGATTGATAACGCTTCATTGTACACCAATAACATAACAAAAACTTATAAAACTACTTCTAAATTTGATTACTGCAATGGGCGGTCTTATCGCTAATAAACGATCTCTTCCAGACAACCTTATTTACTTAAATAAATAAGGTAAATTAAATAATGTAGGTGTAAATAAGGTTCTGTAAAAGGCTTCTGTAAAAACAATAAGGCATATTATGCCTTATTGTTTTTACAGAAGCTTTTAAAAATACTCAATTATTTATTGCAATCATATATGTACATTTGGAGAGGTCTTATGATAAAGGATTAGTAAATATATACGAACCTGACAGGGTATGGCAAAAGAAGCCATAGCGAGCGGACCAATTCATTAAATAAACAAACATATTACAGTATTTGGTATTAATAGTCATATAAAAATAAATACATTATTTAACGTTACTTGTCGTTGAAAATTAAATTCAATGCATTCATTTGAGTCACAAAAACCATATCACACAATTAATAATAATAATATTGAAATAAAATAAAATACAATGAAATAAAATAAAATACAATGAAATAAAATAATATAAAAATAAAATAAGTAGTACTAAAAAATAGTCAAACTTGTCCCATCAAAATGTTCATCCATTTCTTTTAGATGGGCCAATCCGGACGTGAGGCTATCATCTGAGGGATACCGTTGGCACTGCCTCGCGCACGCTGGACTATGAAACAACTCTTCTTAATTATAAAAACATTTGTCAATTAAATAAATAAATAACGCCCAACGATCACATACATAGATCCTGGCCCCTAACCAGGATTCCCTGTATCTAGGGAACCAGGAACTACGAGGACCGTGCTCCCACAACACCCAAACCAATTAGATATTGTTTTAAAAAGAAGAAATATCCCAACTGCAAAATAATGTAGTAGCAAATAAATTCATAACAACGCGACGTAATCGCTGGAATTAAAGTGGGAAGCGTCTGTTTAAACAATTAACAAATGAATTAGGTTAATCGCCGCCATGTTGTTGACGACACGCGTTGCATTCAAAGGGTTACCTATGTTTCTGTAATGTTACTGTTATTAATCTAGGGATATAAAGATTGTGAGAGATTATAATTGAGCTGTCTGTGATAAAAGGGTGCGGAGCAGCAGTGATTTAATGGTTGTCTATTTGTAACAGACTCTTAAATGGAGGAGGTTCTTAATTCCACTGTATGATTTTTTTACCTATGTTTGTTATGCGCCAATTATGATCTTTTTTTATGTTACTGACTGACGAGACGAGCTGGTCGTTTGCCTGATGGTAAGCAATACGCCAGCCCATAACAATAACAGCACCGACCAGAACTTTGTTTTGCAAAATCCTGCGCGGCACCGTACTGCGCTCGTCACCCTGAGACAATTAATTGTTGAGTCTCATAATGCCCAGTAATTTCGCTGGTTACAAATGGATTTGATAATTATTTTTTGTTTGGTAGGTCATACTTCATCGTATTTACGTAGGTCCCATAGGGCATTGTAACCAGAGAAATTACTGGGCTTATGAAACTTAACATCTGATGTCTCGGGGTGATGAGCGCAATGCAGTGCTTTTTATGGTATTAAAAATTCTGTGTGGCACTGCAATTGTTAATGCAACTGTGGACCACTTCGTAGCTAAACTGAACCCAACCCAAAAAAAATCCAAATTGGTTTATAAATAAATGACGGAGTTCTGAGGTAACAAAGATAAACAAAAATATCAAAAAATACAATCGAATTGAGAACCTCATTTTTTTAGGTCGGCTACAAATAAATAGAATTGGTCAATATTTTTTTTAAATATTACTCGAGGCCGAAAGGGGTCTTTAAAATAATCTTTTTTTTAATAAGAAATTAGTGTTTTTGCCTTTTCTATCTCTTTCTTATAGGAATCTAAAACACGACAAAACAAAGGAATGTTCGGCGAAGTACCAGGGCATCATGTATGGGTAGGATGTTAGCAAATTGGAGAACAATTCGAGCGGAGGGTGGCTAAGTGAGAGAGACAGCAGACACGCGAGCGAGTTTGTCGTGTACTGGCGATGACAGAAGCGGTTTGCCTGTTTTTTTTTTCAAAAATTGTTGAAATTTAGCTACAATAAACACATTTTAAATTTAGTTTACTTCTGATAGAAAGGGTAGAACATTTCAAGTACCTAGGCCATATAATTACACCTAACTTGAAAGATGATGCTGATGTTGAGAGGGAAAGGAGGGCGTTGTCGGTCAGAGCAAACATGGTAATCCGTAGGTTTGCGCGCTGTTCTTTTAATGTTAAAATTACTCTCTTTAGAGCCTTTTGCACTTCGTTCTACACGTGCAGCCTGTGGGCATGCTACACGCAGAGATCGTACAGCGCCCTCAGAGTCCAATTTAACAACGCGTTCAGGATGCTGGTAGGGCTCCCCCGCTTTTGTAGCGCCTCGTCAATGTTTGCGGAAGCACGCGTTGACTGTTTTTCGGCAACAATGCGCAAAAGATGCTCCTCGCTGGTGCGGCGAGTGCGGGGGAGTACTAACAGTATGCTGGCCGTCATTGCCGACAGACTGGATTGTCCTTATGTGAACTGATGCTGTCAACTCCACGTTACACATAGGGTTTTATAATTTAATTGTATTATATTTATTGTAATTTCTATAATATAAACTTATTATTTTAAAATTATTGATTGATTATTTTATAATTTTGATTAAAATAAAATGTAGCTGTTGACCTGACTTAATAATAATAATAATTTTAATTTAAATGTTTTGCAATGTGACCATGTATTTGTATTCTATTAATTGTTATTCTATGAGTCTATGTAACTTGATATAAATAAATAAATAAATAAAATAAATATTCCGTGATTTAGGAAATTAATTATTGTTAACTGACTTAAAAAAAAGGGTTTAGTTTTTTTATTTTTGTTATCTCAGAACTCCGTCATTTGTAAACCGATTTGGAAAATTATTTTTGCGTTGGGTTCAGTATAGCTACGAAGTGGTCCCATATAAGTTTCATCGATATTTGACCTTGGATTCGAAGATACATTAAGTCGGTTTTGTTTTTTGGTAAAATGTATACTTGTTCAATATTTATTAGTTGAAAAAAGAAAGTATTTGCCCAGCGACGCAGGCTAATATCACCCTAATCACATATATATATAATTCTACTATATTTTATCCCGGACAATGAATACTTCCACAAGAAGTGAATAGTTTCCCAAGGAGCCTTAATTCTACGCGGATAAAACCGCGCGGCGCAGCTGGTAATAATATTTTTAGAAATTAATTCAAACTTTATTTAAAAAAGAAAACAATAGTAACGAAGAAAAAATATATTAGATTAGCGCATGCTTTAAAATATCAAAAACTAAGAATTCTTTTATTAATTAAATATTAACAACTACCGAAATCAGGGATAAGAAAAACGTCCGTATCATCATATACTTACCGACGTAAAATATTCTTAATTATTGCTTAAATCAAAGTTACATACCTATAGTTTGTAAAAATATATACTATTATTAAAACTAAACCACATAAACTTAATATATACCTAAAATACGCCTGTTATTAAAAAACTTTATTGGTATGTCGCCGAAATTCAATATAAAGTCATTTTTATTTCATCCTGACTCCCTAAATATTTAAAGATATCACTTGTCTATCCACCTGTACCGCGTATCACATCTCTCTTCACTGGCTCTCCGCTAATTCGCCGCGACAGTACCGGGCGGAGACTAATGCCGTTGTATACGACTGTACTCATCGTAATTAATTGAGTTGTGCGCGACTGTACCAGGCTGATTGCGTCCATTCCCATACTACTGTACATTCAGTGATAAATTGTATTAGGGTCGTACATATTATTGAGAAAATCACTTACCCGATCCTCGTAGACTCGTGGAGCACTTTTAATAGCTGCTGAGTAATCTCACCTTTTTTTCTCGTCATTCCACGCTGACCACACTTACATTTTTCAATATGGCCGATGTTAACGATTCGACTTTTTCCCTCTCTTTTATTATATCTAGATATTGAGTTCAAGTGTTATAAATTGCAAAAATAAATCAATAATTCGCGTAGCGATTTTAAATATAAATTATTTCAATTAAATCAATCAATCAATCAATCAATCAAAAGTTCTTTATTCAATTTTGTCGTCACAGACGCACTTATGAACGTCAATTATTACATTGACTCTACCACCGTATCGGAAAAAGAACCACTACTCAGAAGATACGGCAAGAAACTGAGGGGCATATTTTTTTAGAACTAAAATAATAAAATATTCGTACTTTTCTTTAAAAGGTAGCGTTATTAAACCGGGTGTTAACAATATTTTCTTGTAGCTTTATTCCTAATCGATTGCTATTCATTTCCAATTCAAGCCAAGTTAAAAGATATTTATTAAATAGGCACAAAAATGCACTTTTTAACGTCTTAAAAATCAAAATACGTAAATAAAATGTAATGTAAGTATAACATAAGTAGGTATACATATTATGACATTAAAATAATTCATTTTTCAACAAATAGAAACCGACTTCAATAGGGGATCGGACAGTAATCGAGAAAAAATCTAAAATGTAGTTAGAACGAATGTTCGTCGAACCAGAAAGATCATTCAATCAATATTTTTGTGAAATAATAATGATTTATATTTTTAAATCAATAAATAATTCTGACATTTTTAATCTATTCTTCATCTCAAACGAAACAACAATCACAGCGCATGACGTCATTTGTAGGCAAATGCGTGAGTCAAGCTTGTGTATATTTAACGTTTTTTGCTTTTCATAAAATATATTTTTGCTAATTTTTTCGTTCCATTACTACAATATAGTCCCCAAACTTCACAAAACGTATTAGAATCTCTTTGCAAGTTTTATTTCGAAGAGTTTGTCATCTTATACCTACATATGACGTCACAATTTTTGAGGTGACTGTTTGCGCTGCAATATTTGAAACATAATATTTAAACAAAGTTTTAGGTACTTTTAGAGCGTTATTTAATTAAAATAGTATTTTTCATGGCTATATATATTCATTGTAGTTAAATTAAAATACTTTTTGAAAAGTTGTCCGATCCCCTATTCTGAAGTATTTTCTAAGTCCAAGTATGAATGTCGATGAAATTTATATAGGACCACCTTGTATCTATACTGAACCTCACGCAAAATCCAAATCAGTTTATAAATGAAGGAGTAATTGCGTAACAACCATAAAAAAGTTGTATTGAGAACCTCCTCTTTCATTCAGTCGTTTAAAAGTAAGGTAAGCATCTACCCATTTCTTTCCTGTACTCAAATAGAAGCCCGGGCCCAGAAAAGAAATGCGAAAACTGACTCTACCAGTGCACAGGAAATACGCCCGCTAGAGAAGATAGCACCGAGAAACTCTGCGGGGTTTTTTAATAGTTCTATAGGCAGAAGCTACAAGTACATAGCCGGACACCGACGGCGGGTCGCGCGTCGTTACACGTGCCGCGTCAGAAGAGATAAGAGCGGCGCGATAGAAAGAGAGGCGCTCTGTAGGTTAATATGACTGGTAGGTATGCAGCGCTACGCGAGCTGAATTGAATTTTATTGCGTCATAGCAAGAGTCGCTATTTGTTTAAATTTCTTTGCGGAGTGATGCTTCTGTCCCTTAGTATTCTGTGATATAGGTGGCTTCCCTTTCTTCTTCCTTACATTGTCGACAACATATCAGCAATGCTGGTGTTGTAAATGCCCATAAGCGATGGTGATCGCGAGAAGGCCGTATGCATATTATTACTTTGTTAAATAATATATTTTACAAGACAATTTTTTATCAAATTCGTAATCGGAACCGCGAGCGGAACAAAAAAGGGCCCAAACACTAGTAGTTTACGATTATCCGTCAAGGAGTTCCATTGCCCACCTTCCGTCTCCATCATCAGATCAGCTGTCACCATAATATTGTATTATCTTGACTTTGACAAGTATGCAAAATTTCAACTCTGTAGGATAAGAGGACGTGGTTCTGATTCAACTTGCAAGATTTGACCCAACTAACAAACGTTTTAAATTAAATAAAAGCTTTAAAACATAACTTAAAAATACAAGAATTTTGTTCTCAATAAATTATTCAAATATTTCACACACAAATTAAAAATTCACGCCTTAATTTAAAACAAACTGTTAACCCAACCGTGACATCTCATAAAATTCATAAATCATTCTAAACAATTTAAAAATAATAAAAGTCTTACAAACGAACTACCAAAGCCTCTTTGCCAAAGAAAAAAAGAATTGAGCTGTCAAATGCCATTGTTCGATTTTCAAACAAGAATTCACACCTCACGCGCTTTTGTGTTCCATTTTTGAAACGGTGGCAGCCCGGTTGGGTTCCTTTGACTTGATGGGAAAGCCTGACGTTTTAATTTAAGAATTTGAAAGACATTCGGTGATACTATTTTTTATTTAAAATGTTGATCATGGTACTATTAATTATTCTGTGGTCAAGGTCAATGTTTAAGTTACATTGTAGTGCAACTATCTAAATACAAAATGTTTAGATAGACTAAAAAAAAAATATATTTATTTATAAAAAAAAACTACTTGGCTATTAATCTCGACACTCATCAAAATCTGAGGGCAATAAAAAGCAAACTAACTTCAGTCAACCAAACAAAATAGATAACAAACCCTTGACTTCTTGCAAAGGTCTTATTAAGAAATTATTGATTGTATGAAGACTTGACAGGTGACAGCTGACACTTGCAATCAGAGAATGTCAAATATTATTTTGACATTTAATATTGACATAATTTTAATTTAAATGTTTTGCAATGTGACCATGGATTTGTATTCTATTAATTGTAATTCTGTGAGTCTATGTAACTTGATATAAATAAATAAATAAATAATATTTCATTTCATTGAATTTTTTATTATTTCAATATTGTTATCAATTGTGTGATATGGTTTTTATGACTGAAATTAATTAATTAAATTGAATTGAATTGAAAAGCTTTCATGTTTTTTTATGGCCATGTTGGCCTCTGTCTTTTTTACGGAATTGAGTAAAGAGACTAGCAAGTCTTTCGCCTGATGGTAAGCGCCACGCCTGCCCATAAAATTGCAATGGCACCCAGAACTTTTAATACCACAAAAAGCACTGCGTAAGACTGAGACCCGAGACATCAGATATTAAGTCTCATAAGCTCCAGTGACAGTTTCAAACAGATGTCATTGATAAGCCCAGCAGAGCGTTTTACAATGGCAATTTTACTGTGTAATACGGCTCTTGTCTATGGTTAATATATCGATATAAACTTTGTTTGTCAAAACGTATTTTTATTTCAATTGAGCTTTCGTTGACGTTTGATTGCAACAAACGGGTTACGTGATCGCAACACTATCATCGAAACTGGTTTCTTATTGAAATTGATTGTAATAAAAGATACATGATCGCCCTGCAGTAATTTCGCTGGTTACAATGCCATTCAAACCGGAACACAGTAATGCTTGCGCACTACTGCTTGGCGGCAGAATAACTGGCAAAGCGGACCTCCCGCATACGAGAGACCTACCACGAGAACTATCTCGCCTGATGTTTGACGATGTGGCCGAACACTTTTTATGCAATCCATAAAATGTAGGCCAAGGTGGTCCGTACCGCGAAAGTATATTTGTTTTTGGAATTTGCGAAGGAGTTTTTATTTGTGGCGACCCGCAGCGTTGCATCGTTTTTTTTACTTTGTTTCCGGTTTGAACCGGCTCAGTTTTTGTTTCTTTTGTACAGCAGAATGGTCAAGCTCAGGTTTAAAATTGGTTTTTAACAATGGTAATTTTAACACGCTACTTAACTGTAGTTTTTGTTTGAGACAAAGCGCACAGTTTGAGATCTTTTATTTGCATTTAAATATTTTTTACTTGTACGTTGAGGACCCAAGACTGTTCTAATGGGAAAAACGATAGTCAACAAACTCAATTAACAGTGGGTACAATGGGCGGCCATATCGCTATGCGCAGTTTCTTACAACAACCTTTGGATGGACGGGAATTTTAATAAAAACTCTTCTAACGAGAAAATCAAACTATACTGTTCGTAATTATATAAAAGACAAAGATGCTTGGAACATTCCACTTCTGCAAAGTAGCCAACTGGCACATAAGAAACATAACATTGTCAAAGACAAACATATTGCAACAAGCGTTCTAAAAATATGCAGTTTCTTGTCGTATCTTCTGAGTAGTGGTTTTTTTTTCCGATACGGTGGTAGTCATTGTGATAATTGACGTTCATATGTGATGCTAATACTGAATAAGGAGCTTTTGATATGATTTGATTGGTCCGCGTTTCTCTTCTACATTTTTTTTAGGTACAACGAAACCTAATCAGAATATACCTACTTATAATTATGTAAGTATATGATCGTTTGGCAATTAAAATGGTTTAAAGTAAGTTTAAATTAGTTAAAAATGTGTAACGTGCAAAATTAACCAAATTTCAACTCCATTTCACATTTTTAATGGTGATGGTGGTAGGTTTCTCGTATGCGAGAGGCCGTCTGAGTGGGTACCACAGTTTTGTCAGTTATTCTGCCGCCAAGCAGTAGTACGCAAGCATAACTGTGTTCCGGTTTTAAGGGCATTGTAGTCAGCGAAATTACTGGGTATTATTAGACTTAACAGCTAATTGTCTTAGAGTGACGAGCGCAGTGCAGCGCCGCACAGGATTTTGCAAAACAAAGATCTGGGTGGGGCTGTTACTGTTATGGGTAGGCTTCAGGCAAACGACCAGCTCGTCTCGTCACTCGTACCTACCATAAAAAAAACTTTAGTGTAAGCTAATAACAAGTACATACGTTTTATCAAAAAAAAAACCGACTTCCATGTATCTTCGAGGTTCAATGTCAAATATCGATGAAATTTATATGAGACCACTTCTTCGTAGCTATCACTTCGTACCCAATGCAAAAATAATTTTCCAAATCGGTGCATTAGTGCTGGAGTTCTCAGGTAACAAAAATAAAAAAAACTACAATCGAATAGATAACCTCCTCCTTTTTCAAGGTCGGTTAAAACACCGTCTAAAAACGTAAACTGCCAGAATAACCATCCTGCATGTTTTAACGTCATCATTCGCCAAAAACGCATCTCTATCTAACCGGTACATCACTTTAATACAGATGTTTACTTCCTGCAATCTGGTCGGAGCGATGAAGTCATTTTGTAACGATTCAAGATAAGGCGGGAAAGCGTTGGCTAACATCAGATTGTGTGGCCTAAAATTAGGAAAGAACAAGCTTAATAGATCTTCGTTTGAGTCGTATTTTTAGCAACAAAATTTATTTTATTTTATTTTACGATTTTAATAAAACTAACATCTAGGTCTAATAACTAGGATACCTAAATATGGTACTAAGGGATTTACAAGTTTCCACATATAGGCAACAGATTATTTACAACATGGACGGAAAACAGCTAATTGTCTCAGGGTGACGAGCGCAGTACGGCACCGCGCAGGATTTTGCAAAACAGAGTACTGGGTGGTGCTGTTACTGTTATGGGCTCGTCTCGTCTCGTCATCCAATTACATAAAAAAAGGCATGCAAGAACAGACAAACAATAAAATAACAAACTAAGATATAATAACTATTATATAATCTGTGGTACTAATGATTAAAAAAACATCGATAAGTAGGCGTTTTAATTGTCCAACCGATGTGTTAAATACGTCTAAATCGTATTTGGTAGCCAACTCGTTGAAACCGGATCACTCGAACCGTATATTTTTTTTATAAAATCTGTTAACCATCGGGGAGACGGGTCTGAGCAGCCGCTCAACTGCCGTCTCTCTCTAGATCTATGTGCTCCACCTTAGGCCACATCATCGCTTCACATCAGGCGAGATAGTGGCCAAACATAGATCTATTAAGAGTAAAAAAAAAATCTGTAGACACAACTATTTCTGAAGCGTTTACATCAGGCGAGATAGTGGCCAAACATAGAGCTATTAAGCGTAAAAAACAAAAAAAATCTGAAGCGATATTCTATTGTACGTCAAGTTTAGTAAGATAACTTCTAAATTAATCGTTTACGGGTCCAGTATTGTTTTAGTTAAATCACTTCACTTCTCACTTAAACAATTAACAAGACCAATCAACACTAAACATTATCCAAAAACAAACATTTTGTACGGAACCCATCACTAAGCACTACCCACTAACGACGCATTATTATTTCAAACTTCGAACGCCGCAGACCAAAAATACTCGAGTTCATTTTTAAACCACTCTAAGTGGCAAAGGAGTCGATGCATTCAGCCCATTTCAAATAACTTTTATTAAATCAAACTTTTATCTACCGCAAAATGGCGTCTTGAAGGACGCTTGAGAATTTTTTTACAAGATAAAAGAGCACATGCTATAGTTTTATTGAAACTCTGTTAGCTTTCCTTCAGGTGTGGGGGGTTCTTTTTAACAGACTTCAAGAAAAAGGAGGAGGTTCTCAATTCGATTGTATTTTTTTTATGTTTGTTACCTCAGAACTCCGTTATTACATTATTAACCTTGCAATGTGCAATGTATGTATGTATGTAACTATGTTTGTTCGGGTGGAATCTTGCAAGTTGAATCAGAACCGCTCCCTCTTGTCCTACGGAGTTGAATTTTGCATACTTGTCAAAGTCCCATGACAATGCAATATTATGGTGCCAGCTGATCTGATGATGGAGACGGAAGGTGGGCAATGGAACTCCTTGACGGATAATCGAAAAATACTAATGTTTGGGCTCATTTTAATCTGCTCACGGATCCGATTACGAATTTGTCAAAAGCTTGTCTAAAAATATATTTTTCAACAAAAATCTTGTTACAACAAGATTTTTAGACCTTGTAAGGGTAAGTTAGGAGCACATGCAATAGTTTTCATTGAACCTCTGTTAGCTTTCCTGCAGGTTTGGAGGGTTTTTTTAACAGACCTCAAGAAAAAGAAGAAAGTTCTCAATTCGACTGTATTGTATTTTTTTATTGACATTCATTATTGACGACTATTAATATAAAAAATATTTCAGAATATTGCGCCGTCAAAATCATTAAATGAAAATTGTCATCAATTTAAATCAACATAATGCGTGTGACGTCAAAATATGGGGATCTAGGATCGCCTCATTGGTCATCCTATGCTACATGTGTGCATGTGTCAATAATCTACCAATAAGCAGCGAGCCGCGTGACGTCAAAATGTGGTTGCACGTACTCAAGCGTTTTTCAATTACGTTCCGTTTTACCAAAAATACGAAAAAAAACATTGAAATACAAAAAAATACGCAATTAATAACAATAATTATATCACTACTAAATGTTTATAGGAGTAATTCTTACTAATATTATAAACGCGAAAGTTTGTATGTATGGATGTATGGATCTTTGTTACTCTTTCACGCAAAAAACTACCGAACTGATTTTGATGAAATTTGGTATGTAGGTACTTTAGGACTTGGAATAGCACATAGGCTACTTTTTATCCCAGGAAACCGCGGGTGGAACCGCGGGGCGCAGCTAGTCTATCATGAAAGTAATGGGAGTCTTCAAATCGAAACTAAACAAGTATATAACAAAAAAAAGTATATAACAACAAGTGTATAAGTATAAGCAAGCGTGTTACATCTTAGACCATATCATCGCAAAAAAAAAGAAGTAATTTCCGGAACTTTCTACAACTCATGCATATTTCTGTCTAATTTTACTAACCGCGTAAGCAGCAGAACTATATTTTCCAGATAGAGCATCGATATGAGGACCCCACTGCAACTTAGAGTCTATGCCTACACCTAGGAATGTCGTCGCGTTGTCTGTCTCTTGAGTATTGGTCATATCCATACAAGACATTATTACTCGTGTCAGGACACCCATAACTATCCAATTTGGCTCGTAAAAACTCCTAGTCGTAAACGTAATGATACAACTTAGTGTACGTGCGTATAGTATAGCACTTTAGATAAAGAGAAACAGAACACTTATGCCTTATCTCAGAAAGCTGGCCGAGCGTCTTAGTACTGCAGATGGAACTTATTTTTAAAACGTTATTAATACGGCCCGTTTTATAACCGATTTCAAAAAAAGGAGCAGGTTCTCTGTTCGATTGTATGTTTTTTATGTTTGTTACGTCAGAACTCCGTCATTTATGAACCGATTTCCGGCCGGAAAATTATTTTTGCGTTGGGTGCAGTATAGCTACGAAGTGGTCCCATATAAATTTCATCGATATTTCACCTTGGACTTCGAAGATACATTGAGGTCGGTTTTTTTTATAAAATGTATACTTGTCAATACTCAGATATAGGTAACTTCATTTTACAAGCTTTTATCTTGCAATGTTTGTTTGTTTGGGTCAAATCTTGCATGTTGAATCAGAACCACTTCTCATTTTACGGACTTGTAATTTTGCATACTTGTCAAAGTCCGATGACAATGCAATATTATGGTGACAGCTGATGATGGAGACGCAAGGTGGGCAATGGAACTCCTTGACGGGTCGTAAACTAATAGTGTTTGGGCTCATTGTAATCTGCTCGCGGTTTCGATTACGAGTTTGTTAAAGGCTTGTTTGAAAAATATGTTTTTCAACAAAAATCTTGTTATAATAGTATGGATAGATGGAATAGATATCGTAGTCTGGAGAGTAATGGCCGATAACCAGTTTGTGGTAAGATTAGGCAGATAAAGCAAGATACAATCTGTCAATCAACCTACTGACACAGCATACCTACCTAATAGTAGGTACGTACATACTAAGATCAGAAAATGTTGCCTCCTTCAAAAGTACCCTAATATGTGGTAAAAGCACAGAATACTAAGGGACAGAAGCATCACTCCGCAAAGAAATTTAAACAAATAGCGACTCTTGCTATGAAGCAATAAAATTCAATTCAGCTCGCGTAGCGCTGCATACCTACCAGTCATATTAACCGACAGAGCGCGTCTCTTTCTATCGCGCCGCTCTTATCTCTTCTGACGCGGCACGTGTAACGACGCGCGACCCACCGTCGGTGTCCGGCTATGTACTTGTAGCTTCGTACCTACAGTGCGGAGTGCGCTAGGCCTGGTAAAAGTGAAACGGTGAAGGAAAACATCGTGATGAAACTCGCTTACGAACTTTGGAGTGGTAGGCTCTGGCCGAGGTTGTAATACCACCCACCGAACAAAGCCATGCCGTCAAGCGACCTAGTCGTGTTTCGGGATGATGTTCGGTGAACCATCGGGGAGACGGGTCTGAGCAGCTGCTCAACTGCCGCCTCTCTCTAGATCTATGTGCTCTATCTTAGGCCACATCATCGCTTCACAACAGGCGAGATAGTGGCCAAACATAGATCTATTAAGCGTAAAAAAAAACACGGCAATTCTCATTCTTATTTTTTTTATGGAACTGAGCAAGTCGTTCGCCTGATGGTAAGCGCTAAGCCTACGCCAAAACTAGCTGTAGATAGAGCCATCTGCATATACTTTTTTTACGCTTCATAGATCTATGTATGGCCACTATCTCGCCTGATGTGAGTTATTCTGCCGCCAAGTAGTAGTGCGCAATCATTACTGTGTTCCGGTTTGAAGGGCATTGTAGCCAGCGAAATTACTGGGCATTATAAGAATAAGAATAAGAATCATTTATTTCCAAATATATAAGTACACAATTCAAGAATACATCGTAGGTACATATAAGGTGATCATATAACAGTAGGTACATCGAAATATTTCCAGCGGGTCCCAAACTAGGCAGAGCCTGTATCTTGGTGACCCATAGACCTTCTGTTTACAATAAAGTTGCGTCTGCTCGAAGTGACTATACATATTCTTTATATATATTATGAGACCTAATATCTGATGTCTCGTGGTGATGAGAGCAATGCAGTGCTACACGCAGTGCGTTTATAGCAATTGAACGTTCTGGGTGCCACTGCAATTGTAATGGGCAGGCGTGGCGCTTACATAAAAAATACTTTTCGAGTTCATCATCTTCATCATCATTATCATCAGCCCATCACGTTCCCACTGCTGGGACACGGGCCTTCTCTCATAGAGAGAATATGGACCATAATCCACCACGCTGGCCAAGTGCGGGTCGTCACATGTCCTTGAATTTTTGTGATTAATTCTTACCGGTTTCCTCACGATGTTTTCCTTCACCGTTTTTAGAACGAGTGTTAAATACGCACATAACTTAAAAAAGTCAGTGGTGCGGGGCCAGCGGGATTCGAACTCGGGTGCGTCGGATCGAAAGCCGCACATGCTCCCACTGAGCCACACTTGCTCCACTTTTTGAGTTACATAAATAAAACTAAGACCTTTCCCCGCCGTAATGGGTAATAACCCACCAAGTCTACGAACCGAGACGAAGTATAAGACCCAACCTATCAAATTGCTCCGTTCTATAAAGTTGTCAATAAAGATTCAATTGGCGCGGTGGGTGAGGAGGTCGCAGCCAATTGCCTTCGGAATTGAGTTATGGGTTCGATGCCCAGGGGTCAATGTGGTTGATTGGGGTCTGTGATTGAGTCTTTGGTGGCTGTTGTCTGCGACTTTGTACAAGCAAGTGCTTCTATCAAGTATCTTGTATCGCTTCTGCCAAGTAGCCAACCGGCACATAAGCTTTCATCGCATTTCTGCTGCGGATATAAATATTAATTAAAAGCGACCGGTTCACGCGATTTACGAGTTGGGTCTCCGCAACTCGTTAAGGGATATTTTTAAGCAAATTAATATATTAACTTTACCTTATTTTATGAAAATATAATGCACGTTCATAATAACTTCCACAAATTCAAAGTAAATAGTGACCATCATAACATAAACACTAGAAATAAGAATAGGATTGTTGTACCTAGGTATAGACTGACTAAAACGAATAAGTCCTTTATGGGCAACTGCGTACGTTTTTATAATAAAATTCCAAAGTGTATAACGGAGCTCACAGAAAGTAAATTCAAATTACGTGTTAAGAATGTTCTAATCAGAAAAGCATACTGCACTGTTCGTAATTACGTAGAAGACAAAGATGCTTGGAACATTCCACTTCTGCAAAGTAGCCATCTGGTACATAAGAAACATAACATTGTAGAAACCCAAAAAAAATTAACAAAGTCTCTAACAAAACTGCCCTCAGTTTCTTGCTTTATCTTCTGAGTAGTGGTTCTTTTTCCGATACGGTGGTAGAGTCATTGTAATAATTGACGTTCATAAGTGCGTCTGTGATGCCAAAACTGAATAAAGAACTTTTTTTGATCCTTTGAAATACAATTTACCATCAAAAATGCAATTATTGTGGCAAGTTTCTCGTATCCAAAAGGTCGTCTGGGTTGGTACCACCGCTTTGCCAGTTATTCTGTCGCCAAGCAGTAGTGCGCAAGCTTTACTGTGTTCCGGTTTTGGGCATTGTAGCCAGCGAAATTACTAGGCATCGATGTCTCGGGGTGATGAGCGCAATGCAGTGTTACGCAGTGCTTTTTACAGTATTAAAAGTTCTGGATAGCACTGCAATTGTTATGAGCAGGCGTGGCGCTTACAGCTTGCTCGCCTCATTACTTAATTCCACAAAAAAAAATTAGTGATTATGACTTAAGAACTTTGAACGGTATGACCAAGCTAAGCCCTTCACCTTCCTTCCAGGCAGGATGACCTAGCCCCGCCCTCCGCCATGTCGCGCGCGCTCCTCATCGTGCTGTGGTGCGTGCTATGCGCGTGCGTGCTGCGCGTAGGCGCGTGCCCGTGGGCCTGCGCGTGCAGAGCCGCCGCGGCGGACTGCGCGCATCGCGGCCTGCTGCACGCGCCGAAGAGACTGCCGGCAGATACGCATCGGCTGTGAGTACATATTGAGTTATAATTTTGTCGTCGTAATGATAAAACTCGTAAACACGCCAGATATAGACAAGATGTACATATTGAAGAACACTCTGTAAGACTTACGTTGTTAAATAGTTGCAATAATATCACATCGGCTTGACATCGGCCCTCTGTCCACACCAACAAACGTAACACCACCGCCATCGCCATTGCAACGCTGCAGCTGTTGCTTAGCGAGATTCCGTCCGCCATCTTTTATTCTATCAAGTCAAAAGATATTAATTAAATAGGCACAAAAAATGAACTTTTAAACGTCATACACACAATACATATTTTTTTTACAGGCGAATGCCTTTATTGCTGAAAACAAACTACACTCTACTTACTAAAACTAAACTAACTACTTACAAGAAGCAATTGGCTCAAATGCTCCAACCCACTACCAGTTGGCAGCGTACCCAAGATGCTGGCAGTATTGCCACGTTGGATTGTAATACTGATACGTTGAGCCAAATAAGTCCCAGCATTTTGGTCACGCGTCGCATCGATCAGGCGCTTTGACAGACTTCAGAAAATACGATGAGCTCCCGGTCGCCACGGACCCAAAGTCTCCACACCAAACGGCTCAAATATATAACCGCTACGGCTCAAATATTATGACTTTGAAAAAAGTCTGGTTTCTTTCCTATACTCAAATTGAACTCCGCGCCCAGAAAAGAATTGCGAAAGCTGACTCTACCAGTGCTTCGGAAATACGCCCGCTAGAGAAGATAGCATCAAGAAACTCTGCGGAGATGTGTCATTTTTTAAATCTTTTAAGTATTTGTATAGGTAGGTACTTTTGAAACCAAAATATTTTTGCGCACGCCCACGCAATCTATTACGACAAACTCCTATAAAATAAACGCCCGAGTAATATAGAAAAATACCCCAATTTCGCGGAGTTACCCGACAAAACGTGGAAATATTTTTATGGCTTTTCTCACGTCTACGCGCGGGGGTGTTTTCTATAGGGGACGGTGGTAGGGATGCGAAATGAGCAATCGATTTGTGAACTTCTCGATAGTTAATCGATTCGAAAATGTTTGTCAAATTGTGTAAGTATTTCTGTGTGCGTTGTTTTTTTTTTGCTAGTTTTTTTTTTGTCATAAAACTAGGTATTTGACAGATGTTGTAAGTGATATTAAATAATCGTAAAGTTATTTCTCGATTAATAAATCGATTGACATGGTTTTTATACTATAGTATAGGTAATCGTTGCTCTTATCAGGATTGTTGTGATTTATTAATGGAGAAAAAGTAAATAATTGATGTTTGAATAAATAAATACGCCCAACGATCACATGATCCTGACCCCTAACTAGGATTCCCTGTATCTAGGGAACCAGGATCTATGAGGACCATGCTTCCACAACACCCAAACACGAAACAAGCTTGCGATTTTTAGGGTTCTGTACCCAAAAGGTAAGCTATTACCAAGACTCCGCTGTCCGTCCGTCTGTCTGTCTGTCCGTCTGTCACCAGGCTGTATCTCATGAACCGTGATAGTTAGACAGTTGAAATTTTCACAGATGATGTATTTCTGTTGCCGCTATAACAACAAATACTAAAAAACAGAATAAAACATATTTAAGTGGGGCTCCCATACAACAGACATGTTTTTTTGTCGTTTTTATAAATAATGGCGCGGAACCCTTCCTGCGCGAATCTGACTCGCACTTGGCCGGTTTTTTTTCTGTTCACAAACATTTTCCCCGTGCGGAAATCAAACCCGCAATCTCGGTGGTGTAAGATATTTGAGCCAACCTACCCAACCACTACACCACAGAGGCTGTCTTGAATCATTTTCAAGTACAAGGGATTCAGAAGTAAAAACAACTTTGAAATAATGATTTATTCGTCACTAAAATCGCACTGACACTGAATAGTTGAATGCACGTCTTTACGGCTCGAACGCTACGAGCAGACTGGCCTGTACTAGCGATGGGCGTTGAATCAACGAACTAGTTAAAAAAACCGTCCATCGACTGTCAACGATTCAACTGTTAACCGTCCACAGATTAACCAGTTGAATTCAACGAATAAAACGTACGTAGAAAGAAACATACCAGTTGACGTTAACGAACGAACGTGGGACAGTTGTCAACTTCTATCTATTCGTTGTTAGACGGATAAATTCGATAGTAGAAGGAAACATTCCTATCTGCATGCAACGGATTGACACGTACATTTTGTGACATTGTACAACGTTTGTCGTTCGGTAGAAATAGTGGCATAAATGACGGGTCGCTTGTAAAATAATTTGAACTCTAAGTAGTGCAAACAAGAGTTAATTAAATGCAAATGCGCACGGAAAGACGTTTGAAATTTATTAGCGTTTTCCGCTTTGCCAGTTATTCAGCCGCCAAGCAGTAGCGCGCAAGCATTACTGTGTAAGTAGTACAGTAGGCATTCGATACTACGACTTATATAATGATGTTACGTATAGCTCTGCAACAGACAGAAGCATTTAGAGTTCTTCGAAAATTACATCATTGTGTAACTCGTAAACATAAACTGTAGGTAAACACATTGTGTACAGCGCCATTTGGATTAGGTTGTCTGCAAAATCGAATATGGTTAGTCCGACCGTAGACTATAGTTAAAGCTTTAACTAGTTAACAAATTCAACTAGTTAATCGACTAGTTGACGGAGGTTGATTAAACGGTCTAGTTTCGTTAACGTAAAATACGTCAACGACCCATCGCTAGCCTGTACTTTCCCCACCAAGCCCTCACTCTGGTTGGCTGTCGGGTTTACCGGAGAGGGGGTAACGCTTCGCTATTGGTGGAAATACGTAGCTCAAACTTAGGTCCGTACTCATGACCGTATAAAAAATGTATTTATTATTTATATTTATCTTAATTATCTAGGTTGACTGATCTTAAATATGTATATAGAATATGTGTAATATTCATATTTGGTAATACAGCTTACACAAGTGTGTCTACAGCATCTTAAATCAAGTCAAATCGAATAAAATACCAGAATCGAAAACAAATCGATTCTATCCACACATCCCTACTCCATCTTGATAGATAGGTATATTACTATAATTTAGTGAAATCGAGTGAGGGGTACGGCTATGTATAGAAATTGACTGCCTTTATTCGCTCCATTTTGTGGAAAATTCTTTGGGAATAATATAGAAGCTTTCATTTTATAAAAACCGGCCAAGAGCGAGTCGTACTCGCGCACGAAGGGTTCCGTATCCTTACCAATATCTATAAACACGGCAAAAAAATCACGTTTGTTGTATGGGAGCTTCCTTAAATATTTATTTTATTCTGTTTTTTTATTATTTGTTGTTATAGCGGCAACAGAAATACATCATCTGTGAAAATTTCAACTGTCTAACTATCACGGTTCATGAGATACAGCCTGGTGACAGACGGACAGACAGACGAACGGACAGTGGAGTCTTAGTAATAGAATCCCGTTTTACCTTTTGGGTACGGAACCCTAAAAAGGTCTTACTTGGTTCTTTTCGTATGCCGTATGCCGTATGTCAGCTAATTTAAATTCTTTATTGCATTCTATAATGTCACATTACTAGGTATTTAAAAAAAAATATAATGACTGTCAAAATAATCTTTGAGATCCCCATAAATTTCCAAAAATTTTATCCGCAGATCAAATTTAGTAGGTAAATGACCACCAAATTTAGTAATTGACCACCAAATTTAGTAAATGACCACCAAATTTAGTAAATGACCACCAAATTTTAGCCGAATTGCCGCACCTCACTCTTCCGTGGCCGAACTCAGTCTTAACCCTAAAAACTAGAGATATGTTGCCATTTTATACGCAAACCTCCTTATCTTCGTACGGCCTTCCGGCTTCGTACGGATCTCGGAGTTCTTTCAAAATTTCTTTAATATTACAATGACTCTACCACCGCATCGAAACAAGAAAGTGACACGTTAAATAAGTTTGTTGAAAAATATATTTTTCAAGACAAGCTTTTAACACGGAACCGCGCGCAGATTAAAATGAGCCCAAACACTAGTAGTTTACGATTATCCGTCAAAGAGTTCCATTACCTTCCGTCTCCATCATCAGATCAGCTGTCACCATAATATTGCATTGTCATCGGACTTTGACAAGTATGCAAAATTTCAACTCCGTAGGATAAGAGGAAGTGGTTCTAATTCAACTTCCAAAGTTTGTAGTTACACATACTCAGTGATTTCTAGAATTCATGTTAATCAGACGTGCGAAATAAGTCAGTGGTATCCCCCTGAAACAAATATACGATTACCCAACCGCGGTGGAAAGAGGGGTGCGGTATTAGCATCATATTGGTTGAACACGTGCCTTCTGTGCCACATAACAATATGTCTTCATGATAATAACGGAAGGGGAAGTAAATTAAATGTCTTGAACAAATTGATACAGAGGAAACCGGGAAAAATGAATTTGTTTTGAAGCCTTTGTCATCTCCTATGAAGATACTTACTTATATTTTGTACCTATTCCAATTAAAGCAAAAGAAAATCATGTAATTTTATTTTTCCTTCATATGGTTTCATAGTCATTATGATCCCCATTTTTATTACAATCTAGCCAATTAATTAGGCTAATAAGCAATTTACATTTAACTTAAACTGATAGATAAACTAATACTAAGAATGTGTCCATTAACACTTTTCTTATTGTCTATATTAAGGGGAAGACACTTTGTTCTTGTGTTCTGTATGGGTAGCACTCGTACTACATTACACTAATTCACTATCACTAGACACTACACTAACTCAAACGGTTTTGTTCTTTTAAGTCTTCTCACTATATCCGTGTGGTCGAGGAGCTGGATTGCCTCGACGTTCACATGATGATGAAGCCTATGTTCGTGGGCTTCGGCATATTTTTTAATAACTTTATCGACGAACTCTACTTTAAGATCCCGATGGAGATCGTCGTTTCTAATGTACCAGGGTGCGTTCACAATTTCCCTTAATACTTTATTCTGGAAGCGTTGTATGATTAATATATTGCTCTGTTTGGTGCAGCCCCACAGCTGTATACCATAAGTCCAAACTGGCATTAGGACTTGTTTGTATAGTATCAATTTGTTGTATGTTGACAGCGTGGAGTGCCTTCCAAGCAGCCAATACATTCTTTTAAAGCGTAAATCTAATTCTTCTTTTTTCTTCTTGACGTGCGCTTTCCAGCGGAGCTTTGCATCAAGTGTCATTCCTAGGTACTTCGCTGTATTTTCATACGGGATTTGTTTGCTGTTAATGTAGACTGGGCAATATTGTTGTATCTTGTTGCTGAAGTCTATGTGGATTGATTTGGATTCATTTAGTTTAATTTTCCATTTTTTCGTCCAGTCATAAACTTTGTTAACAGCCTTTTGAACCTTTTCTGCTGCTTCTCTATGGGTGTTTGCTACAGCCATTATAGCAGTGTCGTCAGCAAAGGTTGCGATGGTGTTATCTTCTAATTCAGGAATATCACAGGTGTATAGTAGGTACAGGACCGGACCTAATACACTTCCTTGTGGTACTCCAGCTTTTATTACTTTCAATTTTGAGTAGGCATCTTCTTGTTTTACTCTAAATAATCGGTTTGAAATATAAGATTCCAGAATATTAGCAAATTTTTTCGGTAGGTGCATTCTTAGCTTGTGAACTAGGCCTTCATGCCACACCTTATCAAAAGCTTGTGCTACATCTAGGAATATAGTAGAGCATACTTGCTTATTTTCTAAAGTTGTTTCTATAATACTTGTTATTCGGTGCACTTGATCTATGGTTGAGTGCTTCTCCCGAAAACCGAATTGGTGCTCTGGAATGAGGTTTGTGCTGTCAATAATTGGTTTTAGTCTTTTAAGCAATATCCTTTTAAATAGTTTTGACATTATAGGTAGCAAGGAGATTGGCCTGTACGAAGTTGTTTCATGAGGCAAAATCATGTATGATTACTAATTATTTGATTATTTAAGTAATTGTTTATTTATTATTAACTAGCTGACCCGACAGACGTCGTCCTGTCTAACTGTACTAACTATAAATGTAATGTTCAGCGCAACTTTCTTAATTTTTTCATTCATAAGAACCGAATTCGCGTCATATTCCTTTTGAGCGGCAATTCAATATATATAAATTATGGTTAATTTAAAACCCTTTCTGAAAATGTGTCCGGTCCCTTATTCCTACCCCTTTGTACGTATAAGGTAAAGAAGAAAGTTATAGTTTCTGAGCTTCCAGCTCGGGGCAAGCACAGTATCGCTCAGTTTATGAGAGAGGGTGCCTCAGGGTAGACTCTGTCAATTGTGGGGGTGACCGTCTTTTGTGGGGTTGTCGGACAAGCTCCTGTCAGAATGGTGTTTTGAAAAATACAAGTGGGTTTGGGTGTGGTAAAGATTTAACTACTCGTGGTAAATCTCTTGTATGCGGGAGGTAAATTAAATTTATTTAATTTCATTTACTTATAAATCTAACGTAATTGCTGTAAATTTTTTAGTAATAATGAAGATGGGAAAAACTGAAAATGCTTTCTCGCGCTGGTAAAGATTTATAAGCGCAGCTAGTTAAAAACTAAATTTATGGCAAATTTCATAAAGATCCAGGGCATTGTAGTCAGCAAAATTACTGCGCATATGAGACTTGACATCTGATGTCTGGGGTGATGAGCGCAGCGCAGTGCTTTTTATGGTAAAGTTCTCGGTGGCACTGCTATTATTATGGGCAGGCGTGGCGCTTACTATCAGGCTAACGACTTGATCGTTTCATCACATAGTTCAATAAAAAAAATTCTAACTCTTATCTTCAGATTCAACTTACAAAGAACTAATTACATTCGCGAAAGTATGGAATAAGGATTTTCGGAAAGAAAAATACAACCACCGGCTGTGACTTGAACCCGCATCACAAACTTAACTCAGCGCGGAAAAGGCTCTGCCCAATTGAGCTACGTCGGTGACCAAGTCGAGCGTATATATCACCGTAAAATTGTAAATACCGTTAGATTATATCAATCAATCTTAATCTATCTCGCGAGATTGTAAACTGTCGAAAAATTGAACTGCCAACAATCAAACGTATAAAAGGGGCAGCTTTCAGTAGGTTAAGGTGCGGTGGGGGTGGCCCTTGGGCCATCCCAACGCCGCGAACATGTATAATAATATATTCACGTATGTTTATGATAGTTTCCCTTCGATAGATTATAATCTACCGAAAAATAATGCGTTAAATTGTAAACAGTATGTTACGGTTATGCAATATGAGTCTCATCTTTCGACAGTTTATAACCTAGCGAGATAGATTATAATCTAACGGTATTTATAATTTTATGGTGATATATACAAACGAGTGCTTTTTTTTAATAATTAAAATCATTCAAATTACCCAAACATAGAGCGAGTGTAGCTCAGTGGGAGCACGTGCGAGTTTCGATCCGACGCACCCGAGTTCGAATCCCGCTGGCCCCGCACCACCGACTTACTTAAGTTATGTGCGGACTTAACACTCGCTCTAAAAACGGTGAAGGAAAACATCGTGAGGAAACCGGCATGTCCAAGAATTTATTACATAAAAGAATTCAAAGACATGCGACATCTACCAACCCGCACTGGGCCAGCGTGGCGGATTATGGCCCTATGAGGGAAGGCCTGAGTCCCAGCAGTGGGAACGTAATGGGCTGATGATGATGACCCAAATATAGATTGAATACTCATGTTGTTTCCGGCTGCAGATTCCAAAGTGCAGCTTGAGTCAAGTGGATCTGCATTAATTGTAACTCGCTAAATTGGTACAGCTTGGCTCGAGCCAAATCAAGGTCAGTGGATCGAAGACACCGCCATATTTTGCCATCAAGCAGTAGTGCGCAAGCATTAATGTGTTCTGTTTTGAAGGGTATTGTAGCCAGCGATAATAATGGGCATATAAGATGCAGTGCTACGCCGGGCTTTTTATGGTATTAAAAGTTCTGGTTGGCACTGCAATTGTTATGGGCAGGCGTGGCGCTTACTATCAGGCGAACGACATGCTCGTCTCATCACTCAGTTAAAAAAACTAGTTATATAAGATTGTTTAGAGGCTTATAAAAATTTAATAGGAAAGTGGGAAAAGACTCACCAGTCGGCAGCCAGGTCTCTTTGAGGCCACCTTGATGAGTTTATAGATGTCTTTCTCGTGTAGGTGAGTGTGTGTGTGTATGATGGTGTGTGATTATTAATAATAATTTACGGGTGACACTCACGTTTATATTGGAGTAATTCAACTATAGTTCCAACCACATCCGGTGGTATTTTTCAAGGCGAGTGCGGAACGCTCGCGAACGCGTCGCGCCTCGCACTGCGGGCTGCTGGACGCTCCGCTCGCTGCGTGAGCGTCGACGCTGGCTGGTGAGGGGGTGGCGCAAAACACGTTAATTTTCATAGTAAAATGGTGTGTGAGAGGGTGCGTGTGTGTGTGTTTATACTTGTGAATGGTGGCGGAGTTACAGACCGCCTGAAGGACTCCAACATGACCTAACGACTGTTGTCCAACAACCGGGACCGACTCAACGTGCCCTCCTAAGCACGGTAGCGCTCAGATGTAAATACCACACAAACGGTCACCCATCCAAATGGTGACCACAGCAAGTTCTGTTGCAATTTTGACTATTTTTTTATTACATAAGTTAGTAAAACCTTATGAGCAGTTAAAGATAACTCCACGATTTCCCCAAACCATCCTCACCCTAACCGGAAGTCTAGCCCGTCGACTGTTTCCGGCGCGGAGACCGCTTCCGGGCCAATATCTTCCGGACCCCTTTACTGTTCTGATGGAATTGAGTAAACGTTTGAAAGTAAATTCTTTGTTTTGTTATTTTTACAAGCTTTTTTTTAACTTGCAATGTATGTATGTATGTAACTATGTTCGGGTGGAATCTTGCGAGTTGAATCAGAACCACTTCCTCTTATCCTACGAAGTTGAAATTTTGCATTCTTGTCAAAGTCCGATGACAATACAATACTATGGTGACAGCTGATCTGATTATGGAGACGGAAGGTGGGCAATGGAACTGCTTGACGGATAATCGTAAACTACTAGTGTTTGGGCTCATTTTAATCTTTTCGGGGTTCCAATTACGAATTTGTTAAAAGCTTGCCTTGTAAATATATTTTCCAACAAAAACACTAATTTTACCTGTGCACGAAGTTTTGTCCCGACGCGGAAATCGAACCCGCAACCTCACTGGTGTATGAGATTTGTGAGTCACGAAACGCTAGTGATAGTTTGCTGTCACCAAAATTTAAGGAAAAAGATACTTATAAAAAAAAAGACTATTAGTGTTTTTGCCTCGCTGGTGTGACGAAAAACGTCGTATGAAACGCATGTGCCTTGATCAAAATATCTAACTTCACAAAACCATATCAGAAATATATTATAATTGCAGCACAGAATACTAAGGGACAGAGGTATCACTCCTCAAATAAATTTAAACAAATAGCGACTCTTGCTGCGACGCAATAAAATTTAATTCAGCTCGCGTAGCGCTGCATACCTACCAGTCATATTAACCTACAGAGCGCCTCTCTTTCTATCGCATAGCTCTTACCTCTTCTGACGCGACACGTGTAACGACGCGCGACCCGCCGCCGCCGTCGGTGTCCGGCTATGTACTTGTAGCTTCGTACCTACAGTGCGGAGTGATGCTTCTGTCCCTTAGTATTCTGTGGTTAAACGCTCTCGTGCGAACAGCGTAGGAGCACAGAATACGTAATAGTACAAAAAGCGCTCGGCGCGACGTTTTTAAAAGCGCCCGTGCGAATGAGGGCTTACACTCGAGGCGGTATCATGGCGAGAGCCGTAGGCGAGCGCAATAAGGGAGCCGAGAGTAATGACCAACTTTGCACACTTGTGTCATAATGTAATTAATACCTATCTATTTTCTCTTTCTTACTTAGATACCTTCTCTGTCAACTGATCCCCTTACAAAGCGATGAGAGTCGGTAACAAATTCTAGTTAAAATAAATAATGCTCTGAAAAGGGTTGAATGATCATCCCTTAACATTAAAAGGGGTGGAAACCAATGAGCCGAAATATTGGCAACAGTTAGCGGTTCTTTTATTGATATACGAAGGGTTGAGTCTTCTAAGTTAGCTTAATTAATGAGTATTGTTAATTGTTAAATGTAATTTTTTATTTATTGATTATTGAATGCTGATTGTTGATTATTGTATTGATTATTATTATTTTAATGTCTGATATTCAAATATTTTTTTTTAATATATTTTTAGTTTTTTTAATTTTTCGATTTCAATTTTCAATTTTTAGTTTCAGTTTTCAATTTGTAATTTTTAACTTTTAATTTCTAATTTTATATTAAGTATATTATATGTTTTTATAATAAGGAGTATTGAATTATTGTTCAATTATTGATATTATTAATTTAGATTGAAATCAAATTCTCTTTATTCCAGTTTCGTCGTCACAGACGCACTTATGAACGTCAATTATCACAATGACTACCACCGTATCGGAAAAAGAACCACTAAGAAGATACGGCAAGAAACTGAGGGGCATTTACAAAATTTCGTATTAATATGGTTTACTATTAGAATAAGAGTAATATTAGTGTGGTTCAAAAACAATTTTTTTTAAGGAAACGACTGATGAGATGTGCAAGTCGTTCGCCTCATGGTAAGCGCCACGCCTGCCTATAACAATTGCAGTGCCACCCAGAACTTTAACGCCATAAAAAGCACTGCGTAGCACGCATTGCGCTCAACACCCCGAGACATCAGATATCAAGCCTCATATGCCCAGTAATTTCGCTGGCTATAATGCCCTTCAAACCGGAACACAGTTATCCTTGGTGACAGAAAAACTGGCAAAGCTGTGATACCTACCCAGACGGCCTCCCGCATACGAGACTTTTCTGTTTGATTTACCTTCACGTCAACATCCGCTCGCTCGCTCATTCAAAATTGAAAACTACTAAATTTATCACGAAACCATCATCAAATTCTGTTTAGCAGTTGCACAACTGCACTCTGCAGTGACATTACTAGTAATTCCCACGTCCTCGTTCTTGGCACCACTCCAGACAGAGACTGCACAACAATGGACTGTGTATATCGGCCCTTCACACTCACGGAACATTAGCGGTTTCAAACTAATATATCACTGTATATGTAAAAAATTAAAATCAAAAGGTTTAAGGTATAAAAATGGTCAAGAAACATAATACTATAAATACATACATAATACATAACTGAACATTTTGTATTTGTGTAAAATTTAAATATTCTTCATGGTTTAAAAAAGTAAGTATTTAGTCTATACTATACCCATTGCTTTTCATATCCAAGTCTAAGTCCGAGTAAGACCAATGAAATAAGAGAACTGACTTTACTAGTGCTTCGGAAATAAACCGACTAGAGAAGATAGCGCCAAGAAACATTTAAGAAAACATAATAAAAAAACCAAATCGGAATAGTTAAATCTCTAGTTAGATACTTACTTACTAAGATAAGGCGCGGTGACCCCAAAGTAGGTCTTGACCTCCGACAACGAAAGGCGCCACTGGTCTCGGCGTTGCGCGGTCTCTTCCCAGCTGCAGTTCGCGAAGATCGTTTACGACCTCGCCTAGCCAGCGGTATCGAGGCCGTCCGACCGGGCGACGACCCGTGGGTTGACCCAGGAACGCCATCCTAGTAGCCCGATCATTGTCCATGCGCACGACGTGGCCGAGCCATCGAAGACTGTGTGCCTTGGCCTTACCCATGATGTTGGGTTCAGCAAACTAGATATAACACTACCTATATATAGTATTCACCGTCATTATAATAATTAAGATACGTAGAACTTGTCAATAAATAACAAGTGTATTAAACAAAAAACCGACTTGAATGTATCTTCGAAGGCCAAGGTCAAATATCGATGAAATGTATATGGGACCACTTCGTAGCTATACTGAACACAACGCAAAAATAATTTTCATATCGGTTCATGAACGACGGAGTTCTGATATAACAAACATAAAAAAATATTTAAATAAAAAATACCTTCTCCTTTTTTGAAATCGGATAAAAAAAAACAATCGAATAGAGAACCTTCTCCTTTTTTTAAGTCGGTTAAAAATCCCGCGCGTCATTACATTACGCTCGGCACTCTGAGACAATAGCTCTTAAATCCCACATTCCCAGTAATTTCGCTGGCTACAATGCCCTTTAAACCGGAGCACAATAATACTTGCGCACTACTACTCGGCGGCAGAATGACTGTCAAAGCGGTGGTATCTACCCAGAAGACCTACCTAAGAGATCTACCACCAAGTACAAGCGAATTCAAGTAAACTAAATATAAAAAGCTCCGACACAAAAAACATATAAAAAGTAAAAAACAGCTGAACCGATTTTGATAAAACATCGTTTTTTTTTACTGACTGACTGGGTCAACGTTTGACCACGATCTCACCTGATGGGAAGCGGCGATGTGGTCGAAGATATGGTCATCTATCAAACGCCGCTAGAAAACCTACTTTCAAATAAATAAACCGCATCCCAAATCAGTTCACCTGTTTAAGAGCTACGGTGCCACAGACAGACACACATAGTGGTCAAACTTATAACACCTCCTTTTTGCGTCGGTGGTTAAATATACTGGCTTTTTTCGGGGGTTAAAAATAGCTCTCCATTTAGGTAAGTACTCCATGACTTCCCTGCACTGCAGGTCGTATATCAAAGTGTAATTGAATGCATGCGTTTATTTTCCGTTGGCGCAGAAAATGGGGGAGAAAAATAGGGGATGGGAGAAATGGAGGAGGAAAGGTGTAGGGTAGAGAAATTAGAGTTTTGTATACGTAGATTTTTTGTGATTTTTCGGCATTGCTCGCTATTTATTTAACCCCCTACGCAAAAAGGAGGGGTGTTATAAGTTTGAACTCTATGTGTGTCTGTGGCAGCGTAGCTCTTAAACGGGTGAACTGACATGGGACACGGGCCTTCGATCATAGAGGGAGTATGGGCCATAATCCACCACGGCCCAGTGCGGTAGAGGTCATATGTCCTTGAATTTTTATGATAAGGCGCTTCGCTTCCACTTTTATTATGCGCACTTCTAACGAGTGGAACTCCCTGCCAGAGTCAGTCTTTCCCGATAGCAACAATCTAGGAATCTTCAAGTCTCGAGTGAACAGGTACTATCTTGGTAAGCGTGCTAGGTTGCAAATTCTTGGTCATGCCGGTTTTCTCACGATGTATTCTTTCACCGTTTTTAGAGCGAGTGTTAAATCTGCGCATAACTTAAGAAAGTCAGTGCGGGACAGCGGGATTCGAACTCAGGTGCGTCGGCTTGAAAGTCGCTCGTGCTCCCATTGAGCCACCCTCGCTCTCGCCTCTGTAATTCATCTTCATCAACCTATACGAGTCCACTGCTGGACAAAGGCCTCTCCCAATGCACGTCACTGAGCCCGATCCTCAGCTCTTCGCATGTAGTCAAAGTCAAAGTCAAACTCAAATATCATTTATTAAATAGGCACAAAAGTGAACTTTTAAAGGTCATAAACATATGACAAAAATAAAATATGTTAAAAATTGTAACTTATGTTAACATGACTTTGAAAAAAAGGTAAGTATGTTTACCCATTTCTTTCCTATACTCAAATTGAAGTCTAAGTGCTGAAAAGAAATGCGAGAACTGACTCTACCAGTGCTTCGGAAATACGCCCGCTAGAGAAGATAGCACCAAGAAACTCTGCGGGGATGTCTTTTTTCAGCTCTTTTAAAATGTCTTGAAATATATCAATGAACAATTGGGTATAAATTAGAGTGTAGTTACTGCCAGCCACTTTGTCGCTCCATCTGGCCGGAGGGCGTCCTACACTACGCTTTCCTAAACGTGGTCTCCACTCTAGAACTCGTTTACTCCATCGGTTATCAGTTCTTCGACATATGTGACCGGCGCATTGCCACTTAAACTTATTCGGTGAGCTATGTCGGTTACTTTGGTTCTCTGTCGGATCACCTCGTTGCGGATTCGATCCTTCAGAGAAATCCGGAGCATAGCTCGGATATAGCATACCTCTGTAATTAATATTCGTTAAATCTCCCCGAATCATTAAGCTAAGAACATTTTTGTGTAGCACTTCAGAAAACTATTCAACTATCTCAAAACTTTCCTAGATTAATTTCAGTCTGGAACGGTACTCTTGTACAGTCGCGTACAAAGGCAATAAATACTGGTGGTAGGTCTCTCGTATGCGGGAGGCCGTCTGGGTATGTACCACAGTACAATTTATATAAGAAACCTGATATAAATTGTACCATGTTAATAATTTTGCGTACATACATGTTTTTTACAGTATTTCTATAAAAAGTATATACAAAAATATTATAAAAAACCTAAACCTAGAGTGCCGCCGGCGGCAGCGGGGCAGGGCCCAAACCACCGGTGGTTAAGGCTGCAGAGTGAGGAATCTCCTGACAATACGTGCCGTGTCAAGGAGTACTGCCTTCTGCATCTGACCCTTAATCCAACCGTCTAGTGAGAGCCTCTTGAGATGTTGGTCGAGGCTCTTCGCTATTAGGCCGTTCGCCGAAACAACTATCGGGACAATGATCGTCGAGTCAACATTCCACATGGCGGTTACCTCGTGGGCCAAGTCAAGGTACTTGCCGAGCTTGTCCTTCCCGGCCTTCACGAGATTCTCGTCATGTGGGATGGTGATGTCGACGAGCACTGTCTGGCGTTGGGACCGGTCGACCACCACGATATCAGGCTTATTGGCTACAATAGTCCTGTCAGTGATGATAGAGCGGTCCCAATAGAGCAATGCACGACCATTTTCGAGAACTGACGCAGGTGCGTACTTATAGTACGGCACCTCAGACTTATTATTGTTATTATTATAAGCTATTTATGTCCCACTGCAGGGCAAAGGCCTCTCTTCCCTCCTTCCAATCTTCGCGGCTTAGGGCTCTAACAGGCCAATCATTCCAGTAGGAATCAAGTTCGTCCCGCCATCTTTTTCTGGGCCTGCCGCGACCTCTTTTGCGATTTTAGGGGACCCAGTCGGTGGTACTTTTTGCCCAAAATTCGTCTGGCATACGGCAAACGTGTCCGGTTCCACTTTAGGGAGGCAGCTTTCAGTCCAACGTCGGCGATTTGGGTTTTGGAGCGCAGCATATTTTGCGTAAATAACCACCCGTAAATAGTTCACCTCGCATATATTTAGGCATTTCTACTATTCAGTGAACAAATATTAATTTGTTCGTTGAATGGTTGAATTTTTATGAAAAACGTGCCGTACCGTTACCATTATCTCATGAAACCTTAACATTATGTTTCAACAAAGAATACATTTCTCTACATTCTAAAAATACTCATGAAACTCTCAAAACGCAAAATCAAACGGTCGTGTTTTTTTGTTTTTTTAAAAAGTTGTTGAAATAGATGGTAATTGCAAGAAACTTGTCCGCCCGACTGTACCGGCATTCCTCAAGGCTTTGAGGAGTTTTAATGAGTTTCCCAGATCCCGGATCCCGGATCCCGGGCCGAGACGCCGTAATTACGGCAAAGTTATCATTTGTCTTTATTACTTGACTGGCTTCTTCAAGGAGATAGTTTCTTTGAAGATTGCCATTTTTGGTACATTTTTAGGTACTTTAAATCCTGGAACATAGGCTAAATTTTTCCCGGAAATATATCTATGCTTCTGTTTTAGGCCGGCGTGTTGCTTACCGTCACCGTTGCGCTACGCCTGCCCATACCAAAAGCAGTACCACCCGTAACTTTATATAACATATACTGCACTGCGTAGTGCGTAGCACTGCTATGCGCTCGTCACGCCGAGACATCAGATATTTAAGTCTTACATTCCCTTCTTTAACATTTTGATAATCCTTCTCCATCCAAAGGTTGCCTGGAAGAGAAGGCCGCCCATTGTAACACTTTCTTTAATGTCTTTAATTTAATGTTTTCAATAAAGCGTTAGTCTATCTATCTATCCAAATCTCATATGTCCAGTAATTTCGCTGGCTACAATGCCCTTTAAACCGTAACACAGTAATGCTTACGCACTACTGCTTAGCGATAGAATAAATGTCATAGCGGTGGTACTTTCCCAGACCGCCTTACGCATACAAGAGACCTACTACGAGTCCTGCCCGAGCAATATCATTTTACCACGTTTTTATTAAGTTAGGTACTTTTTTGTTTGTCTGTCTGTCTGTCGTTCCGGGTGGAATCCTGCAACTCAAATTTCGAACACTTCCTGATTGGCTATCCGGCTGAAACTTTCAGGGTAGCTCACAACTCGATGACAATGCATTCTAAATCCATTAAAGCGCATAAAAACGTGGCTTTTATGTAAATTTTTAATCAACATTAATTTGCTTGTTTCTTCTTCTTAATTATTTAAAATCTTATTTCACTTTCCTCCTGCACCACAAGTCTGATCCATCCCCCGTCCTCTCACTGCGACTCTTCACAGCTTCCTCCGAAGCCTCCTTCAAGTCATAAGCCAGTCCAAGCTTGGCACACACATCCACAAACATCATCATAAAATTCAATCTCTGATTCCCTTTCTCCGAAGCCCTGTAGTCATACGGAAACGCATGATGAAAATTGTGGAAGCCTTCACCAAAAGTCAGGAGGACCACTGGTATACTCTGACAGGCTCTGAACCCTGCATCGTAGGGTCTGTAGCCCCAAGTGTGGGAGACGCTGTTCACAGTGCAAGCCAGGTTCAAGTTGATGATGTACCGGAGAAGGTTCACGTGCCAGGATGTTGAGAACTCCTCGTTCCATAGAACCACTGGTATGATGGATGGAATGATGAAGGCTGCTGTTGGGAGAAGCCATTTGGAGTGTCTGCAAGGAAATAATGTTTTTCTTGACAGCCTCTGTCGTGTAGTGGTTGGGCAGGTTGCCTCAAATCTTGTACACCACGGAGGTTGCGGGTTCAATTTCCACGGGACAAATGCATTTGTAAAGAAAAAGCAAAAGCTTTTGTTTCGTGTCTGTGTATTGAGGGATCATGGTCCTCATAGTCCCTGGTTCCCTAGACACAGGGAATCCTAGTTAGACTTTAAATCGCACTTCTAGTTTGACATTTTGTTAATTAAAATATTATAATTCATACTTCACTGTTCATTATCATTTTGAGACATTTTAAAAGAGTTGAAGAGTGATCCACGCAGAGTTTCTTGGTTCTATCTTCTCTAGCGGGCGTATTTCCTGTGCACGGGTAGAGTCAGTTTTCGCATTTCTTTTCTGGGCCCGGACTTCAATTTGAGTATGGGAAAGAAATGGGCAGACATGCTTACCTTTTCAAAGTCATGATAACTTAAGTTACAATAGTCAAATTCAAAAATTCTTTATTCATTTTTGGCATCACAGACGCACTTATGAACGTAAATTATTACAATGACTACCACCGTATCGGAAAAAGAACCACTACTCAGAAGATACGGCAAGAAACTGAGGGGCATTTTTTGGTTTTTTTTATGATCTTTTACATGTGTTTAAATATTTTGATTTTTATACACTTGTTAATAAACCAACCTTTTTTGAAACTCCAGCACAGGATTAGCCCTTATATCGTCCATGTCAATCTTGGCGCCTTGCCTCTTCGCGTCAGGGTGTTTCTTGACCATCAGCCACCCCATATGGGAGTAGAAGAACCCTCGGTTGGAGTTGTGAGGATCAGCGTCAGTATCGCTGTACTTATGATGGAGTCTGTGATCTCTCACCTGAAATAATAGAACATCATCTAATTATATTTATTTTATTTTCGTGGTAGATCTCTCGTATGAAAGAGGCCGTCTAGGTAGGTACCACAGCTTTGGCAGTTATTCTGCCGCTAAGTAGTAGTGCTCAAGCATCACTGTGTTCCAGTTTGAAGGGAATTGTAGCTGAAATTACTGGGCTGAGACTTAATATCTGATGTAACCCAGTGCTTTTTCTGGTATTAAAGTTATGGGTGGCACTGCAATTGTTATGGACAGGCGTGGCGCTTACCATCAGGCGAATGACTTGCTCGTCTCGTTACACAGTTTCATAAAAAAGCCATGCTTTCGCACTACTGATTGGCGGCAAACTTTCAAAGTGTATAAGTAATCCAACTGATCTTACTAAATATTATAAATGCGAAAGTTTCAAAGTCAAAGTCAAATATCATTTATTAAATAGGCACAAAAGTGCACTTTTAAAGGTCATAAACACATGATACAAATAAAAAATGTTAAAAATTGTAACTTATGTTAACATGACTTTGAAAAAAAGGTAAGTATGTTTACCCATTTCTTTCCTATACTCAAATTGAAGTCTGAGTGCTGAAAAGAAATGCGAAAACTGACTCTACCAGTGCTTCGGAAATACGCCCGCTAGAGAAGATAGCACCAAGAAACTCTGCGGGGATGTCTTTTTTCAGCACAATTACGTATAAATTAGAATTAACAGAATGTAAAACAAGAAATGCGAGTGAGATGTCCCATTGTCATAGTATCAGTAACAGAAAAGTGTAAATAAAATATAAGTAGGTATGGTATAGGTAAGATAGATAAGATAAGTAGGTATAGGTAGGTAGGTATGAGTATGAGTTTGTGAGGATGGATGGATGTTTGTTATTCAATCACGCCGAAACCGCTTAACGGACATTGATGAAATGTGGTACCTATGATGTAGGTACTTTAGGTCCTTGAAAAGGACTTAGGCTACTTTTATCCTGGGAAACAGCAAAGTTCAAAGTTCAAAAGTTCTTTATTCAGTTTCGTCATCACAGACGCACTTATGAACGTCAATTATCACAATGACTACCACCGTATCGGAAAAAGAACCACTACTCAGAAGATAGAAGAGCGAGTGTGGCTCAGTGGGAGAAAGAGCGAGTGTGGCTCAGTGGGAGAATGTGCGACTTTCGATCCGACGTACCCAAGTTCGAATCCCGCTGGCCTCGCACCACTGACTTTCTTAAGTTATGTGCGGATTTAACACTCGTTCTGAAAACGGTGAAGGAAAACATCGTGAGGAAACCGGCATGTCCAAGAATTAATCACAAAAATTCAAGGACATGTGACATCCACCAACCCGCACTGGGCCAGCGTGGTGGATTATGGCCCATTCTCTCTCTATTAGAGAAGGCCCGAGTCCCAGCAGTGGGAACGTGATGGGCTGATGATGATGATGATGATGACTCAGAAGATACGGCAAGAAACTGAGGAACATTTCTTTTTAGAACCTTCAATTTTAAATTAATAATTATGTAATTCACTTTTTGTTTATTCCACGAGTATTAATGACATAAGAAAATATTGTGATTGGGACTTGCCTAGAGTAACAAACATAAAAACAATAAATGATTCTATTCCATTCTTCGTTACAATATTTTGTTTGTTTTTGACAATATTATGTTTCTGTGCCAGTTGGCTACTTGGCAGAAGCGGAATGTTCCATGCATCTTTGTCTTCTATGTAATTACTAAATGTAAGCTTTTTTACGACTTCAAAAAAGAAGAAGGTTCTTTATTCGATTGTATATATATATTTATATTTTTAATGTTTGTTACCTCAGAACTCCGTCATTTTTGAACCGATATGTAAGATTATTTTTTGCGTTGGGTTCAGTATAGCTAGGAAGTGGTCCCATATAAATTTCATCGATATTTGACCTTTTCGAAGATACATTGAAGTCGGGTTTATTTGATATAATGTATACTTGTTCATTCGAATATTTTAGCTAGTAGGAATTACTTACCCATGTAAACACAGAGAATTGAAACGCTAGAGAATGACACAGCATGAGGAATATCTCCAATGGTAGAGTGGCTTTAAAGGACTTGTGAGACCACAGCCTGTGAGCACCCACAATGACGCCTATTGAAGACAGCAGGAACGTACAATGTGCTGAAAAATGAGACAGATTAAGCAAATTACCTAAAAAGCGCGTTTTTATACGCCTTTTGAGTTTAGGTCGGCATTGCATGCTTCTTCTTCGTGTCGATGGTCCATAATATGTTTTAATTTTTAAATTTTTAGACAGCCTGTGGTGTAGTGGTTGTGCAGGTTGGCTCAAATGCCATACATCACTGAGGCTGCGGGTTCGATTCCCGCGACGGGACAAATGTTTGTGCACAGAAAAAAAAAGCGCAAGCATTTGTTTTGTGTCTGGGTGTTGTGAGGCCATGGTCCTCATAGTTCTTGGTTCCCTAAACACAGGGAGTCCTAGTTAGGGGCCAGGATCTATGTATGTGATCGTTGGGCGTTATTTATTTATTTAAATAATTTTCTCAGCTCAGCTATTGCATTGCACGCTAATAAATGGATTTAGAATGCATTGTCATCAAGTTGTGTTCAGCCGGATAGCTAATCGGGAAGTGCTCGAAATTTGAGTTGCAAGATTCCACCCGGAACGACAGACAGACAAACATACAAGAAAGTGACAAAACGTGGTAAAAAGCAAAGAGTTGCCAGCTGGTTCGGACAAACACAATTTTTAACCGACTTGAAAAAAGGAGGAGGTTCTCAATTCGATTATATTTTGGTTACCTTAAAACTATGTCATTTATAAACAGGTATGAAAAAATTGCTTTGGGTTCAATATAACTTCAAGGTGGTCCTATATAAATTTCATCGATGTTCGACTTTGGACTTCTTTCGAATATACATCAGAAATGAAGTCAGTTTTGTAATCCCCGACGCGTAAGGGAGGGGTATGTGTCTGTCTTTGGCACCGTAGCTCCTAAACGGGTGAACCGATTCAGATGCGGTTTTTTGTTTGAAAGCAAATTTTCTATCGGTGGTTCTTAGCCATGTTTTATCAAAATCGGTTAAGCCGTTTTTTACTTTTTATAGGTTTTTTTAGGTTTTTTAATTTTAGTTTGCTAAAATTTTACTAGTGGTAGGTTTCTCGTATGCGAGAGGCCGTCTGGGTGGGTACCACCACTTTGCCAGTTATTCAGACGCCAAGCAGTAATGCGCAAGCATTACTGTGTTCCGGTTTGAAGGGTATTGTAGCCAGCGAAATTACTGGGCATTATGAGACTCAACAGCTAATTGTCTCAGGATAACGAGCGTAGTACAGCGCTGCGCAGGATTTTGTAAAAAAAAGTTCTGGGTGGTGCTCTTATTGTTATGGGCTGACGTATTCCTTACCATCAGGCGAACGACCAGCTCGTCTCGTCATTTAGTTACATAAAAAAGTACCTTCCTATGTAGATGTCGATTTATGAATTAAAATTATATTTACCAAACACAACAGTCATCCATTTTGTTCTCGTGCAACACAAATAAGCGCCGTACACACCAGCGATGTGGAAATACACAACTAGGAAAACACTGAAATATGCAACTTCGTACTTTCTTGGACTTAATATTGTCATTGCCGCTTTTCTGTTAAAATACTGACGAGACGGGTCTGAGCAGCCGCTTAACTGCCGTCTCTCTCTAGATCTACGTGCTCCATCTTAGGCCACATCATCGCTTCACATCAGGCGAGATAGTGGCCAAACATAGATCCAATAAGTGTAAAAAAAAAATATACTTTCAAATATATTTTTTGCCATCACGGACGCACTTATGAACGTCAATAGGGAATATGCATGTATTTGTTTTTAATTCATGAATCGATTCATTATTGAATACTATTAATAAAAAAATATTTAAATTTTACTGCATCATTCGTCAATAAAATAATTAAATAAAAATTTCTATCAAATTTAAACGCGCCATTTGCGTGTGACGTCAAAATGTGGGGGACCTAGGATCTCCTAATTGGTCCATCTATGCTACATGTATCAATAATTTACCAATAGGGCGGGCTCTATGTCAAAAATTGACCGAGAAGCAGCGAGGCGCGTGACGTCAAAATGAGGTTGCACGTACACAAAAATAAGAAAAAGAAACATTGAAATACAAAAAAACTACGCAATTAATAATAATTAAGTAAAACTTATGTAAGTGTTGCCCATTACATATCTAAATTAAATGCTTTAAGAGGCCTCTACGTGTTCGACTCATGTCCCCGCGCAAGCCTCCCAAAGGACCGGGTGTATAACCCGTGAGAAAGAGCGACATAATTATTATATCACTATTACAGGAGTAATCTATCGTAAAAAGTAATTTCCAGATTTTTCTACAACACATGCATGTTGCCTATTATTACAATGACTACCATCCATCGAGACAGAATACCTAGGTATTCTATCTATCAGTGTTTGCTCCTTGAGCAATGTTGTTCGCTGAGCTATGGCCCATTTGTCATAACTGCAACACACACGTCTCGTAGTTTAAGTGTCTTACAATTTGCTATTTAATGTGCATGTGTGTTGTGTCACAGAATACTAAGGTACAGAAGCATCACTCCGCAAAGGAATTTAAAGAAATAGCGACTCTTGCTACGACGCAATAAAATTCAATTCAGCTCGCGTAGCGCTGCATACCTACCAGTCATATTAACCTACAGAGCGGCTCTCTTTCTATCGCGCCGCTCTTATCTCTTCTGACGCGGCACGTGTAACGAGGCGCGACCCGCCGTCGGTGTCCGGCTATGTACTTGTAGCTTCGTACCTACAGTGCGGAGTGCGCTAGGCCTGGTTGTATTGACGAATAAACGTTTATATCCATCTATCTATCTAATTTCGCTGCACTTTTTTTTTTTTTGTTTAGTTGCACTGTTTGCAATATTGTAACTTTACTGATTTATTTATTTATTTATTTGTACGCAATGCAGTTGTAAAACTATGTAATAATACTATTGAATAACTGTAGACACTTAAATGTTATATAGGTTATGGTAAACCATAAAAATTAAATGGAAATTGATATAAATAAAACGCAACTTCGAACAAGAATCCGTAATATTTTAAAAATCAAGTTTTTATGGATTTAGAACGCATTGCCATCGAGTTGTGAGCTACCCTGAAAGTTTCAGCCGGGTAGCTAATCGGGAAGTGCTCCTCAAAAAGCAATCAGAATCAGAATATTCTTAATTGTATAACTGTGTAGGCACATAAAATTAAATCTTAAATATTAACAAATGTTTCAACAGATTATTCATTTTGGACGTACAATATAATTTTGCCATTCATCGTGGCAATGCGGCCAACGTTCTGTGCACTTTCCCCTTTTCCAACGTTCTGTGCACCATAGGCCTTTTAGAATAATTTTATTATATTTTGTATATATATTTAAGTTATTTAAGCAATTCTAGTTTGGTTTTATATAGTAAATAAATATGTATATTTTAAACAAGATTTTTTTTTACCCTTAATAGATCTATGTTTGGCCACTATCTCGCCTGATGTGAAGCGATGATGTGGCCTAAAATGGAGCACATAGATCTAGAGAGAGACGGCAGTTGAGCGGCTGCTCAGACCCGTCTCCCCGATGGTTCGCCGAACATCATCCCGAAACACGACTAGGTCGCTTGACGGCATGGCTTTGTTCGGTGGGTGGTATTACAACCACGGCCAGAGCCTACCACTCCAAAGCGCGTAAGCGGGTTTCATCACGATGTTTTCCTTCACCGTTTTAGAGCGAGCGTGCAAAATCTGCACTTAACTATAAGTAATTGGTGCAGGGCCGAGTCGGGATTCGAACCCAGGTGCGTCTGATCAAAAGGCGCAATTGCAGACACGACGAATGTGAAGTTAGCTAAAAAATATAGTTGAGTTGATATTTTGGGAAGAATAGAGAATGTATCATTTTTTGAGGGGAAGTGAAGAATGTCTTCGCAAAAAAAATATATCAGCGCTTTTGTTCCCTAGCTGCATCGCTGCGCAGCCGATGCATCGTTTTCAAGGTTAAGTTTTATAATAGTCAACTAGACTATGTATACATAAGACAATTTAAAATCATAAACAGGTTAGTTCTCATTCTAAATAAACAAGTATTATTTATTGGATTGGATTGGATAACGGAGCTAACAGAAAGTAGATTCAAATTGCATGTGAAAAATATTCTAATCAAAAAAGCATACTATACAGCTAGTAATTACATAGAAGACAAAGATGCATGGAACATTCCGCTTCTGCCAAGTAGCCAACTGGCACATAAGAAACATAATATTGTCAAAAACAAACAAAAAATTGTAACAAAAGTTCTAAAAAATATGCCCCTCAGTTTCTTGGCGTATCTTCTGAGTGGTGGTTCTTTTTCCGATACGTTGGTAGAGTCATTGTGATAATTGACGTTCATAAGTGCGTCTGTGATGAGAAAATTAAAAAAAATGCGTTAAATAATTTCTATATTAGGGTATGATTTTGAATTGAATTACTTTAAAATTATTTTACTTTAATATACCAATAGGGACAGAGAAATGGGACAACTGGAATTATTTTTAATTATTTAATTAAAGTACCTTTTTAATTTAAATTAATTCATTAAAGATTTTAATTAATCAATTAAATATTGATTACTAATAATTATTTAAATTAATAAAATAAAGATTAAATTAATTAAGTAATTAAAGACCTTCATCGATTACGTTATGGGGAAAAAGGTACAGTAAGGCTCAAAATCTATTTTTTTTTTAAAGTCATGGTCTTAATCGACCCTACATCCCACCAGGAATGTTTCCCCTAAAGCAGTCTTTCCCAAAGTGGGCGATAACGCCCCCTTGTGGGCGCTGCAGGTCTTACGGGGGGCGGTAAGAGACCCAGAAAGAAAATGGGGGCGTTGTGGAGAAGCGGGGGGGGGGGTGATTTGTAATTTTATTTAGCTAGGAGGCCTCTTAAACAACGATTGCGAGAGCTCTCGACTCTCAACAACAACTTGTGAACATCAACTAATATGAATTAAAAGATTGCTCAAACTCGGTTCTATATTTCTCTCCGCGTAGTTCATATATCTGTCCTATTTTATTGAATATAGAAAAAATGAAAATCATGTCAATCGGTCGCTCCGTTTCGTAATGAAAGTAGACACAAACAAACAAATAAAAAGGCAACAGACACACTTTCGCATTTTAATAGTTATTAGTACTCTTAGATATCTATCATGTTTTAACAAGTTTTTGTTAAATAACCCGAATTGTGCATTCCTGTATCAGTCGGCTGGTTCATTGAATACTTGTTCGGACTTGTTGAGTACGATTGAGCGTCGAATGAGATAAACGAGTTTATGCATGTTTGTTTTATTCCTGTCGGTGCGTGCTGCTTAAGCATTCCTATATAAACAATGTAATATTTATTTTATTTTCATCTGTGGTCTCGCGCGCAATAGATGAGCAGTACTTACGCCTCCTCTACACTACTCGCGAAGTTGAACGTATTTCTCAAAGCAAAACAATGTCGGAAGTAAAAAAAAAAATACAACCGAATAGAGAACCTCCTCCTTTTTTGAAGTCGGTTAAAAAGAAGAGACGGCAATACTGTGCGGAATATATTAAATTCGGATTTATTGAAAATCCCACAAACCCATCGTCGCCTTTGTGTCTTCTATGTCTAAAAACATTTTCGAATGAAGCAATGAAGCCTTCAAGGCTGCAAGATCATTTGAATAAAATGCATGCAGATAAGAAAGACAAGAATGTAGCATATTTTCAAGACCTAGAGAAGAAGCATAATACTCAGCCAAGTGTAGCAAAACTATTTTCGGCGGCTGCTAAGCAAGATGACGACGGACTTCGAGCTTCGTACAATATCTCTTTGTTAATTGCTCAAAAAGGCAAACCACATAACATCGGAGAAGAGTTAATATTGCCAGCAATAAATGAAGTAATAACTACTGTGCTTTATAAACCGGCCGCAGATATTATCCGAAAAATTCCTTTGAGTAATAATTCTGTGCAAAGACGAATTGATGAAATGTCTGAAAACATTGAAGAATCATTGTGCGATCACCTGAGGACAAGTCAATTCTCAATTCAGCTCGATGAGTCCACTTTACTAACTAATGAAGCATTGTTGTTGTCTTACGTGAGGTTTATTAAAGATGAGAAAATATGTGAAGAACTATTATTTGCTAAATATTTAGAGACCGATACAAAAGGTGAAACCATATTCAATACATTGGAAAAGTTTTGCGATGAGAAAGAGATTCCTTTGAAAAATATTATTTCAGTTGCTACGGATGGCGCTCCGGCTATGACAGGGTGCCATAAAGGCTTCATAGCGTACTTAAAAAATAAAATTCCAGATGACTAAATTTAATTAAAACAAAAAACGTCGTTGCTGCTTTCGCAGCCAAACTGCTTCTACACAAAAAGAATCTGGGCAGACGTGAGTTTCACAATTTTCCAAAATTGATCAGTATCATGCAGTAACGACGAATTGTTTGCCTACTGCCAACATTTGGAAAACCTTCACATTGACTTCACCGAACGATACCAGGACATTTTGAACTTGGAAATACCAGACTGGGTGTTGGATCCGTTTTCAAATGTCAACACAGCAATGTCACCTCAGCTGGAAGAAGAACTTATAGAATTGACAACAAACGAGGAAATAAAAATCAAGTTCAAAAATGGTTACCAAGAATTTTGGCTACAAAAACCGATCCCGCAATTGTACCCTGGATTGTGGTCAATCGTTCAACGATTCTTGATAGCATTCCCATCGTCATATTTGTGTGAACGTGGATTTAGTGCTGTGACAACACTGCTTACTAAAAAGAGAAATCGTTTGCTTGTTACCGAACGTGGCGACTTGCGACTGTTCTTGAGTAAATTGGAACCTGATATCAACAAACTTATTAAACAGCATCAGATTCATCCTTCACATTAGTTTTTATATAAGGATTGATTATTTTAGTTATATTTTTAATAAAAGATACTCTGTTTTAATACTATAAAGTTGCGTTTCAATAATCATTCTTATTGGCAGGTGGAGCCCGTAAGAGTTAACTTGAGACCTAAGTGCCGTTGTATGTTACCTACTGCGCTCAGGTTTCAAGTTGCGGGTTATAGTAAAAGTTTCGTTTAGAATTATCCGTTAATATACATCATATACATATATAGGTCACAATAATTAATTAATTTAATTTGAAGTTATAGTGGTTTTTAAATAGGTAAAAAAATGGGGGCGCTAAAAAAATATTTATTCTCAAAGTGGGCAGTAGACAAAATAAGTTTGGGAACCACTGCCCTAAAGTAATATACTAAGTATATCCCTATATCTATGTACCTTGATGGGTTACTTTATTTCCTTCCTTATCCACCAAATATAGTAAAATGTAACAAAAATAGTAAATGATCACCAAAAATAGTAAATGATCATCAAAGTAGGCTCCACCAGAAGTCTCGCTCGTCACCCCTTCATGACGCTTCCCCTACTTGACCTTCGCTCCCCTGCGGAAGTCTCCGGCTCGCTCGCCACCTCCCCCCTTCGCTCCACTCGGCCTCGTAGGCTCGCTTCATTCAGGACCTCCTTTGCGAGCTTCTGGCTCTGCGCTTTTTATATACAGTCTAGGGGCAAGAGCGAGTTGGACCACGGAAGAGTGAGGTGCGCCAATTCGGGTAAGATTTGGTAGTCATTTACTAAATTTGGTGGTTATTTACTAAACTTGATCTGGCGATACAATTTTTGTGGCGTATGGGGATTTAAAAGATTATTTTGATGGTCATTATATGTTTTCCCATATTTAAGCACAAAATATGTGGTTGAAAATATAAATATACGAAGATATAATTACCAAATAATACAGTCAACAATTTCGCCTTTGTAAGAGCCAAATATCCACCATAAAAGCCAGCTATGTGTGCGTATAGTAAAAACAGTACCATTCCATAGAATATTTTAAATTTCTTTGTATGCACTTCTTCTTTGTCATTTTCAAAGTATTTCTCCTTAACTGCATGCATTTTCTGAAAAAAACCTTTAGCCATAAATTCAAAATTCATTATTTGCATACACATATTAGGTTAAAAGTACAATTTTACTATAGGTTTTATTTAATATTTTAAATCGCTGATGTGGCAGCCTCTGTGGTGTAGTGGTTGGGCAGGTTGATTCAAACCACATACACCATTGAGGTAGAGGTTTCGATACCCACGAGTGCAAAAAAAATTAAGCACAGAAAAAATAAGCGCAAGCATTTGTTTTGTGTCTGGGTGTTGTGGGACCATGGTCCTCATAGTTCCTGGTTCTCTAGATACAGGGAATCCTAGTTAGGGTCCGGGATCTATGTTTGGGATCGGACGTATTATATATTTATATAATTTTAATTTTTTCTTTACTTCTAATCATGTTGTGGATCACTGTTGTTTGTAAAATATTTTTTTTTAATTTGAAACTATATTCAAAAATATATTGGCACTTACATTTTCTCAATATTCTTTCGTAAGACTGGTAATTTAATTGAATATTGAAGCTTTAAAAGTGATTCGGTGATAAGGTGAAATTAAAATGCTTTATTTACATACAATGGCTGCTTAGAATAGACCAGTGGCGTATTTCAAGACTTGGCGCCCCATAAATTACCAACACAAATCTTTTAAATTAAGAACAGGCCGTATAAAAAAATTAACACATTTTTTTGGCTTATGTTTAACTGACCACCAGATATAGTAAAATGTAACCCCAAATATAGTAAATAATCACCAAAAAATATCACTACATAAAATAAACATAATCACCAAAACTACTGTAAATGATCACCAAAAATAGTAAATGATCACCAAAGTGGGCTCCACCAGAATTCTCGCTCGTCACCCCTTCGTTTCGTTTCCCTTATTTGATCTTCGCTCCACTCGGCCGCGTAGGCTCGCTTCATTCAGGACCTCCTTTGCCAGCTTCTGGCTCCGCGCTTTTTATATACACTCTAGGGGTAAGAGCGAGTTGAACCACGGAAGAGTGAGGTGCGCCAATTCAGGTAAGATTCGGTGGTCATTTACTAAATTTGGTGATCATTTACTAAATTTGATCTGCCGATACAATTTTTGGATAGAAGTGTATTAAAGATTATTTTGATGGTCATTAAATTATTTTCCATTTTTTTGTGGTACAGTCGGCGACCAAATTTGATGACCATTTACAAACCTCCAAAATTCCTATACACCTTAAACATCAAAAGTTGTCGATCTCGGCAATATAAAGCACTGAACATGACAAAATCATAAATGTCGGTGAACATCAACGAGCCAAAAATTACTGAACACGGCTACACTACAAAAAGCGGTGAACTTTATAAAATATGAATCCTAGCTTTTTGACGAGACGAGCTGGTCGTTTGTCTGATGGTAAGCAATACGCCAGCCCATAACAATAACAGCACCACCCAGAACATTATTTTGCAAAATCCTGCGCGGCGCTGTACTGCGCTCGTCACCCTGAGACAATTAGCTGTTGAGTCTCATAATGCCTAGTAATTTTGCTGACTACAATGCCCTTGACAAATAGCCGGAACACAGCCAAGCAATAGTGCTTGCGCTGAATAACTGGCTAAGTGGTGGTACCCACCCAGACGGCCTCTCGCATACCAGAAACCTACCACCAGCGTGTACCACCAGCTGGTGGAATTGAAGTGTTCAGGTGATTTTGTTGCACTTTTTCTGTGGGTACGAAGCTACAAGTACATAGCCGGACACCGACGGCGGGTCGCGCGTCGTTACACGTGCCGCGTCAGAAGAGATAAGAGCGGCGCGATAGAAAGAGAGGCGCTCTGTAGGTTAATATGACTGGTAGGCATGCAGCGCTACGCTGAGCGTCATAGCAAAAGTCACTATTTGTTTAAATTTCTTTGCCGAGTGATGCTTCTGTCCCTTAGTATTCTGTGGTTTATACGTATTTAAAGTGTAGTGCGTAAATATCCGACCAATTTAAGGACTGCCGACATAGCATTAAGTATTAGTATAGAGTACATATTTTAGTCATCATGCAGCAATTAGATAATACAGCCAACCTGCCCAACCACTACACCACAGAGGCTGTCACTCGCAATGTAAATACGCCCCTGGAATAAACTGAAAGAAAATTAGCAATTGATTTCTGCGCATGCCTATGTAAAATAAATGCGAAAATAAGTCTATCTGCTTGTTACATTCCTACAAATACACGACTGAATCAATCTTGAGGAAATTTGGCAAAGACTATGAATGACTTATTTATTTATGGTACTGAGACGAGAATGTCATTCGCCTGATGGTTAGCGCTACGCCTCCTCATAACAATTCCAGAACTTATCATACCATAAAAGAAAGTGGCAGATTAAAAATGTATCTATAAACCACGTACTAATGCATTGTCATCGAGTTGTGAGCTACCCTGAAAGTTTCAGCCGGATAGCTAATCGGAAAGTGCTCGAAATTTGAGTTGAACGACTGACAGACAGACCCGACAAACAAACAAACAAGTGACTTAATAAAAACGTAATGAAAAGCACTGTTCCGGTTTGAAGGGCATTGTAGCCAGCGAAATGACTGGGCATATGAGACCTAATATCTGATGTCTCGGGGCGATGAGCGCAATGCTGTACTGCGCAGTGTTTTAATGGTATTCAAAGTTCTGAGTAGCACTGAAATTGTTATGGGCAGGCGTGGCGCTTAACATCAGGCGAACGACTTGCTCGTCTCATCACTCAATTAAAAAAACAAGTGTGTGAAGCCGCAGGAATGAATTTCCATTCTACCTTGGTAGTAATATTAAAGAATCCATATTACTTAATTACAATTAATCATTACGTACATATATTACTAACGGAAAGAACTTTGACACAAAAAATCGACAAATCATTTGAATAAATAGTTACAATTATCTACATTTAAATTTACTTCAAAAACCGGCCAAGTGCGAGTCGGACTCGCGCACGAAGGGTTCCGTACCATTATCTATAAAAACGGCAAAAAAATCACGTTTGTTGTATTCTGGGAGCTTCCTTAAATATTTATTTTATTCTGTTTTTTATTATTTGTTGTTATAGTGGCAACAGAAATACATCATCTGTGAATATTTCAACTAACTATCACGGTTCATGAGATACAGCCTGGTGACAGACGGACGGACAGCGAAGTCTTAGTAATAGGGTCTCGTTTTACCCTTTGGGTACGGAACCTTAAAAAGGTCTTACTTGGTTCTTTTCGTATGTTACCTATGTCAGCTGATTTCAATTCTTTATTGCATTCTATAATGTTACATTACTAGGTAGGTATTGAGAAAAAATAATCTTTAAGATCCCATACACTTCCATCCAAAAATTGTATCGGCCTATCAAATTTAGTAAATGATCACCAAATTCAGTAAATGACCACCAAATCTTACCCGAATTGGCGCACCTCACTCTTCCATGGCCCAACTCGCTCTTACCCCTAGAGTGTATATAAAAAGTGAGGAGCTTGAAGCTCGCGAAGGAGGTCCTGAATGAAGCGAGCCTAAGAGGCCGAGTGCTGCACCGAGCGCACGCGCGGTTTATTCAACTTTAAGTACTAGAAGTCCCAAAGGATTCTCACTTTTGGCTTTTTGGGAATACTGAGTTTTGCAGCAGTTGATTATTATTGTAATCCGCGCGACCTCTGCAGGGTTAAGATTCTTTTTTTTTATGTAATGACGACTCATGTAGAGACCCGCCATTAGAATTACAATCTAGCCTAATAAGACTAATAAGTAATTTACATTTAACTTAAACTGCTAAGTAGAGTAAAACTAAGAATATGTCCATCAACACTTTTCTTATTGTCTCTATTAAGGCGAAGTCACTATGTTATTGTGTTCTTTGTAGCACTAACTGTTTATGCTACGGTTCACTGGCACTTCACTAAACTAACTCAAAAGGTTTTGTCCTTTTTAATCTTCTCACTAGGTCTGTGTTGTCGAGGAGCTGGATAGCCTCGACGTTCACGTGATGGTGAAGCCTAAATCCATGAGCTTCGGCATACTTTTTAATTACACTAGTGACGAGGTCCACTTTTAGGATAAGATAAGATAAGATAAGAAATTCTTTATTGCAACTACAAACAAGATACACAGCTTCGAGTTCTTAGTATCTAATTAAAACTATACAATATAAGCAATGTACCCACAGTCAGAGTGCAAATGGAGTAAATTCAGCATGTGCTGGGTTCACATCGTGGATGAGAACGCAGCGCTGTTTTTCAATGTACACCGGTGCTCGAACTGGTTTTCGTCGAGATGGTAGGTATAGCAGGTTACATTCAATACCAGATTATTAACAAAGTTCCCACAAAGCTTGCGAAAAGACGAACGAAATAAATAAATATATTAAGATTTCTTTTTATTCAATTTTGACGGAATTATAGACAAGTATACGTTTTATCAAATAAAACACACTTCAATGTATCTTCAAAGTCCAAAGTCAAATATCGATGAAATTTATACGGGACCACTTCGTAGCTATACTGTACCCAACGCAAAAATAATTTTCCGAATCGGTGCATAAGTGACCGAGTTCTGAGGTAGCAAACGAAAAAAAAATTAAATGTCTATTTACATGTACTTCTCGCACTGAATTGCAAACTTCCTTACAGGGCTCATGTACCAACCTAAAATATTATTTAAGACCTACCTATATATGACAAATAAATGTACAGGAATGCAATGAATAAATGAATTATAAAAAAAATAATAAAAAAATACAATCAAATAGAGAAACTTCTCCTTTTGAAGACGGTTAAAAAAATGTGCGCGCGCAAAAACACCACAGATTAAATTTAATAACTGTCAAAAGCGTGCCTCGCTGTAAACGAATTTATGGGATAGTGCAGCGTTCCAGTGAGTTTGAACGATGTTTAGTTATATATTTATTTATTCAACAAAATCCACAGCTCTTTGAAACAAACATTTAACGCTTATGATAAAACTTACAGCCAATAACGGATTGACATTTTATGGATGTATCCTGCATTTAAAACGACTATCACTAAATGTATACTTAAACATTAACTACCATATTTCAAAATGCCAATAGGAACCCAATAAGGGCTGCTATTTATTGACAGATTTTCTTGATTTTTGATAGTAAATCATTTATTAAAGTGAAGTCAAGACAAAAGATATTTTACCCTTAATAGATCTATGTTTGGCCACTATCTCGCCTGATGTGAAGCGATGATGTGGCCTAAGATGGAGCACATAGATCTAGAGAGAGACGACAGTTAAATAAGCACAAAAAATGCACGTTTAAACGACAAATTCACATTATACAAATGATATTAAAATACGTTAAAACTGTAACTGAAGATATTTTGACTTTAAAAAACAAGGTAAGCATGTCTACCCATTTCTTTCCCATCCTCAGATTGAAGTCCGAGAAAAGAAATGCGAAAACTGACTCTACTAGTGCACAGGAAATACGCCCGCTAGAGAAGATAACACCAAGAAACTTTGCGGGGATGTCTCTTTATTCCACTCTTTTAAAATGTCTCGAAATATAACAATGAACAATTAAGGTACCTAATAAAGGTTATACTATGCTCTGTGCATTTGTTTATATTGTATTTTGGATAAAATCAGTATGTTATTAAAATCAAAGCTCGAAAGTTCATTATTCAATTTTGTCATCACAGACGCACTTATGAACGTCAATTATTACAATGTCTACCACCGTATCGGAAAAAGAACCACTACTCAGAAGATACGGCAAGAAACTGAAGGGCAAGTTTAGAACTTCTGTTACAATATGTTTGTTTTTGACAAAATTATTTTATTTATTTTATTTTATTTGGGGGACTTACAGCTATCAATCACAAAAACATGAGTACAAGTAGCTAACAAAGAGCCAATTACAAGTCTCCACAGATAGTAATAAAGTAAGTTAAAAAAGATTATGTTTCTTATGTGCCAGTTGGCTACTTGGTAGAAGCGGAATGTTCCATGCATCTTTGTCTTCTTTGTCATATTCCTACTACCTATTTATTTCTTTTTTGATACCAATTTGAGAATAAAGAAGTTTCAGTTGACATGAAATATTTAGTGTTGTCACAACACAATAAGTCAAAAATGTTAAAACAATAGAAATTTTCGAAGAACTAACTTTGTAGCGAGTACTAAGCAATTGTTAAATTATTTCCAAGCCGACCATTAAAATTACCAAAAGCAAATCCCGGAGCAAAAGCTAGTTCAAAACGTCATACCTCGGGCCAGTGATAAATTGGCCGGCAAATGGCAACCCACGATTTGAATTGCGAATGACGCTTCGGAAATTGAATGCATGGATTATTTTTTTTCTTTTTCATATCGCGGCGCGGATTGCTTTCATCCAGTTGGTGCAAAGCAAATATATTTTTTTATTTTACTTTTTATGGCGTCGCACGATCTGTGCATTCAACCACTGCCAAGTATAATCATTTAATAATACATGCAAAATGAAATTGAGATGTCGGAGGATACGCGGAGGTGCCTGGAGCCGATTAAAACGTATATATTTATATATATATATATATATGCGTATCTCGTTATTTCAGAACTCCGCTAATTAAAAAACTAATTTGGAAAATTCTTTAAGTGTTGGTTCAGGATAGCTACAAGGTGGTCCCATATAAATTTCATCGATATTCGATCTTGGACTTCGAAGATGCATCAGAATTGAAGGCGGCTTTTTAGAGATCCCAAAGGGTAACACGGGACCCTATTACTAAGACTCCGCTGTCCGTCTGTCTGTCTGTCTGTCTGTCTGTCCGTCTGTCACCAGGCTGTGTCTCATGAACCGTGATAGTTAGACAATTGAAATTTTCACAGATACTGTATTTCTGTTGCCACTATAACAACAAATACTAAAAAAAAGAATTTTTTTTTAAGGAACCTCCCATGCGACAAACGTGTTTTTTTGCCGTTATAAATAACTAGCGACCCGCCCCGGCTTCGCACGGTTATTATACATATAAACCTTCCTCTTCAATCACTCTATCTATTAATAAAAACCGCATCAAAATCCGTTGCGTAGTTTTAAAGATTTAAGCATACATAGGGATATAGGGACAGAGAAAGCGACTTTGTTTTATATTATTCTGATTCGTACCATGGACTTCATTAAACAATAATGTTTTTGTTCCTGCGAAGTGTCAGCTGTCAAAAACACCTGAATGAATGATTTACGATGACGTCACCAAAACTTCTCAACAATACAATATCAAAGTAAGCTTTTTTAAGGACTTCGTGGTACGGAAAACGGAAGTAAGCTTAAAATAATACTGGTTTAAGAGATGGTTGTAAGCCTGCTGGGTTGCGGCCGTGTGGTAAATTTGCGCTCATCGCCCCGAGACATCAGATATTAAGTCTCATATGCCCAGTAATTTCGCTGGCTACAACGCCCTTCAAAGCGGGACACGGAAATTCTTGCGCACTACTGCTAGGCGGCAGAATAATGGGCACCTACCCAGACGGCCTCCCGCATACGAGAGACCTACCATACCACCGGTATTTCTCAGCTAATTTCGAGCTAAACAGGCAGTCAATAATCCGAATTGGATGCAATCAAAGCTAATGATTGTTGATTGTCGACCACCGCAGTAAAACCTCCTCGGATTACTGGGGAAACCAGAACGTAGGGAGAGGAAAGTGTCGATGAATTTTATCGATAATCGATATTCTTTGTTTATATCGCTATTTTAGTTACTTTCTTTTCATCTGCCAAAATATATGCTTTTGTTAATTATTTTAGGCAATGTTGGTTTCGTATCATAATAATGTAATTACCTACCTACACTAAGCTCCCGCTGGAATAAGGAAAGACTTCAGACGAAGATATAAAAATACAATTTTATCTAACAATCTGTAATTTGTTACTCGATTTTTTTTATGATATTAACCAACTAAGATTCCCTGTATCTAGGAAACCAGGAACTACGAGGACCATCGTCCCACAAAACCCAGTCATGAAACAAACGCTTGCGTTTCTTTTCTTTGCACAAAATGTTTTCCCGTCGCGGGAATGGACTCCGCAACCTCGGTGATGATGAGATTTGAGCCAACCTGCCCAACCACTACACTACAAAGGCTGTCCACTACATAATGTTCCCTTACTACCTACTATACCTCTACATAATGTTTCTTACTCGAATTTTACATAGATCGACATATAAATGGTTTTCGTATAAGTCACCCCATAAAATAATACTATCTCTTGCAGCTGCATTCATTAAATAAAAGTCAATTTAATTCTCATAATAAATTGCCCAGTAGCTCGCTCTTAATCCAAAATATAAATTAAATGTCAGAGTGATAAACTATGACAATTACTCAATCTTAACTACGAGCGAGATATTCAGTTATTGATAATCGACTTATTAATCGAGTATCGACTGCTCAAGAGATTGACGGTGACATCACTATGTACATAGCTACAAGAGTAGTTCACACTGAACAAAAAGTTTGTATATGTAGTGGTCATTTAAATGTAATTGTAAATAATAATAAATATTAAGTAATAACTACAACTGCTTTCTCGTATGCGGGAGGCCATCTGGGTGGGTACCACCGCTTTGCCAGTTATTCAGCCGCCAAGCAGTAATGCGCAAGCATTACTGTGTTCCGGCTTGAAGGGCATTGTAGCCAGCGAAATTACTAGGCATTATGAGACTCAACAGCTAATTGTTTCCGGGTGACGAGCACAGCGCAGCGCCGCGCAGGATTTTGCAAAACAAAGTTCTGGGTGGTGCTGCTATTGTTATCGGCTGGCTTATTGCTTACCATCAGGCAAACCACCAGCTCGTCTCGTCATTCAGTTACATAAAAAAAACTACAAGCACAATGACCCTGAAAACATTCGATACTATATTTTTTAGGAAACGAAACCTGACTTTAGTTATTTAAGCTATTTGTTACTTAAAAAATCATGAGACGCGATAGTTAATCGTAGATGTATCATCGATAAAAAAGTAATCGATATTTTTCACATCACTACGTCCGCCATGTTGGATATATATGCATAGTCTGCTCAATGAATTAGTAATATAAAGTATACTAACATAGTTTTTTTGTCACGTTCCCACTGCTGGGACACGGGCCGTTTCTCGAAAGAGAACGACTACGAATGTGTTTGTTAATTCGTTAATTAAAAGGCAATTAACGATGGTCGCAGTACATAATACACGCAGTAAATAAACTTGACACAAACTAAAGGACTAGTTCGAAAGCATTAAATACTTGCATGAAATAAATATTAAAAAGAAAAAACAATTAAATAACTCTTTATTTTTTGTATTTCTGTTTTCTTTATTTTGTTAGTGTATGATTTTGTGGTCGTCAAATAAATGTTCTTTCTTTCGTTTCTTAATTGAAATACACACAGATAATAATTAACTAGAGAGCCGAATATCGGGCTCAGTGGCGTGCATTGGGAGAGGCCTATGTCCAGCAGTGGACTACTACGGGCTGTTGATGAATGAAAACTTTGGACACGTGATGGGCTGATGATGATGATGATGAATAAAAACTTATCAGAAATGTACATATTAGATATTAGCGGTGTTATCGCTAAAAGCATCTCTACCAGACAACCGTGCAGCGAGAGGAATACCGCAATAAAGGCGGTGGTTTTCAATTTCTTAATACACTTAAACCAACTATATGTATACAATACTCAGTATTGAGACCCGTGTTCATGTCAACAAATCTGTTTGTCTTAAGTTGCGATACTGCTTGTTTACTTACACTGTGACAATAATCTCGATGTCCGCAATCGACTGAGAATCGGTTGTAATCGATTCACGATCGATTTCGACTAATTATAATTGGGCTTTTAAGAAAATTAAGGTATATTTAAATGCATTCGGAGCAGTGTCAATTTAATATTCATTAATTATTTATTATTGTGGGAGAGGCAAATTGGAAACAGTAGTTTTTTTACTGGATATAGGCTTGCGTTTGACCACTATCTTACCTGATGGTAAGCGATGATGAGGTCTAAGATGTAACACGCTCGCCTAGAAGATACCTTTTCACTCTCGATTTGAAGACTCCCAGGTTGTAGTTGTCAGGAACCACAGACGTTGGCAATGCGTTCCACTCCTTGGCTGGGAATATGGGAATCTTATGAGTTTATTTTTTAAATTTCTAAATAGAAGCACAGTTTTACAATCCATTATCCATTTTAGCATTACTGTGTTCCGGTTTGAAGGGTATTGTAGCCAGTAAAATTACTGAGCATATAAGATTTAATATCTGATGTCTCGGAATGATGAGCGCAATGTAGTGCTACGCAGTGCTTTTTACGGTTTTAAAAGTGCTGGGTGGCACTGTAATTGTTATGGGCAGGCGGTGGCGCTTACCATCAGGCGAACGACTTGCTCGTCTCATCATTCAGTTCCATAAAATGTAGACATTTAAATAATTTTGACTGACATAATCTGTAATTTTATTTTTGTATTATCTGGTAATTTACGTTTTACTATATTTTACTGTAGTTTTAGATTAATTTTATTAGGTAATTGGCTAAGGTCGTCTTATAAATAAATGAAGAAAAAAAACATACAGCTAAGCAAACAATGTACTTGCGTAGTAACGGCGCGGATGTCGCGGGGAGGCGGGCGGCGCGGGCCGCGCCCAGCAAACTCGCTTAGTTTGCTGGGTCGAACATCAAGGGCAGACGCGAGCGTGTTTTTTTATGAGCGAATTTTACGAGAATGTCGAGAATCGTTGAATACATTAATTATAATGGTGCACACCTGTTCTGTGTATGGATGTACCTTGACAACGAAATACAATAAAGATTTAATTATGAATTTTTTATCAAATTATTTATTGATTTAATTGTTTAATATTATTTAATTGACAAAATGACATTGTTTAACATGGAATATTTATAAAGAGAAAGTCACTAAAATAGCTCATAAGTTGATACTAACACAATGGATTGTATGTAATTATCTGAAAATTAATAAATGAATTGAATTGAATTTAAGATTTCATAGATTTCTCCGTAACGTGAGGTAATTTTCCTATAATTTCAGAATAGGTATGTACCTACCTGCAATCTATGTTGCAATTTATAATAAAAGTGGAAGCGAAGCGCTTAGTGCGCGCAGGAATGTCCACCATGAAACGGAGGTGCGTTGCCGTACGTCTTGTAGTCCGATGATGAAACGGAGACGGGGAAATTAGTTGGTGCAATTCCGACACACACTCTCCGAAATGTATCCTATAAAATACCGATTCATCATCAACATCATCATCAGCCCATCACGTTCCCACTGCTGGTACACGGGCTATCCCTCAAAGAGAGAGTATAGGCCGTAATCCGCCACGTAGGCCCAGTGCGGCTTGGTGGATGTCACATGTAATTTTTTCGTGATTATTTCTTGGACATGCCGGTTTCTTCACGATGTTTTCCTTCACCGTTTTAAGAGCGAGTGTGAAAACCGCTCACAACTTAAGAAAGTCAATGGTGCGGGGGATTCGAACTCGGGTGCGTCGGATAGAAAGTCTCACGTGCTCCCACTGAGCCACACTCGCTCTTAGTACATACATGTAGTAATTACACATTTCTAATTATGAAACCTAGTGCTAAGTTTATCAAAGAGCCGCCACTTTAGCACTGGAGTGCTAAGTTAGACTTAAATAGCTCTTAGCTAACTTCGTCTGCTTAGTTACGTAATTGGTCGAACAAGTTGCACTTCACTTGAGACCCCATTACTGTACAACGTACTTTATTGCTTTTTTTTAAGGAACTGAGTAATGAGACGAGCAAGTCGTTCGCCTTATGATAAGCGCCACGCCTGCCCATAAAAATTTCAGTACCATTCAGAACTGTTAATACCATAAAAAGCTCTGCGTAGCACTGCATTGCGATCATCACCCCGAGACATCAGATATTAAGTCTCATATGACACAATAATCCTTGCGCACTACTGCTCGGCGGTAGAATGGCTGGCAAAGCTGTGGTACCTACCCAGATGGCCTCCCGCATACAAGAGACCTACCACAAGTGTTTGTTTTAATGCTAATATGTCACAATTGTAATATTATTTTTCTTTGTTCCAGAGACCTGCAAGGGAACAACATCACGATTATATTCCAGAGTGATTTCCAGAACTTAAAGGACCTTAAAAGTTTGTAAGTACTTCCCATTACCTTATAAGTTTCTACACTTATTATTTTTAGCGTATCTACTAATTATTTTTAGCACACTAATTTTTAGCTTTTGTAGCTCCTGTACACTAATTTTTAGCTCTTTATACACACATTTTAGCTCCTCCCTCAAAACCTGTTTTTTCTTCTTCCTCCCGATTTGGCAGATTAAAGGGATTTGGCTTTGCTAAACCTCAAACGTTAAAAGATATTTATTAAATATGCACAAAAAAATCACTTTTAAACGTCATATACATAGTTTTTGAGAGCGAGTGTGGCTCAGCGGGAACTCGTGCGCCTTTCGGTCCGACGCACCTGGGTTCGAATCCCGACTCAGCCCGGCACCAATGACTTATAGTTAAGTGCAGATTTTACACGGTCGCTCTAAAACGGTGAAGGAAAGCATCGTGATGAAACCCGCTTACGCGCTTTGGAGTGGTAGGCTCTGGCCGTGGTTGTAATACCACCGACCGAACAAAGCCATGCCGTCAAGCGACCTAGTCGTGTTTCGGGATGATGTTCGGTGAACCATCGGGGAGACGGGTCTCAGCAGCCGCTCAACTGCCGTCTCTCTCTAAATCTATGTGCTCCATCTTAGACCACATCATCGCTGCAGTTCAGGCGAGATAGTAGCCAAACATAGAACTATAAAGAGTAAAAAAAAAATACACATTAACACTTTATTGTTAAAAACCTATAGGTACATAAAAAACAAGTACATTTCACAGTAATCAGCATAACAATATGCGATCTTACGCTCAAAGCGATCTCTTCCAGACAACCTTTGAACAGAAAGGACTAACATAATTTGGAAGGACGGTGGTTACATTATACAAATCAATTAAATTACATTAAAAATTGTAACTTAAAATATCATGACTGAAAAAGAAGGTAAGCATGTCTACCCATTTCTTTCCCGTATTCAGATTGAAGTCCGGGCGCAGAAAAGAAATACGGAAACCATTATATCAATGGCGAACACTGACTCTAGCAGTGCTTGCGAAAATACGCCTCGAGTCGCATCCTCAGTCTTTTTTATGGCTTTGCACGGTCTGAGGATTCAGCCAATCAATTCAAACAATATTTGGACTTTATGGCGGGTAGTGAAAAGTGATACAGTTCGATTTTGTTTTATTTTCCAAACAAGTGTTATTTCGAGTGATCATGTGTAATATCGGTGGAGTATTAACCATTATGTGTTCGTAACCGTGCAGTAGGCAAATCAAACAAAATAGAGAAAAACATTGCTTTTTATGTTCTCCCAAAAAGCTTGAATAAGGTTCCACCACTTTATTGAAGCACTAGGAGTGACATTGATTTTGACTACAATACGAAAGAAATCCCTGTGATGGTTTTAAACTATCAAATAATAACTACGCGGTACAAGGCGGTATGTTTCTAAAGACTTTAGCCTGCCCAAACGGGCGAATTCAAAAAAATACAAAGAATATTTGCCAGCAGCATTGAGGAATGACGACCTCAATGGTCAGCAGTAAGTTTCAAATTAGTTGTTTTTTTCAGGCAACTGTCCGAGAACCACATACACACCATCGAGAGGGATTCGTTTTCGGAACTCAATGCTTTGGAACGCTTGTGAGTACTTAGCTGTATGTCAACTATGAAGTTGGATGAGCTTATGCAAAAATGTCTAAGTCTTGATTATTGGAAAAAGGACTATGTTGTCGCCTTTATAAATTATATTATTTGAATTGTTATGCTGGATGTATTAATTTGCTATATAATCATTAACTAACGATACGTTAACATTTAAATATATATGCCAAGTATTTGATTCATTATTGCTTAACCTCATCCAACACCTGCATTCGTAATTTGAACCGATGACATGAAGAATTGGCGGGAATGTAAAACGATCGATGCAATCTCTCCCAACGCAGTGACATTGTAAGGACGTCGAAACATATGTTTTTATTTAATTTTACAGGAATCGTTTTGTCGAAAATAGACTAATAGAGTTGTACTTACAATTTTATTTATTTATTTTCTTAGATTCACAGCAGTTTTTATTCACTTATAGCTAGTTACATATAATGTGAACTTAAGCCAAACTTAAATGTAACTTAATAATTTAGACCTTAAAACTGAGGTCAAACTTTATGTTCAGTATATATATCTCTTTAGTTTCAATCTTTTAGTATTACTTAGCTTAACCCACTGTGTAAACATACCTAAGTAGTTATTCAGTCCCTAGTCACAATGACGCCTGTGACGTCACCAATACAATTTGCGTTAGAGCTTTTCCGTCTTTTCTGCTGATACGTGTGTTTGGTGAATATTTATGATTATTTTATTTGGATTGCAGGAAACTGAGCAATAACCGTTTGGGACACTTGCCAGACGGTTTGTTTGTAAGATTGAGACACCTACAGAGACTGTGAGTAGTGGTAGAGGTCGACGACCTTGCCAGTGGTGTGGTCCCTGCGACTTACCCTTTCATGTGCTGTGGTCTTTTTGGTGTGGTTGGGAGTAATGATTATTGTTTCATATTTTTTCTTTATTCATGTCATGTCGTATACAATGAAGCTTCATAACTGCTTAATGGGTTTTGAAAATGAGTCTACGTAATAATATTTGGTAAAAAATAACATCATCTGAAAAATATTTGTAAAATATTTTATTTTTTAAATCTAATCAAACGTTACATTTGCAATTATCAAAAAATTAATAAAACATTCAATAATTTATTAAAGGAGAGGTTAATCACCATAGTTTCTCTATTTTGATTGTATTTTTGAGTCTGACATACCGATACAACTCAACAGCTAATTGTCTCAGGGCGACGAGCGCAGTGCAGCGCCGCGCAGGATTTTGCAAAACAAAGTTCTGGGTGGTGCTATTATTGTTATGGGCTGGCGTATTGCTTACCATTAGGTAAACGACCAGCTCGTCTCGTCACTCAGTTATATAAAAAAAAACATCAAGTAATATCATTTCAAAACCAAAATTCTAAAATGTGCATAATTTGTAATATGTTAGAATAACTTGCTAATCAAACATTACTCCTAAAACCACCAAATGCTTAACCACAGCAACATAACCTAGCAGTCAGTGGTACCCGGTGCTCTCTAAAACCCCTCAAAGCTTGTGCCCTCAATCTTAAAAAGGGTCTTCGATGTCACCTCTCCTTCCCTAATATTTTTCTAAGTGTATTTTTCATGGCTATTACTCGAAACTACTTGTCTATTATGGTAACTGAATAACTTTTGTTCCTTGAGATTTATTGGTCATAATTACCTAAACTCTTCTATGAGGCTATCTCTCTGGATCTTGGGTTAATACAACACTCTCCTCAGCTTTCCGAATTTTGTTTCAAATCTAACTTTCCCTTATATCTCATTTTCCCTTGTGGCAGTTCTCCTTACAACATACCTTATGGAAAGCACGTTTAAGCAAATTATTACTAAATACTTCTGTAAAAGTTAATCAGTTATACTTTTACAATACGTGTTTCGACTAATTAGTTGTGTAATTTACATTTATTTTTAAAATCTAGGCAATAACGTCTAAAGCCCTTCGCTAGAATCTGCTTCTACCTAAACATGTCAGGTTTTCCCCTCATACTGCCTCAAACCCCTGGCTTCCGATTCTGACATCATGGTTAAAGGTTTAGTTATGTATTTTAAATTATCGAGTTGGAATTTCTAATCATCACTAACTAAATGTGCATATTAGATTTAATTCAATATTTACTTCTATAAAAAAATCTAATACTTATCTAAGAACGGTGAATGAAAATTTCGTTAAGAAACCAGCATATCCAAGAATATATCACAAAAATTTAAGGACATGATACAATCAACTCGCACTGGTCTAGCGTGATGGACTATATCATACTCTCTCCATGGGAGAAGGCCTGTGTCCCAGCAGTGGGAACGTGATGGGCTGATGATGATGATTATAAGCAATTAATCTGTCGTTTAGATTCTCTTGACTCTACTGTTTTCATTTTTCTTATAATTATGAACTACTTTTTTTTTCTATTTTTACAGCACAAATATAATAAAAATATATATAAATATATGCTATATAATCACCACAGCTATGTAGTCAGTGACCGCTACATGACCTCTATAACAAATAAGTGTAATACTGGTTATAACTAGATTTTCCATACTACAAAAATGAATTAAAATACATAGCTCTAAACTTTACAACCTATACATGTACATTTTGTCCCTCTACATCGCTAGTTGGTGTTAGGCTGACCCTTGCCATAGCCGTAGGTCCATGGTGTGAGAACATAGTGCTGAACCCCGTAACCGCTTTTGTCGTAATCTAATTTGTTATTAAGCTAAAATAATAATTAAGAAACGTAGGGTAGTTTAATTAAGTTCGAACATTTCCTACCAACATTTACAATCGAACATTTATCTATGTAGATACAGCTGTTGTTTTTTTTCAGCCCTTTTTCAGCATTAAAGCGTTTTGGTTCTACTTCAAATAAGTAATTACGCTGATATTATTTTAAAATTACACTTCTTGACATATATATAATTTATTTTATTTAATTTTACTTTGTTGTATCTGTATACTGCCTGTATTAAGATACAAAAAAGTAAAATTAACAGAGGGCCATATATGTATGAAATTAGCATCCTTAGAGAAGATATCGAAATGAATTAAATTCATCAAAAATAACTGCTCTCAAAACAAAATTACTGTAATATCTAAACAATTTTAATTATCACACGTCATGACAAAGCCACCTCGCGCGGCTTTATTGGTGAAATTCTACGAATTTGACAGTTTGTACGAATCGACAACCCGTCCTTTCTAGAAATGTCACAGATTATACATGATCATGGAATTCCCCTATGTGCCTACGTGGCAGGTCTCTCGTATGCAATACGCCTTGTGGGCTGCCCTTAATTTGCTGCCAAGTAGTAGTGCGCAATCATTAAATAAAATGCCCCTCAGTTTCTTGCCTTAACTTCTGAGTAGTGGTTCTTTTTCCGACACAGTGGTAGAGTCATGGTACATAATAATTTGGCGTTCATAAGTGCGTCTGGGATGACAAAACTGAATAAAGAGATTTTGACTTGACTGACTGTGTTTTGGTTTGAAGGGAATTGCAGCCAGCCAAATTACTTGCCATTATGAGACTTAAAATCTGATGCCTCAAGGTGACGAGTGCAATACAGTGCCTCGAAGGATTTTGCTTAACAATTCTGGGTGGAGCTGCAACTGTCATGGGCAAGCATATTGCTTACCATCAGGTGAAAGACTTGCTTGTCTCATCAATCAACTTCAAAGAATTTTCTAGAAGATCTTTTAATAAATTTCTTTTGAATGTAAGATTACATTACTTATCTTACATTCAAAAGAAATTAATTAAATAGGAACAAAATATGCACTTTTAAACATCATATACACAATACAAATCAATTATAATTAATTTTTAGAAAAAAACAAAAACCGACTTCAATGTTTCTTCGAAGTCCAAGGTCACATATCGATGAAATTTATATGGGACCACTTTGTAGCTATACTAAACCCGACGCAAAAAGAATTTTCCAAATCGGTTTATAAATGACAGAGTTCTGAGGTAACAAACATAAAAAAAAATAAAAAATACAATCGAACACAAAACCTCCTCCTTTTGTGAAGTCGGTTAAAACACTTTAAAACTGTAACTTAAAATATCATAACTTTGAAAAAAAAAAGGTAAGCATGTCTACCCATTTCTTTTCTATACTCAAATTGAAGTCCGGGTCCAGAAAAGAAATGCGAAAACTGACTCTACCAGTGCACAGGAAATACGCCCGCTAGATTCAAATTCAAAATTCAAAATTCAAAATTTCTTTATTGCTGGAATGTTGTGCACAAAGATGACAAATAAAGATAATTCCTAACATTCTACCATGACAATGGTGTGCAATATTAACATTAACAAAAATTAATATATATAATTAAATTAAATTCAAATTGTCAGATTATAGACGTAGATTTTAATTAATGTCATAATTATATAACGTCAAATTATTAAATATAATCAAATAATAAATCAATTAAACTTGTCATTTAAAAATTCATTAGTATTATAATAACATTTATCAATCAACATTTTTTTCAATTTAAATTTGAATGTGCCGCTGTTTGAGTAACTTCGAATGTCTTTGGGCAAATGATTATAAATTCGAGGAGCCATGCAAAAAATGCTCTTATTTAATTGCGCAGTAGTATTTGGCGGATAGCATATTTTTGTATTGTGTCGCTTGCTTTTGTGTTGCTCAAACATCGTTCTATAAGTATATACAAATACAGAGACCTCATAAATATAAATGCACGATAGAGAAGATAGCACCGAGAAACTATAAGGGGATGTCTCTTTTTTAAATCTTTTAAAATGTCTAAAAGTATAACTCTAAACTAGTGATTTCGTGGTGGATCATGGGGGGGGTTATTTTTTTATAGATATATCCTAAATTATTATTAGTTTTTGCACAGCGCCGTCTACTCCTTCGTCCGATACTGTCCATCCAAAGGTTGTCTGGAAGAGATCGCTTTAAGCGATAAGACCGCCCATTGTACTACCATTGTAGGGAATTTGGTGCTACTATTATTTATTGTTTTGTAACTATGCAATAAAGAGTTTCGTAATTGTAATTAAATAAAATAAATAAATAATAACGCCCAACGATCACATACATAGATCCTGACCCCTAATTAGGATTCCCTGTATCTAGGGACCCAGGAAATATGAGGACCATGGTCCCACATTACCGAGACACGAAAAAAATGCTTGCGCTTTTTTTTCCGTGCACAAACATTTGTCCCGCCGCGGGAATCGAACCCGCAACCTCAGTGGTGTATGAGATTTCAGCCAACATGCCCAACCACTACACCACAGACGCTGTCAATGAGTCAGAGGCTGTGGTGTGCTGTGTGGCTGGCTGTGATTGTATAAATTACGATTAACATGACACAATGTCAATGTCAGGTAGTCTGGAAGAGATCGCTATAAGCGATAAGACCGCCCATTGTAACACTTTAGCTTTAAGTATTGTTTTGTTATTTATTTCATGTTGTTGTGTAACAATAAAGCGTTATCTAATCTAATCTAATCTAATCTAATCTAATGTCCAACTAGAAGTTTCGGATTTGGAAGTCCAAGGGCTACCTCTTGTTGATTACAAGTGGAATCCTTCATCTAGGACACCTACGGTCACATGGAGATATATCACGATCTGTCATCGTAGACAAGGGCCAAGATTCGGCGCGTACGCAGCTAGGGATGGGACACGTCATACGATGAAATGTATCGATGAAACACCAAACTGTGTTATTCGATAAAATACCCTCTTTGTAACCTTTTTTATTTTCTTCGGAAAACATAGGTTACTAAAAAAGTATTAACCAACTTAACAAAATTTTGCAATTTTCGTCCAACATTAATCTTTTGCTTAAAACAGCCCTTCGGTATATGTATATTAATCAATTCTTGAGGTTTTCAGAAGAGGTTATTGCAGTCTTTTATCTTTTTTGTGTAAATCGTAATGGATGTTCTACGTTGGCAATATTAATCCATTCGCGACATACACCTAAATTATATTATTATAATGATAATTTCCCAGTTACACAATTATAAAAGAAACAAAAATGTAACTGCCAACAATCAAAAATCTCTCGCAAAACAATAACATTCTTGAATATAATTAAAAAAACAAATTAATCAATTTACACCAACTTCATAATAGGAGGTTCTCAAATCGATTGTAGGTTTTTTTTAATGTTTATTACCTCAAAACTCCGTCATTTTTAAACTGATTTTGAAAATTCCTCTGGTTCTTCAATTCATCGATATTCGACCTTGGACTTCGAAAATACATCAGAAGGGAAGTTGTTTACTAAAATGTATACTTGCTTTTTCACTTTTAATGCTGGCTACTGAAATTAAAAGCTGACATAAAGAAAACAATTTCATCAAGTTGATTTCAACAGCCATATTTCTACAAAGTCGACACTTTCCAGACTGTTCTAATAAATCCTTGCTCACAAAGAAACATACATGACTAAACATCAAGGAGCCGGCTTAAACCATAAAAAAATGAAATAAATAACCAGCTCAATAGCTCGACTCGACTCGGGTCCTTTCATTCCTTTAGAATAGTTGTATCGATAGTTTTATGTGGTATAATCCCGTCACTAGACATACGGTCACGTACGCGCAGTATAGTGTTGTGGACAGTAGGTCAGCTTGAGACAAACGCTGTAAAATATTGCGTGTTAGAAATTTGAGCTGTGCTGGCTGTGCGATTGGTCAGTTATTAATCTTTTAGCTAAGGTTGAGTTTTTAGTGTTCTTAAACTTTACGGTTAAGCGCTACCAAATTGTTTTAGCTATTTGGAAGACGGCAGTTAAGGCACCTAGTATTCATTTTACAAGCTTTTATTTAACTTGCAATGTATGTATGTACTAGGTGGTAGGTTTTTCGTATGCGAGAGACCATCTAGATAGGCCGTCTAGATAGGTACCACCGCCAAGCCAGTTATTCAGCCGCCAAGCGGTAGTGCACAAGCATTACTGTGTTCCGGTTTGAAGGGCATTGTAGCCAGCGAAATTACTGGGCATTATGAGACTCAACAGCTAATTGTCTCAGGGTGACGAGCGCAATGCGGCGCCGCGCAGGATTTTGCAAAACAAAGTTCTGGGCGGTGCTGTTATTTTTGTGGGCTAGCGTGTTGCTTACCATCAGGCAAACGACCAGCTCGTCTCCTCATTCATTTGCATAAAAAAAAATGTATTTATGATGCAAGTGGTTATGTATGAGTTCTATAAAGAAAGTATTTTGTTTGCAATATGTCTTTGCAGAAGGAACAGCAAGGAGTGATGTATACCGAACTGAATGCTGGAGCTCGTTAAGAATTTTCGATGAGTATTCTGAACTATCAATTTTAGAATTTATGATATTTAGGTTGAAAATTACATCTGCTATGGTACGTCTAGTTTGAAGTGGTAGAAAATGATGACGTCTACAGCGTTGCACAATTTTCGTCGCGACAGTGGACGCAAAACTACAAATTTTAGAAATGTATGTTGTATTCTTTAAGATTCGAGATGTGGCACTCGTAGCGAGGGCTCCATACCTGCGAGCAGTACTCAAGGATACTACGGACATAGAGTACAAGATCTTAAGTGCTTTTACATAAGAAAGAAAGAAAAATGAAACAATTTATTTTGACAAAACTGCACACAACAAACAACGCACATACACAAGTGCAAGAAGAGAAAAATGAAAATGAAATAACTCTTTATTGAAACACATACAGATAATTAAAAATTTAGCAATAAAAGCTCATTTATAGTGTATCGACTGGCGGTCTTATCGCTAAAAGCGATATCATTCAGACAACCGTGAATAAAACAAGTAAAGCAAACAGTAACAGCATGTTGTATGGAGACCGCTGCCGTGTACAGTGCAGTCAAAAACGGTCTGTGCTCAGCATAATGATGTGTAGAACCCACAACGCTGGTTTTCAGCGCAGCAGAGTGCAGTTGATATATTGTTGAAGGGCTTACATACACATAGGAACTGAAACTAAATGCAAAAAAATATTTAAAATAAATATGAATACCACGGTGCAAAGGTGAATGCAATTATAACACATTTTAAATTCATTCAATATTTACAATTTATTAATATTATTAACATTAACATGTTATTATATAATTGTTATTATAGTACATTTTATTATTAATATTAATAATAAAAATAAGTGTTGCCCATTACATATCTAAATTAAATGCTCTAAGAGGCCTCTACGTGTCGGACTCATGTCCTCGCGCAAGCCTTCCAAAGGACCGGGTGTATAACCCGGGAGAAAGAGCGACATAATAATAAAAAGAATATTTCAATTTTATGTTCAATTATGTTTTTTATATTATTATTTTATTTTTTACTGATGACTTGTATTGACAAATATCAATAAATGATGAATATGATTATGAAGCATGTAAGTTGCGCTACTGCCCTTCAACTATACAGCGCTGTACACTCGTTCAATAAAAACGTCATATTGTGAGTTAATCTTATTATGAGGAGTATACGTCCGGTGTAGGGCCGCGCCGTGCCGACCACGTGTGATTACATTACAAGAGTACACTACTCGACAACTACGGAAATAAATACCTACCTATTTAACTATTGCCAGGCCTGGCGCACTCCGCACTGTAGGTACGAAGCTACAAGTGCATAGCCGGACACCGACGCCGACGGCGCGGCGGGTCGCGCGTCGTTACACGTGCCGCGTCAGAAGAGATAAGAGCGGCGCGATAGAAAGAGACGCGCTCTGTAGGTTAATATGACTGGTAGGTATGCAGCGCTACGCGACCTGAACTGAATTTTATTGCGTCATAGCAAGAGTCGCTATTTGTTTAAATTTATTTGCGGAATGATGCGTCTGTCCCTTAGTATTCTGTGATATAAGCAAAAATCAAAGCGTTCTTCGATACACATCCCTTCTACAAAATAAACTAATTTATGACGAAATGCTGGAAGGCAGAAATTATCATTTTGAAATCCCTATTTAATTTTTTTAAGTAGATTATAATTAATTAAGTAATTGTGTTTAATAATGACATGCCTAATATAACGTACATTATTGTAAAGTGGGCAATAAATGAATTGAAATTAAATTAAAATATGGTACATAGATACAGATAGTGATAGGGCCCTAATTCATTATGACAACTTGGCGATTCCTTGCTTCAAGGAAACGTCGATTCCTTCATTAATAAACGACATCTGCGAAATTTGTATTCTCTATGACGCGTCATATATATGAATATATGAATGCGTCATAGAGATGTCGTTTATTAATGAAGGAATCGACGTGATTTCGAAGCAAGGAATCGCCAAGTTGTCATAGTGAATTAGTGCCTAGTAGTGTTTGCCTTATTGAGCAACAAACATCCATCCATCCATCTATTCTCACAAACTCTCGCATTTATAATATTAGTAAGGAAAATAATAGTTACTGTGGCTAGCAAAATAAGGTCAAACACAGACTTAGCAACACTTTATAGACCTATAACTATTTAGGGCACTCACACACGACATGTTTAAATCATTTTATCACTTTACAACACTCCCAGAATTGCCCCAAATATAAGAGTCAAGTGCGAGTTGATCGCACAGGAAGGGTTCTGGAAATAAGTTTTAAATATTTGATGACTAGCTGTGCCCCGCGGTTTCCCGGATAAACAAGTATACATTTTGTCAAAAAAAAAAAAACGACTTCAATGTATCTTCGAAGTCCAAAGTCAAATATCGATGAAATTTATATGGGACCACTTTGTAGCTATACTGAACCCAACGCAAAAACAATTTTCCAAATCAGTTCATAAATGGCGGAGTTCTGAGATAACAAACATAAAAAAACCAATTGAATAGAGAACCTCCTTCTTTTGACAGCCTCTGTGGTGTAGTGGTTGGGCAGGTTGGCTCAAATCTCAAACATCACTGAGGTTGCGGGTTCTATTCCCGTGACGGGACAAATGTTTGTGCACAGAAAAAAAAGCGCAAGCATTTGTTTCGTGTCTGGGTGTTGTGGGACCATGGTCCTCATAGTTTCTGGCTAGATATAGAGAATCCAAGTTAGGGGCCAGGATCTACGTATGTGATCGTTGGGCGTATTTACAAAAAAAAACCTACTAATATTATAAAAGGATTGAAAGGATGTGTACTATGTAGGTTGAATTTGAAGAAGGTTCCGGTTTGAAAGGCATTGCGGCCAACGAAATTACTGGGCATATGAAAATTAATAAATAACGTCTCGGGGTGATGAGCGCAACGCCCTACGTTGTACTTTTTGCGGTATTAAAAGTTCTGGGTGCACTGCAATTTTTATGTGCAGTTTTGGCGCTTACCATCAGACGAAATGCGTCTGTGATGCTAAAATTGAATAAATATGGTTTAAGATGTTTATTCTCATAAGAATATACAATATTCACTTAAAATGAGAACACTTAATTAACATGCACATTTTTTTGTCCGATTAACAATAATAATGACTATTGTGGGTAGTATAGCAATAAAGAACTTTATAAAGTCAAATTCATAATTCATTTATTCATTGCATTCATGTACATTTATTTGTCATATATAGGTATTGATAACTTTTTGAATTTTGAATAAAGTGACAGAATAGGGCTCCACTTGAACTTTTCAGTTACTGTACCCTAAGCTCATGAAAATAGCAACACTGAATTAATGTTGCCAGTAGCAGCAACATTTGTGTTGCCAGTGTAACGGCGGCAGTAAACCGCTCGCGTTTCGCACGCGATACGGGATATTAAATATTAAATTTTAATGGGACAACCCTACGTGAGAGATAAGGGAGGATATGTCTGCCATTTTCGGAAATATTGTGCTAGAATTAAGTTTAGAAACGGGATATTTCCCATATGCTGGATTTGTTTAAGTTTTTTATTTTATTTTTTTGAGTAATGAGACCAGCAAGTCGTTCACCTGATGGTAAACGCCACGCCTGCCCATAACAATTGCAGTGCGCCCCAGAACCTTTAATCGTAAAAAGAACTGTGTAGCACTGCATTGCGCTCGTCATCCCGAGATAATTAAGTTTTAGAAAAAAACAAAAACCGACTTCAAGAATAAACTTACATTTTTAAGTTTAGTTGATTTTTTCAAAAAGTGCTGATTAAATTTCGATAATTTATGATATTAAAACGGGACTTAATCGCGCTAAAAACATTAATTTTATTTACCTCGACGTTTCGACCAAGTTGCATTGGCCGTGGTCACGAGAAGACTGGAGAATGCGAGTATCAGCGTCGAGAAAGGCGAGCGTTGTCACCAACTACCCGCACTTGGTCTTGTAAAAACATAGGGTTGTCATCACGGCACACTACACTAACGGTATCACTGGCTTTCGTCGTCGAACCCAAACCGCGACGAGAACATTTGCTAATCACTGGGTTCCATGCTGCTGCCAGTTTAAATCCATCCTCCCGGTTGAAATTACGGTGTTTTTTAATCTCAACCGCTTCACGTACCATCCTAGAATAGTAGTGACGTTCTGCGGAGAGGATTTTGGGGTCGTGGAGCTCAATCCAGTGATTAGGTCCTGACTCCAGTAAATGTTCAGCAATCGCAGATTTATTCACCTGGCGGTTTTTTGAGATTAAAAAACACCGTAATTTCAACCGGGAGGATGGATTTAAACTGGCAGCAGCATGGAACCCAGTGATTAGCAAATGTTCTCGTCGCGGTTTGGGTTCGACGACGAAAGCCAGTGATACCGTTAGTGTAGTGTGCCGTGATGACAACCCTATGTTTTTACAAGACCAAGTGCGGGTAGTTGGTGACAACGCTCGCCTTTCTCGACGCTGATACTCGCATTCTCCAGTCTTCTCGTGACCACGGCCAATGCAACTTGGTCGAAACGTCGAGGTAAATAAAATTAATGTTTTTAGCGCGATTAAGTCCCGTTTTAATATCATAAACTATGTGTTCGAATCGCGAAAGTTTAAAAATTACTAAATTTCGATAATATTTATACGGAACCACCTCTGAAGTATGGGCTACCAAACAAAAAAGAATCATCAAAATCAATTCACAATTGCCGTAGAAATCGCGTAACAAACATACGAAAAAACCTCCTATTTTTGAAGTCGGCTACAAAACATACCTACAGTCGCATTGAGAACCTCCTCCTTTTAAAGTTGGATAAAAATAGCTCGTCTAAAAATATGAAAAAAATATAGCTAGCCTTATAATGCCCAATAATTTCGGTGGCCACAATGCTCTTCAAACCGGAACACAGTAATATGCTTGCGCACTACTGCTTGGCAGAATAACTGGCAAAGCGGTCTCCCGTCTTATCCACATATCTCTGACGTTCGTCTCAGGGTTGTTTAAATTGCCGCCATTCGTCAATGTTGAATAATGTACGCGCTAGAATTGGGCGCGCCGACTTCACGACTCGACTAAGGTGTTGGAAATTCGGACGCGGTACTTTAGGTGGAACCACATAATACTAAGGGACAGAAGCGTCACTCCGCAAAGAAATTTAAACAAATAGCGACTCTTGCTATGACGCAATAAAATTCAATTCAGCTCGCGTAGCGCTGCATACCTACCAGTCATATTAACCTACAGAGCGCCTCTCTTTCTATCGCGCCGCTCTTATCTCTTCTGACGCGGCACGTGTAACGACGCGCGACCCGCCGTCGGTGTCCGGCTATGTACTTGTAGCTTCGTACCTACAGTGCGGAGTGCGCTAGGCCTGGTGGTACGTACCGTAGTTTTCCATACAAAATTCAACCATTATTCAATTCATTTATTCAGTCAGATAAAATACAATCCAGTTTTGATAGTTAAATCAAATTAAAATTAAAATTATGTTAGTAAATCGTAAATCTTAAAATTAATAATAAATAATAATAATAAAATTAAAAAATTGATATCTCTAATAAATATTATTATTATCACCCACCGAACAAAGCCATGCCGTCAAGCGACCTAGTCGTGTTTCGGCATGTTGTTCGGGGAACCATTGGGGAGACGGGTCTGAGCAGCCGCTCAACTATGTGCTCCATTTTAAGCCACATCATCGCTTCATGTCAGGCGAGATAGTAACCAAACATAGATCTACTAAGCGTAGAAAAAGTACTAAAGGCATTCACCCGTTAAAAAAGAAACCTAAAATTCGTACAACTGTGTTCCAAAGCCAACCCCAGGAATGCTTGCGCACTACTGTTTGGCGACAAATATGCCGTATTAACATCTTAGTCATTTATCACATCAATGTTTTACTCCAACAATCTACAATATTGGTTCCTTTAAATAATTGATGAGCACTCGACGGGTACTTCGCGACGATGCCTTCAATATTAATATCTGTTATCGAAGTTATTAAATTTAACCTTCTGGTTTTACAGTGAGATCAATATTTTGTTGAACTATATCGAGCGAAAGCAAGTAACCTTACACAGCATCTGTGATGTAGTGGTTGGGCAGGTTGGCTCAATCTTATACATCACCGAGGTTGCGGGTTCGTATCCCGTAACGAAACGAATGTTTGTGCATGAAAAAAAGTGCAAGCATTGGTTTCGAGTCTGGGCACAGAATACTAAGGGACAGAAGCATCACTCCGCAAAGAAATTTAAACAAATAGCGACTCTTGCTATGACGCAATAAAGTTCAATTCAGCTCGCGTAGCGCTGCATACCTACCAGTCGTATTAACCTACAGAGCGCCTCTCTTTCTATCGCGCCGCTCTTATCTCTTCTGACGCGGCACGTGTAACGACGCGCGACCCGCCGTCGGTGTCCGGCTATGTACTTGTAGCTTCGTACCTACAGTGCGTACGGAGTGCGCTACACCTGGTCTGCGTGTTGTGGGAGCATGGTCCCTGTAGTTCCTAGTTCCCTAGATACAAGAAATCCTAGTTAGGGGCCAGTATGTGATCGTTGAGAAAAAAAACTAAATGCAAGACTTCGCCTTGGGAAGCACCACACCACACCTGTATCAGATATTCAACCGACAGTAGTGCGCAAGCACTGTGTTCCGGTTTAAAGGGCACTTTTCCAAGTGAAATTACGAGGAATTGACTTTAGAAACATTAGTTATCCGATTGACGAGCGCAGTGCAGTGCCGCGCAGTATTTTGCTAAATAATATTAGCGCGAAGTCTACATTGCTAAAATATCTACAGAAAAATCCCACTTCCATTAATTGCGCATCCAAAGTAAACTCAATTGAATAAATCCAAGCCACAAAGCCGGCTGAGCCCTCCAAATCCGCCATTTTGCTTTTCCCGCGCTTTTAAAAACAAGATGGCCGCTAAGCCTACGAAACAATGGCGGGAAATGGGCTTCTCGAGTGATTTCAGCGAATGAAAGAACCTTCTTAGTGACAATAGTCAGGCTTTTTGAGGTCTGAGATTGAATGAAGGTTTTAGGTAAGTAAAAAATCAAAATAGTCAAATACTGTGCTTTAAAAAAAGGTAAAATACCACAGATTACATCACATACTTAAGATTTAAAATGTAATGCTCTGTACTAAAGCTTACATAATTTATTATTGTATTTATTGTAATTATTGTATTGGTCATGTTTAAATAGTTGAACACTCATGTTTTTAAGTTTTAATGAGCGAACTGCTTGCAAAATAATAATTTTCTTGTAATGCTTTTTACTACTAGGTTAAACCTACACTAGAGTAAAAAAGATATCATTGAAAAAAAAACCACAGATTACATAGGGCAAACTGAAAGCTCTGCGTTCCTCACCGCTTATTAAAGATTTTTTTTTATGAAACTGAGTGATAAGACGAGCTGGTCGTTCGCCTGACGGTAAGCGCCACGCCTGCCCATAACAAATGCAGTGCCACTGAGAACTTTTTACCATAAAATACAATGCGTAGAACCGAATTGCTCTCATCACACCGAGACATTTCGCTGGCTACATAGCCCTTCAAACCGGAAGAACACAGTAATGCTTGCACTACTGCTTAGCGACAGAATAACTGGCAAAGCTGTGATACCTACCCAGACGGCCTCCCGCATACGAGAGACCTACCACGAGTATCGAGTTGGTTGACGAATGTTATATTTTTCAAAACATAAGAATTCATTCATTGATTGTAACATTTTTTGGCGGGAAGTCGCGTGTCGATTGTTTTTTATCACAAGTTGAAGTTCGACGTTCGTAACAAAAACGGAATTAACGCGGAAAGACTTTAGGGCGACGACATTTTATTATTTTAAGAGTTCACTCTCGTCAAAATGTCTTTGGGAGGGACGCACCTCTTTTGAGCACCCTAAGACCAATGCTCTCGTGATTGTTATAAAAAAACAACTTTTAGGCACATACTTTTTTATTTCCACAATTTTAACACACGATAGGGACTACTTCATGCACTTCACAGTATAAAAATACTTTTGCAGCGATTCTACCTGACTGCTTATTCCAGGCTGACCGGCAGGCCGAGGGCCATGTCCGTAGTCATGCCGCTTGAGAGCGATTAAGGAAAAAAGCCTTGAATTCTAAAATTTACCAGTTTTAACCACAGAATACTGAGGGACAGAAGCGTCACTCCGCAAAGAAATTTAAACAAATAGCGACTCTTGCTATGACACAATAAAATTCAATTTAGCTCGCGTAGCGCTGCATACCTACCAGTCATATTAACCTACAGAGCTCTCTTTCTATCGCATAGCTTTTATCTCTTCTGACGCGGCACGTGTAACGACGCGCGACCCGCCGTCGGTGTCCGGCTATGTACTTGTAACTTCGTACCTACAGTGCGGAGTGCGCTAGGCCTGTTTATACAGGGAGGTATATTGCTGATAGCGATTTAATTAGATGTTGGTGGCTCTCCCCTAGGTCAGCAATATTGCAAGTACGCAGAATTCGCAGTTTACGCCACTGGCCAGTGGTCTCCGCGATCTAGCAGCGTAAACTCGCCCCTGATGAAGAGCATCGGACATGCTCGAAACCTAGGTCGACTAATTCGACAAAATACGTGAGTCCTAGCCGTTTTATTAAATATTTATAACATTTTTTATGGTACTGAGTGTTGAGACGAGCGAGTCGTTCGCCTGACTAGCTGATAACTCATCATAGTAATTGAAAACATGATTTTTAATAAATATTAGTTTTTGTAGTTCTAACAATTGCAATAAATCTATTACTTACTTTCGAGGGTACTTCCGGTCGCCATTATGTGGCCTCGCAAGATGGCGCTACATAACCGCAAGATGGCGTCCCTTCCGCTCATGATGGCGTCACTTCCGCGTAATTAGAGAGCACTCTACAGTAATTAGGTAAATTCAATTAGATACTGCGAATATGTGTCGAAAGCACCTATAGTTAACGTAAGACGCTGTAATTAGAGATGCCACAAATAGTGATTTGGCTGAATACTGAATATTCGGCCACACACTCGGCCCAAGCGCCGATGGTAACACGCCTACCCATAACAATAACAGCACCACCCAGAACTTTGTTTTGCAAAATCCTGCGCGATGCTGCACTGCGCTCGTTACCCTGAGACAATTAGCTGTTAAGTCTCATAATGCCCAGTTATTTCACTGGCTACGAACCGACTGGTCAACCGACTGACAGCCCATGGGCATCACCCCTTCACCTCGTATCCAAGAAGGACAATGGGTCCATGTGGTGATTATGTGGTTGTTATAGGCTGCTTAACTCGCGAACAATACCTGACCTGACCAATATCGCTTTTCTGGCTGGCGTTGGCTACAATGCCTTTCAAACCGGACACAGTAATGCTTGCGCACTACTCCTTGGTGGCAGAATAACTGGCAAAGCGGTGGTACCCACCCAGACGGCCTCTCACATACAAGAAACCTACCACCTACCTACCGCTTTGTTATCTATCGTCTGCTGGCAGTAGTGGTTATAGCGAGAGACTTTTTTCAGAAACAGTTATTATTTATGAGTGAAAGCGCAATCGTCACCAAGAAATGCTGAACAAATTTACTTCATACATCACAACTTACCACTGATAGATTTTAAGTATTGAAGTGGTAATTTGTCATTAAAATGGATACAATTTCTTGTAAAAAGTAGTAGCCGGAAATTCGTGGCATCTCTAGCTATAATATGTACTTTGAACTCTAGGACTGAGATATTTCTCCTGGTGTCGCCCGAAGGCCTCCGACATGGCCTAAGTGTTGTCCGACAACAACCGGGACCTACGTCCCGCCCCAGACGTCCTCCCGCATACCAGAGACCTACCAAGACGGTTTCTCACGATGTTTTCCTTCACTATTTTAGAGCGAGTGTTCTGCACATCATCATTATCAGCCCATCACATTCCCACTGCTGGGACTCGGGCCTTCCCTCCTAGAGAGAATATGGACCATAATCCACCACACTGCCGAGTGCGGGTTGGTAAATGTCACATGTCCTTGAATTATTATGATTAATTCTTGGACATGCCGGTTTCCTCACGATGTTTTCCTTCACCGTTTTTAGAGCGCGTGTTAAAATCCACATATAACTAAAGAAAGTCAGTGCGGGGCCAGCGGGATTCGAACTCGGATGCGTCAGATTGAAAGTCGCACGTGCTCCCACTGAGCCACACTCGCTCATAACTATTAGTAATTTGCTCTATAATATTATTATAAATATTCATAATAACTGTCGGTACAAACCCGTTAAATACAAACAGATAATGGATCAGCCCAGCATGTCTGAATACCTCCCATAGGTAACAAATGAGTCACTCCAGCCCTCTTACCCATATGTCCCTCTTGAGAGACTTGAGAGGGGCGCTTGCGCCAAAAGGGGATCGGACAACTTTTCAGAAAGTGTTTTAAATTAACTATAATGAATATATATAGCCATGAAAAATAGTATTTTAATCAAATAACGCTCTAAAAGTATGTAAACTATGTTTAAATATTGTGTTTCAAATATTGCCGCGCAAAAGGTCACCTCTAAACAGATGACGTCAGATGTAGGTAGAAAACGACAAACTCTTCGAAATTAAACTTGCAAAGAGATTTAAATACTTTTTGTGAAGTTTGGGGACTATATTGTAGTAATGGAACGAAAAAATTAGCAAAAATACATTTTATGAAAAGCAAAAACGTAAAATAAGCACAAGCTTATTTTACGTTTTTGTTCACTCTGTTCTCACGCCATTTGCCTACAAATGACGTCATGCGCTGTGATTGTTGTTTCGTTTGAGATGAAGAACAGATAAAAAATATCAGAATTATTACATTTTATTTATTGATTTAAAAATATAAATCATTATAATTTCACAAAAATATTGATTGAATGATCTTTCTGGTTCGACGAACATTCGTTCTAACTACATTTTAGATATTTTCTCGATTACTGTCCGATCCCCTATTGTTCCACCAACCCACACTGGGCCAGCGTGGTGGATTATGGCCCATAATCTCTCTGCGAAGGAAGGCCCGAGTCTCAGCAGTGGGTACGTAAGGGGCTGATGATGAGGGGTATTTTTTTAGAGATTTTGTTACATTTTGTAGTTTAGTGTAAAATAAGAAACATAACATTGTAGTGTTATGTTTCTTATTTTTGTCTTCTATATAATTACGAACAGTATAGTATGCTTTTCTAATTAGAACGCGTTATTTGAATTTACTTTCTGTGAGCTCCGTTATACATTTTGGATTTTTTGTAAAAACACGCAAAAGATAGCACCAAGAAACTCAACGGGGATGTCTCTTTTTAACCGACTTCAAAAAAGGAGAAGGTTCTCTATTCGATTGTATTTTTTTAGGTTTGTCACCTCAGAACTCCGTCATTCATCAAAAAATGTTTTTGCGTTGGGTTCAGTATAGCTACGAAGTGGTCCCATATACATTTAATCGATATTTGACCTTGTCCTTCGAAGATACATTAAAGTCAGTTTTTTTTATAAAATGCATACTTGTTCAACTCTTTTCGTCTATGATATTACGAGACATTGTTGTAGTTAATCTAAACCTTCATCTGAGCTCAACATAATATACGATTGGCGCTTGAGGGACATATGGGTAGGGGGGCAGTTCTCCATTTACTTGATTCGTAAGTTAGTTGTAAGTAAGCCAAGGACGGCGTATCGATCGAACTTTGACTTAATACTTATTAATAACTTGTTTCTTACTGTTTGTGCTACTTGAGAATTAGTAATAGACCAGCTGCTTCCGGCGGCTTCACTCGCGGTTTCCCAGGATAATAAGTAGCCTTTATAACCTATATGTAGCGTTAATACTTTCAATGCCATACAGAGAAACCGAATAGCGAGATTTATGTCCAGAGTTTTCAAGTGTAAAAACTATTATAAGAAATCTGTCAGAAAGAGTTTTTTTGACAGACTTGTATAGACGGTGGTTGCAACATTGTGTACGTGTACAAAAATTGTATCAATTTTATTTTATTTAATTTTTTGTAAATTTGTAATTTTATTTAATTTGAATTTTATTTGTTTTTTAAATGTGATGTGCTATGGATCCTGTGCCTGAGTTAAAGAAACATTATTATTATTATTATGTCCATTTCCACGACCTAAAGTACCTACTACCTACCTACAAGCAAGCCTAGCGCACTCCGCACTGTAGGTACGGAGCTACAAGTACATAGCCGGACACCGACGGCGGGTCGCGCGTCGTTACACGTGCCGCGTCAGAAGAGATAAGAGCGGCGCGATAGAAAGAGAGGCGCTCTGTAGGTTAATATGACTGGTAGATATGCAGCGCTACGCGAGCTGAATTGAATTTTATTGCGTCATAGCAAGAGTCGCTATTTGTTTAAATTTCTTTGCGGAGTGATGCTTCTGTCCCAACTCTTCTTTTCTGTGTGTTGTGTCGTGTGTGTATTCTGTGCTACAACTTACATTCCATATTTTATCTAAATTGTTCAGTAGTTTTTGCGTGATTGAGTAACAAACATCCACCCATCCATCCATCTATCTATCCATCGTCGCAAACTTCAATACTTTCAATACTTACCTACCTTGTAAAGTACATTATGTCAATAAAATGATTTGATCATAGGATGATAGTAGGATAGGATAAGCTGAGCTGACCTGCACAATGACTACACCGCAGAGGCTGTCAATCCTATTAATATTATCATCATCATCATCAGCCCATCACGTTCCCACTGCTGGGACACGGGCCTTCTCTCATAGAGAGAGAATAGGCCATAATCCACCACGCTGCTGGCCCAGTGCGGATTAATGAATGTCACATGTCCTTAACTTTTTGTGAAAAAATCTTGGACATGCCGGTTTCCTCACGATGTTTTCCTTCACCGTTTTAGAGCGAGTGTTAAATCCGCACATAGCTTAAGAAAGTCGGTGGTGCGGGGTCAGCGGGATTCGAACTCGGGTGCGTCGGATCGAAAGTCGCGCGAGCTCCCACTGAGCCACACTCGCTCTCATTAATATTATGCGAATAATAAATGTATTACTCAATCATACAAAAATCACTAAACAGATTTTAAAAATTTACTACATAGGTTAGTTCGTAAGTAGATAAAAAGTAACCTATAAAAGGATATGGGCTACTTTTTATCCCTGCTATATACTTTTTATCACAAGCCCCATTCAAACAAACTTTATTTCAAAGTACCCGCAAAAAGGGCTCATTACGTTCGCGCGCTTCCGGCCGCGGCGAGGGTGCTTCCGGTAAGTCTCAGACGACGTCTGCACGCCTTCCGGAGCGGACGTGCTTGGAGCGGGAAAGTCAATATTACAGGACGAGAGTTTCTTTGAGGACTTTCTTTCAAGCGCTCAATATTAATGAACTATACTCGATCCTTTTGCACGGAAGAGAATGCATGCACTTATAGAAATAAAATATAATTAATTAAATACATAAGGAAGAGCGAGTGTGGCTCAGCGGAAGCATGTGCGACTTTCGATCTGACGCACCCAAGTTCGAATCTCGCTGGCCAACTGCAGATTAAATTATAAATATATGGTATTTACATAGTTGTTATTAAAGGATAGTACCTACATGTAGTTCCGCCATATTGGCACATTGTTTTATGTTAATTATAATTTATACTTCATTGTTCATTGTTATATTTCGAAACATTTAAAACGTTTGAAAAAAGACACATCCCCGCAGAGTTTCTTGGTGCTATCTTCTCTAGCGGGCGTATTTCCTGTGCACTGGTAGAGTCAGTTTTCTCATTTCTTTTCTGCACCCGGACTTCAAACTGAGTAGCAAACAAATGGGTAGACATACACACCTCTTTGTTCAAAGTCATGATATCTTAAATTACAAATTTTAACATATTTAACTGGCGAATGCCTTTACTGATAACTGATAACTAATTTACAATAAAACCGACTTCAATGTATTTTCGAAGTCCAAGAATTTTCCAAATTGGTTCATAAATGACGGAGTTCTGAGGTAACAAACATATCAAAAAATTAAAAAAAAAAAAAATACATCCGAATAGAGAACCTCCTCCTTTTTTAAGTCGGTTAAAAACAACTCTACACTGTAGATTGTAGATTCTAATTGGACAACCCAAAGACCATTAAAAGCCTATAGATAGCCCAAATGCTCCAACCCACTACCAGTTGGCAGCGTACCCAAGATGCTGGCAGTATTGCCCCGTTGGATTGCAATACTGATACGTTGAGCCAAATAAGTCCTATATACCTATTTTAATAAATAGCTTTTTACACGCGCAGAGATAGATAGAAAAAACTTTATTGCACAAACAAATTTGTAGGTACACAGGCGAACTTAATGCTAGTGAGCATTATCTTCCAGTTAACCTCGGAACAGAGTTATGCTCGGTTAGCAGAGCGTTTTTTTTCGCGTCAACACCCTTGCAATCATCCGCGCTGTCCCATTTCGGCCCATTTCTCAAATAAACAGCTTTGTGGACAACAGGGAGTGTGGGGGTGGGAAGACCCCCACTCCCCCAAGCCGTTTGTTTTTACGCCGATGGGAACACAGGAAACCTCTTTGCGATTCGTTAAAACCGCTTCGTTATGAGTTTAGCCGAGGCGAGACAGATTCGTACTTTGACCCCGGCGAGGTCAAACTGTTATTTTTCAACCCCCGATGCAAAAAGGGGTTATAAATTTGACCACTATGTGTGTCTGTCTGTGTGTCTGTCTGTGGCACCGTAGCACTTAAACGGGTGACCCGATTTGGATGTGATTTTTTTATTTGAAAGCAGTTTTCTCGCGGTGGTTCTGAGACATGTTTTATCGAAATCAGCGTAACCGTTTTTTACTTTTTATAGGTTTTTTTTGTGTCGGCGGTTTTTAAGTTTTTTTTTATATACAGCTACTCGTGTTTTTATAAGTAGCTACGCTTCGCTGTTTCACCCGTGGTTTCCCGGGATAAAAGTAGCCTATGTGTTAATCGGAGGAGGAGAGCGAGTGTGGCTGAGAGCGAGTGTGGCTCAGTGGGAGCACGTGCGCCTTTCGATCCGACGCACCCGAGTTCGAATCCCGCTGGCCCTGCACCACTGACTTTCTTAAGTTATGTGCGGATTTAACACTCGCTCTAAAAACATTGAAGGAAAACATCGTGAGGAAACCGGCATGTCCAAGAATTTTTCACAAAAAGTCAAGGACATGTGACATCCACCAACCCCCAGTGCGGGTGCCAGCGTGCCAGCGTGGTGGATTATGGCCCATTCTCTCTCTATGAGAGAAGGCCCGTTTCCCAGCTTCCCACTTACTTTGATGATGATGATGATAATGGTGATGTGTTAATCCAGGGTAAAAGCTATCTCCATACCGAATTTCACTCAAATCTGTTTAGCCATTCCGGAATGAAGAAGTAACAAACACACTTACATACAAACATTCACTTTTATCGTACGTATCGTAACTTAAAACACGTTCACCTGATGGTAAACGCCACGCATGCATTATAACAATTGCAGTGCTACTCAGAACATTTAATACCATAAAAAGCACTGCGTAGCACATTGCGCTCCTCATCCCGAGACAAAGATGTTAATTCTCATATGCCCAATAATTTCGCTGGCTACAATGCCCTTCAAACCGGAACACAGTGATGCTCGCGCACTACTGCTTGACGGAGAATAACTGGCAAAGCGGTGGTACCTATCTAGACGGCCTCCCGCATACGGAGCTGCCACAAGTAAATGTCACATGTCTTTGAATTTTTGTTACTAATTCTTTTGCATTCAATGCCTACAATTTAAATCAACAAAAACTTTACAAAAATGTGGAATTTAAGCCATAGTCTTGCAAATATTGGAATTCCCGCGAGCCGTGTTTTTGTCGGGAGTAACGCCGGAGGGGTGTCTTGCATACTAAAGTGTACAGTTAGGGATGCCACTTACTTGAATAGAGTCCTGCTAGTGACTGTCAAATAGACGCTGCGAGAACGCTGCAAATTCGCGACGACTACGCTGCGAATTAGCGACGTTTTCGCTGCGAATTTGCGACATTTTTGTTGCGAATTCGCGACGTTTTCGCTGCGGATTCGCAACGTGTATGCTGCGCAATCGCACAATCGCGCAAACGCGCGTGGTTGTAAAAGGGTCTAACTGTCGTATTTATAAACTAAAATCAGAACTGAGTCTAGCCTGAGAAAGTTTCAAGTCTAGCTTTATTCCTGTTGTTTCATTAATATTTGGTTAAATCTTGACTATTTCTATATTTTAGATTAATTATTATAATGTAAATTTCAATATTTTTATACAAATAAAACAAATAATTATATTCAAATTGATGATCATTTTTTTTATTTTTATTTTAAAATATTGTAATTAAGACTTGCCTACAATAACAAACCTTGTTATTATGGTGAATCAATTATTATTTTCTATTCTATTTTGTTCTGTTCTCTTCTGTTCTATTCTATTGTATTCAATTCTATTTTATTCGATAAACGTAACTTGAAACTAAATTCATGAATCAATATTCATGGAAGCCAACATCAAACGTGAATTATTGATTTATGAATTCAGTTTCATTACCCTTAGAGCCTTATTTAGCTATTATTTATTTATTTAATCTTTATTTCAGGCAACATTAAAATAAGTAATAGATATTATATAGTTATTCCACGGCTCATATAAATATATACCTTAGAATTAACATACATACAATTTATATTAAAATATTTATGTGACACGTTTTGTCAGCGACGTGTGACGCAACTGTGCGGTGTCAGCTTGCGGTGTCAGCGGTGACGCTTGCAGCCGTCCTCTAAATCACCGAAATACGACACCCTTTGGCCAGAATTCCTCACTCTACTTTAGTCTACAGATGTTCTGTGGGAACTTGCACCACAAATGAATTAAAATTCACGACTCCAACCGCACGACCCTCAGAGGAGCATTGGTCTTCTTCACGACGTACTTGGTAACATCTTCAGCTTTGATGGAGAAGTGTATGCGGGACACGTAGAGTAGCGTCGTGGGAATCGCCGGGCGCAGCAGGTGGCTCGGTCCGGTCGGTGCGGTGCCGCACTTGTTCTGGTTCTGACGAGTACTACGCCCCTGCACCTGTACGCGGCGAAAACGCCACGCACTCGCGGCGGACACGTTCTCTAATTTGTAGCGTCTTTTGGACTGTCACTAGCAGAATACGATAATATATTATCGTATTCTGCTAGTGACATATATAATATAACACTAAAACAGAATGTCAGGCCTCACTGCAGCGGTTGTGTGCAAGTGTACAATATTTCAAAATTATTTTTATTTCTGTTGCCGCTATAACAACAAATACTAAGAAATCTGTGAACATTTCAACTGTCTTACAAGCACGGTTCATGAGATACAGACTGGTGACTGACGGACAGATAGACAGACATACAGATAGATGCACGGACAGCGGAGTCTTAGTAATCCCGTTTTACCCTTTGGGTACAGTACCCTAAAAACTGTGAAAATTGGAAAAGCGCATTCATGATAAACATAATTTCGGACAGCCCTAGCGCTTCACACCCTCGTTGAAAATTAAATGAGCCCGAATTACACGAGCGTCTTTCTATTCGTATGGCACTGCAGTCCGTGGGGATTGCGCCTTATTCGTACCTTTAGGTTTGGATTGTACTTCGGGACCTCCGGGGCCTTTGAAAGGGCAATGTTTTTATGACTAACTTCGATGGGGACCTTTTTTGTGCAAATGGCATAACAATATGACACTACTAGCTGCTCCCCGTGGATTCACCCGCGGTTTCCAGGGATAAAAACTAGCCTGTCGTTTTCCAGGACCGTACGTACCAAATTTCATCAGAATCTGTTCAGTAGTTTTTGCGTGATTGAGTCACAAACATCCATCAATCCACCTAGTATTCCAGTATCTAAAATATCACATCACATTAATATGCGAAATTTTTTATGTATGGCCGTGTGTTTGTGTGTGTGTTTGTTACTTCTTCACGCTGTATCGGCTCAATGTATTTGAGTGGAATTCGAAATGGAGATAGCTTATACCAGGCCTCCGCACTCCGCACTGTAGGTACGAAGCTACAAGTACATAGCCGGACACCGACGGCGGGTCGCGCGTCGTTACACGTGCCGCGTCAGAAGAGATAAGAGCGGCGCGATAGAAAGAGACGCGCTCTGTAGGTTTATATGACTGGTAGGTATGCAGCGCTACGCGAGCTGAATTGAATTTTATTGCGTCATAGCAAGAGTCGCTATTTGTTTAAATTTCTTTGGGGAGTGATGCTTCTGTCCCTTAGTATTCTGTGCTTATACCAAAGAATACTAAGGAACTTATACCCTAGATTAACAAATGTGCTACCTTTTATATCGGGAAACCGTGAGAAAAACGGCGGTGCGCAGCTAGTAATGAAAACAAAATAATAAAAATACATCCATATTTCACATACACAGATCCTGGCCCCTAACTAGGATTCCCTGTAACTAAAAAACCAGAAACTATGAGGACCATGCTCCCACAATACACAGACACGAAACAAATGTTTGCTCTTTTTTTTAACAGACTTCATAAAAAGCTGGAGGTTCTCAATTCGACTGTATTCTTTTTTTTAATTATTTTTTTCGGTTTAAAGAACATTTGTTCTCTTTAAGAAATTACAATTTCGCTTATAAAGAGAACTTATTTTAAACTTATAAATTTAAAACAGTGAGCATGCATTAACTAGGTACTTAAATCTAAGGAAACTTAAAACATAGGATTCAAGCAATGCATTAATCATTTGTTCTTAACTATTATTATTACATTTTTCTATTATGTTTCTTTTTTTTTAAACAAGTAGGTATAATTACTAGAATACTCTTTTTTAATGTTTGTTACCTCGGATCTCCGTCATTTTGAACCGGTTTTGAAAATTCTTTTTGCGTTGGGTTCAGTATAGCTACGAAGTGGTCCCATATAAATTATATCGATATTCAACCATGGATTTCAAACATACATAAGAATTGAAGTCTTTTTTTATAAAATGTATTTATTTATAATAACTAGTACAGCAATACAGCTAATTACACTAATTAATCAAATTAAAGTCAATACAAATATGAAAAAAAACAAATAAATAATATACAGAATAAATCACATTAATATATTTATGTGCACAAATATTTGTCCCGTCCCGTCGCAGGAATCGATCCCACAACCTATGTGGTGTATGAGATTTGAGCCAACCTACCCAACCACTACCTACACCGCAAAGGCAACCACGACAATCACAATCACACAAATGACAATCACGACATCACGTTCCATTTCCCGCCAAAAGTCTGTCAAAATATAACCTAAAATCTTCAAGAAATTCTCGCATTACACTTCCCTTACATTAAACCACGCTCGCAAGGAAATTAATTCAACATCACGAAGATGTCTGCATAACACAATTACGTTCTATGCGGGCCGGAAACTCCGCCATCTTGGAACGGAAGCGGCGTTTAAATTAATTATGGGGTAGTCGTTTCAGTACTCTTTAGAGGGGCTGAAACTTGAAAGTTTGAGAATTTGTGGCTGGTAATTGATTAAGGGGTAAGTGATATTGGCTGTCTACTGTTCTATCTATCTATCTATATTTGTCAGCCTCTGTGTTTCAGCAGGATAGCTAATCGGGAAGTGCTCAAAATTTGAGCCAGGATTCCACCCGCAACGACCGACAGACAGACAAAAAAGTAACTTAATAAAAACGTGGTAAAAAGCAAAGTAGCGCCATTATTAAATGTCATCTATGTTTATGCAGATCTTTATAGCACTATACATTTCATTTCCCGCCAAAACTCCTTTGTATAAAAATTAAAATGTGAAAATGTGTTTTTTTTTATATAACTGAATGAGGAGAGGAGCTGGTCGTTTGCCTGATGGTAAGCAATACGCCAGCCCATAACAATAACAGCAGCACCCAGAACTTCGTTTTGCAAAATCCTGCGCGGCGCTGTACTGCGCTCGTCACCCTGAGACAATTCGCTGTTGAGTCTCCTAGTGCCCAGTAATTTCGCTGGCTACAATGCCCTTCAAACCGGAACACAGTAATGCTTACCCACTGCTTGGCGGCAGAATAACTAGCAAAGCGGTGGTACCCACCCAGACGGCCTTTCACATAGGAGAAACCTACCACCAGTAAAATATACAATAGAGGATCGGACAATAATCGAGAAAAAATCTAAAATGTAGTTAGTACGAATGTACGAAATAATAATGATTTATATTTTTAAATCAATAAATAATTCCGACATTTTTAATCTGTTCTTCATCTCAAACGGAACAACAATCACAGCGCATGACGTCATTTGTAGGCAAATGCCGTGAGTCAAGCTTGTGTTTATTTTACGTTTTTTTTTCATTAAATGTATTTTTGCTAATTTTTTCGTTCCATTATTACAATATAGTCCCCAAACTTCACAAAACGTATTAGAATCTCTTTGCAAGTTTTATTTCGAAGAGTTTGTCGTTTTCTACCTATATATGACATCACAAGTTTTGAGGTTTTAGGACTTTTAGATCGTTATTTAATTTAAATAGTATTTTTCATGGCTATATATATTTATTGTTGTTTGTAAACAGTCAGTTGCAAACCATACTTTCAAAAACATAACATTCTTACCTTACCGTGTATCTATATTCTAGAAATATGTAAATTCGTTAGAAAACATCCATATTTATTTACGAAACGAGAAGATATGCCTACAAAATATCGCTCAATACGCAACAAAAACAGGTTAATGCTACCTACTTCCCGTCTCAAGATGCACTCATCAGGACCTTTTGTTATGTGCATAAAAATATATAATAAGCTCCCGCCCCAAATTAAAAATGAAATAAATGATATACATTCTTTAAAACAAATAAAACAATTATTAATTAAAAAAACATATTATACAATAAACGAATATTTAGATGACAAATTTATAAAATAATATACTTATGACTAATAATAAAATAATAATTGACGAAAGTGATAAATTTATTAACAAATTGACATGTTTTTAACAATTCTATAATACTATTTTCTATTTTTTTTTGTCTTCCTCTCTCCTACTTGCTGTGCCCAACAGGGTCTGTAATGAACTTTTATAATTTATTATGAACACCATTTTAACATTACAGATGCAATAAAGAATAAAGAAAGAAAGAATAAAGAATTGTAGTTAATTTAAAACATTTTCTGAAAAGTTGTCCGATTCCCTATTCCTTACAAAATAAGGTTAGGTTACAGTGAGCGGTTGTAAAAGATTTCCCGCTATTGGAAGGCAACCGCGCGTTCCGAGATAAAAGTATGTGCTACGAACACTTGCGAGCAGAAAAATGGCACTTTTTAAAAAAAGTAAAAAGACTGCACTTTTATACGTCTTACACAAATCAATATATATAATAAAATACGTTAAAATTGTAACTTAAAATATCATCTTCATCATCATCATCAGCCTGTGGGGATCTTTCCAAAATTATAATAAATTACCTAAATTTTATTTTTAAATGTTTATATAAGTAGAACCTTGACAATATATAAATATGTATATAAAATTTAGGTAATTTATTATAATGTGGGAAAGATCTCCACAAGCCCATCACGTTCCCACTGCTGGGACTCGGGCCTTCTCTCATAGAGAGAGTATGGCCATAATCCACGGTGGCCCAGTGCGGTGGATGTCACATGTCCTTGAATTTTTGTGGTAAATTCTTGGATATGCCGGTTTAACCGTTTTTACAGCGAGTGTTAAATCCGCACATAACTTAAGAAAGTCAGTGGTGCGGGGCCAGCGGGATTCGAACTTGGGTGCGTCGGATCGAAGTCGCACGTTCTCTCACTAAGTCACACTCACTTAATCAATAATTTCGCTGGCCACAATGCCCTATTTCTATCCCGAAAAACAACTCAATAATTTCTAATGGAACAAATAACTGTAATCTTAATATTACGTGGACGAAGTCGCTAGTATTAACCTACAATTAGAATTTCTGCCACCAAGCAGTAGTGCGCAAGCGTTACTGTGTTTCGGTTCGAAGGGCATTATAGCCAGCGAAATTACTGGACATACGAGTATGAAACTTAATATCTCATGTTTAGGGGTGTTTTTTTGTTTTTACGCTTAATAGATCTATGTTTGGTCACTATCTCGCTTGATCATTTTTATAAATTAGTAGATCTAGGACTGAAAAATGATTAATTTGTTACCATTTTCCTTACCGGACGATATGGTTGCACAGCGACAAAGTACAAAAATAAATGAAAAAAAATATCTCACTTTATGTGGCTTAAGATGGAGCACATAGATTTAGAGAGAGACGGCAGTTGAGCGGCTGCTTAGACCCGTCTACCCGATGGTGCACCGAACATCATCCCGAAACACGACCAGGTCGCTTGACGGCATGGCTTGATGAATAGATGAGTGTCAGTGCTACGTGATACCTTTTTATGGTATTAAAAGTTTCGGGTGGCACTGCAATTGTTACGGGCAGGCGTGGCGCTTACCATCGGGCGAACGACCAGCTCGTCTCATCACAGAGTTCCTTAAAAAAAAAATAATTTTTGTAATTTTTTCTTAACTTTATATATTGGCTAATATTTTGTCCTGCACTGTCCCTCACAAAGGCGCCATTGAAGCTCAACCATGCGTGTTCCACTCTAGAGAGCTTACAAAAGTTTGAGCTCCGCTGGCTAGATTAACTCCTTTACTTGTACGTTTTAACTCCTTTGAGAACTCCTTTGAGGAGTTCTTAACTTCTTTTGTAAGATTTAAGTGATGCAATGGCCCCACATGGTGGGTGTCACAATGGTGACATCCACCCACCCGCACTGAACCAGCGTGGTGGATTATAGCCCATACTCTCTCTATGAGAGAAGGCCCGAGTCCCAGCAGTGGGAACGTGATGGGCTGAAACAAGTTTAAATTGCTATCTGGGTATGGGTTCGCGTCATCACAGAACAAATATTGAATTACAATATTTATCATGCTCGTTGAGAAAAAGGTTCATTCCTATCTTAATAGATGGCGTACATTTTCCCCTAAGACGGATAAATAACCCTCGGTGTTGAACCCTCTTCGGGCGACTCCGACTCACACTTGTCCGGTTTTTTATTTAACTTTCGCCGCGCGACAGAAGCAAAGCCCTTTACACTTTAGACAGAAGCAAAGCTCGCCTAGGTTGGCTATACTCGACAAACGAAACTCTCAAGGAGTTTTATATTACAGTCATTTGGTTAAAAAAATAGTGGTTATCTGGAAAGTTTTCTGGGAGTTTTAAAAATTGATCATTTTACGAGTATACATTTTTATGTGCTCGCACACGCCGCAAAGTGTACTCAACACGCGCGTTGGATTACACTTTGCGGCGCTCGTACGCAAAAACTATTGACTTTATAAAAAAAAGGTGGATACATAAATTGTAGGTAATTGTCTCTAGTTTCCTTTTGTATATAAATTTTTATCGTAAAATAAATCGGAAAGGAGGTATTGTCAAAAGGCTGCTTTTGAGCGCCATTTTTCCAATATGGCGGCGCGAGCGGCAAAAATACGAGGTGGGAAACTTGAAATTCGGAAAGAGCACATCAATATCTATAAAATTACCAATTTTCAAAACTCCCGGAAAACTTTCCAGGTCAAACTACCAAATGACTGGACTATAATATCACCGGTTAAATAGGTTTTATGTGTGAAACATTTATTTTCAATACTCACTTCCCATAGACTCAACCGAGCGGGTGCCGTATCTTCTGAGTAGTGGTTCTTTTTCCGATACGGTGGTAGATTGTAATAATTGACGTTCATAAGTGCGTCTGTGATGCCAAAATTGAATAAGGAACTTTTAAACTTTGAACAAACCCTCCCCGTTCCAGAGACCTCAGCCGCAACGAGTTGACAGCGGTGAGCCGGCGCACCTTCCGCGGCCTTACAGCCCTAAAGAGTCTCCACCTGGATGGAAACCAGCTCAAGTGCATCGATGAGAAGGCGTTGGAGGGGTTGAAGAGCTTGGAAGTGCTGTGAGTATTCGAATGGATGGTATTTCGGAAAATAGCTTGTTTTTATGGAACTAGGTTTTGAGACGATGCCACCTGATGGTAACTGCCACGGCTGCCCATAACAATTGCAGTGCCAACCAGACCTTTTTTGGTTTGGTATCAGTATTCCTAACTTAAAGTATAGGGTATTGTGACAAGTCAGGTTCATTTAACCCGATTGTCCATTTCACAAATAAATAAATGATTATCTTGTTTGGTTATGTAATAAACGTTTCAGAATCTTTAACAGATGAGGAGTAGCATTAATTAATGTAATTAAATAAATAAAGGCATAGGAATATAGTTAATAGAGTATGCGTAAGAATAATGAGAATTAAATTTCATAAAATAAAGGAATATCATTAAAAATTAATCTACATAGTACAGAATTATAACCTTTAGCTTAGTATTATTCGAACAATAATTTGAGATACTTATATCAACAGAGAAAGGTTTTCAGCAGGACAAATATAAAGTTATTTTAGTATAGCTAATTGGAAAAAGTGAGCAAGTTTGCACACTACTGTTGAACAATATTCAGAATAAACATTTAAACAAATTAAAGTGGGCGGGGCGATGAAGCGCAGTTGATGGTTACTACGCATGCGCAGTAGTTAGTACGCATGCGCGGAAATTAATAAATTCTAAAAGGGCCTAAAACGCTAACGTAAGGATGGAGGAATAATGACTTAAATACATGAGAGATGATAGTTAATCTTGATTGGTAAAAATGGAAATGTCGCTCAATGTACCAGTTATTAATGTAGAATGCAGGATTATCGATTTAAACACGTAGGAGTTACAGAAGATTTTAGTGTACGAGAAAAGGATGTGGCAGGATGTACTAGGATTTCGCTGATGTGGCGACTCAAAAAGCTATATAAAGGGAAGCAAGTGTTCACTGGGGCACTTGTTCTTGCACTTGTTCAAGGACTTGTTCTATCACTTGTTCTTGTTGGCGCTCTCTGTGTTTGAGTGGCTGGGCTCCCGATATTAGTTGGTGGGTTTACTAGGGAAGATTTCTGAGTTTGCCATAGTTAATTAATTTAATTTCAGTGAGTTTAATTTACAATTTTTAGTGTTGTTTAAAGGATTTATTGTTTGAGTTTTGGAGTCTATAGGGGATTGTGATGCAGTCCTTTGTGGGTTCTGAGGTTCGGATAATGGATTCTTAGTGTTATAGCGATGGCAGTGTACAGAAGTTTTCTTTAGTGGGTTTTTTTTTTATTACTAGGGAAAACGCGGCTTGTGGTTTAAGAGCTTAGTTGTTTGATCATAGAACACACATGACGAAGTGTCATGGCCAAAGGGGTACCGCCTTGCGGTGTTAAATGGTTTCTCCTTGGTTCAACTTCCTAACGGAAGGGGCTTGCCTGAGACGAGCAAGCAGTCGATTGATGCTTTTCGACTAACCAGTCTCTCATTTCTAATGCATTCTGTTTATCTGAGGGCAAGGGGCTCGTCGAAGTGAATCCATGTGGTAACACACTTGCCTTACTATGAACAGAGTCATTGGATTTGGTCTTTATTTATATATTTATTTATTTCCTTTTATGTCTCTGTCCAGTTTCCAAGCCCATCCGACTTCGGTCTTGGGTAAGGAAACTAAACACACAGGTGATAGGATTAGTCGAGATACCTTCTCAATCCCGTCGTTAGAATAGTCAGGTGACAATTTCTGTGGCTACGGAAAGCGTCTTCTATAGGGGGGTTTTCATTACACCGTGAAAACTTACACGTTTAAATGTAAATGTGGGATTTATCCCTAGATTTGTTATTAGCTAGGACTTTTAGATAGATTAGGAATATATTTAGGGTAGAAAGTAGGGTTTTAGGGAAGTTAGGTGGATAGGAAACGTTTTAGGGAAAGTAAACAAATAGGGACTTTTCAGGATTGGTAAGTAACTACATTTTAGGAGACTTTTAGATGGATAGGGAACATTTAGGAAACATAGGTTAATAGGACTTTTCAGGATTGCCGAGGGAAATAGGAAATATGGATAAAACTATTGCTAATTAACAATAATCCTTTTCCAATTTGGGTGAATATTCACTTTAAAATAAAACTATTGACAGATAGTGATTCTTTTATTGACTCAGATCAATGTTTTAAAGGTTGAAAGCTGAAAAGATAAAATTATAAATAGTTCAGATTTTGACTCTTCAAAGAAAAGTGCAAGTGGTACATTTCGGTTAAACTAGGTGAGCAAAAAGCAGCCTATAGTGTGAACTCTATACCAGATGGATTAGAGACACTATTATTGTAGTCACTGACCAGGTCTACCATAAGCATCGAATTTCTTAAACAAGAGAAACTAAGCACATATGGTACTTTTAGACATACTTGCCAAGTTGGTTGTATGGTTCTGTTTCACTTATTAAAGTGGCAGATACTATTTTATTAGTCACTGTCTAAATCTACTATTACATTTAACTTGAATGTCTAATTCAGATTCTTCCTGAGAAACAGGACTGATAAGTGAATGAATCATTATTTTGGATAACTAAATCCTACACCATTGAATTGAAATAATAACTTACTTATTATCATGGCTGGTACAAATTAGGTACTGTTAATATCTATGTTTGTAGAGTTGGATTATTCTGACTAAATGGAATACTTATCTCAGCGGTGTAATATTACTTTGGTAATTACCTATGGAGACTTGATTAAAAGTACGAACTTACCTTTTACTCTGATAAATTACTATCAGGAGTAGATTTTATATGAACAGGAAGTTTACCTAGTTTAGGAATATTCATAGTTATTATAATTCTTAGGCATTAGTTCAATTCTAACAAAGTTGATGGGCATTTGTATAGCCCTAAATAGAGACTCTCTTAAACTGAATCTAGTTTGAGGAAGTCTCGAAATGAACTAGATGATGGATGAACATGAAGGATGGTACTTGGAGTGGAGTACCATGTCTGCGCTCTGTCTCTGAGTAGCGAAAGTTTTATTTGTTAAATACCTAGTAAAGTAACTTGTATGGATGTGTGGTTAGGAACGAACTGACTGACATACTTTTGCTAAAAGAAAATGTCCTCTTGTCCTTTTGTAGAACTATTTTAACTGACAGACTAGACAGTACATTAATAACATTTATGAATTCCCAATGATTGAGGTACATGGACCTCCGAGAACAGTCTCGAAGGAGAATTATCCAGTCAGGGACGAGATTCACTGTTAACAGCGGATGGATGGTGCTGTAACCTTTGTCGAGACTATTCTATATTAAATTAAATTCATTTATTTCTCAAATGTAGAATGTCAATTTCTAAATAATCTTTTAAACTTTTCATTACAAATATATATCCATGTTTAATAGATTTGCCTTTTGCTTAACTAAAGTTGTTTATTCAAAAATTATCCCTTTAAATACAAATTAGAATGACTGAGAGTGTAACAATACCTAGGAGAGATACTCATATTTATAATAGTACAGGTTTTTAAATTTAGTTATTAGGGCTAGTTATGATTTGTTTTAATTACCTTAAAAGATCATGGATTATTTCGGTATCACAACGTATAAAGGATTCTAATTACTATATGATCACATTGGCCAAACATAAATCAAATCATAATAATTCTGGAGTAGGATAATGAGGGTATAAATGTTAGAGTTTATATTATTAGTGAAATTTTATTAAGTAGGTATGAGGCTGAGGTAGTAGTGAGTGGTTGTTATTTATTGGCTAGGATTAGGCTAGGCTAGTTAGGAATGTTATAATTTGGTTCAGTAGTAACTCAAGATAGGAGTAGAGAGTAATATATATAAAAAGCAGGTGGGTACAATTAGGTAGGTAGGTAGGTAGGTAGGTAGGTAGGGTACAATTTGCTGGCCGAGACCAGGATAGCTATAGGATAGAAGAAAGTAGGCAGGTAGGTAGGTTAGGATAGTACAATTTGGGTGCCTATAACCAGGATTGGTATAATAGGAGCCCGTGACCAGTATCATTACAGTATGCTACATGAAAATCGGTTGGGTGACTACGAAGATAAGCTTGACCTCTTTGTATTACGGGATCTCATATAAGGTGGAGGTCTTGCTAAAATGGTCTTTAAAAATATATGAGAATGGGCTTTGTCTGTCATTTACGCGGACGAAGTCGCGGGGAAAAAGCTATTGTTGCTGTGTCTAATATTAAAAGATTTTTTCCATGTAATTGAGTGATGAGACGAGCAAGTCATTCGCCTGATGGTAAGCGCCACGCCTGCCCATAACAATTGCAGTGCCACCCAGAACTCTTAACACCATAAAAAGCATAGCACTGCATTGCGCTCATCACTCCGAGACATCAGATATTAAGCCTCATATGCCTAGTTATTTCACAAAAAACCGTGACACAGTAATACTTGCGTACTACTGCTTGGCGCGGTAGAATAACTATCAAATCTGTCCCATCCAGACGACCTCCCGCATACGAGAGACCTACCACGAGTAAATTGTTATGCCTTATATCCTCTTCGCGCTCTTTGCAAGCAAACGTGCAAAAAGGCACGACCGGATTAACAACCCCACATCAGCTATGGGATCGCAGCATTTAAACATCTGCAGTGGAGCGGGACCGCTAGACTCCTGTAGACCACTTTAAAAAAAGTTAAATCTATTAAGCTTGACAGGGCTATACATTATGCAGATAGAAATATTTGTTAAAGAGAATCCTCACTTGTTTTGTAAACTTAATGAAAATAAATTATTTAAAAGTGCAAGTAGAGACCCAACCCGACTAAAACTCTCTGCACTCTGCGTAGTGGGCAATATGATTGCGAGAAAGTTCTATAGGTCATCACCTGACGTGAAAATTACACTTTTCAAATCTTTTTGCCAGACATTTTACACCTGTCAGCTCTGGACAGATTACACGAAAAAATCACACGATGGCATACGAGTCGCCTACAATAATATATTTCGAAAATTGATGGGCTTGAAGCGCTATTGCAGCGCTTCTGAAATGTATACAGAGGCCCGGGTCGACTCGTTCAATGCCATCCATCGTAAACGAATATCCTCCTTCATGTCCAGAGCTAACCGGTGTAAAAATATGATTATTAAAAGTCTGATGGACCGCGTCATGTTGACGACAACATACAGGTGATGGGTGGCTATTGCCACCTGAATATTTTTATTTATTTTTTTTACATGGTATTTTTGTTATTTTAGTTTTTAATTAATCTTTAAATTTACATTTTTATATTTTAATTTTTTTGTATGTGTAGATAATAACTATGGATCTTTGTGTCTGCAATAAAGAATGATTATTATTATTATTACTATTAAAAATGTACATCTGCAAAACCGCACTTTGTCAAAAAAACTGTAATGTTATGACTATTAAAATATTTAACAAAATTCCTAGACATATAAGAGAACTGCCTCTAAACTTCTTTAAAAATAAATTGCATGAATGGCTTGTCAATCACTGTTTTTATAATCTAAATGAATTGTTTAATTGCAAAGACAAGTGACATTATGGGCATATTTTTTTTTTGTATTTGATTTATTGTGCGTGTGAATAATTAATGAATTTAATGTTTAATGGTTATGTTTTTTTTAAATTAATTTTTGACATTTTCTAGACTAATAATATGCATGGGACATTCTATTTCAATCAATTTAAATAATGTAATATTATGAAAATTTGTATGCCAGAAATGGTGAGACACGCAGAACTCTAAAACATTTGTAATCTTTATTATGACCGTGTTTCCTACAAATAAATATCATTTCATTTTATTTCATCTGCACACGGTGTGGCCGGACCTGTTATTCCCGTGTCGGCCTTTTGAGTCATGAGCGGAATTGCCGTTCAATCATTGTTACTCCGCGGACGCTGATTAAATCATCTCTTCAGATGGAACAGGCCTATGATGATATCCTATTCGTATTTTTCCAGGACTCTCAACAACA